>JAESUZ010005557.1:1200000-2400000 GCA_017311185.1 Proteles cristata cristata
GTACCCGTCTCTGTTAACGACTTTTATCTCAACCAAGCTACCAGAACCCAAAGGGTGTTTTCCTTGTGGAAAATGGTGGGCCTAAGGACTTCCTTGTGTGTTATTCTTCTAGAAGCTTTCTGACCTCACCTTTCCCCTTATAGGAGCTTAGAAGCACCTGGCTTCTCTCGTTTGTTTTCTTTTGGGAGGACTCTTTGAGGTTTGTCCTCATAAGCTTATAAAAACGTATCTAGAATGTTTATATTTTAATTTTCAAAATAAATTTTATAGTTTGCTACTGAACACTGATTCCCTATCAGTGTCATCACAGAGAAAGGCCCAGTGGGTCCTCCCTTTCCTGCAGCATGTAGGTCTTAAAAGTCTTGTTCTTATTCAATGAACAAATGTCTTTGATTGCAATTAGATAATAGTACAATTTCTCTAAAGAGACCCAGTACCTTGAGTTGAAGATTTTTATAGAAATGTATTCCCTTAAATGGCTGCTATTCTTGCCCTTTACAACCTACCCTTGTCATAAATGTGATATTCCCTTCCTCCCACCAAGCCTTCAGTTGGGTTCTAGAAAAAAATGGAATGCTGCCAGGAGCCCAAGAAGGACACTCAATGTCCTTCTCGGTGGTGGTTCCCCTGAGAAGAAGTGGCTACAGTGACTGGTTTGTCACTGGGGGGTGGAGGTCTCCTTTTGAAGTGTTGAGATTGAAGAGAAACTTCAAAGAAATTGCTCCCCTGGGGCTTTATGAGAGAAGGGTAATTCTTAAGGCTAATTGACAGGAATTTTGAAAACAACCACCTGCTTTTCAAGGTGAGAGCAGAGATCAAGAATATGACAATTAAGAGTATAAAGCTAACCAAAATATCCTAATCCCTGCAGAAAGAGTGCTGAGTTCTAGTACTGGCTCTGCATGAACTCCTCATGTGACTTTGGGCACTTAACCACTGTGTTCTGTCTGTAAAATGAAGGATTAAGCTAGATAACCTCCATGGGGCCTTGTTTTGTATTGTGGATAATTTCAATCCACATATTTGAACACATATTAAAGTCAAATTGCACAGGTCTGCAGCCAAGTCCTGCAGACCTACCAATTGACTTCAGTAATGATCAACTCATAGCCAATCTTGTTTCATCTGTACTCCCACAGCTTGATGATCACATTGCTTTATTATAGATTTGTCACAATCCTTGGATTCCTGGATGAAATGTTCACTTTTTTCAGGACCAAAACAAGACAGCTACCAGAGAGAGGTCAGGCATAGCACTAGTCCCCAGATGGCTGGACACTGCAACTGGCATTTCTCTTTTTGAATATCTTGTCTCCACAAATGCCCCCATTGTATGTGGTCCTGAGTAATTACAGCACAACCATTGTGTCTAGGACATTGCATCCTTAGGCCCCAGGCATCTCATGCAGAGCTCTTGTATCAAACTGCAATCTAAATCTACAGGATGAGGGGATATCTGTTTTGTTCACTGAGAGCACATGTGGTTCATTTGCTGGAGTAAGTAGTTATACTTTTAGCAATTGCCTGAGAGCCGGTTCTTCCATTCCAGGGTCTCAGTAGTCAGATCACCCAGCATCTTGCCAGAAGCTGCTCAGAATGGCAGGCAACTATCAAGGTTTATCCTTCCCATAGCATTTCAAGGTCCATCTCCTTTACTCCAGAACAATAAGAAAGGAAAAGATTCTTCCATCTGTTCTGTTCAGTCTTCTGTATATTTCTCTGTGAGCAGATTCAAGTCAAAGGAGTTTCTATTACTCCCCCAAGAATCCACCCATGGGCTCACAAACCTTCCAAGGATCTCACGCTTCCATGGACTTTGTAGCTGTCATTCGATCTGATGCAGGGGAAATATTCCCAAACCTTGAAAGGCCAGTTCTGTTCTCCAGGTGAGCATGGGTCTCACTGAAGCATGTGAGTATCAGGCCTGCCTTTCTAGGATATATGGCATTCAAGGCTATTGAAATGAGCCAGATGGTCTATAGCAAAGGACTTACCCTAACTGCACAAACTTTGGTGCTTCCACTTTTCACTCAACAGCCAGGTGCGTATAGCCTGCCCTCCTGAAAGAACTTCAAGAAAGAGAGCCTGGAGAATAGAATGCCCCCAAGTCAGGGATAAGCCTTCTTTTCCATGGAGCCTTCCAAAGGGCACGCCCTCTGCTACTCCGTACTGTAAATTCAGAGCTTCAGGAGCCAAGGCCTCCTGTGCTTGGGGGGAAGGTAGCTGAGGAGAAAGGGACTACTTTTCACCTTTTGTTTACCTTCAATCTGGCTGAATTTAGCAGCCCTCAACTTCTAGTTTGCTAAAGTCCTTATTGCCTTAACAACCACCTAATAAGCAGTCAGAACCAGAAGAGAAAGCCCCTTTGTTGGCATTTATTGTTAACGCCTACACCTGTCCTTGTCTCCCCAGTGCTGCTGTGCCTGAAAAGAGTCCCAGCCCTGTCTCGAAAGCAGTGGGTTAGCCTCTGCTGAGGCAGAAACGAACCCAGGCTAAGGACAAACCCAGGACTGCTCAGATGGGGAGAGATCCCCAGGCCACATTTTCACTGCTGACAACCATTTCTGTCCTTCAGACTTGCTTTGCTTCAGATCTGGACTCCTCATGCTCCCTCTCCTCCACCTCTTGTTCCAGAGACCCTCCACATCCCATCATCCTCAGTGCCGTTCCTGAAGACCATCTAGACTTTTTGTTCTCCTGAACATTCTACTCACCTTCAGCTGCAGCGTATTTCTTCAGCCTCTCCACCAAGCTCTTTAAAACAAAAGGCAGTTGCTGTCTTCCCAAGGACAATAATGAATGTATCTACTGTAAGTGCAGACCATGTAGAGAAGTGGCTGGGTTTATCAAAAAGAGGGTTTTTGTAAAGCCTGTTTATTTTTTTAAGTCAGTTTTGAGCATTTCTATTTTACCACCCTTCACATGGTTTTGGGGAACCCAAATTGTATCAAGGTCTCATGCCAAAACAAGCCAAAAGTTGTTTTCTTTACCTTTTTCCTCCATGCACCATGATTTAAATGATTGTTTCAGTGTCATTTTAAATGTTTTCTTGTGACATGTACTGACGATAAGTCATCTTGACAAAAAAAAAGATTTATACATGAATCAGAAAGTATTTATTTCAATTTTGTACCTTTCCATTTTAATACATTATAATGTATTGACTCAACTGAGATAATATAAACAGTTCATTTTAATAACGTGTGTGTGTGTGTGGCTTTTCCTTTATTCATGATCAAGGAGAGACAATTAATTATGAAGTGAAAAATTCTGGGGATTTATTGGTATCAATGTGAGCAGAGAGTTGCTTCTGAGTCAACCAAAGTCTTCTTGGCAGCAGCTGGAGACCCCTGGGAGTGGCAGAGATTTTACAGGGGAAACGAGGAGGTAAGTGGGTGGGCTCTCTAGGCATCAAGAGCCTCCTGATATACTGACACACCTCTGCACATAGGGAGCACAATAGAGACACCTCTACTTACTTATGGAGCCTGAATGTAGACTGGCAATCAAAGTTTGGCATAGGGTAGGGGCCAAATATGGAAAAACCCAAAGCAAATAAGATGGAGAAGAAAACTAGGGAGAAAATTCAGTGTTAAAAGTATTGGAGGGTGAAGGGTATGGAGAAACATAAAACTTCTGGGTTATATTTTCTGGATATAACACTCCCCCCCCCCGCCAGTACCTTATTCTAGAAATTCTACAAATGAATCCCTGGGACAAGTTGCTTTCAAAAAGCCCACTGACAACCAACCAAATAGTTTCTTATTGGCTCCTTAGTATAATTCCTTATGGCTATACTAGGATAAACACAAAATTGAATACAACTGTACTCATTCCTGGCTCTTTACTGGGGGGTAGGTGAGAAGGTGGGCAGAGATGGGGAAAAGTGGAAGCAAATCTCCAGAAGCAGGCAACCTGGAGAAATAGGGAGGAGGTATCAAATGCAATTGCATCCAAACATCCAAAGGGCTTTATTAAAACCTTTTTCCAAGCATATTTGGCAAAGGGGGTGGTAATTCCATGAGCCTTATGACATTAATCTCTAGCCTTCTCTATATGTTTGAACATGTTCCATTTTTATTTAAAAGATGTCACCTGGGAGGAGAGAGACAAATGCTACTTGAAAGGAATCTATCAGCCCTTTCTTCCCAGTAAAAGTTTGGCTCAATGTGGTACTCCTCTGAGGAGAGAGAGAGAGAGACAGAGATTTTATGTCTAGGACTCTAGGAGGTATGTCTAGGGGTATGGATGTTCTCAAACAATTAGTCATTTGATCTCTTTCTGCATCCCCATTCCCTCCCTTTTCCTCCTCCCAACTTTTAAGCTTACAACTTTCTACATCTGCCCTTCTTGGCCATCTCGCCCTCAGGCCCAGGCTCCTTGAGTGGAAACTTATCTCAGCCAGCAAGAAAACATCAGAAGAAGGCAACTCTGACCAGTGAGCCAAGGGACTTCCCTCTGATTCCTTCATCACCCCACTCCATCTTCAACCTCTTCTTCTGGGAACATTTGTATGTTCCATACAGGAGATTCATTAATGAATTATTTTAAGTCCTAAACCAATACTTTAGAAGTGATCGTGTTGCCAATTACATAAAATAAGCAGCTCTTCTGCCCTACAAAGACTCAGCTACCAGGAAAGACATAGAAATCCCCCTCCCACCCACTCCTTTCCAAATCTCTTTTCCAAAACTCCCATTAAACTTACAACTTTAGCTTCTAGCATCTGGGAGGGCCCTCTGCTTTGGCCATTTCTCGCCCTCAGGGCTCCAGGATTCTTCCCCTGCCCATTTGGAGAGTGGAAACTTGTATTCTCAGCCAGTTGGAGCTGGGTGAGAAATTGCAAACAATCCCCAAAACATCACAGAAGAAGGCACCACTCTGACCAGTGAAGAAGGGACTTCCCTCTGCATCCTTCATAGGAACTCCAAAAACCTCTTGAACTAGAACATTTGTGCTGTGTTCCATACAGGAGATTCATTAACAGTCCTACAGAGAGAAGTGATCGTGTTGCCAATTACATAAAATAAGCAGCTCTTCTGCCCTACAAAGACTCAGCTACCAGGAAAGACATAGAAATCCCCCTCCCACCCACTCCTTTCCAAATCTCTTTTCCAAAACTCCCATTAAACTTACAGTAATCTTTAGCTTGCAGGGGATTTAGCTGTTTAAAGAGAGCTTGGGTTCTAAGGAAAGGATATGGGAGGGACTTATCATCTTAAACTAAAATCCTTTCTAAAATTGAGTTGATCTGCTTTGGTAAACCATTTCATCAAAGGCAACATAGAAGACCCTTTTCAGATATATAGGAAATTTGCTCTTGGCGAATAGGAGTCCAAAATTTCAGATTCTTCCCCTGTGCCGATGTGTATTTGCATTTGGAGATTTGTGATTTGGGACCCTCTTTTCTCCTTAACTTGTAAAGAGAATTCTGGGCTAGCTTGGTCCCTGTCAGTTGGAGCTGGGTGAGAAGTTATTGCAAACAATCCCCATAGCTAACTGCTGTCAAGTTCACATATATTTGCCTCTGGTAAATCAGCTCTGCTCAGTGCCTCGTGTCCCAAGTGGTTTTTTTCTCCCACCTGATTCTTCTACTTGGTGAGGGATATTCCCAGGTTTGCTTTCCACATGTCTTTACTGAATATCAGGTAGGAGTAAAAGGGAAACAAATAACTATCAGGTAGTAAAACACAAATAGCTGAGTCCCTGTTCTGTCTCTCACCACTGAATTCTACAGGTGATCTGAGCTATTTCAGCTCTGGTCCTAGTAGATTGGCATGCCCTCTAGACACCATACCTGAATCCCTCCTTTCTAAGCTCCTGGCCTGGCCCCATGCAGAGGACATCTTCTTACAAGCCACCCCTTACAAGCTCCCTTATCAAGAGCGTCCCAACTTTTTGAATAAGGTGAAGAGAGCTGAACCCCCTGGAAAGTGTTCCTGGAGTTTCTCTGCTCCTTTTCTGTTTCCTTTGAGAGACATAATTTTTCTCTCTGGTGACTGATGCAGGAAATAATCTCATCTTTTAGGTGAGACCCCAAATCCACAGAGGCAGCCCTATCTTTATAATGCCAATAATTAATTATTAAAATATTAGTTTCAAAAAAAAATATTACTTTCAACTGTGCTATCAGAATGCCTGAATTTAATTTTAACTTTTTAATTTTAATTTTAAACTTGTTGATATCTCTCTGCACCTCAGTTTTCTCATCTGTAATAGGATCACCTATCTCACAGGGATTTTGTGATCAATAAATGAGATAATGCATGTAAAAAATATCGAACAATTTGCCTGCTCCTGACAGATCCTCTCCCTGACGAAATTGTAGCCAGGCTCTGCTAAGCTCTCTCATCTACAGGGCTTCAACCTTGATCTACAAAGGTGTGAACAAATGTTAACACAGTTTCTAACAGCTCAGGTCTGCATCTCCTGGATGACCCTACCCCACCTCTAATAGTGACTGTCTGAGAAAACTCAGGGCTGCTAAAGGAATTTACTGTGTGTTCCAGCCAACACCTGATGATAGTGCCCTGTCTCCTAGCCTTTGTGGAAGAGGAAGGGCCTAACTTGGATACACTGTAGTTAGCAAACCCAGATGGGTTTCCTATGGGCCAACCCCCTTCCTGATTTTTGTAAATTTTTCACTTTCCTGACTCTATTGAGACCCCACTAATCCTCCTCCCCATCCCCTCATCTTCCCTTTAAAATGCAAGTAGAAGTCAAAGTTGAGTTTAGTTCACACTGGATGGACTCTTTGCCTTATTGCCTTGAGCATATTACTGATTAAAATCTGTTCTGACCACTTTAAATACTATCCAAATTTGTTTATTGTTAACACTACACAGTGGCACTCAATAAATGTTAGCCACTATTCTTATCATTTAGCACTATATAATATTCTCCCTTTTGATTGGCTGTTACCAGATTAAGGCCACTTTTGACCTTTAACTCATGTTTATGGTATGTATTTCTATACACTAACCTCACCGTTGACTTACCTTATTTTGCTTACCTATATTTTCTCCCTTTGACTGGATTTCTTCATATTTTTAAAATATCTGTGGCCTATGTATTTTTGCATGTCACCTCAGGTTTTCCTAATGAAGGAAACAATATATTCTAAAAATATAGTTAAAATAATAAAAATTAAATATAGAAAGCAGGAAGATCAATTGCTGAAAAGCTGGGTTTTTGTGGGTTTGAATATTTGCTTATGTTTTCTACAAACATACTATAGAGACTGAGACCTAGAAAGAAAAGTTAATATTCATCACCTCCCCATCTCACTATAGAGTTAGGACCAACTAATAAGAATAAGAAGTCATGGGGCACCTGGGTGGCTCAGTCTGTTAAGTGTACAACTGGATTTCAGCTCAGGTCATGATCTCTCTGTTGTCAGATCAAGCCCCATGTCAGGCTTCTGGCTGAATGTGCAAACTGCTTGGGATTCTCTCTCTCCCTCTGCCTCTGTCCCCTCCTCCTCCCCTACTTGCTCATTCTCTCTCACTGTCTCTGTCTCTCAAAATAAATAAACAATAAATTAAAAGGATGGGAAGTCATGAGGTCTAAAAGCCAGAAACCATTTTCAGAGGCTATAATTTCAGGAGCAGTTTGTGTGTGTTTAGACTGGGCTCTGTCTGTGAAGTCACTGAATTACACAGGGGAATCACCACTTACCCTGTGCTTCATTTTTCCTACATAAGGATGTGATTCAGAGATGTTCTCTTGCTGCTTTCCTTCTCCCCTGGAATCAACATTCTGCCTTTACCAACCTCCTGGGGCTCACCAAGATAAAACTAAGCAAAAGCTGATGGATTTGGGGAAGAGAGCAAGAAAAAGGAAACCTACTTAGCTGCACAACTTAAGAGACATAAAGGATGCCACAGAAACCAACCTCTAGATTACTCTGAATAAAGAGAGTTAATACTCCTTGTCAATAGAGCACCTATGCAGCTAGCATAGCTCTCTCTTGTACCACAGAGATTTCTCCCCCAGTTTCCTTCCCTACCATCCAGTCCTCTTTCCTGCATTAATTGAGTATAAAAGTATGCTGAGTTCAGCACTAGTTCAGCTGATACCCACGAGTCTCCCCCATTAGCCTTTATTCTTAAAAAAAAAAAAAAAAAGCTGGAGACAATGCTTAAAGCTATTCCAAAGGCAGTTCTTGTCCAAATGGAAAACTCCCACTTGCCTTCTTGGTTTGAATTCAATATTCACCTAAGTTTTGTTATACAGACAAGGTGTAAAACCATATAGGACCCCTGGGCCAAGGAGAAGAAAAGTTTAAGACAAAAAATACTTGGGTTTTAGCTAAGGCATTCTGGCTGATGACTGGGTTAAACACAGAATCATTATCACAACTATTATATCAGTTACTAGTACTTATTTATCATTTATAACTCAGTTTCAAGCATATCGCCCCATTTGGCTAGGTATTACTGTCTTCTCCATTTCATAGATATGGAAATTAAGCAACAGAGATGTCCGTTGATTCCCCCTGCCCTGTAAATGGCAGAACCACACCTGATGTCTGGAACTGTCAGCCCCTCAAACCTGTGCTATTCCCACCACACCACACTGTCACTATATCGCCTCATGTACACATTCAACCTTATTAGTCTTCCTCCCAACCAAAGCAAAAAAGAATGCACTGGCTGCAACAAGGGTCTGAACAGAACCCTGTTGGGTCTAGTTAATTATGGATTTGCCAGTTTTAGGAGCAGAAAACCAGGAAGAAGAGTATCTTGGGAAAGAAAGAGCAATGAATGCATACTAATAGCAAGGCAAACAGCTGCAGAGTACATGAAAGAAGCCAGAAGTCCAGAAAGGAAGTCCTCTTCGATGACATCTAAAAGGAGGGGTGGCTGAAATCAAGAGAAAGGATGAATTCTAGAAGGAAGTGAGATGAAGAGAGGAGGAGAAGACCAAACAAGCAGCTTAGGTGATCGCTAACATTAGACATCTGGAGGAGGAAGGAATGGTAATGAAGGGGGAGAAACTAAAATGTGGGGAAGACAGAATAAGACAAAGAAAGCACTTAGTGAGTTTCAGGCAGTGACAGAGAGGGAATGCAGTGGGAGCTGGGGAAGGCCTTAGGGCTTCCCCATGTTGAATTTAACTTAGAAGAATCATTAGCTCCATGAAAAAAGAAGTGGCCCTAGTAGGATCCTAATAGCACGGAATCAGGTTCTTCTCCTAACTGTGCTTCATTATTACTTGGGAATGTAGTGTTTATCCCAATGTACAGTGTTTGGTAAACTAGATTGGAGCCCAGGCCTCTAAGTGATGCTTCTTCTCTGTCTTAAGTCTAACTCCTTCCTCAATTGGCTGAAGATCTACAAGGCTGTCACATGGGCACCTGCAGAGAGGAAGAGACAGAAAGCAAGATGGGCAAGCCCACTCCAGAGAGACAACCCTGACTCAGCTCGTTCCTTACACCACCAGAGAGAACGCCAACATCCGTGTGTGACACATGACCTTCACCACATAAGACAACCTTGACCGCTAGAAAATGTGGTCTAATTGGTATCTTGAAATCTGGACCCCATCGGTTCAGTATATCTTTAATTATCTTATGAAGGAAGAAGCTGGAGAGCAGGGCATAGTGTATACCTTCTTGGCCCCCTCTTTAACCTCCCACAAGCTGCCAACAAATGTAAAATGGTGTTTCCGATGGCTTGGTGACTCATATTGCTGAACTTTCTATAGAGTTAACTTTATTATAATAATTAGTATTATTTAATGCTTGTTTTTGAGAGAGACCACAGGCAGGAGAGGGGCAAAGAGAGAAGGAGACAGAGGATCTGAAGCTGGCTCCATGCTGACAGCAGCAAGTCTGAAGCAGGGCTTGAACTCATGAACCATGAAATCATGACCTAAGCTGAAGACTGACAATCGAACAACTGAGCCATCTAGGCATCCCTCGATAGGGTTAACTTTTAAGAAGTGGTTAAATATGGACAAAAGACCTGAACAGACATTTCCCTAAAGAGAATATACAGGTGGTAAATAAACACAGGAAAAGATGTTCAACATCATTAGCCCTCAGGGAAATGAATATTAAAACCACGTGATATCACTATCCCACCAAAAAATAGCGACAACACCAAATGCTGGAGAGGATGCTGAGAAACTAGACCACTCATACATTCTGGATGAGAAATGGAAATGGTGCAGCTACTCTGGAAAACATTTTGTGTTTCTTACAAATCTAAACATGCAATAATGTCATGACTCAGCAATTGCATTATTGGGCATTTATCTCAAGGTAATAAACATCCATGTTCACACAAAAACCTGTACAGGGACATTTGTAGTAATGTTCCAAAAATAAAAACAGCCCAGATATCCTCTACCAGGTGAATGGTTAAACAGCAATACACCTATACCCTAGCATCCTGTTCAGCAATAAAAAATGGTACAGACTGTTGATCTGTTGATAGACACAACAGCTTGGATGAATCTAAAACCCAAGGCCATAAATGGCTAGCCTGTCTGCAAATACTGCACTTGTCATTTTCATCAGAAGGGACAGCCATACTAACTTCAGAGCTCCCCTCTAAGATGTCTAGAAATTTCTTCAGAGTTGTGTCATATGTCAATGCCAGGCAGGGCTGCCCAAATGGACCTAGAAAGGTGATCATGGTGTCTGAGAGCCTGGGACAGGAGAGGCAATCAAGAGATTAGTTGAAAAAAACAAAAAGAAAGTCAAACCAGGATCAAGAAGTGGGAGCCTAGAGGCCAAAGATCCTTAAAGGGACACATTCAGAAGTAGGAACTGGGAAGTCACAAGAATCAAAGCTGTGGGAACAGGAAGTAACATGGACTGGTGGCAGGGCAGAGCAGTTAGGAACTGGCAGTGTGTGTTAGGGGAAAGGGCGTCCATATGGGACCCCAGCTGCAGTCAGCTGGATGTCATTCCCAGTGGTTCCCATGCACATGTGTCTGCCTCAGGAGAATGCTAAATGTGTCCAGTGGTTTCCAAAATGTGGACAGATTTCTGTCATCTGTGCCTAAAATGGGTTTCCAGCATGCCTTGGATTGAGTGGATAAGGTGGAGTTAAGTTTCCAGGCAAAAGACTGATGTCCATTCCACATATAGACAATACTTTTTTTTTTTTAGACAATACTTTTAAAGGGAGCATGCATGCCCCTTTCACACATTAATAAATAGAATATATATATATTTATATTTATATTTAAATTGTTCTGGTATAATCAAGAAAAAATACATCATTACAATTTAAAAGTTCTGGCAATATAAAAATATATATTGCGGAAAATAAAAAGTCTCCTGTAATTCCTTTCCTGCTCCACTGAAAGTGCCAATATTAGCAGTTTGGAAGATAGGCTTCTCAAATTTTTCCATGTATATGCCAACTGTGTATGTATGTATATGTACACTATTACATATACTTTTGTTTTTTTTTAAGAAAGGGAGAGAACATGGGGCTTGATCTCACAACTATGAGATCATAACCTGAGCCAAAGTGAAGAGTCGGATGCTTAATTAACTGAGCAACTCAGGCACCCCAACATATACTTTTTTATTTTTAAAATTGGGGTTTTAAAAAATAGGGTGCCTATAAATGTACAAATGGGATTAAGTAATATATCTCATAACCAAGTATTTTTAAATTTTTGTTAACGTTTATTTATTTTTTAGACAGAGAGAGACAGAGCATGAGCTGGGGAGGGGCAGAGAGAGAGGGAGACATAGAATCTGAAACAGGCTCCAGGCTCTGTGCTGACAGCTCAGAGAGGCTCAAACCCACGGACTGCAAGATCATGACCTGAGCTGAAGTCAGTTGCATAACCGACTGAGCCACCCAGGCATTCCATCATAACCAAGCTTTTTAAAAGGACTAAATGTGAATTAACGCTGTGTAAGTAAAAAAATGTCTGAAAGGACTTCTAGAAATTTCCTAGATAATATCTCCTGATGTAAGGATTTGTGCTTTATGGTCATGGCCTCCTTTTCATGACCTCCTCAATCAGCAATGACCGCGGCTAGTGGCTTACAGTTCTCTGATTCTTTGGGGTTCTAGGTCTAACGACAACCACCACCCAGGAATCAATCTCATCTATTATGCATGCTGAGATCACTACTGGGCAGATCAAGATGGTGGCCTTAGTGTGCACTTAAAAAAACAAAACTGTGCACACTCTAGTACAAATAGCTATTTCTTTAGTTCCTTCTCCATGTCAGGTGTTGTCATAAACTACTTGAGGATTTCATTTAAGACATTCATTAAATTGCTTTTTTTTAATCAGTATTGCAATCCTTTGAGGGAGGTGCCATTATCATCCTTAAATGAAGCACAGAAAAATTTAGTAACCTGTCCAGGCTTAGCAACTGGTAAATGGCAGAAAAAGATGAAAGAGGGACATGAATAAGGAAGGGAAGATTCAGTCCTAAGAACTGCATACAGTTCTCAGGGCAAATAGCCATGGCCACTTGCAGAATTACAGTACTATAGCTAACTCGACATCCCTGTGTGTCTTCTACTTAATTTTCACGGCAACCCCTGGGATAGCAGATGAGGGATCAGAGAGAGGACATAACTTGTAGGTGTCAGAGCCAGATTTGAACCCTCTAACTTTGGAACTCACTCTGTTGATTACTGCACCAAAGAAAATCACCATGGTGAGGACAGACTATATCAGCAGAGCTCCATGGGCTGTGAACTGCTTACCTAGAAAGCACCAGAATCCAGAAAGATTCTAGAAGGGGTCAGGTAGTGGCAACAGAAAGGCATGGGAAACCTCCTTACGTGATTCTAGAATCTTCACTCATAACTGCCATGGTCCCTGCCTGACCAGGATGCTTTCCCTCTCTCAGAACAGGGGGCCTCAGCTAGCAGCTCGGGTTTGGAAACCCTCTCAAGCCACTAAATTGGCCACCACATCATCCTTTTTCATTACCTAACTCCCACCCTGTGTGTCTATTCATTCCCTTTGCAGGCATCTTCCTGCCCTCATCCCCATCACCCTCCCCTCTACCACCTGCAGCCCTGAAAATACCTCAAGGTATAAGAAACTAAAGTGTCACCACCTCACTCAAAGGCTAGAAAAGACTAATCTAGGACAATAAAAAAAATTGTTTGGTAGTGAGGAAATCACATTTTTTTTTCTTTTGACATCATTTTGTGAATTCGATCTCTGGATGTGATTTTCTACTGTTGAGCTTTACAGATTTTGTGAAGGCTAAAGCCTGAAGTCCTAACATTTTGATAGGAAGTATAAACAGAGGAGGAATCTCATGCCTAAACTGCCGCCAGGAAGCCAGAAGGCATTTCTGGACCGGGATCAATAGAGAGCCTTCCCTTCGCACTGCTCTTGGCTAGGTTTTGTCTTCCTATTGGAGCTTCTATAACATACAAGTACTGCAAAAGAGGACAAGAAAATCAATTACAGAAGGCTTTGAAGATGAGGGCCCTGAGTTGGTATTAACTGGGCATGTCGACTTAGGAAAAAAGGATCACTCACACATTCTCCAGACTCAGAAGCACAGGCAACAGAAACCAGGTTGACTTTAAAGCAGATTACAGGGGGAATAACCTAGCAAAATGGGATACTTCCTCCTCCCCAACCCCAAGGAATGGGTAGATAAATCTCAGGAAGACATCATATCAAGCAACCATTTCTAGTGTATTGGATCTGAGAGTAGGAATGTGCTTCTCAGCTTGTGTTCCTCATGTGGCCTGAGGCAGGCTTCAGGAAGCACTTCAGGAGAAACCCTCCTGGGAGGGATGTGCTTTCCATACTTTGGGTAAGCACCACTAGATTGGTGGATTTAGAGAGTCTATGATAGAGGCAGCTCCCCTGATAACCAACAAAAACAGACTCCATGGGCTGTGTCATTCCTGCTCAAGGCAAAATATCCCCCAAGATTTTTAAAAAATATTTTTATTTATTTCTAGGAGAGAGCGAGAGAGCGAGAGAGGGAGCATGAGCAGGGGAGGGCCAGAGAGAGAGGGAGACACAGACTCCGAAATAGGCTCCAGGCTCTGAGCTGGCAGTCAGCACAGAGCCCGACGCAGGGCTTGAACCCACGAACCGCGAGATCATGACCTAAGCGAAAGTCGGACGCTTAACCGACTAAGCCACCCAGGCGCCCCAATATCCCCCAAGATTAATGGGTGAAGGGCGGAGCAGAGGCCAGCAGCGAAGTTCCCTGGCAGAATTAGCTTTAAACAAATGAGAAAACAAAGCTATTTCCCTCAGCCTGCTTCCAGGCTCCTCTGCCACAACTACCACAATATACAGCTCTACAGAAATTCAGAAAGCTCTTTGCGATGTTTATGGTTTGTTTTTGGTGACAGTGGTGGTGGTGGGTAGATTTTGTTTTTGTTTGTAATAGAAGTCATTCAGAGTAAATGATACCTCATTTTCTGCTTTATGCTTTTTAGGTTTATGTATCTTCACTAATGAAAAATTGATTTGAAGGTAAAATCAGGTTTGTTGGCTTAAACCTTCCATGGCTCTAACTTGCTTGTTACTATGTAGGACAATTTTACTTTCTAAAGACTTGGTTTTGGGGGTATACATAGCTGGTACACAAATTGTAGAAAACTTGAAACATTCAGAAAGCATTAGTAATCTTTGCTTCCAGCCACAACAGAGTAACAGGGACCGGATTTATCATCCATCTTGACACAACACAAAACAACTAAAGATACAAAACGCTTGTTTTCAGACAGTAAGCAGTAGGCAGTCAAGAACTGTGCCCCCTAAGAGATGAAATGTAAAGGGTGTGAGCCCTCTGATTGCCATTGTTTCCTGCCTGGAGAGAGTTTCCAGGCTGTACATGGGGCTGGGGGACCCAAACAAACCCAGAGGTCTCCCCGAGCCAAGGACACAGATCAAGGTAGTTAGAATCTGCAGGGCTCCCCTCCAGTCTTCCTGTGAGCATTGAGCAAGGGACACATGTACAGAAACTACAGGGAAATAACTACCCAAGAGAAACAGGCAGAAAAAAATCCTCAGAGGTTATGCAGGGCCAAGAATAACTTCCTGAGCTGGAAGAATTCCGAACACCTGGAGCATTAAATAGAATCCTCAGAAGAGTCTTACCTCAGTTGTGGGACCAGATTACACCTAAACTAAAAGACTGTTGGCCTCACACCTAATAACAAAGTTTAAAAGAAAGTCTTGAAAAGATCAAATTATTCCCCCAAAACCTAACTGTATCCCAGAATGAAATACTTAAAAGAATATAAATACTCCAATACCCAATAACATAGCACAGAATTCTAATCATGGCATAACAAGTTATCAGGTATGTAAGAAAGCAGGAACATATGAACCATAATCAGGAGAAAACCTTAAAAAGCATTAAGAAGATCAAAAAATAACCATGATCTTACCAACAAGAAATGATCTTAATGATTCAGGTATTATTACCTTTTAGGCTTTTATTTGGTACATATTTTTTAAGTTACTGAAATTATATTAACTATGGATGATCAAATGTAGGTACAATTTAACTTGGTAAGCATTTCCCCAGTATGCTCATTCTTCCTTCCTTCCTTCCTTCCTTCCTTCCTTCCTTCCTTCCTTCCTTCCTTCCTTCCTCCCTCCCTTCCTTCCTGCCTCAAATAGTAGGAAGTGTATTATAAGGAGAACACTAGGCAATAAGTAAAGAGGGTTCTCAGGTAAATTGGCCAAGGGAGAAAAAAAGACAAATAATTGAACCTTGTAGGAAGTGAAGGCATGAGAATTGCTCAGGACCAGAACAGCTTCCACACATTAGGTGGAGCCTTAAACAGTCCCTCCAATGCCCCACCTTTACAAGCCTCACCCCTCACTATCTCAGTATTCCTTCTCTTTGTACATCACCTTGCTGCTTCTGTTGTACAGAATGGTTTCTGGCCCAGATCATTCAAACCCATGAACATCCACCTGACTTTCAACTAACTTGAGAACACTTTACATTAAGGGATTGAGAACAGAGATGACAATGACACTCATTCTCTTGGTTGTGGTCCCAGGACAGGACCTGAACACAGTTAGGACATTCTTCTCACTGCCTCCATTAAGGAGGCTATGGCTGAAAGCAGACACATTGTGGGTGAGTCTTCTTCAGTCAAAATTTGCCTGCACATCCAAGAAAAAATCAAATGTTGGGGTATGTATTTGAGCATCATCTGCACAGAAAGGATAAACGGATTACAGCAACTTCTTTCATGACCACAGGGCTCAACTTCCAGCCCTTAGCCAACAAAACAGGGCCATCTCCATCCAGCAAGTTTACTCTAGTAGAACCAGGGAATTGTTTTTCATTGGTCATTCTCCATAAAACTCTGTAAAAGGAGTGAGAGTCTGCTTACTATTGGATTTGTTATTCTATCTTATTTAGAGATTGGTACGATATTATCTTTGAGCCCTTGAATTTATGTAAATGAAAACATCCTCAATACCTTATCTTAAACATTTTTAGTGTTGTTTTTATTCCATTATGAGAAATTTCAAGCACAAAGTAAAGCTGGGAGAATGTTATAGTGAACATCCACTGAGATTTTACTATACTTGCTCTATCACACATTCACATAGCTCTCCTCTCTCCATCCATTAATCCCACCTATGCTTGGTGCATTTCAGAGTAAGCTGCAGATATCAGAATACATTCCTCTAGTAATTCAGCATGAATGTTGTTACCTAAGTTTCAATATTCGCTAACATTTTTTTCCATGTCTACACAATAAAAGGTGCAAACTGTAAGAGTGCACCCCTGAGTTCCAAAAAAATGCATTGGACTCTGTAACCCAAATGATTATCAAAATCTATGACACCATCATCACCCCAGAAAATTTCTTTGTGGCCCTTCCCAGTCAATTTGTGCCCCAGTCCCCAGAGACAACAGCTCTTCTGATTTTTTACACCTGATTGCCTTTGCCTTTTAAGAATTTCAGATAAATGGAATCATAAGAACACACTTCTTTCACTGAGCATCATGTTTTTGAGATTAATTCAGGGGAATGTATTTTTTTAAGTTTATCTATTTATTTTGAGAGAGTTGTGTGTGCGTGCGTACACACACACACACACACACACACACACACACAAACAGGGGAGGGGCAGAGAGAAGAAGAGACAGAATCCCAAGCAGACTCAGAGCCATCAGCGCAGAGCCCGATACAGGGATCAGACTCACAAACCTTGAGATCATGACCTGAGCTGAGATCAAGAGTCAGATGCTTAACTGTCTGAGCCACCCAAGTGCCCCCTTAATATTTCTAAGTTGAAATATTTTAGCTTTTGGGACCATACAATCTCCCAAAACTACTCAACTCTGCTGATGTGGCCAGAAAAAAGCCCAGCACTAGATAAACAAATGAAGTTGGTTGTTACAATAAAACTTTGTTTACAAACACAAGTGGCCAGCCCACAGGCCATGGTTTGCCAACCCCATTAAATGTGTGTGTCAGTAGTTTGTTTTTCCTCACTGATAGTAGGATGCCATGGTAGGAATGTGCCAGTTTATTTATCATATGCCAGCTGGTGATCACCAGGGCTGCTTCTAGTTTTTAACTATCATGAATAAAGTCTCTAGGAACATTCCTGTGCAAGTGTTTTTGTAAAACTATTTTCACTTCTCTTGAGTAAATACCTAGACGTGAAATTGCTGGGTCATGGGATTGGTTTTTTACTTTTATTCTAAATCTATAAAAAATAAACAATAAAAAACAGCTGCCAGGTGTCGGTGTTACTTTTATTTCTCTTTACCAGGGAGAGATAATCATAACCACATTCTGTGGAAATGTCTTCTCTCCCTGAAACTTCTCTCCCTCTCCTGCCCTTTCCTTACTTCCAAAGTGAGATCATCACAAACAAAACTTTAAAAAACATACTTTATACAGCTGTCTCCACTACCTGGCTGCTTCTTTCTATTTCCTGGCTCATACTGCCAAGAGGAAGCCTCTGTTCAGCTGATCATTGCCCCATGCCCGGCCAGCTTTTCATGGTGGCCACATGCCAGTGGGTGTTGCCCTCCTATGGAGTGACTGCATGCTGCATCTACTAGGCTCTGTTCTGGCAAAGTGGTTCATAGGGTAGAGATGGAGCTTCTATAAAGGAAAGCTGGAGGGCTGTGTCTCTTGGCTGAGCAGTTTCCCACAGCAAGATGGTAGATGTGGCCAGCATTTTAATTGACATGTAACTATAACAACTAATAATTCCCCTATTGTTGGATACTTAGGTCATTTTCAATTTTTTGTCTCACAGTTTAGGCTGCAAAACACACTCTGAAACACAAACATTTGCATAAAATTGGCACTATTTCCTTCTAGACCCCCTAGAAGTCATATTACCAGGTATGAATATCTGACATCAGTGTTTCTCCTACTTCAGCATGAACATTACTGGCACGACTTTTATACTAAAAGACACTGGGCTGAGACCCATCCTAGAGTCTCTGTTTTGGGAGGTCTAGTGCGGGTATGAGAATTTGAATTTCTAACAAATTCCCAGGTGATGGTGACCTGGGAAGAGGAATTTTTCTTTCCTTCTAATGCTTCCACAGCCATTTTGTGCCACTATGAAATATTTAACACAATCTGCATTGTGTTAGAATTAAATTCACACATATTCATTTCCTCCCTAGAACCAGAGCTCCATAAGGACAGGTTCTGTACTGTTTATCTTCATAAGTACTAAAGTGCTAAGAATATTATATTTTAAAAAAAAAAGCTTGATATGTCACTAATCTGCCGCCTATCTAATTTCCTGGTTATTCTCTCTTTTGTGGTATTAATGCTGTCCCAAATTCCCCCAATTTTATTTGCAGACACTTAAAACTAGTTGCCACCTAACTTTTGATATGTTGCTTCAATTTTTGATAAGCAATAGCTATAATTTTTCATGCTTAGATTTTATACCTCCTCTTGTCATTAAGTACCCTTGATCCAAATTTTCTTTAGGGTGGGTGATAGTAGAAGGAGGTTGTGAGGGAAGATAGGCTTAACTCACAGTGTCAAAAAGGTATAAATTGAGACTTTAAAATTAAATTTTGCTATTAGCATCCTTGAAATCAAAATCAAAATGAGATGTTTGTGAAAGACTTTGAAAGTAGTAAAGCCCTCTCTAAATTATGGAATTATTAATATGACAGTTAGGCCACATAATAAACAGAGGAGAGGAAAACATTTAGGATATAATCTACCCAACTTTATCCCTGTCACAGTTCACACAGACAAAAATCAGACATACTTAGAACATTCAGATCACAATGCAGAAACTAAAAGATGGATAAACAGCACATTCAGACCAAAGTTAGGAGAGTCTCCGTGAATTTGTATTATAGGAATCACAGATATTTTTTTGACTCAGATTTGTGGTATTTCCATACCATACAGTAAAAGTGTAAAATGTTTGGAATGAATTGGCCTTAATTGCCTCAGAACACCTTTAAGTGAGAATCTTTCCCTCTGGTTTATTTCATTTGATCCCGCAACCTCTCTCTTCATCCAAGATATGTCATCTAAAACTGTGCCCACAGCCCATTTCCAAGATTTTCATGTGATATAAAGTCAATGCACCAAGGAAAGTACCTGTTTGCAATTACGTATATGTAATTGCATGTAGGTATTTACTATAGGTACATAGAATTACTATGTCATTGTGTATAGGTACTTACTATTCTTTTTCTTTTTCTCTTTTATTTAAATACAAGTTAGTTAACATATAGTGTGATAATGATTTGAGGAATAGAATTTCCTGATTCATAACCTACACATAACACCCAGTGTTACTCTCCTTTCTCACAAAGTTTTCCCAGTCATCTCCTGGTAGGAGGAAGCTTAACTTCTCAAGAAAGGCTCATGAGTGTAGTATTACCTGAGTTGTGGCATGTTTAAAAGTGGTTTTATACAGACTTGACACTTGAAGGATACTTAGGCTGGATATAAAGTTCTTGATTCATATTTTCTTTCCTTGAGTGTCTTAAAAATTGCTGCTCCATGGCTGTCTTGCTTTTTATATTGATACTGAGAGGTCTTATGTTGACCTAGTCTTTTGTCTTTATTATTTTAAAAAATTAATTATGTTCATTTAGTTAACTTATTTATTCACATTTTATTGTTATTAATTTGCTTTGAGATTTTTCTCTTTGAAAAAATCTAATAGTTTTGCCAGGATATGTCTTGGAGTTGATTGTTGTGGCTTAGTTTTCCCAGGTACTTGATGGATGTCTTATTTAACAAAAAATTTTTTTATGAAATCTTTAAATGTGTAGAATCAGATCCTCTTTTATTTATGGAAAGTGTTCTTGGACAAAGTTGTAAATATTAGTTCTGTTCCATTGTTTTATTTTTCTTCTTCAGGAACTCCAATTTTATATATGTCTGTTGGATCTTCTTTGCCTCTATTCCATTTCAATAGCTTTCTGACACTGTTTTTAAACTTCTTTATCTCATTTTCGTTCTCTTAGCTTTCTTCAGTATCTCTTAATAACTTTTAATTTGAATAGATTCCTCTGGACACCTTGTAATTTTGTCCTCATTTCTGATATGGTTTTGCCTTTTTACTTTCATTTCTTTCCTGCATGCAATCAACTCTCATTTTATTTCTTTCTGTTTTTGTTCCCATGAGTCTGAGTTTCTGATTCAAAGTTGTTTTCCCCCCACCACATCACCAAGTAATTAATTTGATATGTGGTATTACCTATACTTTTCTTCTGGTTTTGGTTGTTTTTACAGGGGTAAATTTTCATCCACTGCAATGTTTCAATTCCCACTTTCTGTTTTCTTCTCATAGAAGCCTTGTATAGATGAAGACTAGTTTTGTTTATTAATGTCATGGACAGGCTCTTGACTAAGGGGTAGTGCAAGACTGCCACTTGCTCTCAGTGTAGCAAATGCTCTTTCAAATGGTAGTTCTCTTTTTAGTGTATGTGGAGGGGAAATTGGGGAACAGAAATGCAGAGTCCTTGGGGGTATTTTTTGTTTTTGTTTTTGTTTTTAGGATTCTCTTTTGCTTGCAGAAATCTAAATCTCCTCTTTGTACTTTTTTTTTCTTTTTATCATCTAGTATCCAAAGGAGAAGCAATGAAGCAGAAGCAATGAAATTGGTTCACTGCTACATAGGATCATCAATATTCATTCTTTATCACTAGCTGCTTTCAACATTGCTGTTCACTTCATCATTATCTTAAACATCCCCCACCCCCTGCTTTTCCTCTTACCTCTACAGCAGCTCCTTCTATCTCTCCTAAGAGTCTCATTCTTCTCTTCTGGCTATTAAATTTAGATTTCCTCAAAGCTTGGCCTTTTGCTATTCTCATTCCACACTTCTTCTGGGTGTTGTTTTATTCCTCACCCCCAAATACCATCATTTCAGTTGTAGAAATTTTGAGATTATTGTGACTTTTTCTTGCTCGACCCCCAAATCAACTCCGAAATCAATTTTCTTATATATACTTTTCCCCCTTCAATGTGTTCTGCCCATACAACAGCCATAGGGAGCTTTTTGAAGCTATAATGGGTGCTACTTTCTTCTTAAAAATTCTTCAGTGGCTTCCCATAGCTCTTGAGACAAAGACCCAGATCCTTATTATGACCCACAATGCCTTGTAAGAATTGTCCCCTTATTCAGTTTTGTGGCCTTGCTTTCCCTTGTTCTGAACTCTAGCCACCCCAAGTCCTGAAATAGCCCGTGTTTTAATTTACTTGTCACTTCCTTGTGGGAGCTTTCCTATTTTTCCGAAGTTAAATCCCCTTTTATATTCTGTCCTACCCTTATATATTTCTCTTCCACAGCATTTATCTTCATGTCTAATTCTATATTTATGTATGTAGTCATTTGATTAATGTCTATCTTCTCTGCAAACTCAAGGGGGATAGGGGTCATGACTGTTTTCTTCACCATTGTAACTCCAACACCAAGCACCATCTCTGAAACAATAAATATTTGTTGAAATGATCATCCTAACCTCTATTTCCTTTTAAATTATAACAGTACCTTATTGAGTACTATATTGAGTATTTTCTATGTGCCAGGCACCTTTCTAAGCACTTGGCATATATCATCTCATTATTCCTCTTAATGGAGGAATAGGGAGGTAAAGTAATCTGCCCAAGATACACAGCAAGTTACCAAAGCCAGTAAGTGACAGAGCTAAGATTTGAACCCAGAAAGTCTGGCTTAAGAATCTTAGCTCTCAAATATTATGACGTTATAGTCCCTTTAATGCTCATATTACTGACATGCTTTTCTGATTGAGGTAATTTTCTGAAACTCTTTCAGACCTGAAATAATCTCAGTAACAATACTTTTTTCACAGATTGGATCAGTGATATGAAAAGAGGTGAAATGACTTTCTCAAGATCACACTCCAAGCTGGGAGTATCATTTAGGCTCTGTTATATTTTCTGACTGCTTTTTACCCCCAGCATTGTTTCAGCCTGGTGCCTCTTAGGAATGACCTAGGTTTAACTGGCAAATTGAGTCCTATTTCTTTTATAGATAAAAATTTTAGTGATATATTTGATATATAAAGATATGGTATAACATGAGAATTCCTTTTTGTGATTGTACATAATTTGTAACTAGCTTTTGTAATTGTATTTATGTAGAGTATGTGTGTGTGTGTGTGGGGGGGTGTTGTGACTGACTGAGATTTTCCAGAGCTAAAGAAAAGTAGCAATCATCTGTCTCTGACATTGGTCTTTGCTTGCCTAAAGGCAGAGGACTAGGTCAGATGACTTATCCAAATATCTTCTAGATTCAGTTCTTAGAAGTATATTGAAAGCATTTGTTTCCTAAAGGTATTCTTCATAAAATACTTTTCTTGAACAGAAAAAAAAGTATATATTAATTCCGAGTTCATTCATACTTTGGTTGTTAAATGGCCTGCTGAACAAAGGAAGGTCTGTGGATCATCAACACCCACATCCTTGGAAACTTGTTAGAAATGCAGATTTTCTGACCTTGTCCTAGACCTGATGAACCAGAAACTGTATTACTGTATTTTAATAAGATCCTCAGATGATTCACATGCACATTAAAGGTTGAGAAGCACTGCTCTGAGAGAGTCTGCCAAGAAAGAAACTGAAGAATAAAACTGAATGTCTTAGACTGATGCACCTACTTTTATTTAATTATTTAATTTTCTCAATGTTTCTATTTATTTTTAAGAGAGAGACAGAGCATGAGTGGGGGAGGGGCAGAGAGAGAGGGAAACACAGAATCCAAAGCAAGCTCCAGGCTCTGAGCTGTCAGCACAGAGCCTGATGCCAGGCTTGAACTGTGAACTGCAAGATCATGATCTGAACTGAAGTCGGATGCTTAGCCTCCTGAGCAACAGGGGACCCTTGAATCACCTTGTTTTTAAAATCACAATATCCACTCCCAGCTAACAATTTAAAAATACAAATAGGGTTCTATATATTTTTTAATTTATTTATTATTGTTTATTTATTTTTTATAGTTTATTGTCAACTTGGTTTACTTGTAACACCCACTGCTCATCCCAACAAGTGCCCTCCTCCATGCCCATCAGCCCCATTCCCCTCTCCCCACCTCCATCAGCCCTCAGTTTGTTCTCAGCATTCAAGAGTCTCTCATGGTTTGCCTCCCTCCCTCTCCCACACTATTTTTCCCCTTCTTCTCCAGCTTCGTCCTCCGTTAACTTCCCCCTGATCCACCTATATGTGCAAATATATGGTATCTGTCCTTCTCTGCCTGACTCATTTCGCTCAGCATAACACCCTCTAGTTCCATCCATGTTGTTACACATGGCCAGATTTCATTCTTTCTCATTGCCATGTAGTATTCCATTGTATAAATATACCACATCTTCTTGATCCATTCGTCAGTTGATGGACACTTAGGTTCTTTCCATGTTTTGGCTTTTTTTGAGAGTGCTGCTATGAACATTGGGGTACATGTGCCCCTATGCATCAGCACTCATGTAGCCCTTGGGTAAATTCCTAGCAGTGCTATTGCTGGGTTATAGGGGAGTTCTATTGTTAATTTTTTGAGGAACCTCCATACTGTTTTCCTGAGGGATTGCACCAGCTTACATTCCCCCCCAGCAGTGTAGGAGGGTGCCCATTTCTCCACATCCTCACCAGCATCTAGAGTCTCCCGATTTGTTCCTTTTAGCCACTCTGACTGGCGTGAGGTGGTATCTCAGTGTGGTTTTGATTTGTATTTCCCTGATGAGGAGGGATGCTGAGAATCGTTTCATGTGTCTGTTGGCCATCTGGATGTCCTCTTTGGAAAAGTCTCTGTTCATGTCTTCTGCCCATTTCTTCACTGGATTATTTATTTTTCAGGTGTGGAGTTTGATGAATTCCATATATATTTTGGATACCAGCCCTTTATCTGATATGTCATTTGCAACTATCTTTTCCCATTCCGTTGGTTGCCTATTAGTTTTATGGATTGTTGCCTCTGCCGTGCAGAAGCTTTTAATCTTGATGAGGTCCCAGTTGCTCATTTTTGCTCTTGATTCCCTTGCCTTTGGGGATGTGTCAAGTAAGAAATTGCTGCGGTGGAGGTCAAGGTGGTTGTTTCCTGCTTTCTCCTCTAGGGTTTTGATGGTTTCCTGTCTCACATTCAGGTCCTTTATCCATTTTGAGTTTATTTTTGTGTATGGTGTGAGAAAATAATCTAGTTTCATTCTTCTGCATGTTGCTGTCCAGTTCTCCCAGCACCCTCTGTTAAAGAGGCTGTCTTTTTTCCACTGGATGCTCTTCCCCGCTTTGTCAAAGATTAACTGGCCATACATTTGTGGGTCCAATTCTGGGTTCTCTATTCTATTCCATTGGTCTATGTATCTGTTTTTGTGCCAATACCATACTGTCTTGATGATTACAGCTTTGTAGTAGAGACTAAAGTCCAGGATGGTGATGCCTCCCATTTTGGTTTTCTTCTTCAATATTACTTTGGCTATTTGGGGTCTTTCGTGGTTCCATACAAATTTTAGGATAGTTTGTTCTAGTTTTGAGAAGAATGCGGGTGCAATTTTGATTGGGATTGCATTGAATGTGTAGATTGTTTTGGGTAGTAATGACATTTTAACAATATTTATTCTTCCCACCCATGAGCATGGAATGTTTTTCCATTTCTTTATGTCTTCTTCAATTTCCTTCATAAGTTTTCTATAGTTTTCATTATACAGATCTCCTATATCTTTGGTTAGGTTTATTCCTAGGTATTTTATGGTTTTTTGTGCAATTGTGAATGGGATCAGTTTCTCGATTTCTCTTTCTGTTGCTTCATTGTTGCTATATAAAAATGCAACTGATTTCTGTACATTGATTTTTTATCCTGCAACATTGCTGAATTCATGGATCAGTTCTAGTAGGCTTCTGGTGGAGTCTGTCGGGTCTTCTATGTAGAGCATCATGTCGTCTGCAAAAAGTGAAAGTTTGACTTCTTCTTTACCAATTCTGATGCTTTTTATTTCCTTTTGTTGTCTTATTGCTGATGCTAGGACTTCCAGCACTATGTTAAACAACAGTGGTGAGAGTGGACATCCCTGTCATGTTCCTGATCTCAGGTGGAAAGCTCTCAGTTTTTCTCCATTGAGGATGATGTTAGCTGAGGGTTTCTCATAGATGGCTTTTATGATGTTTAAGTAAGTTCCTTCTATCCCGACTTTCTCGAGGGTCTTTATTAAGAAGGTATGCTGTTTCTTGTCGAATGCTTTTTCTGCATCTATTGACAGGATATGGTTTTTATCATTTCTTTTGTTAATGTGATGTATCACATTGATTGATTTGCGAATATTGAACCAGCCCTGTAATCCAGGAATGAATCCCACCTGATCATGGTGGATAATTCTTTTTATGTGCTGTTGGATTCGATTTGCAAGTATCTTGTTGAAAATTTTTGCATCTGTATTCATCAAGCATATTGACCTATAGTTCTCTTCTTTTGCTGGGTCTCTGTCTGGCTTGGGAATCAAAGGGATGCTGGCTTCATAAAATGAGTCCGGAAGTTTTTCTTCGATTTCTATTTTTTTGGAATAGCTTGAGAAGAATGGGTATTAATTCTGTTTAAAATGTCTGGTAGAATTCCCCAGAGAAGCCATATGGCCCAGGGCTCTTATTTGTTGGGGGATTTTTGATCACTGATTTGATTTCCTCACCAGTTATGGGTCTGTTCAGATTTCCTACCTCTTCCCATGTGAATTTTGGTAGTGGGTGTGTGTTTAGGAATTTGTCCATTTCTTCTAAGTTGTCTAACTGTTGGCATATAGTTTTTCATAGTATCCCCTGATAATTGCTTGTATTTCTGAGGCATTGGTTGTAATAAGTCCTTTTTCATTCATGATTTTGTCTATTTGAATGCTCTCTCTTTTCTTTTGAGAAGCCTGGCTAGAAGTTTGTCAATTTTGTTTTTTTGTTTTTTTTTTTCAAATCTATGTATATATTTAAATCCCTAACTGAACAATAATTTTTCCCATTATAATGTGACTCTGGAACTTGGTCTTTATCATAACCATCTCTGTATGCACACAGACACCTGGCAGATTAGTTTGAGTACAGTGGGGCCCTTTAATGAATTTTAACTGAAGTGTCTCAGTCTCCAGGGGAGTTCCAATGAAATTCTGGCAATGAGACCTTCAGACAGGCAGGAGGGACATGTGAATCTCCAGCGAATTTCAGGTGACTCTATATATAGATGGTTTTCTCCTCATGAATAGATCATAAAGAGAGCATCCAGGCGCCAAGAGAAGCTGTATGAAGGACGATTCCTGTTCTAGATGAATTTTCCCTTTAACTAGAAGTCTAGACAAACAAAGTTAACTTCTCTAGTTTCAGAAACATCAGAAAAAGGAAACACAAAAGAATAGTTGCTTCTAGCAGTGAATACCCAGGAGCTGAGGGGAAAGAGGAGAGGCAAAATCAGTGGAGTTTTTATAGCCAAGTCAGGGAGCACCTAAGTTGTGACGCAGAGAACAGGAGTAAAGTAGGGAGTTGCATTTGTTTCAGATGAGAAAGGCAAGGTCACCCAAGTCTTTGGAAAATTAGCTGATCTGTTTGATAAACAGAAGATAGAAGGTAGTTACAAAAGAGTGGACAATAGTGAATTGATCAGGAAGTCAGCATTTTCAAGCACCACATATGTTGTTGGTATATGATTTCAGGAAGATAATTTTGTCTCTTGGATGGTCAGAAAGATTGAGACAGAACTGCAACACTGCTGCTGTGGTCCAGGTCAAACCTAACTCAGATTGTTGAGTGTGAAAGTTAATAGGAATGGTTGTGCCTTGTGATGTGGTGAGATGCCTTTCCTGGAAATGTTCAGTCAGAGGCCAGAAAGGAATCCTATAAAAGGGACTGCATTTGGATGAATGCAGGATAGACTAATAGTTTCCAAGGTTTGTTCCAACTCCAGCATTTCTTGGATCTATGAAATATCTAATGAGGATTATGTATTGTAAAAAACTATTAGTCTTGTTGAAGACGTCATGTTAAAGAGAGACAACATTTTAGCCACATTTAGTTATCTTATTAACTTGGGATCCCATAGATTCTTAGTTATATATCTACTTACCTATCTCAGAGGGCGGAGGGGGGATACCATACTGCGAAGTCCTCCCTTCCAGGTATGTTTGTCAAACTCCTCATAGACACCGTTTTCATAACACTGGCGGTCCTAAGGACTGTTGTTTACATATTTCTTTTCCTCAGGAGACTGTGAGCAGAGGGCAGAGTTCATGTTTTACTTCCAGAAACCACCACTCTGGGCATTTAGTAATTAATACTGAAAATGACACAGGTAACCCTACTGAGCGCTTGCTTTGTAAGAGACACTTTTAGAAGGGTTTACACGTAGCCAATCATTTAGTACAGGAACTTTCCTAACCCTCCCCTCCACCTGCTTGAGAACCAGAGAGCTCAGACCTCTCCCCCTGGGGTCCCTACGCCCATACCTCCCAGAATATACCCTCCCGGCCCCGCCCCTCCCCGCCCCTCCCCGCCCCGCCCTGAGAAGCTCCGCCTCCCGCTTGCTCGCCGCCACGTGAAGGCCGGTCGCGCCTCATGACGTCATCCGCATGCGCCTTGGACCGCTGCAGTCCACCTGGTTTGCGAGTCTGGTGGTTGTAACTTCTCTGAGAGCAGGCTGTTTGGTTGCCGCTACCGCTCAGGTCCGGAGGCTCGTGGCGCCGCAGGCTCTCGACATGTCGATGCTTGCTGAGCGTGAGTGGAGGGCGCGAGGGTGAAGTTTCTAGGTGGCGCGTCTGGCCAGACCAAGTGGCGAGGGGTGCGGGTCGCTGGCGCGCGGCGGGGCGGGGTATGCTGGGGGACAGGGAACCCCTGGTTTGGCTCGCCTTGCCTGCCGCAGAGATTTCCTAGCGCAGCCTTCCGCAGGTTAGCTACTGGTCGGCTAGTGAAAGAGATTGCCTGTGTCCACGTGGGACTTTGTCCTCAAGCTCAGATCTGGGCACTCGCGTGGTGGGCTCGAATGGAGCCAGGACGCCGATCGTGGGAACCCTGACCTGTTCTTTACCTTCAGCAAGAAGCTGGGCCAGCAGAATCTCTTCAGGCAGTGAAATCTTCTCGAAGGTTTATTGAACCCGAGAAAGAAAATCAAGGGGGTTAAAAGTCTCAAACACAGGAAGTTAGCCTTAAAATTTTTAGGGGATGCAGGGATAATGAGTGATTTTAGGTAAGACTGGTGGTTTGGGTTTAGTTGGAATTGTTAACATTCTAACGTGACAAGAGTGCTGGCTGCAACGCCGCCAGTTTGTCTTACATTTACCACCACTTTGTGAAGTTCATCAATTTCCTCCCTCTGGAGAGGCTATTTGACTTCTGAGTCGTATCTGTAGCTAAGGTTGCCTGCCACCAGATGGCAGTCGTGCTTTCGCCATGAAACTCTGGCCCCTAACTTTTTGGAAGTGTATAGTGAGCAGTGAACAGAAACAGCTTGTTTAACAGACCTACAGCAACCACACAGGGATTCTATGAAATAAGTGTTATCAGCATCCTCTTATCTAAGAAGGTGGAAGAATGGGAGCACAAAACGCAAGGAGTAAAGCACAGTTCCAATTTTACAGGGACTGAAATCGAGGTTCAGAGGAAAATGATTTGCCCCAAGTCGCTGAGCTAGAAGGTGACAACTTTGATCTAGTTATCTCTGTATCTTTACTTCTTTGTCACTAGGGCCAGCAATTTTCTATTGTTTTTAAATAGGGACTTACACAGGCAGAGAAAGACGGATACCGTATGTTTTCACTTATTGGTGGATTAGGAGAAACCTAACAGAGGACCTGGGGAGAGGGAGGGAGGCAAACCATGAGAGACTCTTGAATACTGTGAACAAACTGAGGGCTGATGGGGGTGGGGAAGAGGAGAAGGGGGGTGATGGGCATGGAGGAGGGCACTTGTGGGGATGAGCACTGGGTGTTATATGGAAACCAACTTGACAATAAACTATGAAAGAAAAAATAAAATATAAATAAATAGGGACTTACAGAAAAGAATATGTTTTAGACTAATTCTGTGGGCTCTGTTTCTTCATTTGTAAAACTAGGGCTGCTAGGATCTTTTCTGGTTTTAATATTCTCTTGATGTATGTTTAATTCAGCATGCACATTGACCCTGGCTCTGCTGTTTATTTCTTCTCTTTCCATGATCAGTTTCTGTGGGGCTATTAAAAACTTCTTTTATTATCTTCGTTACTAGGTTGATTTAAAAAAATTAATGAAATGGTGAGTGTGAATACATTTCAAGTATGAAATGCTTGCTGTACAGGCATAAAATGCTGTCTGTAGACATCAGTAATTCAAGTTGCATGATTTCAAGGGAGTATTTTCAGTTCTTCTCTTCCCACCATGACTCCAAATTTTCAAATCTTTGGAATAATAAAATAATATTTTGTGTTGTCTTTTAAAGTAACTTGCTAAGTATAATGTATGGCATCTCTTGTGATTAGATGTTTAGGACTGATGTTCTTATTTTAGAAATAAGAAAATAGAAGCAAGGAAAAGTCCCATTCTCATGATTTCACTGCTTAGTAATTCTTTTTTTTTTTTTTGATAGTTTATAAAATTGGAGTAATTCTGTAGGTATAGTTTTGGTTTTCCCTCACTTACCATTAGTGAACATTTTCAGTTCATTGAACGCATGCTGTTTCCTCTGTTTTTCCTTGCCATATGGACTATATTTTGCTGTCTTTTATTTTTGCCATAGGCACTTGTTCTGTTTTTAAAATCTAGTAGTTTTCTTTGTGCTTCTCAAAAAATGTTTTATTTAGCATTTCTATAATTATCAAGTTTTATTTTATTGGATCTCCTTTATGTTAGACAAAAAAAAATCTAGCTTATCCAAACCTCCCCCTCTGAAAGACAAGAATTAAATTTGTTGATCTCACTTCCCAGTCTTTACACCAATTGAAGTTTTAGACTTGGATTTTTATCAAGTTACTGCTTTTTTCAGATTCTTTCCTTTTCAAGACCAATTTTTGACATATGCCATGTGATATTAGGCATGGAGTGACTGGAAAGTGAAGCCTTTTGTGGCTTTGTATGGAGGGTTGTTTATTGGGACTACCTCCAAAATGTCTTGATGGAACCATCTATAGTTAGAACTCTAAATAAGAGGAATCCTGGCTAGAGTATGGCTAAACATCATCCTAAATAGTGATTCTGCTGATTCAGGGTACTCAACCCTGAGGCCCAGTGCTGTCTCTGACATTCCTTCAACATAGTGTCAGGCATCCCCAAGACCGTTCCCGGAGTCAGTGATTTGCTAGGATTCAGGATCCAGGACTCAGCACGAAGTTGTACTCATGGCCAAGGTTTATTACAACTAAAAGATACAGAGCAAAATCAAAGACACATGGAGCAAAGTCAGAGGAAACCAGACACAAGCTTCCAGAGTCCTTTCTCAGTGGAGTCACACAGGACATGCCCAATTGCCCCAATATGAGTTGTGACAACAGGTGAAGTGTTGCAAGCCTGGAAAGTTTGTTAGGGACTGGTGTCATATTTACCGGGGGCTGCTCATTTAGGCAGGCTCTGCTTGGCATGTACCAAAACTCTAGACTCCCAGAAGGAAAGCCAGGTATTCAGTATAAACCATATTGTTTGTATTAACAATTAGGCATAGTGAACCACTCATCAATTCTGAGAATGCTGGGAACCGTCCTGAAACCCAGGATCCCAGCCAAGGTGCTGACCTTGTAAGCAAGCCTTTGGAAGATTGGCAGTAAGACCGGCTATGTTCTGTTCTGCACACAGGGTTAATAAAGTTGACATCTAAGCACAGAATGATTGTGGAATAAGACTAACAAAGCACATGTAAAAGTTGATCCAATCTGAATGCTTGTAAAATGTTTATTGTTGCTAGGATGTGTGTGGTTTGGGGGTCTCTTTATTGATTTATGTGTTATACAGTAAGCCTCTCGCTGGAAGTTGTGTTATTTTTAAATTATGTTGTGAAGATGTGAGGGAAGTCTGGCTGTGACATCGGTCACTGCATTGATCACCAGGGTTGATTTGGCTGACCTGGCTGGTTAGGCAGGTGTCCCCTTCCTCCCTCACTGCTCCATGTGGATCCCTCCCAAAGCTGCACAGTAGGTCGAAGAGGGCAACCTTCTCCTCTAGAAGAGGGATAGAGGAGGACCATTCTGTCAAGGGTATACTAGTAGCTGCACTCCCCTTCTAGAATCCCCGTACAATCCCTCAAGGTCCATTCGTAGAACGTAGGGTAGTCAAGCTTCCAAGACTACAGACACATTCAAGTGAGGTGCGGCACGTGGTGCTCTGCCTTTCTTGAAGGGGAGGCGGCAGTTAAGAGACTGGCAAGCTTAAGGTTGTTGATAGTGAGATACTGTGCTTTGATTGCTGCAGTAGGTGAATAATAATGACACTTGACCTCCAAATTTCTGACTTGGCCACAATTTACTTTAAGGCTTCATATTCTTGTTCTATGAACTTTCTGAGCTTCTATGTCTCTGCAGCAGTTTTCCATAAAACTATACTGATAAATTTGAGTTCCCAATGGTCAATTATTTGTGTGCATTAAAAAATACTTAATACAAAGAGATTCAAAGCAGTCCCCTTAATTATGTCCTTTCCTTCCTTCCTTCCTTTCCTCTTGTCTCCTTTTTTCTTCCTTTTTTTTGAATTCATTCATCCATTCATTCACATATTTACTGAGTGACTGCTGTGGGCATAGTGTTTTCTGCTTCTGTTTTTTTTTTTTTTTTAAGGTTTTTCTTTTTTTTTTTATAGTTTATTATCAAATTACTTTCCACATAACACCCAGTGCTCATCCCCACAAGTGCCCCCCTCCATGCCCCTCCCCCTCCCCCTACATCCATCAGTTCTCAGTTTTTGTCAGCATTCAAGAGTCTCTCATGGTTTTCCTCCCTCCCTTTCCCCCACCATTTCCCCCCGTCTTCTCCCCCTTGGTCCTCCGTTAAGTTCCTCCTAATCCTCCTATACGTGCTAGCATGCGATATTTGTCCTTCTCTGCCTGACTTATTTCGCTCAGCATAACACCCTCAAGGTCCATCCATGTGGCTACACATGGCCAGATTTCATTGTTTCTCATTGCCAGGTAGTATTCCATGGTATAGATAAACCACATCTTCTTGATCCATTCATCTGTTGATGGACACTTAGGCTCTTTCCATGTTTTAGCTATTGTGGAGAGTGCTGCTGTGAACATTGGGGTACATGTGCTCCTATGCCTCAGCATTTCTATATCCCTTGGGTAAATTCCTAGCAGTGCTATTGCTGGGTTATAGGGGAGTTCTACTGTTAATTTTTGGAGGAGCCTCCACACTGTTTTCCAGAGGGGCTGTACCAGTTTACATTCCCACCAACAGTGTAAGAGGGTGCCTGTTTCTCCACATCCTCACCAGCATCTCGTGTTCTCTGATTTGCTCATTTTAGCCACTCTGACTGGCGTGAGGTGGTATCTCAGTGTGGTTTTGATTTGTATTTCCCTGATGAGCGATGCTGAGCATCGTTTCATGTGTCTGTTGGCCATCTGGATGTCCTCTTTGGAGAAGTGTCTGTTCATATCTTCTGCCCATTTCTTTACTGGTTTGTCTGTTTTTTGGGTGTGGAGTTTGGTGAGTTCCTTATAGATGCTGGATATCAATCCTTTATCTGATATGTCGTTTGCAACTATCTTTTCCCATTCCTTTGGTTGCCTATTAGTTTTGTGGGTTGTTTCCTTTGCCGTGCAGAAGCTTTTAATCTTGATGAGGTCCCAGTAGTTTATTTTTGCTCTTGATTCATTTGCTTTGGGGGATGTGTCAAGTAAGAGACTGCTGTGGTGGAGGTCAAAGAGGTTGTTTCCTGCTTCTCCTCTAGGGTTTTGATGGTTTCCTGTCTCACATTCAGGTCCTTTATCCATTTTGAGTTTATTTTTGTATATGGTGTGAGAAATTGATCTAGTTTCATTCTTCTGCATGTTGCTGTCCAGTTCTCGCAGCACCATCTGTTAAAGAGGCTGTCTTTTTTCCATTGGATATTCTTTCCTGCTTTGTCAAAGATCAGTTGGCTGTATACTTTTGGGTCCACTTCTGAGTTCTCAATTCTGTTCCATTGGTCTATGTGTCTGTTTTTGTGCCAATAGCATACTGTCTTGATGATGACAGCTTTGTAGTAGAGGTTAAAGTCTGGGATGGTGATACCTCCCATTTTGGTTTTATTTTTCAGTATTACTTCAGCTATTTGGGGTCTTTTGTGGTTCCATACAAATTTTAGGATAGTTTTCTCTAACTTTGAGAAGTATGCTGGGGCAATTTTGATTGGAATTGCGTTGAATGTGTAGACAGCTTTGGGTAGTCATGGCATCTTAACTATATTTATTCTTCCTATCCATGAGCATGGGATGTTTTTCCATTTATATGTGTCTTCTTCAATTTCCTTCATAAATTTTCTGTAGTTTTCATCATACAGATCTTTTGTATCCTTGGTTAGGTTTATTCCTAGGTATTTTATGGTTTTTTGTGCAATTGTGAATGGGATCAGCTTCTTGATTTCTCTTTCTGTTGCTTCATTGTTGGTGTATAAAAATGCAACTGATTTCTGTACGTTGATTTTGTACCCTGCAACTTGGCTAAATTTTTGGATCAGTTCCAGTAGGCTTCTGGTGGAGTCTGTCGGGTCTTCTATGTAGAGTATCATGTCATCTGCAAAAAGTGATAGTTTGACTTCCTCTTTGCCAATTCTGATGCCTTTGATTTCCTTTTGTTGTCTGATGGCTGATGCTAGGACTTCCAGCACTATGTTAAACAGTAGTGGTGAGAGTGGACATCCCTGTCGTGTTCCTGATCTCAGGGGGGAAAGCTCTCAGTTTTTCCTCGTTGAGGATGATGTTAGCTGAAGGCTTCTCATAGATGGCTTTTATGATGTTTAAGTAAGTTCCTTCTATCCCGACATTCTCTAGAGTCTTTATTATGAAGGATGCTGTATTTTGTTAAATGCTTTTTCTGCATCTATCGACAGGATCATATGGTTTTTATCTTTTCTTTTGTTGATGTGATGTATCACATTGATTGATTTGTGAATGTTGAACCAGCCCTGTAACCCAGGAATGAATCCCACTTGATCTTGGTGGATAATTCTTTTTATGTGCTGTTGAATTCGATTTGCAAGTATCTTGTTGAGAATTTTTGCATCCGTATTCATCAAGGATATTGGCCTGTAGTTCTCTTCTTTTGCTGAGTCTCTGTATGGCTTGGGAATCAGAGTGATGCTGGCTTCATAAAATGAATCCGGGACTTTTCCTTCACTTTCTATTTTTTGGAATAGCTTGAGAAGAATGGGTATTTATTCTGTTTTAAACGTCTGGTAGAATTCCCCGAGGAAGCCATCTGGTCCTGGGCTCTTATTTGTTGGGAGGTTTTTGATCACTGATTCGATTTCCTCACTAGTTATGGGTCTGTTCAGATTTCCTACCTCTTCCCGTGTGAATTTTGGTAGTGGGTGTGTGTTTAGGAATTTGTCCATTTCTTCTAAGTTGTCCAATTTGTTGGCATATAGTTTTTCATAGTATTCCCTGATAATTGCCTGTATTTCTGAGGGGTTGGTTGTAATAATTCCATTTTCATTCATGATTTTGTCTTTTTGAATGCTCTCTCTTTTCTTTTTGAGAAGCCTGGCTAGAGGTTTGTCAATTTTGTTTATTTTTTCAAAAACCAACTCTTGGTTTCATTGATCTGTTCGATTATTTCTTCGGTCTCTATGTTGTTTATTTCTGCTCTGATTTTTACAATTTCTCTTCTACTAGGTTTAGGGCGTTCTTGTTGCTCTGCCTCTAGTTCTTTTAAGCGAGCTGTTAGATTTTGGACTTGCGCTTTTTCTAGTTTCTTGAAATAGGCCTGGAGTGCAATGTACTTTCCTCTTAAGACTGCCTTTGCCGCATCCCATAGATTTTGGATTGTTGTGTTTTCATTTTCGTTTGTTTCCATATATTTTTTAATTTCATCCCTAACTGTCTGATTGGCCCATTCATTCTTTAGTAGGGTGGTCTTTAGCCTCCTTGTTTTTGGGGGTTTTCCAGGCTTCTTCCTGTGATTGATTTCAGGTTTCAAAGCGTTATGATCTGAGAGTGCGCATGGTATGATCTCAATTCTTTTATATTTATTGAGGGCTGCTTTATGTCCCAGTATGTGATCTATCTTGGAGAATGTGCCATGTGCACTTGGGAAGAAAGTGAATTCCTTGGCCTCAGGATGTAGAGTTCTAAATATACCTGTCAGATCCATCTGGTCCAACGTGTCTTTCAAGTCCATTATTTTTTAGTGATTTTCTGTCTGGTTGACCTATCCATTGCTGTAAGTGGAGTATTGAAGTCCCCTGCTATTAGCACATTCTTATCTATGAGCTTGTTTCTCTTTGTGATTAATTGTTTTATATATTTAGGAGCTCCCATATTCGGTGCATAGACACTTATGATTGTTAGTTCTTCCTGATGGATAGACCCTGTAACTATTATGTAATGCCCTTCTTCATCTCTTGTTATTGTCTTTAATTTAAAGTCCGGTTTGTCTGATATAAGTATAGCTACTCCAGCCTTCTTTTGATTTCCAGTAGCATGATATATATTTCTCCATCCCCTTACTTTTATTTATTTATTTATTTATTTTTCTAATAGTTTATTGTCAAATTAGTTTCCACATAACACTCAGTGCTCATCCCCACAAGTGCCCTCCTCCATGCCCATCCCTCCTCTCCCCCACATCCATCAGTCCTCAGTTTTTGTCATCATTCAAGAGTCTCTCATTCCATCCCCTTACTTTTAATCTGAAAGTATCTTTAGGTCTGAAATGAGTTTTTTGTAGACAGCATATAGATGGATTTTGTTTTTTTATCCATTCTACTACCTTTTGTATTTTGATTGGAGCGTTCAGCCCATTTACATTCAGTGTTATTATTGAGATACGTGGGTTTAGAGTCTTTGTATCCTTTGTGGAGTTCATGCTTGTGGTGGTGTCTTTGGTATCTTTGTTTCTTGCAACCTTTCCTTCAGACCGTCCCCCTCAGGATTTCTTGTAGGGCTGGCTTAGTGATGACAAATTCTTTCAATTTATTTTTATTTGGAAAGATTTTTATCTCTCCTTCTATTTTGAATGACAGGCTTGCTGGGTAGAGGATTCTTGGCTGCATATTTTTACTGTTCATCACATTGAAGATCTCCTGCCATTCCTCTCTGGCCTGCCACGTTTCAGTAGATAGGTCTGTCACCACTCTCATAGGTTTGCCTTTGTATGTTAGGGCCCTTTTCTCCCTAGCTGCTTTCACAAGTTTCTCTTTGTCCTTATATTTTGCCATTTTTACTATGATATGCCTTGCAGAAGGTCGATTCAGATTACGTCTGAGGGGGCTCCTCTGAGCCTCTTGTATTTCAATGTTTACTTCTTTTCCCAGGTCGGGGAAGTTCTCTGCTATAATTTTTTCCAGGACTCCTTCAGCACCTTTCCCCCTTTCTTCCTCTTCTCGGATTTCTATGATATGGATATTATTGCATTTGACCGTGTCGCTGAGCTCTCGAACTCTTCTTTCATGTTCCTGGATCAGTTTGTCTCTTTTTTTGTCAGCTTCTTGTTTTTCTATAATGGTGTCTTCTAAATCACTTATTCTCCTTTCTCCTCTTCAATCCGTGCATTGGAGGCCTCTAATTTATTATGTATCTCATTTATCGCATTTTTAAATTCTTCATGCCTATTTTTATTTTCCATTCTGTCTGTAGCCATAGTTTCTTTGATGTCCCCTATGTTTTTTTCAAGCCCAGCTATTAATTTTACCATTATTATTCTAAAATCTTGTTCAGTTATGCTGCTGATATCTGTTTTGAGCAGTTCATTAGCTGTCATTTCTTCTTGGAGTTTCTTTGGAGGAGAGGTCTTTCATTTCGTCATTTTAGTTAGCTTTCCAGCTCTTGTTGGTTTTAAAGACCTGTTAATACTCTCTGTATCTATGAGCGCTGCGATATCCAAGAAGACTCATTGACTGTCCAGGGCCTATCCTTTCAGAGAGTGTTTTTTGAATGGTATCTATTGGTCTCTCTTGTTGGGACCTTGGTTATTTTATTTTCCTATTCGTAGTGATATTTGGGACTTTCCACCTTGTGTACTATGGCTTGTTTCTTGAGGTAGTCATTAGAAGTCTTTCTCAGTGGAATCTGCGTCCTTTCTCTCCCAATGTCTTGAGTGTGGTATGGTTTCCTATGGCTTCAGATCTTTCCATGTGATGCCTGGGCGCGAGTGCAGGTATGGAGCTCCCTACTTCTCCGCCATCTTGCCCCTTCCCCCTGTTTTTATTTATTTCTGAGAGAGAGAGAGAGAGACAGCGTGAACAGGGGAGGGTTAGAAAGAGAGGGAGACACAGAATCTGAAGCAGATTCCAGGCTCTGAGCTAGCTGTAGCATAGAGCCTGACGCGGGGCTCAAACCCATGTACCATGAGATCATGACCTGAGCCAAAGTCAGACGCTTAACTGCCTGAGCCACCCAGGCACCCCTAGTGTTTTCTGCTTCTTGCAATGAAGCATGAAAAAGGATAATACACAAATGTAAGCCATAAGGATATGATGGTCTCATAAGAAACATAAGAGATGGATATTAAGAGCCATAATACCGAAGAATATGTGTTAAATGCCAGAAAAGAAAGCAGATAATTATTCTGGATGTTCAGAGAAGGAGTCATGTGGCTCTAGGGCATTTCAGTGATAAGGGATGGTATCATTACTATCTGTAGATCACCTGTGTGGAGGGTACAGGTGAGTCTTCCCAAAATCATAATGACTTGTATAGTGTGGATTAAGAATATAACCTTTGATGTCAGTAGAATGTTGCTTTATGTAGAGGCTCTGATATTTGTTTCGGGACATTAGGTACATTTCTTTCTCTAAGCCTCAGATTTTCTCATCTGAAAAACGGAGGTAAGAATTTCCATCCTCAGTGGGTTACTGTGCATACAATGTATGGATAGCATTTGGCATGTAACCTATGTCAGTGGAAGCTATAGTGGCTGCTGCTGCTGCTCCTGGTGATGATGACACCGGTGTTGACACGTGCTTTCAATTGCTGTCTTTAGCAACTGATGGTATATCACATATTTCTATTTGTCACGTTTGGTGGGAACACTGTTATTCTTATCTTAGGCCCGTTTGTATATTGAGAATATAATTGTTATGAGAAAACCAGGGTGGGTGATCCAAACTGATGATATTTCATTGAATGCTGAATCTGATATCTGTATCTAATAAAACACTGTTTGTCATATTTTATGCAAATATGTGTATACATATTAGCTTTTCTGTGTATTTGTGTAGTATTTTCCAGGTTTGAAGGATAAATTGCTGATGAGATACTTTGTCATTTACAGGCCGGCGGAAGCAGAAGTGGGCTGTGGATCCAAGAAACACTGCCTGGAGCAATGATGATTCCAAATTTGGCCAGAGGATGTTAGAGAAGATGGGGTGGTCTAAAGGAAAGGTATGTTGGAGAAGAGCAAAGAAATCGGAGCCATACATAAAGGCAAATCAGGAGAATGCATCTTTCTTAGGACACTGGGAGAAATTTATGTTTTTGATCAGTTAAGTGATTTTGGAGACATAACTAATTTGTAATGATAAAATTAGAATTTAATATAAACATGAATTTTCTTCGTTTTTCATTTAAACTGCTGTGATTAGCATCACTCATAGTTGTGCCTTTTAATTAGCTGCACTTGGAATCATACTTAACCATCAGTGTTTTATGTTGGTAAGGTAACATTTTGTTTCTCTTCATAGCTCAGAATACGCATTTTCCCATTTTCCTCACACTCCATTTATCCCTGGCTGAAATGGGATTTCTACTGATACTTTTGTGTTTAAATAGTTCCTGTGACAGCCTTTAATGATCTTGTTACCAACTCCAGTGGGTCCCTTTCTGTTCTCACGTTACTTAATTTCTTAGCAGCATTGGACATAATGGACTATTCTTAAATACTTGTGTCTTGGCTTCCATAATACTGCTCTTCCCCGTTTTTCCTTCTACCTCATTGGCCACTCCTCAGAATATTGCTTGCTCTTCCTCTGCCGAGCTTTTCAGCCCTGGAGTTCCTCAGGGTTCAGCCCTAGTCCTTTTCTGTACTCTGAAAGGTGAGCATTTTCATTCCATACCATACCATGCTTTGAATGGTCTAAATTCTGAGAATTGTCAGGTTTCTACATGTGGCCCAGATCTGTCCTCTGAGCTTCAGGTTTATAAATCCACTAGCCTGCTTGACATTTCCACTTGAGTAAGCATCTCAAGTTTATAATTTTTGTTATAAAACTCTTGATACCCACCTCCCAGTCTTTTCCGTCTCAAGTTTTCCCCATTTTTGTAAATGGTCTTGCTTGGTACCTCTACCTCTCTCACTTCTCGCATCACCAGTCATTATTTCTCTGTTTTCAGGGCCCCATCCTGGTCCACACACCATCACTGCCTGACCTCTCAGCTGCTTCCCTCCCTCCTTTTCTTTCTCTGGACCGTTGGCCGAACAGCAGCCAGAATATCTTTTGAAATACAGAAATTAGATCATGGTGTTCCCCAGCTTAAAAGTTCAGTGGCTTTTCATTGTTTTAAAAAATTAAATCCAAATTCCTACCATAATTTTTAAGGTCCTGTGAGGTCTGGCACCTTTATATCATCTTATTTTCTCTTTGTCCACTCACCTGGAACCGACCGGGTTACCTTTTAGTTTCTTCAGTATAGTAGGTTCTCTGGGACAGCTTACAAATGAGTGTTAACTGATCCAGGGGCTTGGGGTTTCCTTTCTCCACTCTCAGTGTTGTTTTATAAAATTATCTAACAGAGACATAGATTTGTAATATCTCCAATGGGCTCCATTAGTTTGCTAATAGTACTCTGATTTCGAGCATCACAAAAAGGCATGTTCTCCATAGTGTGTACAGGAGCTGTGAAATAGGTCTCAGGTTGAAGAATTAGTACTCATTTTTGTAAATGCATCCTTGGTATTACAGACATACTTCGTAAGATTCCATTAGATTGTGTCCTCTTTGAGGGTAAGGATAGTGCCTCGCTCCTGGATATTTCATAATTAATGAATAGTTGATGAAGGAAGAAAGATGTGATTCTCTTTATACTTGATAAAAATAATAACTCTCTGTGTGCTTGATCTCCACAGGGTTTAGGGGCTCAGGAGCAAGGAGCCATAGATCATATTAAAGTTCAAGTTAAAAATAACCACCTGGGACTTGGAGCTACAATCAATAATGAAGTGAGCAACAGTGTTTGCTGGGGGTTTTCCTTGCATGATTGGCTTTCTTTGTAAATGCACACATTTAATCTAATCAAATTGATGTGTTTTTATTCAAGTATGTATCCTCCATGTTCTGGTTAACTAAAGAGCCCATAACTAAGCAGGCTCCTCATTACATAACATGCCTTCTTCTTGCCTTATTTTCCTTAGATGATTCTTTACTTGCTTATGTCTAAGAGATCCAAATTAGTTTTGTTCTTAAACTTTGAAAAAAATATTCTTCATATAGAAATAATCATTTCATTTCCCTGATGAGAGACTCTTGAATGCTGACAAAAACTGAGGACTGATGGATGTGGGGGGAGGGAGGGACGGGGATGGAGGAGGGCACTTGTGGGGATGAGCACTGGGTGTTATGTGGAAGCTAATTTGACAATAAACTATTTGTAAAAATAATAATAATAATAATAATCCTTTCAGTAGAGAAAATAATTTTTATAAGTTTTTTCTGAAAGAAAGTGGTGACCTTTTTCTGTCCTTTTGTCTATTTTTAATTTTTTAAAAACATTTATTTATTTTTGAGAGAGAGAGACGGAGACAGAGTCCAAGCGGAGGAGGGGCAGAGAGAGAGGGAGACACAGTATCCAGAACAGGCTCCAGGCTCTAAGCTGTCAGCACAGAGCCCGACGCGGGGTTGAACTCAGGAACTGTGAGAACGTGACGTGGGCCCAACTTGAACACTTACCCGACTAAGCCACCCAGGGGCCGCCCTTTTGTCTATTTCTGACTGTTGGTATACAGCAGTTGAATTTATTCAGGTTTCCCAAATACTGGTGCTTTGAAAATATAACACCATAATTAAAAATTATTGGCCTATCATGCTTTTCATTTTTAGTATCACTATAGTGTCTAAGTATTAAGTATATAAGAGTGTAAGTATTCAATATTCTAAGCTGAAACCTTTGTTCTTAAATTTTTATAGCCAACAGAATCTGATAGGAAATCTGGAGAACTATTTATCATTTTGGAGAAATACTCCAAATTATTTTGATTCGATATACTGAGCAATGGACTAGAAATAGTAAGTGTGCTGAGTGATAGACTAGAGCAGCTAAAATTTTCTGGACTAACAGCGAAAATTTTAAACCACTAGAGTTTATGCGAGGTTGGTTTTGAAGGTAGCTGTTGAGAGATAGATGCACAGATACACTTAGTTTTTAGGAGAAGCCTTGCCCAGTAAAGCTATTTAACATGCCTTAACCTTCAGCATTCTTAAAAAAGGGTGCATGAGGCAAATTTCTGCATTGATACTTGCTTCCCATTGGTTGAGATTGTTTTGCAGATGTCCATTCCCTTTTAAAGTCAGATTATTTTTGTTATAATGAACAGATGAGCACCACTTCATGAGGGTGCTGACTGAGGGAACTTGGAGTCTTTCCTACTCCTTCCTCAGTGTTGTTTGTAAAAATTAGGGTCAATGCAAGCATGTAGAATTGGGCAAAGTATTTTAAGTTCACATGAGCACAAAAGAGAGCCCTGAAGCCTGTCACTGTTTTTTTCCTTTGACCCACATCATATTGCCATAATGAGAGAAAAGTAATGATTTTATTTTGCTTTGTTTTAATATTTAGCACGCAGGTTGCCTGTTAATTATTTGATTATAGCTAGACTGTTGATAAGTTATCCACATTTGAAATCAGGACTCAGTCTTCCAAGAAGCCCATTTTTAATATTGACATAGATAAATTATATTTTAAATTTATATTATTTCTTCATTCAAATTTATACCATAGTATTTTGATGAAACATTTAAAATTTTGTATTAATGATAGATTTCCTTGATTCCAAAATAAATCTATCTCAACTGGTGTAGGTAAACTGTAAGCTTACCTTTAATTGATGTTTTGGGTATTTTCAGGATAACTGGATTGCTCATCAGGATGATTTTAACCAGCTTCTGGCTGAACTGAACACTTGTCATGGGCAAGAAACAGCAGGTAGGGGAAACCTTTGATTTAAAATATTCTTGCCAATTCTTTTTACTGTAAGCATCATATATCTGAAAGTTAATTGATTGAAGCTATTACAAATAGGCATTTCTGTTTACATTTTAATGGTGCTCTCACCATCAAAACCAAACACTTTTTCCCAGTAATAGTTTCAGAATGGCAAGATAAATCTGTTCAGTTCACAGTCTCAAATAGTAAATTGACCTTTCTGGAGATCCTTGAGTGTGACTATAAACATGTTTTTAAAATACAAAGCAAAACCAAATACATCTACAAAGCAAGAAATATTAAATGGGACCACAAACCAGCAGCCAGCAAAGACTTACTAGAAAAGCCTTTTTTGTGTTGATACTACCTAGTGAAATTTGTTTTACCTTTGAATGTATATAAGGATTAAAAATACTTAGATACAGTAAAATTTGTTACAAGGGGCTCATTACTAGAAATTGTATACCAAACGTGCAGGAACTGAAAATGAAGCAGTTGAGTAATGGGCATTCCATATTAACAGAACGATAGTACTGTTGAGGGGATGTGGATGGCATAGTCCTCAGACTTTTGGGCCTTTGGTCTAATTTTAGAGTTTAAGGGAAATTTTTTGTCATGTGGCTATTTGGAAAGCAAGGACATAGTGTCGGCTAATTCTTGAAGAAATCTAGACTGTTAGCTCTTCTGCAGTTTTTAAAAAAATAGTGGTGGGGCGCCTGGGTGGCTTAGTCGGTTAAGCGTCCGAGTTTCGCTTAGGTCATGATCTCGCGGTTTGTGGGTTCGAGCCTCGCGTCGGGCTCTGTGATGACTGCCAGCTCAGAGCCTGGAGCCTGTTTCAGTCTGTGACTCCCTCTCTCTCTGAACCTCCCCTGCTCACGCTGTCTATCTCTCTCTCTCATAGAAATAAGTAAAAATATTAAAAAAAAAATAGTGGTGAAATACACATAACATAAAATTAACCATCTTAACCATTTTTAAGTGTACAGATTAGGGACATTAGGTACATTCACACTATTGTGCAACCATCACACCATCCATTTATAAAACACTTCATCTCGTAAAACTGAAACTCTGTCCCCATTCAATACTAACTCCCCATTCTCTCTCTCAAACCCTTGGCAGCCATGATTCTACATTCTGTCTCTTAATTTGACTACCTCATATAAGTGGGATCATATGGTATCTGTCCTGTGTCTGGATCATTTCACTTAGCAAAATGTGCTCAAGGTTCATCCATGTTGTACCATTTCCAGGCATTCAGTTTTGTATCATTTACTTCTTTTAAGGTTCAGTAATGTTTCACTGTACGTACATACCACATTTAGCTTACCATTCATACATCAGTGGAACTTGAGTTGCACTTTTGACTATTGTGAATAGTGCTGCTGTGAACATGAATGTATAATGTCTCTTCAAGTCCCTGCTTTCAATTCTTTTGGGTATATCTAGAAGTGGGATTGCTGGATCTCATGATAATTCTAAGATTTTGAGGCACCACCATAGTATTTTCCGTAATGCCTACACCATTTTACATTCACAACAGTGCACACAACGTCCAATTTCTCTGTATGCTTGACAACACTTGTTATTTTCTGGGTGTTTTGTTTTGTTTTGTTTGATAGTAGACATCCTGATGGGTGTGAGGTGATATGTCATAGGCTTTTGGTTTGCATTTCCCTAGTGATTAGTCATGTTCGACATCTTTTAATATACTTATTGGCTATTTTTATGTCTTCTTTGGAAAAATGCCTTCAATTCCTTTGCCCCTTTCTGAATTGTTTGTTGTTGTTGATGATGATGATGAGTTGTATTCTGCAAATATTCTGCAAACATTTTTGTAAGGAATTTCTTTTTGTTCCCTCTGCATAGTGTTTGGTGTATAGTGCACTGTCAAAAGATGTTTGTTAAACTGAAAGAGGAAAACCTTTGTGGAATTAAATTTAAGATCAGCCAAGTTCAGCAGACATTTATTGAGCTATATACTGGATACTGAGTTAGACTTGAGGATATGTACATGTATGAGACAGTCTCTTCTTAGGAGGTAGGTAGAGGATATACTGGTAATTGGTAAAATAATAGTGCAGATCCAACTCTGAGTTTTATTGCAGTACTGCCTATAGGATGGAACCGAAAAGCATGAAGGGAAAGGTGCTGTGTTTATATTTTCCCTAATTCCTTCTTGTTGGAATCTATAACTTGGATAGTTTTTTAATCCATGGGATAACTATTAAAAGTATCCTAGCAGTTCTATATAAAAAGATATATGGTCCTAATACAAAGGATGCCAGTTTGTTAGCCAGAGAAAAACATAAGGGAAATGTTTTGCAAAAACACTAACTGGACTGCTATTAGGAAATGCAGGATATATGCAATAGTAAAACTCAAGGACATTAGCCCTTACTAATTTTAAACAAAAACATCTTTACATTCAGGATTTTAGTTGAAATCAGTAGAACCACAGATATGAATGTAAACATGATTATCTAAGACTTGTAGGTTTTGACTGTAGAGTAACAGTATCATGGTTTAGATATGAACACCAGAGCCAGACTGCCTGGATTTGAATCGTGGTTCTGACGTCTCTACTTGTGTGACCTTGAGTACATTACTGAACATCTCTGTACCTTGGTCTCCTATTTGGTGAAATGCAGATAATAGTACCATCCTCAGAAGGTTGTTGTGAGAATTAGTTATATCAGTATAACTAAAGCACCCTAACCTCTAGTAAGTATTTAATGGGGCGCCTGGGTGGCTTAGTCGGTTAAGCGTCCGACTTTCGCTTAGGTCATGATCTCGCGGTTCGTGGGTTCGAGCCCCGCGTCGGGCTCTGTGCTGACTGCCAGCTCAGAGCCTGGAGCCTGTTTCAGTCTGTGACTCCCTCTCTCTCTGGCCCTCCCCTGCTCGCGCTGTCTCTCTCTCTCTCCTAGAAATAAAGCATTAAAAAAAAATCTAGTAAGTATTTAATAAGTATTAGCTGCTATAGTCCTTATGATTGTTATTTGCGGAGATAGAACTCCATAGTAGAATATTTCCTCTTGATTACTTTCAGTAATTAGAGTATAGTGCCATCAAGAAAGAGTGATACTTTTCAGGTGGAGAGATTTGGGCTCATTACTGAGGCTATTCCTAAGTGTCATTAATGAAATCAAAGGCAATAATATGCTTTCTCCCCAGATTAAAAAAAAAAAAAATAGAATGCTCTTAAGATAATGAATAGTATAAATGGCCGTACTTGTTGACAGCAAGATATAAATAAAATTTGAAATCTTTATATGACTGATGGATGATCTGCAATCATTAAAAAGTAAAAGAAGATTGAAAACTGTATATATGGCATGAGCTTGTAGAAAAATATAGAGAGGAAATACGTGTGCTTGGGTATGCATCAGTCGTTTTCAACTGAGGGCAATGTCTGGAGACATTTCTGGTTGTCACAGTTGGGGGTGGGGTGCTTTTGGCGACCGGCAGATAGAGGCCAGGGATGCTATTTAATATCCTACAGTGCACCGGATAGCACCTGATAACAAAGAATTATCTGGCCCCAAATATCAGTGGTGCTGAGGTTGATATACTTAGAGTAGCTCCAGAATATGTTCTGTATATATTTTATATATATAAAATATCTGTGGAAAAATACTGAAGGAACTGGTAAGAGTGATTGTGTCTAGGAAAGGGGCTGAGTGACTGGGAGGAAATAGGGATGAGAAGAAACTGAGCTTATACTACAGTCCTTTTGTACCTTCATGACTTTGTACTACATGTGTTATGTCCTACTCAAAAAATTGTTTAAAAATTAATCTTAAAATTGTTTCTTGAGCCCATTTACCTCATTTATGTCCACTTCCTGATGCTTCTGCTCTCCTTTGCCACAGAACTCAAATTTTCTATGCAAATTGATTTCAGTTCTCTCTTTTTAAAAGCTTTTAACATGCCTTGAGTCAGTCTCAGACAGTCTGTTTAGTTGCTCCGCCTCTCTTTCACCTCTTCTATAGTTGGTGGACACTCAATGTGTGGGGTGGGGAGCCCCAAACATCAGACTAACTTCTCTGGATTTCCTTATCCTTACTGGGACTGTGTAATTCTCTGCTTTGCCCCACCATAATATCTTGGAGTCATCCCTCTTGCCCTCCAATATTTTGTTGCAGTTTTCTTAGCAAGAGAGACCATTAAAATGAGCCAGTTCACCATTACTGGAAGCAGGACTCTGCCTAGAATATTTTTTCAAAATAAACTTTACTGAGGTATAATTTCTATATAATACAGTGTACCCATTTTTTTTTTCCCAAATGTTATTTTTGATTGGCGAGAGACAGAGCATGAGCATGAACAGAAGAGGGGCAGGGAGAGCAGAAGACACAGAATCTGAAGCAAGCTCCAGTTCTGAGCTGTCAGCACAGATCCTGATGCAGGGCTTGAACTCAGGAACCGCAAGATGATGACCCAAACAGCAGTTGGACACTCAACCAACTGAGCCACCCAGGTGCCCTATGTGTACCCATTTTTGAGGGTACAGTTCCATAAGTTTTGACAAATGTATATACCTCTAATATATAATGTCATTGTAATAATCATGGTAAAGAAATTTTCATCATTATAAAAAATTATCGTGGGTCACTTCCAAGTCAGCCCCCTGTTCCTCTCCTTCCCATGCCTTACTTCATTCTCTGGCCCCAGACAGCCGCTGATTTCTCTATATAGGTTAGGTTTGTGTTTTCTTTTCTGTCTGGCTTTTTTTTTTTTTTCTCAGCAGGAGTCTGAGATTTATCCATGTTGCATTTATCAGTAACTCATTTTATTCCTGAATAGTATGCCATTATTTATCCGTTCACCTGCTGATGGATATTTGGGTTGCTTCCAGTTTTTCCCTACTATACCCAAAGCTTCTGTGAACATTTCTGTATACATCTTCATGTGGACGTATGTTTTCATTTCAGCAAGAGCCCTGCACTCTGTGTGGGCTCCCTTCCGTGTGCCATGTCCAGAAATTGACTCTTGACAGAAAGCTGGGGCAGTCCTTGAGCTCATGTCCTTTGTTGCCCCTCTGTCAAGGATGACAGTCTTATGCTGCCTGTTGTCCATGTGTAATGAGTTGTTTCATATCTCTTGTATTCCCATTGTTTATAGTAGAGGGGCGTGCCCCATAGCAGTTACCTTTTGTGAGCAGAAGACAGGGAATCTTCCTCCTGTCTTGTTTAAAACCACGTCAGTCAGACTTTGCCTCACTGCTCCACAAAGTCTGCCCTTGCCAAAGTCGCCAGTGACTTCCATGTTACTAAATCCAGTGGACATTTAAAAACAATTTTTTTTTTTAGAGGGAGGGACAGAGGGAGCGAAGGAGAAAGAATCTCAAGCGGCTAGATCTCAACAACTCTGAGATCATGACCTGAGCCAAAATCAGGATTCGGATGCCTTACTGGCTGAGCCACCCAGGCGCCCCTCCAGTGGCATTTTTTAATCCTCATCTTCGCCCATGACATAGATGTTCATTGCTTCTTGGATCACTCATTTTCCTTGGCTTCCCAGACCCCACCGTCTCCTGGTTTACTTCTTGCTTCACCAGCCGCTCCTCCTTAATCTCTGTTTCATTTCTCTTATCCCAGGCTTATCATGTCTGGGGCCCTGCAGTTCAGTCCTGGGACCACCCTTGTGAATTATCTACACCAATTCTTTATTACATCTTGGCTGGACGTAACAAACCATGGCTAGGATGTTTGATGACAACTGCCAGATTACTCACTACGTTGTCACCCTCTCTCCTAAATTCCAGACTTGTTTTGAACTCCCAAATCAGTATTCTTCATCAGCTATCAACTTCTCACCCTTAACATGTTCAAACTCCAGTTCTGACTACTTCCCCACACCCACCCTCAGACGGTTTTATCTGCCATCTTCCCCATTTCAGTTGATGTCAGTTCCATCCTTCTAGTTGTTCGAGTTCAAGACTTGTGTGCACTAGGAAATGTTGTTGGTTCCACCTTCAGAATATATCCACACCCTGACTGCTTCCTGCTCCCTGCACTGTAGCCAGTATGATCTGAGCAATCATTTTTTCTTGTCTAGATTTATAACAGCTTCTGAAGCTGGTTTTCTCAGCCATGACACTACTGAAGTTTTGGGCTAGATAGTTCTTTGCTGTGAGGTTGGTCCTGTGCAAATAGGATGATTAAGCAGCATCCCTGGCCTCTATCCACTAAATGACACTAGCATCTCTCCTACCTGCCCAGTTGGGGTAACCACAAGTATCTGCACACATTACCAGATGTCCCTTGAGCAAAATACCCCTGGTTGAGAGCACTGCTCTCAGTTGATCTTTCTTCATCCATCCATAGTCTCCTTCTGTATAACAGGGTGGTTCTTTCAGATTATAAGTCTGTGGTCTCCTGCTCTCCTGCTCAGAGCTTCCCCCCAACCCCACTCCCCCACCACTGTTTCTTCCTTTTCATTCAGAATAAAAGCCAAAGTCTTTCAGTGGACTTGCAGGCATATATAATATGGACCTTTTCCCTTTATGACCTCATCTCCTGCCACCGCTCTTCTTACCCATTCCATCCTAGCAACCGACCCCTGTGCAGGTTTGTGAATACATCAGGCATCCTCTTGCCTTAGGGTTTTGCACTAGATTCTGTGTCTCTCTAGAATACTCTTCACCACTTAGCTTCTATGCATTTTCTGAGCAAGGTCCACACTTATTGCCAGTTGAAAATTGCTTCTATTTTTGGAAGCCAGTTGGAAATTGGTAAGAAATAGCAGTATAAAGGCATTATTTAGAAATATGAAAGAAGTGAAACCCAGGAGAACCAGCTAAGAGTGGAGAGAGATGGGGCAGAGATTTTGCCATGTTCTTGTTTTTTAGTTTTGTTGAGATATAATTCACATGCCATATAATTTACCTATTTATAATGTACAATTCAATGGCTTTTAGTATATTCACAGAGTTTTCACCAGAACCAATTTTAAAACGTTTCATCATCCCTAAAGAAACTCTACACAGTGGCAGTCATCCCCCATGATACCCTCTTACCCACCCTAGGTAACTGCTGATTTACTTTCTGTCTCTAAGGATTTGCCTATTCTGGACATCTCATGTAAATGGAATCCTACAACCTGTGATCTTTTGTCACTGGTTTCCTTCACTTGGCATAATGTTTTCAAGGTTCATCTTTGTTGTAACATGTATCAGTAGTTTATTCCTTTTTGTTGCTCAGTAATATTCCATTGTAGAAATATACCATGGTGTATCCATTCATTAGTTGATGGGTATTTGTGTTTCTTCCACTTTTTGGTCTATTATGAATAATGTATCAGTGAACACTATCAGTTTTTGTGTGGCTTGTATTTTCACTTTTCTTGGGTATAGACACAGAGTGAAATTGCTGGGTGATATGGCTACTGTATATTTAACTTAAGTAACTGCCACACTCTTTTCTAAAACAGCTACACCATTTTACATTCCCGCCAGCAGTATATGAGGATTTTAATTTCTATTCATCTTTGCCAACACTTGTTAGCATCTGTCTTTTTTATTATAGCCATGCTAGTGGCTATAAAGTAGTATCTACATGTGGTTTGATTTCCATGTCCATGTCAGCTAATGATGTTGACCATTTTTCGTGTGACTATTGTCTGTGTCTTTGGAGAAATAGCTGTTCAGGCCCTTTGCCCAATGTTTAATTGGGTTATGTGTCTTTATTGTTGTTTAGTAAACTTTTTAGTATTTTCAAGTACCAATCCCTTATCAGATACATGGTTTACAAATATTTTCCCCCATTCTGTGGGTTGTCCTCTCACTTTCCGTTTAGTATCATTTGAAGACTAAGGATACAGAAACAGGTAAAAAGACTCATCCCATTCTTGGAAGAAACTTAAAATCTAGTTCAAAAAAAAGAAATGAAATAAATACCAAAATAATTCGATACCCCGACTTTTTCAGTTCCTGAATAGTTGAGAGAGAGTAGCAAAGCTTTGGATGGTAAGGGTTTTCTTTGAAAATTTATCCAAATCTCTTTGTTTTCTAAGCTTCGTATTTCCTATCAGGTATTACTAAGTTTGTATTACTGATGATTATGGCTGATTTCTAGCACACATAGGCTTGGATGCCAAGTGTGCTACTGGGTTTATTTTTTTTTAATGTTTATTTTTTTTTTAGAGAGAGAGACAGAGAATCCCAAGCAGATTCCGTGCTGTCATCATGGAGCCTGATAGAGCCTGACCCATGAACTGTGAGGTCTTGGCCTGAGGCAAAATTGAGTTGGAGGCTTAACCTACTGAGCCACCGAGGCGCCCCCTATTGGGTGTACTAACAAAGTGGACACAGATGAAGAAAGTCTAGAAAATAGACTAGAAAACAGTGATCCTGAATGTAGCTGTGAAAGAGGAAAACATGGAAAATATGAAACAGAAGTTTAAAGTGAGAAGGTCTAGTATCAAATAGAAGTTCAGCAGCACAAAGAAAAGAGAGAATGGGACAGAGGCAGTATTTAAGGGGATAAGGGCTGAAGCCTGTCTAGAATTAGTGATAAATCCACAGATTCAAAAAATTTAATGAATCCAGGCAGATTACATTAAAAAAAAAATCTTCACTTACAAACATAATAGCAGATGTAACAATGTAACAATGTAGCAGAACATCTCACATGCACACACATGCACAGACGCGGCGCATATGTACACGCACATTCACTGAGAGGAAAGAAGACTCTTAGTGCAGCCAGAGAAGATATGCTGATTATCTCAAAGAAGCAACAGTTATAAATGAAAACAGAGTTCTTAACAGTAGAACCCAAAAGACATTGGAGTAATGTATTGAGGGAAATATAACTGGCAACCTAGAATTTTACACCCAGCAAATAAATTTTTGAAGAAAGTGGATCGTATAAGTTTTCAGATAAAGTCTTATCACCAGTAGACCTTCAGTAAAGGAAATTTTGAAGGATGTATTTCAGTCAGGAGGAAAGAATACTTATTATCTGCAGTATTCCCAAACTGGCAGTAACCCAGCTGTCCATCAGTAATAGAATGGATAAGTAAACTGCCATGTTTGTAAATGCAAAGAAGTGAAGTTTACTTACATGCAAGAGCAGAGAGCAGGGGTTGGTCAACTTTTTCTATAAAGGGCCACATAGAAATAATTTGCAGAACATAGAGTCTCTGTCACAGCTACTCAACTTGGCTATGGGTCTGTAAAATCACCAATAAACAATATATAAACAATGGATGTGACTATGTTCCCCTTAAATATTATTTACAAAAACAGGTGGCAGATCAGAGTTGGCCTACAGGCCATTGTTTGTTCCCTGGTGTGGAAGAATCTCACTAACTTAATGTTGACAGAAAGACGCAAGACACGAAGATCACATCCAGTGTGATTCTACTTGTATAAAAGTTGAGAGGGCAGACGAAAATCTGGTATTTAGGTGCCATACTTGGGTGTTCAGGTTATTTTAAAACACAAGGAAGCGATTACTATGTAAGACAATAGTGATTACTTTGGGGGAGAGGCAAGGAGTTGGTGTTGAGAAGGGGCTCACCAGGAACTTTTGGGGTGATATTAGTGTTTCTTTTTTTTTTTTTTTTCCTGGTTGGTAATTACATAGGTTATTTGTGAGCATTATGTTTTATGTACTTTCTGTGGCTGCTACTCTCCCACCCTCCCAAAAGTAAATGGTTAAAACCAAAACCAAAAGCAAGAGGAAGGGTAATAATCACAAAAGTCAGGATAATGATTACCAGTAGGACAGTGGTTTTCAACTGGAGGCAGTTTTGTCCCTTGTGTGAGATGTGGCAATGTCTGGAGACATTTTTGGTTGTCACAGCTGGGGAGATGTTACCCCTATCTAGTGGGTAGAGGCCAGACGGCTAAGCATCCTTCAGCGCACAGCATAGCACAGCCCCTCCCTCCCCAAACAAATAATTACTCACCCCAAAATGCCAGTAGCTCGAAGTTGACAAACTCCATTCTAGGAGGAAGGGACACAGGGGTGCTGGATGCTTCTAGATAACAAGCAGTGTTCTGTTTTCTAATCCAGGAAGTAGTGGTGGGGGTGGGGATTGCTTTATAACTATGGACTTCAGCAGTTCCTATATATGATAATATGTGTCACAATAAATCTAAAAATTACATAGTCCCTCTCTGGTAGACTTAATTACTTAAGTAATTTATGTCATATTAAACCTGTAATGAAGGTTAACTAAGAGTAACATGCAGCAATTTCAATACCAGGGTATCAACTGTAAATGGCAGTCACTTCTCTTACACAGATTCAGTGACATGATTAGGGTGTTACATGGACTTGAGCTGGCTTTGCATGACCATAGTCATGGAGGCAGAAGCTTTTGAATCTGGAGCTCTTTTTCTTAGAGGCATCCACATGTTCTTGAAGAGGGAAAATGAGTTGACTTTGCACTTTGTTTGATATCATAACTTCCTCCTTCATGTACTGAATTAGAGAAAACTTCATAATTTCTTAGGTGATAAGGTTTTCAAGAAATCATCAGATCCAAGATTCATAAAGAAAGGAGCTATGAGATTCATTTTTGTAGGTACTAAGAAAAGAAAGCAGATTTTTGAGCAGTTTGTACAATGATAGCTAGGAAGTTACTTTTTCTCTGATGGTATCGAGATTACTCTTTTCTGAGAAATGCCATAGTAGTTGCAAAAACTCTGGTTTGGGACAGATGTACTTTGTTCTATTGCTGATTGCCAAGGCTGAGCACAGTGAGGTCAGGCCTTTGTGATGTATTCCCGGAAGTATATCCAGTGAAATGTTTAAAGTGACCCAGGGAATCCTGTATTATTTGTCAGGAAGGTAGTGTGTAACAGCTTCCAAGTGGTAGTGCTTTGTCTTCATGCAGTCTGATCCATAGATTTATCTGTGTGGGCTGATTCCTTTGTGCATGAAACAAGCAGAAGACAGCTGAAGAATTCCTCATCTGTAGATTAAGTTCCACCTCAAAACCAGTAGAGGGTGCTGGTAGCCCTGCAAATGGGACGGAACAGCTCACAGCTTACTGTCCAGTCCAGTACTGTAGAAATCAGGCCTTGCTCACTGCTGGTCCCACTATTGGAAAGCCTTTAGAATCTTCCTGTAAGGGAAGACCTGTCCAAGGAATGGACCTGGGGAACCAGTAGGTTATTTTTCTGCCATGTCCTCCTTGGTAAATACAGTATCTTCATCCAAGTGAATTTTTGGTCATGTTACTTGCAATAAAGCTGAAGAGCAGATAACACAATGACTCAATAACATGTTTTTCTACTATAATAATATTTTTAGTTTGTTAAGACTGTGTACCAATTCATACAGTATGTGTTTTAACTAAGCAGAGATCCCATATTGTCCATAGAATCTTGCAAAGGTTCTAGAAATAACCCTTATCTTCTAGTGGGATATAAAACTCAGTATATTCTTCAGAATTTTATTTTTAGGAGTTATTGTATTAATTAGTTCTCTCTACCAGGCTCACCTAGCTTTTCAGTGGACTTCATGGTTTAGGAACTGTTTGTTACTTGCATCAGATATTTTGTCCCTTATGATTTCAGATATTTTTGAAAATAAACTGGGATGTCAATCACCTGTTTAGAACAGGTGTCTTCAAGGTTTTTTTTGCACTTTGATAAACAGTATACCCTGTATCACATTTTTAAGTTTATTTACTTATTTTGAGAGAAAGTGAATGTGCTGGTGAAGGGCAGAGAGAAAGGGAGAGACAGAATTCCAAGCAGGCTTTGCACTCTCAGTGCAGAGCCCATCACGGGGCTCAAACCCATGAACTATGAGATCATGATCTGAGCCAAAATCAAGAGTTGGATGTTTAACTGACTGGCCACACAGGCGTCTCCCCCATTTCACATTAAAAAAAATTTTTTTAATGTTTTATTTATTTCTGAGCGAGCGAGAGAGGGAGGCAGCATGAGCAGGGGAGGGTCAGAGAGAGAGGGAGATACAGAATCTGAAACAGGTTCCAGGCTCTGAGCTAGCTGTCAGCACACAGCCCAACGCGGGGCCGGGGCCCACAAACCATGTGATCATGACCTGAGCGGAAGTCGGACGCTTAACCGACTGAGCCACCTAGCCATCTCACGTTTTTGAAAGCAACATTTGTAAGGTTATTAATCATAGCTTTAAATCATTGCAAAAGGTATAATTTCTGGCCTATTTGGAAATGCTAGCATTTTAAAATAAAACCATTACATTATTCTCAAATGTATCCAGTGGATACTATGTACCAGTGCAATTTGATATCCAATGTCATGTATTTAGAAGTATACCAGCAAGTCTTTTAATAGTCAGAAATATTATATTTCATAGTTCCTTTTCCTCTGAAATAATGTTTACATTGCACATACCCATAATTATTTTATGCTTATACATTTCTTTTTGCTTAAACTTAAAATCCATCATCCTATCCTATTTCTGTGCCACAAAACAAATATATATAAATTTTTGGTTTATTTCTAGTAACCCCAAGATTTTAAGTGTAAATTTTTTTAATTTGGATGAAGTTGTCATTTTACCAGTAGATGACAATGAATAAAATGGGGAAATATAAATTTTGATAAATAATTGTAACAGTACAGTCTTTCTGGAAATGCATCTCTTGATGAGATAGACTGGTGTGGGGAAGGGGCTGCTTTTGCTGCTTTGATTAAAGAATGCTTCCCAGTCCTTTGGCTTGTACCTTACTTATCCTTGCTGAGAGACAAGTCGTGCCCCTCTCATAAAGTGAGGGAAGGGCCATGGGAGAAGTGGAGACTCACCTGAAAGACAAAAAAACAATTTTTCTGTCCACTCACAGTCAGAGCAAGGTGGGGAAAGAGTGTATATGGACCTGTAGTTAGGGACTGATTTCCCCTGAGATCCATCCATGCTCCATGTACTGAAGTCTGTGTCCTCGACAGGTGAGAAGCTCCCCTACTGAGGCTTAGCATCCTTTGAAGGGCAGGAACAGCTCTGATGGGGACATGATGTAGTGGGTAAGAGTGTGGACTGTCACTCATCTCCGCCTGGGTTTTAATCCCTTCATAGCCACCTTCTACATGTGCTTCGTTTAATCCCTCTGCCTCAGGGTCCTTCTGTGAAGTACAGTTAACATTCATGGCCGCTCCTTTGTAGGGCATGCTTAGAAAGCTCTCAGTCCAGGGCCTCGTGCTTCATAAGCCTTCAGTTGATCATAACTACTTATCTAAGTTCGGAACTTACTAAGTGACTTGTGTTTGAAACATCGATATTGAGAATATTATGTACCCTAAGAAGTGTCTGAACTCCAAAAGACAAGAAAAATTTACTCGTGAAATGTCTGGAAAAAAAAACCCCAAGCTCTTCGTGAAAAGTGGCTGCAGGAGAGAATGTTTTGGGTTGCTCATATGATTAACCCATTCTAAGCATTGTCTGAAACTTTGAGACATCTATACATCCCTTGGAGCCTTATGTAATTCACACTTTGTTTTTAAAATCGCTGATTTCTAGGAGGGAAATTGCTAAACTCCTAAAACATAGTGGACATGTGCCGGTTTTGCTCCACTATTAAGGCAAAATTTTCCTTTCCCCCACTTTCTCTAACCTCGTGTCTGTATTTCTTTATGGAAAATTCAGGCTCTTTTCTATCTATGATGTTGTGTTTCTGTGGTACTCTGCTGCCTGACCTTGACAAATAGATAAAGGTGAGGGAATACAGGCAGCTACTTAACTATCCTCTAATTGATTCTAACCCCAGTTCTACTTGCTCTGAAATTTTAGGCAAGGAATTACTTTCTGGCTTACATTTTCCTTTTTTATCAAAGGAATAAAGATGAATTTCTTCCTTAATTCGTTTTTGTTTTTGATTTTGTTTTTTTGTCCTTCAGGTGAGTCTCCAGTGAAATCTGGTATTTGAGGCAATGGCTCAGTGCTAGCTCTGCCCTTCATACTCTAACCTGATTATCATCTCTGATCTGTTTTTTGATTATCATTTAACTTGTCATACCTTTATTCACTTTTTAAAAGAATTTTTTATTTTGAAATAATTAGAAACATGTAGAAAATTGCAAAAGTAGTGCTACAAAGAGTCCCACTTTTTGAAGGGATGACATCTCATATAGCAACAGCATAACATTGAAACCAGGAAATTAACAATTGTCTGGGCTGTTAATCAAACCATAGACCTCAGTAAGTTTTCACCAATTTTTTAGCCTTCATGTGTGTGTACACACGTGTGTGTGTGTGTATGTGTGTGTAAGTTCTGTGGAGTTTTATCGCGTGTATGAATTCATGAATCATCACTACATTTAACATACAGGGTTGTCTCATTACCACAGAAGAGCTGCCTCATGTTGCCTCTTTGCATGCACCCCTACCTTCCACCCCTCCATCCTCCAGCACTCCTCGCTCATCCCTGACCCTTGGAAACCATGACTGTGTTCTCTGGCTCTATAGTTTTGTCATTTTGAGAATGTTCTCTAAATGGAACATGCAGCTTATAGGTTGACCTTTTTCACTAAGCACAATGAGGGTGTTGCATGTATTGATAGCTCGATTTCCTTTTTATTGCAGAGTAGCATTGCAGTGTAAGGATGTACCAGAATTTGCTTAGCCATTCGCCCACTGAAGGAATTTGGGGTTATTTCCAGTACTTTACTACCGTAAATAAGGCTATTATAACATTCATGTGTAGGTTTTGTGTGAACACAAGTTTTCATTTTCTTCCTTGAGGACTTTATATTTTTCGTGTAAATAGCCTTGTCAGATTCACAGTTCACAGTTTAAGGTGAGTGTTTCTGATCCTATGAGTAGAGTTCAGATAGGACTCCTAAAGATTTTATTTAAATAAGACCATGTCATGGTAAGAGAATAAATGAGGGGATGGATAGAGTTTAATGTAATGCTTTTCTTTCTTTCTTTTTTTAAAGACTCTTCAGACAACAAAGAAAAGAAAACTTTCAGCCTTGAAGAAAAGTCCAAGATCTCAAAAAACCGTGTTCATTACATGAAATTCACAAAAGGTAAAATTAAGCATGTCTTTATCTGTTGTTGAAATCTCCATGTTCATAGCAGGTTTCTTAAAGCATTTTCAGCTCTCACCAACATTACTTCTTGGTTTATGTGCAGAATGGACAAGTATGGGCAACCTGCCTGGATTGATGTAAAACTAAAGTGCTAAACTTTTAGCATTTATTGTGAGTCACCTGTAGATCTTGTTAAATTGCAGATGCATTATCTCTGAGGTAGGGCCCCATTTCGGTTTAGATTACATGCAAGTCCTTTGGCAGAGCTGGAGGTGGAAGTCAGCTTGCTATGTGAAAAAGAATAGTGACTTTACATCTCTAAGTCATAAAATAATTTTAATTTATTGCTCAGTATTTTTAGTTACAATTTCTTGTTTTTTAAGTTTAATATTGGTGTTGAATAGCTCCAGAATTATGCCAATTTACAGATTTGTACTCTATCTTGAGATATTCAGTATGAGAATTCTCACTCCCAAACCGAATTATATTATTTCACACCATTTCTTCATTGAATGGAGTGTTAACTTAGGCATTCCATGGTCATTGCAAAGTAGCATTAGAAAACATATTCAAGAACTGGATAGTGAATCCCATCTTCCTCCATTCACCACCTCCCCACTCCCTTCCCAATAAAAGCAGCCAGTTGCTGCTGTCCTGTGTAACCACGAGGTGGCAGTCTTGTATTGGGAAGAAACAATTGAACTCCACTCCTCCAGATGTTTTCCTGTAGAATAGTATTATGCATTAAGTACACTTTCCAGACACAAAAGCTTATTTATTGCATACCGTACTTCAAGTATAACTGTGATGATAATCCCGTTGCGGTATCTAGTCACCATACGATGGCTCTACTCTGGGAGATGGGATGTACCTTTCTATCTTGACATGCCAGGAAACACACATCTCTTTGGTTTAGTTTATTTAGCCTGATTGGGAATTCCTTAACTCCTAAAACTTCCCTCAATAGCAATGGGAGCCGGAATTCCCTCTCCTCTTGGTGATAAATGGTGGTTCTTACTTGGACCAGAACCCCAGAGGCTTTTCTGGGTTTGGTTTAAGTGAGAGACTGTGGCAGAGCTAAATGGAGTCAGGAGCTGAATAGCTTTGGGAATGTGTACAAGGAGAGATGGTCATTTCCCCCTTCCCTCTTTCAGCTGCTATGGTTTGTCTGGCTCTTCATGTTTTCCCCTCCTCTTTCTCTCAGCTCAGAACCATCTTTGTTGTTGTCCTCTATGATTTCTGATTGGGGTTTCTCTCCACTCCAGTTCTGTTCTGGAGCAAAAGGCAGTCCCTGTCACCTCCTCAGTCTTTCTGAGGAGAGGCTAAATTGCAACTTTATAACCAGTCCCTAAATATCCCTCCTTTTTTCATTAGAACCTATAGGAAAAAAGAGAGATGTCATAGAAAGATGCTGAGCAAATTCATGAAAAGTGGCCTATAACTTTTTAGATGGCATGGCAGCCTTTGAAGCTTTCACTTTTGCAAATCTAGTTTTCCTTTAGTATCTAGCTACACGCATGATTTCACCTGAAGCATTTGCTGAGCTGGGATAAACCTCTTTAATCTGCTTTAATCTAATGGATGCTGGGAGTATCTGCTTTCTATTTCTAGTTAAGCCACTTCCTTGCCAGGTGACCCTGTCAGCCTGCTTGGTGTGTTGGGCCTAGGCTTTCTCTGAATGAGGTTTGCTCATTTATTAGCCTTGCCTGGGGTGAAAGGGAGCATTGGTATAGTGGGAAGAGGGTTCAAGATATATTGTCAGAAAGGAAGCAGAGGAGATTAAGTGGAAAAACAGAGGAAATGCAGATTGGGATCAAGTGGAAAAGGTGGGGAAAGGAGGCAGAAATCCAGATGGTGAAGAAAATAATTACTTACTCTCCATCTTAACAATCCACAGTGAAAGCAACATCCAAGGTTCTTTCATTTGACAAAAGAAATCTTTTCCTGTAGAGCATTTGTTGTCCCTGGATATGAGTGATAAACTCTCAGTTTTCTCTAAGGTGGATATTCATAGATCAACAGGAAACCTGGATTCTGCCATCACTCTCTCAGATCACTTAAGCACTCACCTTCTTACAGACTCCGTTTCCTCTTTTAAAAATGAGGAAAGATTTCAGGGGCGCCTCAGTGGCTCAGTTGGTTAAGCTCCTGACTCTTGGTCTGAGCTCACGTCTTGATCTCAGGGTTGTATGTTTGGGCCCCACATTGGGCTCCATGCTGGGCATGAAGCCTACTGAAAAATAAGTAAATAAATAAAGTGAGGAAAAATTTTTCGGTCATTGAGTTCTAAAGTAGGTTCTGTCTTGAAATGACCCATTTTATGGAATTTTTGATTGTTCAGCATAATGAATGATAATCATTTTAACCTGTGGGTATGCTCTTAGTAAAAGTAACTAATTCACTTATTTGATGAGGGTAATTCGTGTTGTAACTCCCATCTGTGGTCCAGAGACTAAATCATGGGAAAATGGCATTTTACATAGCTTGGTGTGAAGAGTGAAGATAAAAATTTGACTTTAGTGAGACTCCAATAGCTAATAGCATTGTAAAATATACTGCTGCCTAAATATTGGCTATATCATTTTAGTTCTGATACATAATTATTCCTTTTTCTAGTCCCAAGTTTCTGATTTTATTTGAAACAATTTATTATATAACTTAAAAGTTAATTTCATCTGTTTTTGTTTAACAAGCTTAACTTCAGTGCGCTTTCTTTTAATTTGAAAAATGTTTGTTGAGGACCCATCTACAGAGAGGAAAAGATAGGGAGAATATGATTTCTACAAGACCATTTCGAAGTGCCAACATATGCAGTGGGAAGTTATCAAAAGAACGTTGCTTCCCCTGTCCCCGCATCGTGTGCTGGCTGGAAGAAAGCTTGCATGAATTGAGGCTGTGCACCTTCATCCCAGGAATATTACTCAGGCTTCTTATTCCTGTGACAGTTTGCAGTATCTGCTTCTTAAATAAGCGAACTGCACAGACAGCACATGTCCTGGTAGCCAGCTCGCTAGACCACGAGTGTGGTGACCTCCTCCCCACGTCGGACTCTGCTGGTGACAGGCATCCAGTCTCCTCTTGTGATTATTTTGCCATTTAAATATAAGATAACACCATGGCAGGCTTTTATAAAACTCTGATTCTCTTATTTGTTGTGAGGGTCTCACTTATTTCATCCCCTGCTCTGATTCCTTCAGTTTTCCTGGTTTTCTGACATCACCCTTTCAGTGACGTTGCCATGATCTTCGGTCCTAGGCTTAACAGTCTCATGTATTTTCATTAAAAACAGAAATCAGAATACAGTGTTTTATTTTCTTGATTGGAGAGTACAAATGAACTTTCTAAGCAAGGAAAGCTCCCTGCATACGCCTGAAGTGTTTTTGTATTTTAACAAACGTATTTCTCAGACCTGCATTTCCTTGCCCTTTCCCCTTTACTCTGAGGAGAAAACTCAGGGTTTTGTTTTGTTTTTTTAAGTCTTTGTTACAGTACAGTGCTGTAATACATTTAATACATTTTTTTCCTTGGAACTTGCTGGGTTCCATATGACTTTTACCCTTAAAGTAAGAGGCTCCACATCTCTGATTCTTAAATTCTTATGTTTATTTTTTGTAGTCTCATCTGCTTCCCTTGTGGACTTCTTGCTGTTGGAAAGTGTATCTGACTGTAGTGATAACATCCCTCCTTTCCAAATTGCCACTTGGATAGACTGGGAAACCTGATAATCATGATTACTAGAAAAACAGCCAAAAAAGATCATTAAGTACTCTTCTCTGAAAGTACCTGTTTATCCTTTTATAGACTTAAGTTATATCACCTTGGCTACTGGAAGCTGTTTTTCCTGGTTCTCAAAATCTTATGGCCAATTGAAGACTGATAGATGAACCAAATTCAGATAGAGAACATGTATTTCCTTTCAGTTTTTTTGTTTTTTTTTTTTTTTACAAATAGTTTATTGTCAAGTTGGTTTCAGTTTTTGATTGTCATTTTCTCTAACATCTAAGTTTATCAATAGTATTTGTTGTGATTTGACCTTAATTCAGAACTGAGACCAGTAAGCTTTCAAACTCTGTTTTAATATATCTATACCTTATTTTAAAAAATGGCCATAATTTTTATAACATTGATAAACTTTTCACCCGGGACCATTAACTAATAACTATTTCAGTATCGCTTCCATCTTCACATTTTGATCTATCTTCAAGTCCCTTTCCATTGGTCTCCGACTCTTAATTCTTCTCTGTGTTTTGTTTTCCAGATCAAATCCAGAGCAAGGCCTGTAACAATCCTGGTTTCTACATTTACTTAAGTGAACTTTGCTAAAGGATAAAAATTTCTGATACAAGAACCCATCACCCAAACCTTAGAAACACTTGCACCTTCATTGGTACAGCTTACTGTCTCTCCCAGCTTGACAGTTTGCCCTGTGATGTTCAGATTTGTTTCCAGTCTCTGCGTGTTCGTAGTTTGACATCCTGTTTTAGAGTTGTGATCTTGCATGTTCCCTCCCTTCCGTAATCCCTCCAACATTCCTTTTAGTGGAATTGCTATAAACGAGATCTTAATTTGCATCTCTTTTAGGGTTTCTGTTTCATTCCAGAAGATAGGTTAGGGATAGATGGCCAATACATATTTTGAACTAAGTATAACTCCTTTTTCTGAAATAGAAACTGCCACCCTGAATGTGCTCTGCAGTGCAAAATGGGTTATGCTGATGACAAAGCTAAGAATAGATCTCTAGACTTCTGAGGGTTTGTCCACTTAACCCCACCATGAACAGTGTTATTCCCCACTTTTCTGGTTCATTTTCTGAGTTCCTGTCTGGGATATACTTCATTTTGTTCTTAAGTGGGTTTCTTATGGGGTCTTTTGTATGGGTCTGCTTAATAATCAGAACCAGGAAGGCTTTGTTTCTAACTTGGAAGAAAGGAGAGAGTAACACAGAGCCGCAAAGGAATGTGTCTTTCCTGATAGGAACAGGTCGTACTGACTGCACCATTGAATCTGGTACTGCTGCCTATGAAACTGGTTATGGTGCCTGGCTTTGCATTAAATCCAAGGGTGTTTTGTTTTTTTAATTTCGTGGAGTCACTGAGCAATATCATATTTGAATGCCCCAGTGCTAATCAGTGAACTAGAACCTTCTGGGTCATACCATTACTTTGCCAAGTCAAAGCTACAGGAAGCTAAGAAGACCAGTGAGTCCATGACATTGGAACTCAGGCTTCCTACTCAAAACAAAAATTCTTGTGTCTAACCCAGAGCCTAACTCCCCCAGAGCCTCAAGACTTCACATGTAGTAGTTATATTTTAAAGTGCATTTGCCATGTAGTTGACAAATGGGAAGAGATTCAGTTGACTGCTCATAGAGTATTATTGGTAGAAGTGGAAATTCCACAGAAGTAAATTTTAAATTAGTTGGTTTGTGGGTTTGAAATGAAGTTAAAGAGTTTACCATTTTTAATAAGAGGTATAGATCCTTTGGATAGTGCTTTGCCAGAAGCCATTTCATTTCCTGCTCTTATGACGTATCCTTTTATTTAAAGACAGTAAAGAACTTTTTAAAGAGAAAAGTCTGAAATCCTTTCACCCTAATGTAGTAATTTTTATTTGCATTTATTCTTTGAAAATTTTTCATTCAGTTAATTATTGAGCCCTTATGTGTCAAATACAATGTGCTCTCATTCATGTGTGTTTAAAAGCTATATAGTTAACAGCATTTTTGTTCTGCATTTCATAATCCTGAGTAACTCATGTCTCCTTGAAATAAAAAGTATCTGTTTTATATATGGGGAACCAGAGGCCCAGAAATCATACGTGGAAGGCAACAGAGCTAGCTTTGAAATTCAGTTTTCCTCCCATTCTACACACTTTTGGTTGTTTCTACCATTAAGGAGAGAATGTCATGGGTTCTGGTTCTAAAACAGTCTTGAGTTTAAGTCATTTTTAAATGGGTTTCTTTTTTTTTTTTTTTTTTTTTTTTTTTATTTCTAGGAGAGAGAGAGGGAGAGACAGCGTGAGGAGGGGAGGGCCAGAGAGAGAGGGAGTCACAGACTGAAACAAGCTCCAGGCTCTGAACTGGCAGTCAGCACAGAGCCGGACGCGGGGCTCGAACCCACTACCCGCGAGATCATGACCTAAGCGAAAGTTGGGCGCTTAACTGACTAAGCCACCCAGGCGCCCCGTTTAAGTCTTTTTTAAATTTACTTAATTTTACTTGTTAACTAATGAGCTGTAGTCTGTGAAGGGGAGACAGAAAGTAGTTTGCAAAATTGTTTCTTTTCCAAAACCCATTTTGCTTTCAGGATTCTCATAGTTTATATTTGTGCTCCTTATTTTACAAAGAATGTTATTACTGAAAGGCACCGTGTTGTTTTTCTAGGGAAGGATCTATCATCTCGGAGCAAAACAGACCTTGACTGCATTTTTGGAAAAAGACAGAGTAAGAAGACTCCTGAGGTATTAAGCCACGTACAATTGATATGTTTTGTTTCAACACTGCTTGATTTTCAGCCATGTGTAGAACTATTTTATATCTATTACTGATAGTATTCTTTAGCTAAAGCTCAAAAAAAAAAAAAAAAAAACAACTTTGAGAGGTCTCAAACAAAGGCTAAATGTGACCTTAATAATAGTAGTTGGAAGGTACAAGGATTCTAAAAAAGGGTATGTGTTCCCTGCTTTTTCCCTTGTGTGAGGACCTGGAGTAAACTTGAGGAAGAATGCCTTTGCTGACATATTCAGAGGGGAAAATGTCCCATCCCAGGATGCATCCAGCGGTTTTGTCTGCTCTACTCAGATTGCATAACTGTTTGGGATATGGCTTGGGGAGGGACAATATCTATGTACTCCTGTCCTGGTCTGCTTCCTTTTAGAAACATTTTGAAAGGGTTGGATCATCACGAGAATCTGTAAGGGAATAAGATGTAGTATTTCCTCCATTGTACAATATTGTTTGTTTTAAAACTAGGTGAAAGCAGGGTGACTACACTGTACCCTACATGAGACGAGTCGATAAGCTTCATTAGTAAATTGGGGTTTATAATATAGCACAGAGTTTTTTGTGCCATTTCCAAAGTAAGAGGCAGTCCTGAGTTTGGATGTCAAAATAGAATTTGTGAACTACGGGTTTCTAGAGATACAGAGGTAAAGATTTAAAATTGGTACTGCCTCCAAATATCTGCAATATGATTGCTATAACGATTACTCAATTAATCTGGTGTGTCCTACTTAGGTTTCTTTATTGGTTCCTAGCCAAGGCCCTTGTTGCAATTTTTACTCACGCTTCTCCAGACTGACAGGAATTTTTCCAGGGCAGTAGCTCTTTGTTACTTCATATTATTTTCAAAGACTCTAGAATAAGCAGTTATTAGAAATTTTGCTTGATGGTTTCCTTTGCAGGTTGGGACTAAATTCCATCTCTCAGGGTTTTTCTGCCCCTACACCTTTAGCAGTGAGGACTGAGGAAGCAGCGCTCCATTGGCTCGCTGAGGGGCGGTGTTTGTAGGTCTCTGCTGAGTCATGTCAAAGACAGGTGGGTCATTAGGGAGGAGGCGTTCTGACATCAGGCCACACTGGATGCTTCATTCCCAGAGAAGCTGTTGGAAAGAGCGGAGGATCATCAGACAGCACTGCTCCTGGTCACACCTCTGCCCCTCAGTGGTGACTGTGTGACCTGGATTGGCTCAGGCAGGCCCCCGCCTTGTTCAGTAAAGACTTTGCACCTGTCTTATCTGAGTCTTCCTCTTGAATCACTCTCTTTTGGTCTCCTCTGTAATTTGAGTATCCTAAAGGGTGTTTTATCACCTCTGCCCTGCCCACGCCCTCCTGTGGCCACACCTGGCACCTTTACATCAACCCCATAGTCAACCCTGGACCCCTGACCATAACCTTTCTGTTCCAATGCTGTCAATCTTGCATTCTTACTGTGCTGGCATTCCAGATCCTTGCATTCTTGGATTACTTGAGCCTCCTTTTTCTCCCTATTGCCTGCAGCCGTGGTCTTTTGTAGCACTCGGTTTTGAAATTTTACGTTGAACAGATCAGGGAAGGAAACTTTTGGTAGAACCTTAAAAGAATTTCTGTGGTAGTCACAGGAAAGCTCTTCATTATAGGCGATTAGAGGTTTCTAATCCTCTGGCAGACATCTGCCTGAGGACTTACTGATGTTAGGTGCCATGAGGTTTTCAACACTGTCTAGTACTACTTGGCTTTTTGATGGTGGTATCATTCATGGCCACGTTGACATGAGCCTGTATTTGACACAATTCCCTGGTACTAGCCCAGAGAAAATCTATTTTGGTGCAGTTGGTGTGGAGAAGGCCAGCCTTGATAGAATCTGTGTTTTGTTCAAGATTTTTATCCAGGTGCAACTCCATTTCTCATTCTAGCTTACAGTTTTCCCCTTGTTGCTGTCCTGAATATCCTGATTGTTTGGTGAGGCAGTTTTATATCAGGATGCAGCACTTGGTCTGTAGCAGTGGTTCTCAGCAGCTCTTGCACTCAGTCATCTAAGGAGCTTTTTAAAAAATGCTAATCCAGGGTGTAATGCCGGATAGGTTAAATCTCAATTTGGGTTAGGGTCTAGGAATAGGTATTAAAAAGAGAGGAAGAAAAATAGTTTTAATATCAAATAAAGCCTACCCAGACAATACAGGTGATTGTTGAGAGTAAGGATTGAGAGCCACTAGTAGAAGTCCTGATATATGTGACATCTGGAGAGCTTCTGGCTTTAGAATTATGAATATTGCCTAGAACAGGGCTTCTGAAATCTTAATATGGACACAGACCATCTGGGAATTTTGTTAAATTGCAGGTTCTGTTTCTTGAGGATGGGGTGGGGCCCAAGAGTCTGCATTTCTGAGAAGCTCCCAGGTGATGCTGATGCTGCCAGTCACCCTCTGCTGCATGCAACACAAGGACTAGATCAGACCTTGGTGGTACTTGACATTTACTATATGTCTGTATGTATTCACATATAAGATGGAATGTATTTAAATCTAATCACATTTTAAGACATCAAGTAAGAAGTATTTCTGTAAAGTACAGTCACTTTTGTTTAAGCTTTTATTTAAATTCCAGTTGGTATTAAGTACAGTGCAGTATTAGTTTCAGGTGTACAATGTAGTGAGTCAGCACTTCCATACAACACCTGGTGCTCATCACAAGTGCTCTCCTTAATCTCCATCACCTATTTAACTCATCCTACCTCCCCTCTGGTAACCCTCAGTTTGTTCTCAACCGTTAAGAGTCTGTTTCTTGGTTTGCTTTTCTCTCAAGAGCAGAATCACTTTTAAATTTAAGTTTTAGATATGTGTGGATTTTCATATATAGAGTTGGCTTTCATTGAGGCATACCTGTACCTTTCCTGAAAAAATTGTTGCTATAAAACCTTCCCGTGTGAATTACAACAGTCCTTATAGCCAAGGGCAGGAGGACTTTGATCAGATTTGTTTGAAAATACAACCTCTTTTGGCTCCTGTTTGCAGTTGGAACTAGAATCGCTTTGTTTTTACTCCCTTGACCCCCATAGCAACATTGGCCTGAAATTATATTTGGCATTGCCAAGGTAAAGGTGCTGCCAGAGGTCAAATACCTGAAGAATCTTAGACACCATGACAGTATTGAATGTTGAAGTAGTAATCCTCCCTGGGTGCTCTGGGTAAGGTGATAGTCTTTGCATCTGGAGTTAACCATGGGCATTGACCACATCTGGCTTGGGCATTATCTATCTCTCACACTAAGCCTGACTTAATTAATTTCTATAACCCCTGACTGTTGTAGTGATAGAAAAGAAACTACAACCTCATGAAATATCTATGTACTGGACACTGTGAGAGACATGTGTGATAGTATTTCATTTAATCCTTATAACACTTCTGTGAAATAGGCATTATTATCACCTCTTTAGCAGTAAGGAAACCATGACTCAAAAGGATTTATTATGAAGGTCCAAAGCAGCACAAATGGGATTTAAAGCCAGGTCCTTCTGACTCCAAAGTCATTCTCCTTTTCCCTCTACCACAATGTTAAATAACTTATGTGCATTAAAAAAAAACAAAAAAAAAAAAACTATGTTTAAATGAGTCTAGTATTGCCTTAGAAGTTTTCTTTGAGATTTTGTTAAAGACATAAGTAGTTATTACTTCATCATAACTTTGTGGGAAAATGATTGGCTATTATTTTGCTGAAAATAATGGTTTAACTTTCAAAACCTCACTACCTTGCCCTCAGTCAGAATTGAACTATGATGGGCTCAGAAGCATATTACAAATGTCTGGCCCAGCTTTGGGAACAATTTACTGTGCTGATAGGAACTGAGTTAAGAGAGAGCCATCTTGGGGCACCTGGGTGACTCAGTCGGTTAAGCATTTGACTCTTGGTTTCAGCTCAGGTCATGATCTCACAGTTTCGTGAGTTCTAGCCCACCAGCTCTGAAATCACAGTATGGAACCTGCTTGGAATTCTCTCTCATCTCTCTCTCTCTCTCTCTCTCTCTCTCTCTCTCTCTCTGCCCCTTACCCACTCGTGCTGTGAAGGAAAAAAAAAAAAAAGAGGGGTGCCTGGGTGGCTCAGTTGGTTGAGCGTCCAACTTCGGCTCAGATCATGATCCTGATGTTTGTGAGTTCGAGCCCCGCGTCAGCCTGGAGCCTGCTTCAGATTCTGTGTTTCCCTCTCTTTCTGCCCCTTCCCCGCTCACTCTCTGTCTCTGTCTCTCTCAAAAATAAATAAACATTAACAATATTTTTTTTTAAATAAGAAAGAGCTAGCTTGAGCTTCTGGAGCATACATGCTGTGTTGTGCATTTTTGGTTTCTCATATGAGCTGAATGATCTGAATACATTTATATTCAAGAAATATCTGCAACCCTTAATTAATAACAGATTTTTTTTTTTACTTTTTGCTTTAAAATGTCTTATTTGAAAATAATTGCAGATGCACGGGAAGTTGCAAAGATAGTTCAGGGGGGTTCCTTGTACTCTTCACCCAATTGCACAATCACACAGTGATTACATCTTCCTTAACTATAGCATAAGCCGAAAGCCAGGAAATTGACATTCGTACAATCCGTGTGTGTAGTTCTATGCCACTTTATCATATTTGTGGATCCTGAAACTACTGTCTCACAGATCACAGAACTATTCCCTCACCACAAAGATCTCCCTCATACTACCTTCAGTTGTAGTCAGCTCCCTCCCTGCACCTTCCCCAACCTCAGCAACTGCTGCTGTCAACACGATTATTTAATTCAAGATTGAATATTATATGTATGAACCATCTGATCTCTCACAGTTACATGCTGAGTCCACTCACATCTGTAACGATCAATACCCAGGTTTTAAGGGCTGATTGAAGTTTCCACAATCTACTTTGGACACCTATGCTTACTAGATTTTATGTCTTCTGCTAGATTGTATGTTTTCTATCTTATGGATCTTTAGAAAAGGCTTGTAGAAATCAAATTGTTTGATGGCTTTAAGGTCCAAATGTATTGATGAAGTCATTTACTTTAGTAATTTCAGAAGTACATGAAATTATAAAGTGATGGGTAAGTATAAAGTGGCATCGTTATTATGTGACAGGTTTGTCCTGTGTAACATGTCAGTGCAGAAGAGGTCCTTGAGCAGTGTCTCAGGGTACACTCATTACAGTGGGTTGGTGGACTCCTCTAAGTTGCATGCAGAATTTGTTTGTGCCTTATGTACATATAGGTATGGATATATAAAGCCCAGTGCTTTCATCAGATTTTCCAGGGAGTCCTTGATCCAAAAAGAATTTTTAAAATCCAGAACTGTGTTTAAATATCTCTTCCCAGTTTAAAAAAATTATATAAAATGAACATTTTCTTTCTTTTTAAAAATTTTTTTCATGTTTTTATTTATTTCTGAGAGAGAGAGGGAGAGAGAGAGAGAGAGAGAGAGAGAGACAGAGACAGCATTAACAGAGGAGGGTCAGAGAGAGAAGGAGATACAGAATCTGAAACAGGCTCCAGGCTCTGAGCTAGCTGTCAGCACAGAGCCCAACGCGGGGCTCGAACCTACAAACCATGAGATCATGACCTAAGCCAAAGTCTGACGCTCAACCGACTGAGCCACCCAGGTGCCCCTAAAATGAACATTTTCATTGTGAGGGTAGTAGTAGTGAGCCTTGTATTGTGTAGAAGAGCAAACTGTGCCAGACAAGGAATCTGATTCCTTAATTATTTTGAATATATAGAAAAAAAAACCACATCAAAATAACAATCTAAGCTAAAACTAAGATGTCTGGGCTCATTGATGAAATTTCAATTATGCCTTTTATCCTCTCTCTGACCTTGAAACATCAAATGAAGAAATCAATTTGTATTTTTACATGTGGAGTTTTTCATCCATCACACACACTGGACAGTAAACTACATGAAGACAGAGGATTTGTGTTGTATGCATCTCTGGGACCCTAGCATGTCCTTGAGTCAGTGGTTAGCACATGGTAGAAATTCAGTAAATTGAAATCTCATTGTACTTCTGTTTTTTAAAAATGGACTTAATTGTCCATTTGACATTGCATTTCACTCATCTTAAAAATCATGGTTTGTATAGCTTCAAGGTTGATATTTGAAATATTTTTTTCCTTTTGTAATGTTTTAATTAATAAATGTCTCCTCTCTGAGAGCAGGAAGTATTCATCAGTTAACTTTTAATCCCGTGCCAAGCATAATCCACTGGTACACCTAGTAGATTCTCAAGAAGGGATTATTTAATGAATGTTTGCTTATGCCATTTTGTGGGTTTTTTTTTAAATTTTTAAATGTTTTTTATTTATTTCTGAGAGAGAGAGAGACAGTGTGAGCAGGGGAGAGTCAGAGAGAGAGGGAGATACAGAATCCGAAGCAGGCTCCAGTTTCTGAGCTAGCGGTCAGCACAGAGCCCGATGTGGGACTTGAACCCATGAACCATGAGATCATGACCTGAACTGAAGTTAGACTGAGCCACCCAGGCGCCCCTATTATTACCATTTTAAAGGTGAGGACACTTGTGGGATGAGCACTGGGTGTTATATGGAAACCAACTTGACAATAAACTATTTAAAAAATAAATAAATAAAGGTGAGGCAATTAAAGCACAGAGAGGTTAGGTAATTGGCCCAGGAGCTCACTGCCAGCAACTGATGAAGCCAGGATTCAAACTTAGGCATCATGGACCATAATCTGGAGATCTTAACTTTGAAGACAGCCAGGAAACTTTAATTTCATAAATTATCTTGGAGAAAGTGGATTTCCACCTATTGATAAACCTAGACAGTCACAACCAATCAGACTAACAGACATGAATAAGTAGAAAGCATTTATTTTCTCATATCTAAAATCCTATATTTTTCTATCAACAATAAAAAACACAGCCCAAACAGCAAGAGCAGCAGAAAAGAAAAAGTTGGAAAAGATTACAGTCACACAAACTATAGTTAAAAAATGACTAAGTTTCTTTGATATATGAATTTGTTGGAAAACCATTTATCAACAGCCTGTTTCTCTGTAGCAGAGTCCCTCAAGCCGAGAGCCATGTCATTCCCCTTTGACTGATTAATTAGCCAATCAGGGGACATTTTTCATTGTGAGGCATGATGGTTTATTCCAGCTAATGTTTGGTCTCTAATGGCGACATATTAAAGCCAACTCGGCTATTTTAGCCCTGTGGAGTGACCAAAAGGAAAGGATAGAAGATAAATCAAAAGAGCTCCCTTCAGTTTCCCTTCAGTTCTTAACAAAACCCCCAAGGAGCAAATGGCTGGAGGAAAAATTCTCTACCAATAAAGAGAAAAAAACAAAGAAAAGAAAGGTGGAAATGCCTTCAAGTCAAGGGGATCCTTTCCTGTTTCTGAGGAGCAATAATTTATCCTCTGTTGATTAACAGACCACTGATAGAACAGGCACCAAAAAGTCAATATCTAGCTCTTCTTCCTTTTATCAAAAGCTGTGCTCAATAGAAAATCCAGCTCTGCAATGCTTCTTACTCACTTGGAATGATTTCACCTGCACACTGAGTTAGAGGAGGCTGCAAGCATTATTTACACTCGGCTCTCACTCCAGTCAGGCAGCTGCCCACTGTGCTCCAAGTTCTCTAAGCTGCTCAGCCATCCTTACACCTCTGACAGGCACCAAAGCATGAAAAAGTAGAAGTTCCTATAGAAGATAGATGTGAATCTTCACAAATGCAGGAGATAGGAAGTACCTCTTAGATATGTGTCGTATGCTGCCTACTGTGCTCTGCAAGGTGGTCTTAAGCAGCTGGTGTTTGCTATGCAATTCCACGCTTGTCCACACTTACTTACGTACATAAAACTCCCAGGCTTTCTCACCACCAGCTGAGCCAAAGATGCCAAACCAGCAGTCTGTGTTACTGAGATCACAAACACATTTCACTTGTCCTGAACAAGATCTACTACCACTGCCAATATCAGCATCATGGTTATTATTTTATGAATCTTGGACACTTTCAGACTGGATATTGATTTCCCTGATTGCCTGTAATTTTACAGTTAGACTATTCACACATTTACAGTCAGATGCCTAGATCCCATTGACATTTGAGTTTGAGACCCAGGAAAAGTTGTTCATGTCACACCTTTTTTTCTATGCCTTGGCCATTCAGATACTCTTGCCCTTTGTGCCAAGATCAGTCACCAGTTCTTTTCTGACATCATGGTAAAAATTAGTGGTTCTCTGGTCTGTGTTTCCACAATGTTTAAAACATACTTCAGTAACGGAGTTCAATTCAACAAAACCTTCACTGAGAACCTGCTCCATGCCAGGTATGGTGCTAAATGTCAGACAGTACAACAATTCCTGCCCTCACAGGGGTTCCAATCTACTGAGGAAAGATGGTAAACAACTTAGTACATCAGATGGCAGAACTGCAAAGGAGAAAGTATAAGAGTATCACGGTTTTTTATTGTTTATGTTTTCAGTTATAAATAGGATAAACAAGCAAGGCCAACTAAGATGACATTTGGACAAAAGTACAAAAGAGGCAGGGGCAAGCCAATCCACACAGAGGAGCCACCTTAAACTTGAAGTGGGAGCATTTCTATAGAGAAACAGCAAGGCAGCCAGTGTCATGAGGGGAGAGTAGGTACCCAGAAGATGAGGTAGGGCAGTAGAGTGTATGTGTGTGTGTGTGTGTGTGTGTGTGTGTGTGTGTAAGAGAGAGGGCCTGGGTGGGGGTGGGGGAGGACAACATATAGGACTTTAGGCCATTGTAAAGATTTGCCTTTTACACTGAGCGTGACAAGAAAACATGGGAGCGTTTTGAAAAAAGTAGTGACATAATCTCAATTACATTTTCAAAAGATCACTCAAGCTGCTATAGAAAAAATACCTGCAGAGAAGATTCTTTACACTCTCCTAGAGAATTTATTACACTATATTCAAGATATTTCTATCCCCTCTAGCAGAGGACCATGAATTTCATGAAGGGGACCAAATCTTTGCAGCTTCAGCAATTAGAGTAAAAATTGGGACATGCTAGGTAAATTTTTGTAACCTTTGAAGTTTTGCCAGCTTTTCCTTTGTTAAATAAGTACCAACAAACTATGTTTATTATGGAAGAGAATAAAACAAATGAACGTAACCTGTAAGAGGATATCTTGTGTGTTTGGCTTCAAGAGTATTAATAGGGGGGTATCTGGATGGCTCAGTCTGTTGAGCATCTGACTCTTGATCTTGGCTCAGGTCATGATCTCACGGTTTGTGAGATCAAACCCTGTGTTGACCTCTGTGCTTACAGTGTGGAGCCTGCTTGGGATTCTCTCTCTCTCTCTCTCTCTCTCTCTCTCTGCTCTCTCTCTGCCCCTCTCTCCCGCTCCCCTGCTTACACGTATGTATACGTGCTTTCTCTCAAAATACATAAACATTAAAAAAAAAAGGCATTAATAGAAGTGAAGAATGTACTAGGGTACAAAGAATCATCTTGGTTTAAATTTAATATCCTTGGTAAACTATTTAATATTTTATTCTTTCATATCTCCAAGAATGTCATGTTGCTCAGATGAATTTCAGTCAAAGAAAAGAGGAGGGTAATGGTCTCCTGGTGCTTCCTAAATGGACTGTCCCTCAATTCTCTTAGTTAGCATTTAATTCCACTTGTAAATATCTCCAAAAGTTAAATTTTCTATGACCTCTCTAATTTGTATTGTCTACTTCCTGTTTAAAGAACGTTCTTTATATCTAACTTAATCTCTGAAACTCAAATTAAAAAAATATGTTTTCCCTTTCTACTAATAATGGAACTACACCAATTTCCACAAGGATGACAGAAATAGTCCTGCTTGATACAGGGTTATAAACTAGATGATCTTAAGATCTATCTGTCCTCCGATCCTGTTATAGTTCCATAAACAAACAGGCTCTAACAGTACTAAACCACTGTGAATCTTTTGGGAGTAGGGATAGCATCAAATACATTTTGAAACTTATTAAATTCAGTACCATCATCTCCATGAATACTTAATAAATGATGATGATAAAGAGCTTTTACCTCAGGTTTCTTTCTCTTTTTTTAAAAAAAAGCAGTGAATTCTTTACACACTAAACAAATGCCAATACCTCTACCCGAATTATACAGGACATCACATTACAAGGAAGATCACTGCCTTAGTTATTACTGATCTTAAATATTAATTAAAACAAAAACAATATGCTAAGAAATCCTCTATAATAGTAAAATGACAACAGAAAAGCCTCCCTGTGGGATGATTTTAAGAAAGGGCTTATCAGCAATGAGTAAGTTTAGTCAGTACATTCATGTTAAACATTGCTCAGTATGTGACTATGTGCAAATGGATTAAAATTTTCTTATGTATTAGGTTTATTTTCACCACCTTAAATTCGAGTGTGTTAACAATTATAATGATGACAGTGATCTTAGCAGAAGCAACTAAGATATCCTGGGCACTTACTGCATGCAAGAGACCTGCTGAGAACTTTACATGGCTTATTTAATCTTGCTAAATAATTTATTATGCCAGTTTTATGAATGGAGAAGCTGAGGCTCAGAGAGGTTAAATAACTTGCCTCAAATCACACAGTCTTCACTCTACTCATGGGCTCAACTGTAGGTTTCTCAAACTCTAAAGTGCCTCCTCAATGCCATATTCCACTGAATGAGCCTCCGTTTAGAAGAAACCATAGAAACAGAACAATTCGTTAGATGACATCATTTCCTCATTCCACAGGTTAAAACAGACCTACCAGGTTCACCATCAATGTATAATCAAAGAACCACAGAATGACAAATCCTTAGAGAACCATTTCAGTTATCTGGGTAACAAATCACTGCAAAACTTAGCAGCTGAAAACAACAACTTTCATTACCACATGCTATTTCTGTGGTTCACTAATTCAAAGAAGAGTTTGGTTGGGCAGTTCTGGCTCCTGGTCTCTCTAATGTGGCTGTGATCAAAAAGTAGTTAGAGCTGGCATAGCAGGGAGTTGACCAGAACCTCTTTCTCTTCACGTAGTTTTAGGGCACCTGCCTAATTCTCTGTGCCATGCTCTCCACGTGGTCTAGTTTGGGCTTTGGGCTTTCTTACAGCTTGGGGGCTCAGAGCTACTGGACTACTTATATGAAGGCTGAAGTTTTCAAGAGTTAAGTATTTTAGCCAGCAAGGCTTCTGAAATCACACAATACCCTCCTGCCACACTCTACCACTACAAGCAAGTCACAGTCCTGCCCAGATGGAAGGGGAGAGGACTGGGCTCCACCTCCTGATGAGAAAGTGGCAAGGGTCAATCTAGAAGAGTATGTGGAATGGGAAATATCACTGAGAAGAATTTCCGGAAAACAGAATTTAGTGAAGGACATACAATTCAACGCTCTCACTTACTAAATAAGAAAATGGAATTTACAGATTAAAAGATATCTAAGACAGCTAACTTCACCTTGACACTCAACATTTCTAATAACCCCTTTAAGGCTTGAATTGCTAAGGCAACTTGCTATTTTATCTTAATATTATTCAATTTCTTGTTTAAACACACCAAAGACTTTTCACATTCATCTTCTGGGTAAGGGACATAAGTATATGAAGCCAAATTGTCCAAGTACAAGAGAATCAATAAGAGGAATCCAAGTAATGTTTTTCCTTTGTAGTCTAGTACAATGTAAAACTTATTTCAGGGGCGCCTGGGTGGCTCAGTCGGTTAAGTGTCCGACTTCAGCTCAGCTCATGATCTCACGGTTTGAGCCCCACATCAGGCTCTGCTGACAGCTAGCTCATAGCCTGGAGCCTGGCTTCAGATTCTGTATCTCCCTCTCTCTCTGACCCTTGCCTGCTCGTGCTGTCTCTCTCTAACTCTCAAAAATAAATAAAAAACATTAAAAAATTAAAAAAAAAACTTATTTCAAATGTGAGTACTTCATATGTTCTCTTTACTTCCGGATTAGGGAACCTTAGACTTGGAAGTACTCAAAAGCATTTAGTTCAGAATTTCTCACACAAACAAACCATAGGGTACATCCTACAGCTGACCAGTCCATGCTGCTGCTATTCTCTGGGTAGATATCTTTCTATTAAGTTTCATCCACCAGTACTAGTTTTTCCTTATGAGGTATAATAAACAAATCTCCTTTTTAGAGGACCAGTAGAACCATTTAAATTCAAGTCAGGATTTCTCTTTAGTTCAGGCAGAATTTCTGAACTGCTCATTTGATACTTCTTCTGCATAACCTGCTTTCCTGATTCTTTCTTTGGTTCCTAGTACCAATCTCTAAACACATTCTTAAAATATAGCACCCAGGCCTGAACAGAATAGTTCAAATATGGTCACCAGTGCAGAGAATAAGCAAAAAGGCTGCTTCTTTCAGCACAGAGACATAGCCGTTCTGATATAGCACAAGCCTGTACGCAGGAGAGCTGCCATACTGCACACTTTGGCTTATGAAAAGCTGTGGTCAGGTTGCATGTCCTGGCCTCTAAGTTAATTCTCCTCTAACTGCTACCAAATGGGATCTTTCCAGGATTAAATGGGACTTTACATATCTTCACAAAATTTCATCTATTGAGTTTCGGTTAAATAACGTGTCTTCCAGCTTAGAGAGATTATTTTGGATCTGTTATCAGTGGTCAAAATGATGACAGGAATTACTGAAGTCACCAATGCCAGCAAAAAAATAAACTTTAGACTTAAATGTATTATTTGGCTTGTTTGTGGGCTTAGTTTAAATTTATCTCTAAAAAGTTCTTCATTAGAAGATGGCTTTAGCAAATACTAGGCTGGGAAAGCTGCCCAGCTTTTGAATGCTGATAGGGGTGAGGAGGGGGAGGCAGAGTGACAGAGGTTGCAGGAAGGTGGAAACATTCAAATTTAAGAGTTTGCATTCTGGAAACCATTTATAAAACTCAACCTAATTCAAGAATATAGGTAATTAGCATGAACATTTAGAACTAAGGAGAAATAGCCTTCAAGGACACTTGAAACAAAAATTTAAAACAAAAAAAAGGGCTCTTCTTTTCCCAATGATCTGCCTTATCAGATCATTGGTACATCAGAGGTACTGAGGGCAGTTTATAGAACTAATAGAATGGTCAAGAATACCCCCGTGAATTCAACTAGCCAAAACTCACTGCTTGAAGTGAGTTTTCAGATTTGACAGTCAGTCAAAAATGGGAAAGAGAGGGAATTCATGATAACTGACAAGAAAGGGACATAAACCACAAAAGTCATGCTTTGGTTCAAAAAGCAAAAGCCAGGGTGCCTGGATGGCTCACTAGGTTAAGTGTCCAACTTTGACTAGGTCATGATCTCACGGTTCGTGGGTTCAAGCCCCGTGTTGGGCTCTGTGCTGACTGCCAGCTCAGAGCCTAGAGCCTGGAGCCTGCTTCAGTCTGTGACTCCCTCTCTCTCTGACCCTCCCCTGCTCACGCTGTCTCTCTCTCTCTCAGAAATAAATAAAACATTTTTTAAAAAAGGCAAAAGCCATCAGATTATTCGAGCAAAGTGATCATTAACAGGTGTATCCTGGGAGCATATAAGAAATAAAGTTTTTAATTCATTCAGATTATAGAGGTGAATAAATAGACAATTATTTTGTTAAGAGCCTATGCCAGAAACATGCTGTTTAGAGAAACAAAGTAGGAATGCTGGTAACACATTCTCAATCCTTGATATGGTTTAGGAGTATTTTCTCTAGTGATAAGGCTGAATCAGGAAACAAGCTGGATAGAGGAAGGAAACTAGAAAGGTGGGGGGGAGGGGGAATGAGAGAAGCAAAATAAAAAAATAAAAGAGGAGTATCAGGAAGTTCAACAAGATAGGAACTAATGGAATTTGTTTTTTAGCGTCTCTAACTCCCACTTGCACACCAAGTGAGAAAAGATACATACATACATACATACGCACACATGTATCTATAACTCCTGGCAGGCACTGGCCAACACAAGTGCATGCTGTAGGTCTCAAGGGGCCCTAGCAATCTCAGTTCAATATATTCGATCACTTCTTTGTCTCCTTAGAAAGTGCATACATCTTCAATTTAGGTGCACTGCAATCCAGAGTCATTGTCTTCCTCGTACAAAGATGATGGGGAAAGGAAGGACTTGGAAATTAGAAATGTACAACCAGCCATTCCCACACACAGCAGTTTTCTAAAATGTTGATGAGTAATCGGTAGTTTGTGATGATCTTTCACTATTTAAGCAAGTAGTTCTGAATAGCCAGATTCAGAGAGCAACGGTGCCTCTAGATAGTCTCTGTAGCTTGAGGAGATACTGAGCGCTGAGAAAGTCAGAGGGCAGTTCCTGAAGAGACAGGAAGCTTTAATTTCTATAACAATAAAACACAGTTAAGCCTATGAAAAACTATTCCAGAGTGAAATGCAGTGTCTGAAGTCCAATTTCTGGCAAATGGAATTGATTTTTATTTAAAAAAAATTTTTTTACATCTTTATTTTATTTTGAGAGATAGAGACAGAGGGCAAGCGGGGGAGGGTCAGAGAGAGAGGGAGACACAGAATCTGAAACAGGCTCCAGGCTCTGAGCCATCTGTCTGCACAGAGCCTGACGTCAGGCTCGAACCCACGGACTGTGAGATCATGATGTGAGCCGAAGTCGGACACTTAACCTAGTGAGCCACCCAGGCACCCCGGTTTTTGGGTTCTGAAACAAAGCATTAATTTCTCTCAGAAATAAATAAAACATTTAAAATTTTTTTAAAAAAATAAAATGGTAATAATACCTAAAAGGATTGTTAATTTGAAGGTTAAATGAGGTCATCTGGAAATAGTCCCTGACACATAGTGATAGTGAGCATTCATTTTATTTGTTGTTATTTTCTAATCAAATTGATACGTGCACGTTGATTTAAATAGCTTATAATGAAAAGCAGTGTTCTTCCTTCACATTCCGTACTGCTCTACCTCCCAAGTGCTCCCTCCAGAACCTCCATGTCTTTTAAAATTATAGGGTATTTTCATATTTTAAAACATCTGTTACAGTGACATTCTTGATGTGTTAATTTTTTTTAACATCATCTGGACTTCTGTTTCAGCAGGTTAAGTAAGCCTTGTGCTGACATAATTATTAGGTAATTTAAAATTTGGTATGTATGTTTTTATGACTATGTAAATATTGTTCGTTGGTAAGCCAAATAGTATACTATAATTTCTTTTATAAGTGTATGCTTTCTTTTATAATTTTGAGTTTTGTGGGACAAAGGGTGTATCCATGTAACTTTTTCTATTTCTTTAATGGCCTTTGAATAGAAAACTTTTCTGCAGTGCAGAATATACTGGGTACTCAGCTCAGTTTTTTCCCCAGGGATCGCCTTCATTCTGCTTACTCTTGCCGTTGGGTTTGCTCTAACCCTGTCATCCCAGGTTTCCCCTCCACCCTGCTCCTCTTTTCTCTTCTGTCCTATGTCTCTTCACTTAGCTTCCACCAGCTTTCTGAGAGGGATTACAGGTCTGAAAATCTCTATCCTATTATTACGGCAGATTGTGTGGGTTATAGCGTTCTAGTCTGAAGATGATTTTCTTTTCAGCATTTTGAAGATACCACTCTAGTCTCTTCTGATTTCCATTGCTGCTGTTCTTCGTGTACTCTTTTACATATATATGTTCTCTTTGTCTTGTCTTCAGGAGTTTTTGGGATCTTTTTATCCTATGGATTTCTAAATTCTCATGGAAATGTGAGTTGTTTGGGTGTTTTTATTCATGAGATACTTGATAAGCCTTGCAATGTGAAGATTCATGTCTTTCTGTCAGTTCTGAAAAATTACCTTTTATTCATTCTTTGATAATTTCTTCCTCTCTCTTTTCTCTGAAACTCACTCGTTACATGGTGGGCATCTTTGATTACTATTCAGAGTTTTTTCATCTTTTGTGTCCTATTTTTCTGTATCTTCTACTTTTGGAGAGATTTTCTTGATATTTTTTCTTTCAATCTTGCTATTAAATTTTATGTTTTCCTCTCATATTTTTAATTTCTTTTTTTTTTAATGTTTTATTTATTTCTAGGAGAGAGAGAGAGAGAGACAGCGTGAGCAGGGGAGGGTCAGAGAGAGAGGGAGTCACAGACTGAAACAGGCTCCAGGCTCTGAGCTGGCAGTCAGCACAGAGCCCGACGTGGGGCTCGAACCCACGAACCGTGAGATCATGACCTAAGCGAACCGCGAGATCATGACCTAAGCGAAAGTCGGACGCTTGACCGACTAAGCCACCCAGGTGCCCCACATATTTTTAATTTCTAAGAGCTACTTCTCATCATTTGATTGTTCCTTTATATTTATTTATTTATTTTTAAAAAAGCATCCTATTCTTATTTCATGGATACAGAACGCCCCTGTATCTCTCAGTGCATTATTTTATGCTCTTCTTCCTCTGAGCTCCTTTTTTTCTTTTAGTTTGGGGTTTGGTTTCTTTCATGTTGGAGAACTTCTCCATAATCTGATGTTCCTTTGCTCTCCAGCTCTCATTTGAGTCATTCAGTGAACAGCGATGGGGACCTCTGTTTGCATCGGCACCACTGCTTTCCTTCAGTGACGTTCAGTTTCTCTAGAAAGGCACTGTTGCTTTCTAGAGAACGTGGCCTGGGTTCTGGCAAGGGATGGGGTGGGGAGGTCATTGTGTACACACTCCCTCCGGCCTCCTTGTCAGTGGAGCTGACCTCCCTGCCCTCCAGCTGCAACTTCGGTTGTATAGGCAGATCCTCTCAAGGTCAGTCTTTCCAGAGAGTAAAGCTTTTGTGTCCTCACACATCTTCATTTTAGAGGAAAAATGGCCATTTTTACAAAACTTACCCATTCTGTAAGTGGATAGGGCCTAATGTACAGGATATTCAGCAAATCGTTACTAAATGAAAGAAGGTTAGAAACATTAAGATGAAACCCTTTCACATCAAAAGAAATATTTGTTTGGAAATTTAGCAACCCTTTTTCTCATCTGTTAATTCCAAATATAAACTATTTTATCTCAAAAGACTGGGCCTAGTGATGGTGGGGATTGTCTTCTCATCCTGGCCCTAGCATTATTCCTGCTTTAAAACAAACCACAAACACTTACTTGCTACTCAGACACTTCCTTATAAGCTGCACTTAAACAAGATTGGCCTGGAGATAAACTAAATTTTACATTATCCCTGGTCTCTCATGTGGACTCTCTCCTCCTCCTTCTCCTCCTCCTGACTGTTTCCTACTTCAGCCTTTGGAAGGTAGGCCTGAAGAAAACTGAAGATGCCCCCACTTTGAATTGAAGGAGGTGGCATATTTGCCTTCACCTCTCTCCTTCAGCTCTGGTGTTGGTTCTTCTTGCAGGTTAAGCGCAGGTAATTTGCTGTGTGTCTCCATTGTCTAAAGTATATCATGGAAATACATTATTTCTAATTTATTATATGGAAATGTGTGAGTGGGTTGCAGAAAGTACCCTGAGCCTCCAGAAATACACTTGTTAACACTCTGACATGGAAGACTTTGGGTGTGATTCCTGTAGCCAGCAAGCTGCGTCTATTGTGTCATTTCTTCAAATCTTCAAATACATATGGCAGGAGGCCATAGGTCAGACACCATGCCCCTGGCTCCCATTTTCTTCTCTTACCGAAAGAATTCAAGGTGCTCTACCAGGAGAGACAGGCCTCACCTACTGACAGGTTTACCTTAGAAATTATAATTGCACTATTGAGAAAGATTAATGGAAACTAGTTATGATGTTGAAGTGGAAACAGTAATGAATTGAGAGATAGGAGTAGATTTCCACTTCAGTGTTAGATCTCTATGTTGGTAACTACCCTTGTGACTTTGAGCTAGGCCTTAACTTCTCTGGTCCTGAGTTTAGATGGAAGCATTTGTGGTGTCCCTTGTGTGAGAATGACAATGAGTGGATTAAATGTACCCAGAGCTCAAGGGGAAAAGGGAAAAACACGGACTACCTTTTGCATCATTGTGTATTGTATTTCCCCAGCATCACTGCATAATGAACTTGAGTATGATCTTTGATTTATTTCTCTCCTTTGACCTTATATCCAGTCAGACCATCCCTAACTCTTGTTGATTTGATATTTTTAATACCTATGGCATTCATCCTTCCATTTTTACCAGTATCATGGCTGTTATTATCCCTGATTGTTATTACCACTGAACTACTCTCCTAACTACTCTGCCTGACAGCAATTTTTCTTATTTTCCAGGCATCCTATCTGTTTTCGTGAAATCTCTCTCATGTAACATAACTGTTCCAGCAGTTCCCCTGTGTCTACTGAATGCATCGTCCTTTAGCCTAGTGTACCAGGCCCTCTACCAACCCTCCTGCTCTGTATTCCAGGAGGATCCTGGATCCTGGTCCAAAATAGTCACCAGGACTGTGTCAGTCAGCTCCAGACATCTCTTGTCCTCTCACATCTTCGTTTTCCCCACACCGTTGCCTCTGCTTTCACTGCCCTGCCTTGTCCACTCTGCCTGCCCACATCTTCCACTGCAGCTCAAGTCCAGCCTCCCGCCAGTGAAGGGAGAGAAGGAATGCACACTTGTTCCATCGAATAAGCATTAGTATTTAAATCCTAGTTCATTCATATATTCAGATTTTTATTAAATGACTCTGGGCAGGGCACTCATCTAGACACTAATGATGCAGCAGTGAGCAAAACAGACCAGGATCTCACTGCCCTCCGGGAGTAACTTCATGAAAGAGTTCCCCATGATGCCTTCACTGAACTCTGCATTTGTCTGACTTTGCTGTCACTGTGTGCTGCCTTCACTTGTTACTTCTTTAATTATCCTTTTAATATTTATGTCTTACTGTTCTACGGCCATGACTTTGTGTCCTCTTATAGACCCTAGCTCAGTTTTGAATAGTTGCTCACTAGGAAACTGAGTAACTCTGACTTAGTTGGTATAATTAAATAGATAGATAGATTGAACTTTTGTAACACTTATGGGAATCAAGTGAATTGTTTTGTTTTTTTTTAACTTTTTTTTTAATGTTTTATTTATTTCTAGGAGAGAGAGAGAGAGACAGCGTGAGCAGGGGAGGGTCAGAGAGAGAGGGAGTCACAGACTGAAACAGGCTCCAGGCTCTGAGCTGGTAGTCAGCACAGAGCCCGACGCGGGACTCGAACTGACGAACCGCGAGATCATGACCTAAGCGAAAGTCGGACGCTTAACCGACTAAACCACCCAGGCGCCCCTCAAGTGAATTGTTTTAATTGCAGGTTAATTTTTCCTGCTTCTTAATTGATAACTAAATATAAGGACTGTTACATTTTGGTTACTGCTAACAACCTTATACATTATCTGCTTTACTTAGAGGTACTTAATATTAACTTTCATAGTAATCTATGGAAATCTATTTCAACAGTAAAAGATGTTTTTTAGTGCTGATAAGGAACCTACTGTCACTGATCAATCTTAATAATATTAAAGGTAGATCAGACCTTGCATGCACCTCACATATGCAATATGAACCTATGAAGTAGTCTTGCTATAAAAAGTTGAATCAAAATCCATTCAAGTCTCTGGAAGTAACTTTCACTCTCAAAAAATAGTGTATGGTGGTACAAGCTTAATGACTTAGGGAAACAAAATGCCACAGTGTGGAAAATTATTTAAGAGAACTAACCCTATTTCTACAGTAAGTCATGACATGAAAAAACATAGGATTTTCAGGGGGAAGGAGACTCTAGAAAGACCCTAAGAGATATGTCACTAGCTACAATATGTAGGCCTCGTGTGGAACCTGATTTGAACCTTGAGAAGATACACATGAGATAGTTGATAAATCTGCTTATAGACTGTGTGTTAGATAATACCAAAGAATTCTTGTCAGTTTTGTCCGGTGTGCTAATGGCTTCGTGATTGTGTAAGAAAAGTTCCTTATTTTTTAGAGATCTGTACTGAAAGGAGCAGCACTGAAGTGACTTGGTATCTGAAATTTGCTTAGGAATACATAAAGAAATACATTAGAACAAAGAAATGATGTAACAATGTGGCAAAACCTTGTTAATTGTTGATAAGAATTTTGGGGGTTCACTGATTATGTATATACTTGAAAGCTTTCATTATCTAAAATTTGGTAAAGAATCAATTAGTTACAATATTCTTTAACATTTATTTAGCTCTGCTCAAAGAACGGTATGATTTTGTGTGGTAGGTTCAAAATGTCATGGTCATCCTTCAAGTGCAAAGTTGTTAGTGCCCAGTTTATTTTTGTGCTAGTTTACTCCTTCTTTAAATCCTTTCAATAAGTCTTCCTGTCATTTATATTACTATTAATAGAAATCAGGGATGGAAGCCAGCAGAGAGAGAGAATAAAAGTGGATGAAAGAGAATTGCCATGAGAAAATGGCTAGTTTGATTGTTTCAGAGAACATAATTCCCTTGTTCTTTGAGCACTTTATCCTCTCATACCTACAGGTCTGCCATATTCTTTGCTTATGGTATATCATCCTGATTGCATGAGACAGAGAATGAGGCATGGAGAGTAGAGTACCTCATTCCTCCTGGGTCCACTATCATTTTTCTACTCATGAGTGCTCAGGAAATGTAGATCTGGGAATAGCAAGCAGGAAGGAAGGTTTAGGAATATAGGATAACTAATAGGTTTTGGTCATCATCTGGGTTCTGGCAAAGAGACAGCAGTCCCAGAATGAGATCAGGTTCCAAAAGTGGTTGTTTCATGGGGTGAAGGAGTGGAATGCTAAGCTATTCCAGATCTGTAATACCCAAGTTTAATTGGTATTCCAGGGTTGAAAGTTGTTTTCGTAAGTGAGGTTTGCCCTTGTATGTGGAGTGAGGAATACTGAGGAAATTGTCTTTAGTGTATGAGTAACTCACTGTGTAAGTCACAGAGGTTTGTCTCACTAGTCAAGGTGACCTGGTGTTGTCAGCTCCATGAGCTTATTCCTGAAGTTATTTTGTATGTTCTAAAGAAGCAAGATGCCCAGAGATATATATTATGAGATTAGTGACTTGTTCCAAGAAGTTTCTTGATTATTCGAAATCTTATTCCTCCCCTACTGAAACTGCCTTTTTGTTTGTGTGCGTCCTTGAAGTCTTTGGGTTCTTTTCTTTATCTTCATTGTACATTTTTCAGTTTATTGGTAGGACACAGTTGTGACTCAAGGCATATAGAATGTTTTTTACTTCCCTTCCACTTTGGAGGAATAGTACTATAAATTGGCCATATTTCAGTGGCTCTTGTGTAAGACATGATGTTTTCTTTACCACTTTGAGTCTGTGACCAGCAGAGTCTCTCATGGGACTATGACAATATCCATACTCAGTGATAGGTGTGCCTTTATCTTTTAGGCAAACTTATTGGTCTAGCAGTTAGGATTCTTGAGATACTGATTACACAGACAAAGAGTCAGGCTACAACAATAACAGAAGTCCTATTTTACTAGAAGTGGTTTGGCATAGTTCAGTGAGAATTGATTGTTTTAAAAGCCAGAGTACTTAGGTGAAAGTCCCAGTTCTGTCACTTAACTAACCCTCATTGTGACTTTGGGCAAGCAGTAAAACTTTAGAACTGAAAGAGACCATCTGGTTTTTTCTTTGACTTTTAAAAAAGGAAATTGAGGACTATACAGGTTGAGCATGACCACCAAAGGGCTGGGCTGAGAGAATTCCAATCTTAACTTTTGGATAAAGGCATCGCACCACTTATCTGGCGACTTACCTGCTCTGGGCTCCTGCTTCTTCATCTGGAAAATATGGATAAAATAACTTGTGTGAAAGCACTGTGAGACTCACTAAGTCATAAAGCAAACGTAAAGAGTCTAATTATCTTTCAAATGATAGGAAAAAAGTACAAGCAAATACCTGGAGTGATACTCATTTTCTCTTCCTTTAAGTGTGTGAGTGTAAGGTGCAATTCTGTGAGCTGCCAGTGGAAATCCATTCCATTCTTATATTTCCTCCCACCTTACATTCCTGTCTGCAGCATGAGGTGTAATTAATCTATGATACTAGGAAGAATTCACTTAAGTTTTGATATGTTCTAGGATTCCGGTTTTTAGTAGCAGTATATACATAACACCTATTTATATCTATCTTGCTGAGCTTGTGATGATAAAATACAGAGTTGACTATGCCAAGGATCCATCAAGAAGGTGACTGTCTTATATGAGCTTGGGGTTTTGCCTGTGCAGAAAGAGAGCTGGGCCAGACTTGTCCACTTACTTAGATACATGGGTCCTGCTAAGTCAGCACTTCAGCCTGGTGCCGTGGTTGGAGGCTGTGGGAGAGCACAGAAAAAGAGTAGTGTCCTTTTCTTTTGAGACTAGTATCACACTAGGAATTTATACTTTATTCTCAACCAGATCATGTAGATAAACTCTGTTTTATTGTTTTAGTTAACCATGACCAAGAGAAACCTAGTTTACCCCTAACAGCACTTTCGGTAAAAGAACCATGAAGTAATTATCATTGACATTGTGTACAACCCTTCAGTAACATCTGGTCGCATCAGTGCAGTGTAGCAACAGGACCACCCTTAAATTGGGTAGGTAGGTTTATAAGTGCGCAGTGTTAAAGCGTTCATTAAACCTGAAGACCTGTGCCAAATTCTGTATAGATCTTAATAGGTAATGTTCCCAAATCCAGGGTCTCACTTTATGTATGAGACAATGTAGATAGAAAAATGTAATTAAAACCAAAACTAGGAAAGGCAAAAATCTGAAAGAACAGAAGTGACAAATGCAAAAACATGTCGGATAGTGGGAAGAGTCCAGGCTCTGTGCGTGCCTGGGACTCAGTCTTGACTAGGCTCTCCTGACTCATGCAGTCGTGGGCAGGAATTTAATCTTTCTGAGCCTCGGTAGTCAGCTAGTGACAAATAGCCCAACAAGGACTAACCTTGACCCTAATTCAGAATGAGTTCCCTGTTCAGCTTGTCAGAAGTCACCCTAACTTGGAGAAAACCTACTTTGCCCAATAAAATTCCTAAGATTCATGTTCAAATCCATAGTCCTTAAATACTGTTCTCTGATCTCCTGCCAGCTGACACTTATCTCATGGCCCATGACTGCTTGCTCAACTGTCGCGCCCCCTCATTCAGATGCCCGCGGACATCATGTATTTCATCCACTGCACCCCAGCTGAGAGAGGGGCGGCAAGTGGTACTAGACCACTGTGGTGTTGCCCCCTCGGCTTTAGCCCAAGTGGCTGTGGTTTTCGCTACATGCTTGCTCTGGGTTAGGCCTGTCACCTGTGCAGTTCAGACCTTACCAGAGATGGACTTTTATAAGCCAGGCAGGTTTGGTCGGGAAAAAACTGGAATCTTTTTTGGCAGCTACTGAAGGCAGAATAAGGTGAATGGCAGAGCCAGGCTGGAAAAAAATGAAACAGGAACAGACATGTCTGTTCATCATCTCCCCGGCAACTGTCAGGCCTTTGGGGCCTGAAGGGGACTATTTGTCTTAAAATGTAAAAGCAACAACATCAGAACACATCAGGAATGAACATACCTTTTTTAAGTCTTGTTGGTTTTATTAAGACTATCTTACATCAATATCGTATTCAAATGTATAATTAGTAGAAAATGTAAGTGCAGGTTTACCATCCATTTAACTGATGATTAACCTACTGGTTTTTTTTGTATTTTTTTCTTCTGTCCAAATATAATAGACTTTTTAAAAATAGTTTATTGTCAAATTGGTTTCCATAATATAATAGACTTTTTAAAGATTAGACAGAAACAGAAGACCTTTCTCTAAATGTATTTTATTGAAAAGAATTTTAAATACCATGGTGCACGTATCAGACTTCTAAGAAAGTAGGAAGGGTCTTCATCTCTGATTTCTTTATTGTAAAAGTGTGTGTACAAACTCACTTTCTTACAATTCATGTGATAGGAGGGACAACTTTTCTTACAGAGAGAGCAGAAAATGATGTACAGGCAAAACACGTAACTCAAACATCATAAATATTCCCTAGCCACATAGCTAAGAAGAGGGGAAGGGGTTTTCCCCATTAGTGCAAGCAGATACCCTTTTCTGTGACCGCTGGTAACTGAAGGAGTCTGATATCAAAGGTTGTTCTGATATCAAATACAGTATCCCCCTTTATCCATGGCCTTGCTTTCCATGGCTTCAGTTATCCATGCTCAGCTGAAGCTCCAGAGCAGATGATCCTCCTGATACACCTTCAGGTCAGCAGTTAGCCTACGCTAGTCACAATGCTTTTGTCACACATCCCCCTCACTTCATCCTTCACATAGGCATTTTGTCATCTCACATCCTTGAAAGAAGAATAAGAAGGGTGAGTACAGTACAGTATGATCTTTTGGGAGGAAAAGAGAGAGGAACCACATTTACGCAACTTTTATTACAGTATATTGTTATGATTGTTGTATTTTGTAGTTTTTGTTGTTAATCTTACTGTACCTAATTTATAAGTAAAACTTTACCATAAGTATATGAAAAAGCACCTATATATGGGGTTCAGTACTATCTGTGGTTTCAATCATCCACTGGAAGTCTTGAAAGTAGTCCCCACAGATAAGGGGGCACTACTGTAATTGTTTCTTGTGCCCAATTTGGAGAAATTTGAATGTTTTCTGAAAAGCTGGCACTAGGAGGAGCTACTGAGCAGTAATTTAGTCACTGCCTCCAGTTCTTCACTCCAGTTCTTAGGCAGAAGGATCACCTGATGAGCTTGTCAAAAATGCCTATTTTAGGTTCTGGGTGGACTCTAGAAATAGGCATTTTTAACAAGCCTTGGGTAACAGTGATGTGCAACTTCAAAAACACTTGACTAGGCCTTTAGGCATGAAAGAATTTACTTCTTTCAAGAAGTTAGGAAGGGTGGCTTTCCCTTTTTGAAAGAGTTACAAAAGCAATTGATGGGGTTGTGGAAGCATTTTAGTTTTAACCAGCTTACTGCCGAAGGATTTTTCCCAAATACACGAATACGGCTTTTGATTGCCTAGTTGGCTTTTATTAATCAGGAGTCCCAGCTACAGGCTTGATTAATAACAAGAAATTACATATTTTTCTCTTCTTTACTAATTTCCATTTTATATTTTCTTTTATATATACCAAGTGAAAGTATGCCTTCATATTGACTTTTTAACCAGTGCTAGTTAAAAACTGGTAAAAGTAATATTCTTTACTTTTTTAGAATTAACACAAGAATTCTTTCTGAGTTGTTTCCAATGATGTTGAAGGCAAATGGATTTGGGAAGGCATGGAAGTCACCTTCAAGTGGTAACTCCTGGAAGCAAAGGATTATGTTTCTCTTCATAATTCAGCAGTACACACACACACACACACACACACACACACACACACACTTTCATAGGCATTTAAGTGTAGCCCAGCTCAGATGTACTCCAGGAGAAGTTAAGTTTTCCAAAATTGACAGACCAGTTTATTAAAGAAGGTCTACCTGTGTCTGCAGTGATCTCAGAGGCACACTGTTGATGGCACAGTTCCATAATGGATTCTCTTTCACCTAATCTGTTTTTCACCTCCCGTTTATACACTTCTAGTTTTTATACCTGAAAAATCAAGGTATACTCATTTTTCTCACCTTAAAAACACTTGCTTTTATTTCTTATTAAATAAAATAGCAGTTGTTGCTTTGACTTAATTCATCATGTAGCAGAATTGTACACTTCATTGCATTATTAAGATGAGTGACATTTCTCTGACATGGATATATTATTGCGTATTTCTTCTCTCCATCAAAAACTGAAAGGACATTAATCGCTGTTGTACCATTTCCTAATGACCAAATGCTTAAGGAAGTTATTATGAATTTCTATGACTATTCTATGTGCATATTAGGGTTTTTCTTAATGCAGATTATTAGAAGATACCAAAAGACGTTTTGGGGAGCTTTTTGTCATGATGATGAAACACTAGAAATAAAAGTGATTTTCATGTGTCCCTTTTCCTAGATATCTGTGCTAAGATTTTTTCTAAATCTCTGATTCATAGGTTCTCTGTTTAATGTGAATAAAATAATGGCTTAATGCTCCCCAAACTGCAATGATCTACATGACTTAGACCCTGTTTGTCTTTAGAAAATTGTTTAATAACTGTATTGTTATAACCTCTTGTGTTTAGAACTTTGAGATTGGTAGAGCACCACTATAGGCTATTTCAAGCTCTGACTGGCAAGTTCGAGCTAAATGCAGAAGGTTCACAGTGTTAAACTGGGGTTTTTTTATTAGACAGGAAGTGGCTCAAGAGTAATAATTTTGGTTTAGAGAGTACACTCTCAACATTGTTTCATTCTAGACTATCAGAGACTCCAACCTTGAGAGGTAGACAGGACAGGTATCAAATATGAAGAAGATTCGGGGCACCTGGGTGGCTCAGTTGGTTAAGTGTCTGACTTCGGCCCAGGTCATGATCTCTCAGTTTGTGAGACCAAGCCCCATGTCGGGCTCTGTGCTGACAGCTCAGAGCGTGGAGCCTGCTTCAGATTCTATGTCTCTCTCTCTCTCTCTCTCTGCCCCTCCCCCGCTTGCATTCCCTCTCCTTCGCCCCCTCAAAAATAAATAAATAAATATTTTGGAGGAAAAAAACGAGGAAGATTCAGAGAGTTTAAATGGAGTAACTTGTGTCATGACTGTTCAAAAGCCAGGTCTTTTTTTTACTATAGCTCAGTAGCATTCTTGCTGCTATCTTGCTTTACTGTGCTGCAGATTGATATAGGTGGGCCACAGTAGGGTCCGAGAGATAGGGATTGGATCAACTTCAGTTCAAATTGTGCTGTGGTTTCTTCTTCTTCTTTTTTTTTTTTTTAACATTTTTATTTATTTCTAGGAGAGAGAGAGAGAGAGACAGCGTGAGCAGGGGAGGGTCAGATAGAGAGGGAGATACAGACTCTGAAATAGGCTCCAGGCTCTGAGCTGGCAGTCAGCACAGAGCCCGACACGGGGCTCGAACCCACGAACCGCGAGATCATGACCTAAGCGAAAGTTGGACGCTTAACCAACTAAGCCACCCGGGCGCCCCAATGTGCTGTAGTTTCTTCTGATTGGTCAGTCAGCATTGCTGTAGGGCAGGGTTTTCCAAAGATGTTCCGTGGGACAATACATGGTATTAATAGACATTGGGGAAAAATGGGAGGGGGGAGGCTGATGCTTATCATGTCACATGTTCAGATACATTTGGGAAACACTGGATTAAACATATAATTATATAATAAGTTTGTTGTTGTTTAAATTGCATCCTTAGGAGCACTTTATGGGGTAATGAACACGGCGCATCTCTAAAACTTCTGTTACTTATTGGACTGCAGATCCCTTTTTTGAAAAACTACCTGTTTACATCTCATTGAGGAAAGCTGCTCCAGGTCACTAAGAGAAGAAATTACCAGTTAAAAATTTTAGGCAGAATAATGAGTTTTTATAACCTATCAGAAGTCAAGTTGGCTTTCTTGGACTCCTTATATCCAAAACATTTTATGGTTTTCAGGGTAACGTATTACCAGGACAAAACTAAACAAATAGAACAGGAGTGTAGAAGGCATACCTGGCTAGCTGAGTCATCACTACACTAGAGAATTACTATCATTCTTTTTCCCCTTCTACTCTCTCAAACTTGATACGATAGCCCAAGTGGTATTATGATGGAGGCTGAAATATAAGGTAGAAAAGATATAATGCATCAGATTCTTACAGATCATCTCCACTGTGGTTGAAATTAACCAAATTAAAATTCCTTTAAGCTCTATTTGGTTCAGGATGCCTCTGCCTTAAAGCTGCCTGGGTCCTTTGACTACAGATGGAAGCACTCCTTGGCCTGATACCTGGTTTTTTCAGCAGTTGCTCAGGCTACTTCCATGCATTCAGTGCACTTAATGGATGTGCTTTTTCTCACCGTCATTATCTGTAACCCTCGAAATTTTCTGTCTCATTCTCATTTGAGCCCAGGAGTTCTTGGAATTTCAGAACTCTTCACCAGTTGGCATCCAAAGGCATCAGTCAATTCCCTTTATGAAATACCTTTCTTTACCTTTCTTCTGTGAGGGTAATGGGTTTTTAAACCCTTTCAGGCAGTTAAAGCAGTGGCTCTGTTTTATTCACCCATACAAATTCTTTATTCAGTTGAAAGGGAACTACAGCTTAGGCAATATAAAAAAGATTCAAATGATATTTATGAATAAATAAGGGCCCTTTTGTTGGGTTTTGGTGACTGTCATAATATCTGGAACTTCCTACCATAGAGTAGATTTTAAAAAGTGAGATCACATTCATTTTAACTTTGCCTATTTAGGTAATAAAGTATGCTTTAAGAGTCTTGGGTTTGTTGTTGTTGTTAAAAGTAGTGACTATAAAATAAGCCATAAAATTAGAAGTTAAAGACTTTGTTTTATTTGAAGTGATATTGATTGTTGAACATTTTTGTTGTCACTTTTAAAAAAGACCATTTCTGCCTCATTGATTATAGCAGCTAAGAAAGACAGCATGGGAGTAAGCCAAGTCCTTCGTTGTTGGCTGGGTCAGAAAAATGCTATGAACTTAGTTGGCTAAGGTGGAGGTTTGATAGCCTTTAGCCATGCATGTCTGGTCAATTTTCTTACTTCGATAGTAGCACTTTCACCCAGTCCAAGTGATTTGTGTTGTTGTTAAGAGAATTAATCTTAGAATTTTACACTTGTAAAATCAAGATACTTTAAAGTTTTATTTTCTGATTCTCTAGTGAATATCTGCTTTCTAGATGAGCATAACATTTACCAGGTTTAAATATTTGGGAGCACATGACATGTTCATTTCTAACGTGTATTCCCTGTATTAAGCCATGTCTCTTCATTAGTAATGTAAATTTCCCAATCTGACATGGACAAGGAAGCTTGCCCTGAATATATACAATAAATTAATGGTCTTTCTGTTCCTGGGAAAATTCAGAGCACTTTTTGTAGTTGATGTCACTAAAAACAAAATTCCTTAAAAATATTTAGGCACTCAGATTTTAGTTTTAAATTCTAAAAGTCTAATTTGAAGGCATCCATTATCTTTTCACTCATTTAAAAGTACTAAAAAGGAAAAAGTTTGATCCTTTTTCTTTGTACAGGCTTATCTCAGAGATATTAAGGGTTTGGTTACAGAAAACCGCAGTAAATCAAATATCACTATAAAGCTATTCAGATGAATTTTTTGGTTTCTAGTGCATATAAAAGTTATGTTTACACTGTATTGTAGTCTCTTCCTTGTGCAGTAGAGTTACATCTAAGAAAAAATTATATACCTTATTTAAAAAATACTGCTTAAAAATGCTAACAACCATCTGAGTTTTCAGTGAGTCATAATCACTGACCCCTGATCACCATAATAAATAGAATAAGGAAAAAGTTTAAAATATTGCAAGAATTACCAAAACATGACACAGAGACACAAAGTAAACAAAGGAAAAAGGGTGCCTATCGGCTTGTTTCATGCAGGGTTGCCGCAAACCTTTAATTTGTAAAAAATACATTATCTGTGAAGTGTGAGAAAGTGAAATACAGTGTACCTGTAATATTGTTTTGCAGCCTTGAGTAAATAGGTAATAAAGCTACTTTTTGTGAGAAAACAAAAGTTGCTTTCTTCGTAGGTTAATGGAAGGTTAATATTTGTGTCAATATTTTATATGATCTGTGTGTTTTAATATATACTTGTAGGTACAGATTTTAGTTGATGTTAAATTACCAGTGAATGGGCATTAATATTTTGGTCCTTACGAGCTCATTCCTGGAAATACCACTTCATTGCTTTTCCATAGTAGTCTCATTTTTGAAGAGAAAAATTAGTAGTTATTATGTTACTGACAAACAACTGCTAAGCAATTAGCAAATCCGTTTTTTAATAGCTCACACTTGTTCAAATTTCAGAGCATTCTTAAAGCTTTGAATGCCATTGTGCTCTTATATGAAAGCTGTTCTAGGCAGCATATCTTTCACACATACCACCAGCTGAATTATTTTTGCTTCTTGTTTGCATCTGTTAATAAATACTCATTGCAATAATATTTGTTTTACATTTATCTTAAGTTAAATTTCTGCAGGTAATGAGGAATTCATTAAAATGCTCATATGTGAATGACTCACGTTATTACAATTGGTTATAACAGTATTAACTATAATCATGTTGCTTTGGCATATAACCCTGAGGCCAAGTGACTTATAAACACACCCTACTTTTATTTTTGACAGTAGAGGTCTTTTTGTTTGGTTATTGAAATTAATAACCTTTCTTAATAAAAGGTAAAACAAGTGCCTGCATTCTATAGGACTTCCTTTAGCAATAGCCCATTTGAAGCTTTCTGTTGGGGACATAATTGACTAGGTCAAAACATTTGAGGGGCGCCTGGGTGGCTCAGTCGGTTAAACATCCGACTTTGGCTCAGGTCATGATCTCACAGTTCGTGGGTTCGAGCCCTGTGTCAGGCTCTGTGCTGACAGCTAGCTCAGAGCCTGGAGCCTGTTTCAGATTCTGTCTCCCTCTCTCTCTAACCCTCCCCTGCTCACGCTGTCTCTTTCTCTCAGAAATAAATAAAACATTTTGAAAAATTAAAAAAATAACAACAAAAAAACATTTGAACGAACCAAGGTAAGGAATATCACTCTTGGCTCAGAAAAGTCTTGTGCCATAGATAAGAATTTGGTTTGAAGTTTTTAAACTTTTTTTTAATATTTAGTTTTGAGAGAGAGACAGAGCATGAGCAGAGGAGACAGATAGAGGGAGACACAGAATCTGAAGCAGGCACCAGGTTCTGAGCTGTCAGCACAGAGCCCAGTGCAGGGCTCAAGCTCATGAAACATAAGATCATGACCTGAGCCAAAGTCAGATGCTTAACTGACTGAGCCACTCAGGTACCCTAAAGTTTTTTTGTAAATCAGCAAATAGAAGATTAAATAGATAATATATGCATTAAAATAGTTTGAGGAATGCAGACACTCATTGATTGGAGGACAGGAACTACTTGTGCTTCTAGAAGTTCCTCAAGACTAATATCTCCATCCCTAGCAAACTACTGGCACAAAGTATGCACTCAACAGATTTCAACAAGGGGAATAGTCCACTGAGGTACACATCTAGAGAGTATGATTTGGCAGATACATGTAAGAGGGAAGAAGATGGTGTGAAATAGAGCTGGGAGTGTGAATGGAGAGTCACCTTCCACATGGCAATGAGATGCCTAATTGGGGGGAAAAAAAGATTTAATCATGCATATTCTATATTACAGCTATGTATAAAACCCGTTACAATATAAGTAATTAATATAGGTTGTAGCTATATCATAATAATTACACATATATATGATATACATACATATATATATATATATTTGAGTGCCATTTGTTTCTGACTCAGAGTTGTATAACTGTAGGCTATATATTACAACATTAAAGCTATCTTGTCCCTTAACTAATTCCTTTTTTTCTATTGCATTCACCTGTCGATATTACCATTAACCTGAAGATCCTAAAAATATCACTGAACCTTAACACAAGTCCCTCTGGTCTGCATATGGCACACCATTTGCAAATCTCATGAATTCAATCACTAAGATTATTTCTTTTTACTGTAAATCTGCTTTACTTCATTCATTAATCCCATAAACAGTTCTCGAGCATCTGCTGTGTCGCAGGCACTCTTAAAAGCCGTAAGCTGGGAAGACAAGACATGGTCCATCCTCCCAAGTTGCTGACAGTGGCATGGAAGAGAGAAGTGATCTATCATTTCAGTGCAGTTTGGTAACTTTGAGCTAGAGGTGCACACATGGGCTCCTACCTTCTTGGAGATGGTAGTGTCTTAGCTTAACCGTAAAGGACAAATGGGTTAGCAAGAGAAGAGGCAGGAAAGGTTTTTCAAGCAGGATTAGCAATTTGTGCAAGCATCTGCAGAGTGCCAGGAGAGGGCATTAAGAGGTGAGGTACAAGCCAGGTTGTAAAGGGAATGCACTAGTCTGATTAGAATCTGGTTGTCTGGGGTGCCTGAGTGGCTCAGTCAGTTAAGCGGCCAACTTCAGCTCAGATCATGATCTTGCAGTTTGTGGGTTCAAGCCCCATGTCAGGCTCTGGGCTGACAGCTCAGCCTGGAGCTGCTTTGGATTCTGTGTCTCCCTCTCTCTCTGCCCCTCCCCCACTCATGCTGTCTCTCTCTTTCTCTCTCAAAATTAAATAAATTAAAAGAAAAATTTTAATGTTTTATTTATTTCTGATAGAGAGAGAGGCAATGTGAGCAGGAGAAGGGGCAGAGAGGGAGATAAAGAATCTGAAGGAGGCTCCAGGCTCTGAGCTAGCTGTCAGCACAGAGCCAGACACGGGTCTCAAACCCACGATCCGTGAGATCATGACCTGAGCCCAAGTCGGATGCTTAACTGTCTGAGCCACCCAGGCACCCCTAATAAACATTAAAAAAAAATTTTTTTAAAGAAACTGGTTGTCAGGGGCGCCTGGGTGGCTTAGTCGGTTAAGCGTCCGATTTTCGCTTAGGTCATGATGTCGCGGTTTGTGGATTCGAGCCCCGCATCAGGCTCTGTGCTGACTGCCAGCTCAGACCCTGGAGCCTGTTTCAGTCTGTGACTCCCTCTCTCTCTGACCCTCCCCTGCTCACGCTGTCTCTCTCTCTCTCCTAGAAATAAATAAAACATTTAAAAAAAAAAAAAAAGAAAAGAAACTGGTTGTCTAAGTCTCTATAGAAGTGGACCTTTATCCAGAGACTCAGACTCCCAGTATGATATAAATATAAACCAGCTTTAGTGCTACCTCTTGTTCATCCTGAGTGATAGAAGGGAAGAAAGGAGAAGCCCTGGCTAGAACAGGGAGTTTCTCCTCACACCAGGCAAGGTATAAAGGGCACCTCTGTAGAGATTGAGATTGGAAGAGGTTGTCTGGAGAGCCACAGGTCTTTCAAAAGCTAGCTTCTTTCTGGTCGGACTAGAAAAGGACTCCACTAGGGGACCCAGGTAGGTACTACAATGGCATTACAGGCCAGTAGAAGTCCTTTTGTCCTGGTCAGTGTTGGAGAGAGGCGATGACCAATGTTGCCTTTCTTTTAGCTGCTAAGTCAAACTCTTACTAGAAACTAATATTGGGCCAACAATTTTCTAAGCACAACAGGGGTAGCCACAAAGACAGGAACTGGGGCTCCCCAAATACTCTACCAGTTCTTTTATTTTTTATTTTTATTTTTTTTTAGCTTCCAAAACTTGTTGCTATTTTATTTTATTTTATTTTTTTTACAAATAGTTTATTGTCAAATTAGTTTCCACATAACACCCAGTGCTCATCCCCACAAGTGCCCTCCTCCATGCCCACCCCTCCTCCCCCCACATCCACCAGTCCTCAGTTTTTGTCAGCATTCAAGAGTCTCTCATGGTTTGCCTCTCCCCCTTTCCCCCACCATTTCCGCCCTTCTTCTCCCCCTTGGTCCTCCTGTTAAGCTTCTCCTAATCCTCCTATACGTGCACACATATGATATTTGTCTTTCTCTGCCTGACTTATTTCGCTCAGCATAACACCCTCAAGGTCCATCCATGTTGCTACACATGGCCAGATTTCATTGTTTCTCATTGCCATGTAGTATTCCATGGTATAGATAAACCACATCTTCTTGATCCATTTATCTGTTGATGGACACTTAGGCTCTTTCCAGGTTCTTTTAAAAGAATATAGTATGTTTCCAACTTTGCACCTACCCTAATTTCGTAGTTTGACAAGGGATTTAACTAGCCAGCTTTATTTCTAAGGCTGAGTTTAGCAGCCAGTGTGCCATACATGAATGCATTGCTTTTCTCATGGATGTGGATGCACATCTGCCAAAACCCATTCTGCCCTGGAACCTTGTCTTCCTGATCAGCTTCCTTACTCTCATTTGGCTACTTTCTGCTATCATTACATGTGACAGAAGCTTTTTCTTTGGCCCCATTAGAATCCCTATACACCTAAGCCTATGTGGTTTGATGGGGGGAAGGACCCTGAGAGGCATTAGGACCATCTAGAAGTGAAAGAGATGAGGGAAGGAGCATGGAGCTGGTGGCATAAGGAACTCCAAAAATGCTGCCTGCTCTGATTAGTTCACCTGCTGCTTGGGCATGACTACAGTCTAACCTAAACATGATCATCCTGGAGGAAAGAGCAATCTGCCCTAAGCTTGTAGGTTTTTTCGTGTGTGTGTGTGTGTGTGTGTGTGTGTCAGGGGAGTGAATTTCAAATGATTTTTAAAAAAATTTTTAATGCCTATTTTTGAAAGAGAAAGAACATGGATCTGGGGGGGCGGGAGGGGGGGTCAGGGAGATTGGGAGAAAGAATCCCAAACAGGCCCTGTGCTGTTAGCACAAAGCCTGAGACAGGGCTTGAACCCATGACCCATGAGATCATGACCTGAGCCAAAGTCGGACACTCAACCGACTGAGCCACCCAGGTGCCCCTCACCTGATTTTTTATTATAAAAGCAGAAAATAGGGGCACCTGGGTGGCTCAGTCACTTGGGCCTCTGACTCTTGATTTCAGCTCAGGTCTCTTTAGGAGCTTGCCTTTTTAGCTCTGCCACTGAGCCTGTGAAGTATGTTGCTTGCTTGTGGGCTGTGTGCTGGTTGACTGCATTCCTAAAATGCTCCTCGCTTTTAGGAATGACCACTGCTCTCTCTACAGTGAAAGGGCACATGCCCAGCATGTCCTCCTCTTGTTGGCCCATTGTTCTTCTCTTTACCTAGCATCTCTTTAATTCTGCTCATTCTTTATGGAGAAGATAAGGTTTTTCATTCTCTTGTCATGTTCTGATGGCCTGGAAGTTACCTGGTAATCGAGGGAAAGACAAAACTGGCTGAAAGGGGTGAGGATGCAGGAAGTTGTCCTGGGCTTGATCCCTTTAAGGGCCCTAGAGAGGCTTTTCCATTCCCGCCTCCACCTTCATCCTGTCGCTCTTCTCTACCCCTCATCCTGCTTTTCCCCCAGTGTCCTCAGTTCCCTGGTATTACATAATATTCCTGTTAGGATCAGTTCCTGTTTTGCTAGCAAGAGGAATTGTGACTCTTTCAGGGAAAAACCCTGTTCTAACATTAGTAGCAGCTGCTGGTGGCCAATCCATGATCTCATATGGGAAACACATCGCTTTGCTGGCTTCTCTGTTCCCGTCTGAGTCAGCGCACAGATGGGATTACCTTGCTGCCTTGTTTGGGTTCCCCTCAGCCTGGTCTCTTCTGTGGGAGTCCACGATGGTTTCTCTTATGATAATGGACCTGCCAGTGTCAGGCCAGTTAGTGATCACTTTCACTTATGCACAGATGCCCTGGGTTGCTTACTGCACTCCAGGAAAAATTGTCCTTATACACTAGCAGACATACATTCACTTTTAAAAACATTTCCTTGTGGTAAACTTAAAATGTAATAAAAGCCAAGTAACAAGAGTTCCTACCTACCCATTCCCAGCTTAACCACGATCCATCCGTGGTCAGTCTTGTGTCTGCTATACTTCATTCTCTTCCCAGCTACTGAAGCAATTTTCAGACATCATATCATTTTATCTCAGTATCTTATTTTACCATTTCATTATATGTCTCTTAAAAATAAAGATTCTCTTCTTCTTAAGGATAAAGACTCTTAAACACACAACCACAGTACCATTATTATACCTTAAAAAAATTAACCACAATCACCTATCAAATCCAGCCAGTGTTCAGACTTCCTTTGCTGTCTCATAATCTTTTAGTATGCATGTGTGTGTCTGAATTAGGATTCTAACATGATCTGTATATTGTAATTGATTGATGTCTTTTACTCTTAACCAATAGGTTCCCATTTCTTCTTTTTTCCTTGCAATTTGTTTTTGAAGATACTTTCGTTCCTTGTGGAATTTTCCATATTCTGGATGTTGTTTTTATCTTTAGAATATCCTTTAATACATTCACTTTTTAAAAAATTTATTTTTTTTTAAATTTATTTCTGAGAGAGACAGTATGCACAGGGGAGGATCAGAGAGAGAGGGAGACACAGAATCCTAAACAGGCTCCAGGCTCTGAGCTAGCTGTCAGCACAGAGCCCGATGCGGGGATCGAGCCCACAAATAGAGAGATCATGACCTGAGCCAAAGTCGGATGCTTAACCGACTGACCCACCCAGGTGTCCCAACACATTCACTTTTTAAAGAAATGCTACCCTGAATCATTTTATGACATAAATTACCATCCTTGCTGGCCCCCCTTTTATCATTAATTTTCCTTGCATGGCTCTTTACCAGGTATACAGCTCCTGCCTTCGTGTAATTTACAATGTAATCTGAGAGACAATAGATAGTATTGTAAGCTCTTCCAAGATAATAGTGCCAAATATAAATATAATAAAATATTATCAAGTAGAGGCATTTCTGCTATAATACAAGATATGTGTTCATGAAAAATTACATCTTGCAAATTCCCCATTATAAGTAATAGAGTTTATGGGAAAAAACGAGTGAGAGTCAGACTAATAAATCTATGCAGTTTTACTGTTGCTGCCCCCACCACCTCTTTTTTTCTCTTACACACACACACACACACACACACACACACACACACAGAGTAACTGTTGCCTCATGAGATAATTCACTCAGACCAGGAAGACTACTTAGGGTATCTTAAAAATGCTCAAAAACATCTAGAATGAACACACTGGCTTGTTGGTGCTCAGTTACCAAGGATGGAAGTAGAGCTCTGAACTGTGGGCCACCCTTTTGGTGGACACAGGGGCATGGAATCTGCCACCAGCTGAGAGCTCTTTGGGGCAAGGGCCCTGGATGCCAGTGTTGTTGCAGATCTGTTCTGGGTGAAGCAAACTCTAAAAATGGATGCTAATTTAGCATGTAGGAAGTGTATTGGGAGGTGTTTTCAGGATTACTAGCTGGGGGCGGGGGTGTGCAAAGACAGAGAAGGCAGGATTGGGCAAAGAGAGAAGTTGGCCTGCTATTATATCGTCTTATATCCTCAGCTGACTCCACAGAGGCCTCTTCAAAGCTGCCCTAGATCTTTGGCAGAGGCTGGGTCTTTGTGGCCCTGAATTGACAGTCACTGGGTCCAGCCTCCCTGTCCAGGAATGGGGGTGTAACCTTAGTCCAGGTGGCTATTCCCAGAGAGGACTGACAGCTGAAAGTTGTCAGTCCCTTGGGGAGCAGCCCTTTAGTCTGAAGGGCAGGTCTTGGGGGCGCAGCACACCATTCATTACCTGTGCTCATTTTAATTTTCTGAAAATAGAACTAAAGGGATCCTGCCTGCACGGCAGCCAAACTGAGAGATTTTGGGGTTTTTCCCTTGCCTTCTGGGGGTGTGATTCTGCCCACATGGTCCTGACTCCCCTAGTCTAGGAAATATCAAATGGCTTCTACATTTTACTATTACTAGTCCCCTGTTTACCAGCGATGGATGAGCTACTTGGTGTGAAAGAAACAGATGTTAAAGAACAAACTAGTTGAGGAGAGTCAGCAAGGACCTCTTCACGTATTCACTGACTGCAGAAAGGGTCTATACTGTTCACACTTGACCTTGGCAGCTAATTACCAGATTTAATTGCCTCAAGAAATTCACCTGCAGTTTAAGGCACTTCCCATGGTGGCACATGATAAATTATACCTAACTTATTCATCCCCTCCCACCAGACTATCACAAACTTACATGGTTAGTTACTAAAAAACAGCAGAGAGACAGAAAATGTTTGATTTCTCTGGCCATCAAAAAATTCAGCTAGCTGATTACTTTTAATGACTCTTTAAATATATTAACAAAGAAACAAATGACAGAGGATTATTGTATAGCATTACAGGGTATTTTGGATTAATGAAAATGTGGAAAACGTCACTAGGATCATGAACTCCAAATAGCATTTTAACAAATGCTTAAGTCTTGACTTCAGTAACCTAAATTTGGTGGGATTTCTATTTCTACAAATAGAAGAGCTGACCTGGGGAAGCTACTTTACCTAAGTACAATCCGAACATTTCACGTCATATAGAATCTGTGCACCTTCAGCGATAAAATGGACAGCCTTATCTTTCTATTTACTGTGTTCTATTTCTGCCATGTTAGCCACATAAAATCCCTTAATCTAATGATATACACATCCCAGAGTCATTTTAGGTAACTAATTCTGCCATCTGGAATTTGATGTGCCTGGCAACAAATTTCAGTATGACTAAGGAGGAAAGAACTAGTCACAGTGCATTGTTTACGTTCCTTTATAACAATGCACTACTCTAACCTTACATAAGGTGTCTGTGTATATAGATATACAGGCAACATACATTCCAAATTAGGTACTTAAAAATTGGCCTTTCAGTACTAGTTTCTTCAGTGTTGTGAAAAGTTTTTCTTTAATATCTTATTGAAGTTTTTTTGAACCTTCAATACTAGTTTTGGACCTTTCAATACTAGTTTCTTCAGTTGTTTGAAAAGTTTTTCTTTAATATCAAGATTTTCTTTAATATCTTATTGAAGTTTGGAATTTAAGAGCCTGTGTTCCACAGGGGGAAACAAACCCCACTTATTTGATGAGAACTAATTGTAATTAGTACAGCAAATTGTTTGCATATAAGTGAACATCACTAAATTGCTTGAAGCTACCTGAAAGAATTTAAGTAAGTTCAATATTTCCCTTGGCCTTAGAAATTCTTTGTATTTAAAGGTATTTTGTAATTTTGTCATTTAGAGAATTTCACTGAAAACACTGTTGGATCAAGCTTAAGAGTATTGTCTTTCAAGACTTTGATTCTAAGGAAAATTTTGTTAATTTACTAGGGCCAATCCTTCCAGAGAGATAATGTGAGAAACTTAAACACAGCCCTAAATTAGTAGGATCTCACTAATAATTCTAAGTGTAGTTTAGCATATTTCTTGATGCTTATCAGTCATTAAATTGTAATCTTATGTATTTCCCTTGGAACTGCCTTATAACAACCAAAAACTTCTGTTTAAAACTGAGTCTTTAACCTACAACTTTACGGGAATTTTCCAAATAATTTTTTTTTTCCAAAAGATTTAAGTTATAACTTCTCTGTGTCTGTCAGGAATCAGAGTACTTGCAGTCTTTCTGATTGTCAAGGTTCTCTTCATTCTTATCTGAAGCCGACTGAGCCTCTAGGAAGTTCACCCAGAGGTTTATTTCTTCTAATGACACTCAGTCTCTGCAGACAGCACAAGGCTACAATGGTTGGGTTTTTATTTGTTTATCTTTTCTGCATCATAGAGAGTTGTTTCAAGCAAAGTAGTAGCAGTTATGACAGCCAGCCTCCAGTCGCTACTGCCCCCTGACACCTGGGCCCCATTCTGTAATTGTAATTCTTTTTTTTTTTTTAATGTTTTATTTATTTCTAGAGGAGAGAGGAGACAGCGTGAGCAGGGGAGGGTCAGAGAGAGAGGGAGTCACAGACTGAAACAGGCTCCAGGCTCTGAGCTGGCAGTCAGCACAGAGCCCGACGCGGGGCTCGAACCCATGAACCGCGAGATCATGACCTAAGCGAAAGTCGGACGCTTAACCGACTAAGCCACCCAGGTGCCCCTCTGTAATTGTAATTCTAACTCTTAAAATCATGTGGAGGTTCTAAGTTTTACTTGACTGGTATTGAAGCATTTTGTAAGCCTGAGCTCCACGTCACTCTTTCACAAGTGCCTAAACTTATTTTATATCTTGATTTCAATAACCTAGATTTGGTGGGGTTTCTAGTTCTACAAACAAGAAGGGTGACCTGGGGGAGATACTTTACTTAAGTAAAATCTGAACATTTATATCAACACTCTTTCTGAAAGGAAGGTGGCTTTATATTATAGGAAATTGTTGAGTAGACTCTGGAAATCAGTAAAGTTAGTTTTTATTTCTGTATATCAATGAAACTTGTAAATTAAGTGTTAGCTTTAGATATTTTTCTGATTCTTATTCCAAAATTGTTCAAGTTTCAGATTGGAAACTGTGTGCCTGTTTACTTTGTGATCTTAAGAAAATCTTTTTTAAAAATTATGATATACTTTTTAAAGTTAAATGTTGACACTATTAATTTAGTTAACTCAATCATTTAATTTTAGATTATCATCCTTATGCTCAATACTCCCTTGTAAAATGGTAAATATATTATTAGAGAGGCAAAAGCATGGCATTCATATTATTTTGCTTTTAATGGATCCTGGTTACCTGGAATTGTATTTTGCATGATGTATGACACCTTATCATCATTAGTCACATTTTATTTCAGACTCCTTTTTCCTCATAAGGATCTAAAACTGATACCTTTCACTTTCTTAAAATTAATAGATAAAATCATAGGTCTGAGTTGAAGTTGCGAGTGAGCCATAAACAAGAGCCCGCTTTCCATTTATCTGTGCTTTGAAACCCCAGGATCAAGCTGAGGCCTGCTCGGCGTCTTTACATGAGGCTGAAGTCCTGGTCCTGACTCCTGCAGTGTAATCATGTCTCATTATTTCATCATTCGTCTAAGAAATATTATTGTAGGGGCACCTGGGTGGCTTAGTCGGTTAAGCGACCGACTTTCGCTTAGGTCGTGATCTCGCGGTTCGTGGGTTCGAGCCCCGCGTCCGGCTCTGTGCTGACTGCCAGCTCAGAGCCTGGAGCCTGTTTCATTCTGTGATTCCCTCTCTCTCTGACCCTCCCCTGCTCATGCTGTCTATCTCTCTCTCTCTCCTAAAAATAAATAAAACATTAAAAAAAAAAAAGAAATATTATTGTAATTATTTTTTTCCTATGCACTTCCCCTACTCGAGACTTTTCCAGTTCCTCCTTCTACTTAACTTGGATGGTTGTCCTTGTCACCCAGTAGCACCGTTGCATGACAAATGATTAAATGAGTCAGATACAGTCTCTACTCACCATCTAGGTGGGAAGTCAAGATGCATACAGTCAACTGGAGCAGAGGCATTGGTTGCTGTGCCAGAGGACTGGGGACATACGTGATGTAGTTATAAATTCAGCGTGCAGAGATTAAAGAAGGTGACATGCGTGTGGTATCTTAGAGGAGTAGTGGTTGGCCAGCTTAAAAGCCCTCACAAAGAGGAAAGAAGAGCATCTCCACAAAAACACACATCTTTGAAAAAGCAAAGGACCTTTTGGGGGGACAACTGATACCACTAGACTATGAAGGTAGATAGAGAGGGGTACATACCCCAGACACCCCTCCCCACTGTGGGACTTTGAAATAAATCCCTGAACTCATAACATTTCATCATAAATATTTCAGTAATTCAGCACATATGTCTAAAAGTTAAAGGACTTTTTATATAACTTCACAACTATTATTATACTTTACAAAAATTGATAATAATTGTGTGCTATCATCGATAATAAGTGTTTGGTTTCAATTTTCATAAATGTTACAAATTTTGTCTTTTGTTAAATCTCTTTGTTTAAATCAGGATCCAAATAAGGGTCACATCTAACAATTGGTTGATATAGGTTCCTTTCATTCTATGGATTCTCTCCAAATCTCGTTTTTTTTTCCCAATTTTAGAATGAAATTTAGAATAGAAATTTCCACGTAGCCACTAACTCTTTACCCAGAGGTAATAAATAAATAATAAATATTTTATTTGTTTTCTTTATTTACCAGTTTTCAAATGGATGAGGTTCTCTAGCATTCTCTGAATGTGACCAATGAGTTTTCCTTTTTGCATCACTCATGGAATGAAATATATCTGTTATGTTTCAGTACATTGGGTTTATTTTTATTGATGATCAGATTTTCCATCTTTGCCCAGTGGAAGCCTCTTGAAGTTGGTTCATGAATTCTTTTGACATGACCCAATAATGACATTTGATCATTCCTTCCTACCTGGTAAAAGATTTTTGAGGCACTTGTGCATTTGCTGCCCCAGACTTGGAGTCATCCATTTCTCTCTGGTTCCTTTTGGTGGTAAATGATATTTAGAGACCACAGTCTGGTCAGTAGGGTTGCTCATTGACATTAGGTTGGTCTTTGTTCCTAGTTCTTGTCACATGGATAGAACTATAATTTTTTTTTAATGATAAACTATATTGAGTTTCTACTCATATTACTGATTCAAATTCAGGACCACAAGGACTTAAATTTATCAAGTTAAATCTGTTATTAAGTTAGAATTATTATTATTAAGTTAAAATTAAGTAAGAATTCCTGGAATCTGTGGAGTCTAGAAATAAAAGCATTAAACTATTCTTTTACTCATTTGCTTATTTCTCATTACATGCAAGTTAGTCACAGAATAATACCAATAACTTGATTATCAAAAAATATATAGATTTTTGTTTTGTTTTTCCAGTTCTTTTTGTCCTTAGGGTGTATCCCATTAGGGTGTGTACAGTCAAGTTATAGTGTTTTAAAGTTATTTGGAATTCTGTTCTGTGTAGGCATTCAACAACTGGTGTAAAATCACATTTTTGTTTCATCTTATTTTTAGGAATTGCTCTCTTAAATTTTAATTTTGTTATATGTTTATTGATTCTTGATTATGTTCTCCATTTTTAACCTCTTGATTATATTAAAAATTCACAATTCTGTAGTTTGAACTTTACACAGACTGTTTTTTTTTTTTTACAAATAGTTTATTGTCAAATTAGTTTCCACGTAACACCCAGTGCTCATCCCAAGTGCCCTCCTCCATGCCCATCCCCCCTCCCCCCCACATCCATCAGTCCTCAGTTTTTGTCAGGATTCAAGAGTCTTTCATGGTTTGCCTCTCTCCCTTTCCCCCACCATTTCCCCCCTTCTTCTCCCCCTTGTTCCTCAGTTAAGTTCCTCCTAATCCTCCTATACGTTTACACAGACTTTTAAATGAAACCTGGTCCTAAGATCTTTCTTCAGCCTGGTTTTTCCCATTGGTCAGAATATATAGCTCTTACATAATCCTAAAAACAAAATGTGATTAGATTATATGCCATTAAAACTTGATCCAAACATACTTGTTTGATTTAGGGCATGTTATTTCTCTGTCACCTCCCATTCCAAGATGGAAGAGTGATATTTCTTTTTTTTTTTTTAATGTTTGTTTATTTTTGAGAGAGAGAGACAGAGCATGAGTGGGGGAGAGGCAGAGAAAGCAGGAGATAAGGAATCCGAAGCAGGCTCCAGGCCTTGAGCGGTCAGCACAGAGCCCGAACAGAGCTTGAACTCATAAACCAAACCATGAGATCATGACCTGAGCCGAACTTGGACACTTAACAACAGAGTCACCCAGGCACCCCGCAAGAGTGATATTTCTAAGTAAGCCTGGGAATGGGTTTTCCCATTTCAGTAATGGGATACTAGGGAAGAGCTAGCCTCTTCTCCCAGGGTCACCTGCCATGCTGGTTGTTCATAACTGCTTTCTGGTCTTTTCACTTCCCTAATAGGTATCTGCTAGTTTTGCATAGAATGTCTAGTTCATTGGTAGAAAGCCCATCCCTTAGATAGAACAAGATAAATCAAAGATTAAGCTACAAGATTTAATCAGGAGAACTTATCCAGATCATGGTAGTGTCTGTGTGAACAGACCTTCTTAAAGCAGGTTCAGCAGAACACTAATTCCATGGGATGTTGATGGATTTTATACCAAAACGGGTTCCAATGTGAAATAGTTTGGGAAGTTCCGAAGCTGAACAACTACTAGATATCTCAGATGATAGTGTACTTTATGAATCAAAGGGAAGATGTATAAGTTTGTTTCACAAGCTTACTTAACCATGAATCTATCCCAGTTTTTCATAATGGAGCATGGCATATTAGAGAAGTGCTGTGTTAGAAAATAAAGCTGCCTCTAGATTTAACTTTACAGGACATGGCATGAAACAGAGGAATGTGCCAACCCATACCACACCACAGGGATCAATTCAGCAAAATTAAGACTCTGGGAGAACTTTGTAGCATGATGACTTGGTTTCATCAATAAGAAGTTGCAAAAACAAACAAAGGAATGAAAACCGATAGCCCAAAAGACGAGATATATCATCTAATCACAGTATATGAACCTTATTTGGAAGCTGATTCAAATGAACTGTAATAAGAAATAACTTAAAAGACAATAAAAATATTGTGAACACAGACTAAATATTTAGTGATGTTAAAGAATTTTCTGTTAATCTTCTTATGTGCTCATATTATAGTTAGGGATTTTTCTTAGAGCTGTTATCTTTTATAGTTACACGCTAAAACATTATAGATGAAGGCATATGATATCTTTGATTTGCTTTGAATTAATGGGAGTAGAGTTGGTAATGGTTATGTGCTGATAATTGTTTTTTGGTTTGTTTTTTGTTTTTTGTTTTTTTTTTTACAAATAGTTTATTGTCAAATTAGTTTCCACATAACACCCAGTGCTCATCCCCACAAGTGTCCTCCTCCATGCCCACCCTCCTCCCCCCCACATCCACCAGTCCTCAGTTTTTGTCAGCATTCAAGAGTCTCTCATGGTTTGCCTCTCTCCCTTTCCCCCACCATTTCCGCCCTTCTTCTCCCCTTGGTCCTCTGTTAAGTTCCTCCTAATCCTCCTATACGTGCACACATATGATATTTGTCCTTCTCTGCCTGACTTATTTCACTCAGCATAAGTGGACCCTCAAGGTCCATCATGTTGCTACACATGGCCAGATTTCATTGTTTCTCATTGCCATGTAGTATTCCATGGTATAGATAAACCATATCTTCTTGATCCATTCATCTGTTGATGGACACTTAGGCTCTTTCCAGGTTTTAGCTATTGTGGAGAGTGCTGCTATGAACATTGGGGTACATGTGCTCCTATGCATCAGCATTTCTGTATCCCTTGGGTAAATTCTAGCAGTGCTATTGCTGGGTCATAGGGGAGTTCTATTGTTAGTTTCCTTAGGAACGTCCACACTGTTTTCCAGAGGGGCTGTACCAGTTTACATTCCCACCAACAGTGTAGGAGGGTGCCCGTTTCTCCACATCCTCGCCAGCATCTAGAGTTCTCTGATTGGCTGATAATTGTTAAAGCTGGGTAATAGGTATCATTGAGTTCGTTTTACTGTTTTCTCTTTTCTGGGTTTGAAAATTTCCACGGTAAAAGGTTTAAAAAGAAGATTGTTAAATTTGTATTACTTTTTTGTGAGTTCATTAGAAATAACAAGGCCATAACTAATTTTAAATTTTCCTACTTGGTCTAAATTCTTCTCTAGCAGCTATCTTTGTTTCCCAGCCCCAAAAAGACCAGGATTTCTGAAGCATAGAATCCTTCTTGGATTCAGAGATGTGATTTGTTGCAGAATGAAAGAGGTCACCAATGACATCCTTGTATATTTGGAGGAGTGTCTCATAGCCTTGCTTGTCCCTTTGCAATGTGGAAGTGGAGTTGGCCCCAGAAAACACTGGTGGTCTAAATGAGGCACGTGTGCCCATAGAAAGCATTCTCTCTGCCGCCTGTGGTTTATAGGCCCCTGTCAGAGCATAGACAGCAGATGGGTCCTGTGCTACGTGCCCAAGAGCCAGTAGCACAAGGCAGTTAGGGGCAGGGCCCAAAGCAAGGAAAGTAGTGGTGCATTCCAACCAGAAAGGAAGTTCTTATAAAAACTTTTATTCCTGTTACTGCAGTTTTAACAAAAAGAGATGTGTTTAGAAAAAGGAGGGGGGTTAGTTCTATTTGGGCCATACCATTTTAAGATATATTCAAAACTTCATCTCTTTTCTTCATTCTGTATCCTTTCCTACCTCACTCCCTCCAATCTCAAGCTGCTCACACACCCAGCCCCCCTTAGACTAGTTTAGTTTATTGCCAGTCATGATGCTGTCTGCTCTGGAAAGTAGCAGGAAAAGCTGATAAGGTGCTGAGGACAGAAATCTCTGGCCTTATCTCTCCCTAGCACACAGTGCCGAGAGTGCATCCTTTTCCTGTCCTAGGACAAGAGACATAAACCGACCATCTCCTGGCAGCAAGGACTTCAAACAGGGCTTGGGGGGCTGCCTCTACTTTCTATAAGAGCCAGAAAGGAGAAAGTGGGTCATTGCTTTTTTGAAAGTTGTTTTAGTACCAGTAAAAATGTATATTGTCTTATAGTCAGTAAACTAATTTATAAGAAGACACACATTAAACAAAATCAAAAGAAGTAGAAATGGTGGAGTGAAGGGAAGGACTACCAAAACAGCCCAAGAGTTGTAAGTCATTGGGCTGTTTTTTTTGGTTAGACTTTTGCCAGGGCGTAGGTTTGGACTGAGTGCATTAGATTTGGCTTTTCGTTTGTTGACAGATCAAGCACATGGTTTTGAGAGCCTTTGTGATAATAAGGAATTGACACACAGATGGCCCAGTGTTGGAAGAGAAGAGTATGGCTCATTTTTCCTTCTACCCCTCTGTCCTGCCAGGAAAACAGAAATAACATTCTCTCCCAGATTTTCATGCTGTGATGTTATGAAAATAGGATGAAGAGCAACCTTCCTCTGGGTTAGAGCACGGCCTTGGCTGGTGGGCAGGTGATGCCTTGCTTCTCCTGCTCTAGTCTGAAGGGACACAAGTGATGGGGTTCTGGGCATTATCATCCCCTCTGGGCCTTCTTTGGAGCCAAACCACATAAAGGCAGAAGAGCAGGCAACCTTGACCACATTCTAAACCATCTGGATCCCCAGAGAGGACCTGCTTTGCAACCTAAGACTTTACAGTTTTGAGGAGACCAGGCTTGATACTTTTTTACTGTTTTCGAAAGACATTGGTCACTGGACAATTCTGATAGACAGCTAATTGTTGAAATTTTAAAAACTAATGATAACGTTAAGAATCATGTGCATTCTATAATAGCAAGGCCTGATTTCATTCTTTTTTTAAATCTATGTTTGTTTGTTTGTTTGTTTGTTTGTTTTTGAGAGTGAGTGAGAGAAAGAGAATTTCAAGTAGGCCTCATGCTATCAGCACAGAGTCCCACGCAGGTCTTGATCCCACAAACCATGAGATATCACCAGAGCCAAAATTGAGAGTCGTAAGCCATCCAGGAAACTTCCCCCCTTTTTAATGTTTATTTATTTATTTTTGAGAGAGAGAGAAGCCTCATTTTATTCTTGAAAGCTTCTTACTCTCTGACTCTGAGTGCTGTGAAATTATCAAGGCTACACATTACAATGTTAGAATTGTAATGCACCTTAAAAATATAGCTGCCATTTTTCCACTTCTATTCAGAGAGCCCTAGGGGTTCCTCAATGAGGCCTCAGGTGCCTTATAAGGCAAGAGGAGGTTTAGGACATAAGCTTTGGGTCCCCCTAATCCCACCTCCACCACAGTTCTGATGCGTTACATATTGGCCCCTGTTTAAGATTGCATTTGAAGAGCATCACACAGTACAAAACTGTTTTTGAGAAAAGTCACTGAGTAGCCCTACTTCTTTATTTTGCACCTGGTTCACTTTGAGGCCCAGAAAGGCCAATAACTTGTCCAAGATCACACATTCTGTCAGATGTGAGTCAGAATTTTTTGACACTCAGGTGATGCCACTTGTACTACATTGAATGCAGCCCCTTTCTTTTGTTCCTTTGGTAGCTAATACTTTATACAACCACCACTCAAAGGATGGTCCACAAACCAACCCATGACAAGGACAGAAATTAGAGTAAGCATTTAAGAACTTTTATAGCTTGATATTAAGTTCTATAAATTGGAATTTGGTTTTTTTATGTCTTTTTAGAATGTCACTGTCCTAGTAGTTATTAATATTTTTAAATTTTATTTTACTTAGTATGTTGCAAAAGTCTTGGTCCACAATGGATTAGAGATTTTAAAAAGAAAAATAAACGGCCCTTGCCCCTGATAGCTTGAGAAGCACTATGATACAGGGCATCAAATTTCCAGAGAGATGAAGTCAGTTAGGAGCTACAAACAAGAAGCAGGTCTTTAAAGAATCTTTTTGGATTCTAAGAAGGTAGGAAGGCAGCATTACTTCTTTTTTGCTTAAACTTTTAATACATTATCATTTTTCTTTATCAAATAAAAAATTATTATTGTTTGTAAAAAACTAAGAGATTGTATATTTAATGTGTATAATGTATATGAGGATTACATTTTTAGTAGTAACAGTGTTTCTTTTTTATGAGCTCTTTAGAATTATAATCTCAATTTAATTGGTTATGGGTTTGTTGAACTGAGTTGTCTCGTAGTTGGTTTTCTTACCACTTAGTTTCTCTTTATCCTAAAAATAAATTCTCCCAATGTATTTTTTTAATTTTAATTTTCATTGTTATTGTGGTAAGATCATTTTCATGAGATATACCCAGGTCTTATAGTAGTAGTAGTAGTAGTAGTAGTAGTAGTATAGTAGTAGTAGTAGTAGTAGTAGTAGTAGTAGTAGTAGTAGTAGTAGTAGTTAGTAGTACTTTCATGAGATATATGCAGGTCTTATAGTAGTTAGTAGTAGTAGTAGTAGTAGTTTCATGAAATATATCCAGGTCTTGTAGTAGTAGTAGTAGTAGTAATTATTAATATTATTATTATTATTATTGTTTTATACTCTGTCTCCCCTGGAACAGGAGCTTCTAAGGGACCTCCTTAGGTCAGTCCCTAAGGGACCAACCAGACCCAGTCAGGTAAATAGTAGCTGCCTGGTGAATGTTCATGAGGGACTGGATGGCCAAATGTTTGGATCTGAGCCTTTTTAAAATACTATTTTTGTGTAATTAACTTTTATTTCATGACTCAGTGAGCTCAGAATTTTATTTAATGTACTCTTACTAGCTTAAATATCCTTTAAACATAGAATTATTTTGCCCTACCAAATTTACTCCTAAAAAATATTTTTAGATGTTTTTCATTGTTATTTTGATTTCTGGTGAATTAAAAAGAGTATATAAAGATTAAGCTCGTATAATATACAAGATTTTAGGAAGGGGCTTTTTTTAATAGTAATTTTACTTCTCGAAATTAACTTATTTTTTTCTTTAAAATAATCTTGACTATTCCAGATAACTATTCCTGTTCTAATCCTAGTTTCAAAATACTAGATCTCTGAATTCTGCAAAAAGTGCTATGCTTTCTATAAAAAGGGGCCTAAATTTGAGTTTTCATGATTCCTAAGCAACTTTAAAGTCTTGTGTAAAGATGGAAGAGACATCCCCTGTTCACCTTTGCTTCTGTTCTTTGAGATTCAGATACTAGCCTTCAGCTGTGGATAAAACTATTTGTCCTGCCTCCAGAGAGCAGTGAAGAGAACCAGTTGACCTAGAATTATAAAATGTAGTCAATTTGAATTATTTTTAGACTTCATTCAAAGAAGTTGGTGCTTATGTCACATTGATCATTTCTAGCTTTGGAGGAGCCTCGTTTATCTTACAAGGGCTAGAATGTTGTGAAGTGTTGTCATATGAGTCACTGCAACTTTCCAAGCCTTAGGACCTTTCAGGGAGGCAGGAAATCTGCTCCTTTTTTTCTTTCCCCTCTTTTTCCCCAGAGGCTGTATGACTCTTGTCAGTAGTTTTGATGTCAGTTACTTGAGAAGTTGCCATAGAGAACCATCCTTTTAAAACATGTTTATGTTGGCTTTTCTTAATGAATGGTAATTTGAGCAGCTGACAAGGCAACTGGAAGAAAAAAAAAAAAGAAATGAACATCTTTGTTAGCATTGGCCTTCATATGAGGAATTTGGCATTATTTGTATTGCTCTACAGTTGTCCAGTGCCGAGTGAGATATTTTGTCCCTTCCAGTTCCCCATTATCTTCTCTGAGACATCCAGTTTATTTGTTTGAGTTTGTAAATTCCAAGCAAAATTTTAACGCTTAATTATTAGAAAGTTATCTCTATAGACTTATAGGGTATTGAAAGTTCTTTTTGATATCTGATCACTTCATCACCAAACTTTCTCCTTGTCTACCATCCTATGTTGCTTGAAGTCAGATAGCAGTTAGCAGCCTCTCTATCATTCACTAGCATTAATTCAGGAAGACAGAGATTCAAAGTCCCATCAAACCCAAAGCTCCCCAGTTCCATATATATGTATATGTATGAGTCTCTCTCTATGTGTGTGTGTGTGTGTGTGTATACCTCAGAAGCATTCAACATTTCCAAAAAGCAGATCATATTTTATGATAAATGTATTCATTTATTTGTTCAGCAAATATTTACTTAGCATCTGTGTTTCTTTATATACTAGAGAAAAAATACACTTACAGAAGTTTTTTACTGATGAAATTCAAATTTTTATTTATAGACACTGATATTTGACATAATATTGACATAATTTTCACATGTCATGACATAGTCTTTTGATTTTTTTCCCCCCTAATTTAAAATGTAAAAACCAGGACACCTGGGTGGCACGGTCAGTTAAGCATCCAACTCTGGATTTCAGTTCAGGTCATGATCTCATGGTTCATGGGTCTGAGCTCCACATCAGGTTCTATGCTGACAGTATGTAGTCTGCTTGGGATTTTCTCTCTCCCTCTCTCTCTGTGTCTCCCTGTCTCTCTCTCCCCTGCCCCTCCCCCACTTGTCCTGTCTCTCAAAAATAAATTTAAAGAATAAAATGTAAAAACTTCCCTATTCCGTCCCCCCCACCCCCCCCGCCGAGAGAGAGAGAGAGAGAGAGAGAGAGAGAAAACACGGGCGGGTTAGACGGGCAGAAGGAGAGAGAAAGGGAATCTCAAGCAAGCTCAACACTCAGCACAGAGCCCAAGATGAAGCTCAGTCCCAGGACCCTGGGATCAGATTAACTTGAGCCAAAATCAAGAGTCAGACACTCAAGCAACTGAGCCACCCAGGTGTCCCTAGAATGTAAAAACCTATTTTTAGCTAGTGAAGTGTATAGCAATCGACAGCAGTCTGGATTCGTCAACTGTTCCAGAGAGAACTCTACTGGAACCCCTCCAGAGTGGGCTTCTAAAACATGCCCCAGGTTCTTGTTTATACACGCGCACCTGCCCCCCACATACAGTGTTTTCCAGTTGAGTTGCTGCCTAATTCCAGTTCTGATATTACATTTTTATTTTATTTAGTTAGTTTTTTTAATGTTTATTTATTTTTGAGAGGAGAGAGAGCACAAACAGGGGAGGAGCAGAGAGAGAAGGAAACACAGAATCTGAAACAGGCTCCAGGCTCTGAGTTGTCAGCACAGAGCCCAACATGGTGCTTGAACCCACAGACTGTGAGATCATGACCTGAGCCAAAGCTGGATGCTCAACTGACTAAACCACCGAGGCACTCCTTATTTAGTTTTGAGAGAGGGAGAGAGAGAGAGAGAGAGAGAGAGAATGTGTGAGCAAGTGAGAGAGGGGGAAGGGCAGAGGGGGAGAAAGAATCTCAAGCAGACTCCACGATCAGCATGGAGCCTGTTGCAGGGCCCAGTCCCATGACCCTGAGATCATTACCAGAGCTGAAATCAAGAGTCAGATGCTCAACTGACTGAGCCACCCAGGCACCCCATTACATTTTTTGTTTTTAACCGAACTTTTAATCAAAAGTTCTCAATCAGGTGGAGTTTTGCATTTGTTTTTAACCCTTGTGATGCTTTCTAATCCTAAAAGCAATTATGTTTCCCAGGAGGATTCCCTAAGGCTGGTTACAGCTGAGACTTGGTATGTTTAGCCTAAATCCAGATGTGAGTGATGGAGATCTTGGAGGGAGAAAAAAAAAAACCCACAAAATTTCACACGTGAATAAGCCTTTTGTGAGTGCAAACACAGCGCTTTGTCAATAAAACACTGAATGTTTCCAATTATATGGAAACCAAAACGGTATATTAGAAAGCAAAAGAAATGCCAGTATGGTGGGACACGTACTGCTTTCTGTCTAAGGTATGGATCACTGCTTAGCTGACCCTTTAGAAGCAAACCCATTTAGATGACTCCCTAGAATCAGAGGCTTTCCCAGGTTGTATTTTCAGCTCAAGATACAACCTGGGCTGTACCTTAACAGCTTGCTATTGGGGTCTTATAAAGTGGAACTTTTATCCAGCTATTTGTCTTCTCAGAATAAGCTCCTACCTTTGCCTCTGATATGCCCTAGAACTTTCTTGCTGTCCCACCTTTTATTTTACAAGAACAGTTCAGCCCCTGCATGCTGTTTTGTTGCTGTGTCCAGCCAGTCCCACAGAGTGCATGTGACTGTTCTCATACAACACAGCACCTATTTTTTTTCCAACTTACTTACGTCCTGGGAGGTGACTATGGAAACATGTGTAGTAATAGACCAGAGAAGTGTGTGGATCAGTTGACTGAGCTCCTCCACATCACTAAGAGCCGCAGTAAGTAACTGGCTGATTACTCTGAAAGGCACTGAGCTATACTTTGCAGTAGTTAGAGAAACAGTGTGCACCAGGAGGCATGGTGGCATCTGATGAGAAGGGAATGGTTTCGTGTAGATGGAAAGAATATATGCTGCAAAATGCTGACTGTCTCCTTCCTAACGTTCCAAGTGCCTTCTGGTCATTAGGCCTGCCTGGCATGTGACATACCGGTATCAACAAATACAAAGCTTATGGCTCAGTGGGTGGCAGTGGGGGTGTCTCCCAAGCTTTGTGGGCTTGGTGTCTTATGTGCTTTCCCTGAGCACTCACCATGTAGTTGTTCTTCATTAGAGAGTATGTGTGCCAAATATAAATGAAATAGAAATGGCCTCTGCCCTCAAGGAACTTAACATTTCCTTGGGAAGATGCTTATGAAGCAAATTACACAAAACCAGAAAACAGAAGTCACTAATTAATTGCTAGTCACAGACAGTAAACAAGGGAGGATGTCCTACAAGGCATCAGATTTGTTGAAAAGAGCAGTTTTGCACTTGATCTTCAAGAAGGTGATGCACCTGGGGCACCCAGGTGGCTCAGTTGGCTAAGTGCCTGACTCCTGGTGTCAGCTCAGGTCATGATCTCACAGTTTGAGTTCGAGCCACATATCTGGCTCTGTGCTAGCAATGCGGAGCCTGCTTAGGATTCTCTCTCTCCCTCTCTTTCTACCCCTCCTCTGCTCACTCTCTCTGTCTCTCAAAATAAATAAATAAACTTAAAAAAAAAAAAAAAGAAGGTGATGCACCTGACTATGTGTTAAAGATCTGCAAAAACATCATAAGCCCACATACTGAGTGATGGCATCAGCCCACTCTGCCCCTCCACTGGCAGAGGGTTTGATGGTACACATTCCGGCAGGACCTTCATCTTGACAAGTGATGAAACCACTTCATGAATGTATCTCTGTCCAAAATGATTGGGTAGAATTTCCACAACCCAGAAGTACATCAAGACTTAATTTGTGCTTGTCAGAACTGTCCTGGTGAAAACTGGGAAAAGATACAAAACATTCTTTCAAACCACTCACTTGCCAAGCTTTCTTAACTTTTCACAGACAAATCCACCACAGGCTGAGGACAACAGACAAGACAAAGTGAGCATTTGTTCATCACAGGCAACAGCTATCAGAGCTGATAACTCCAGTGGCTAAATCCATTGCTCTGGAGCTCTGGAGGTCTACTTTTTCTTTCAATGAGGAAAGTTCATTGAAGGATTACTGTCACAGCGTTGCTCTGTGTTTTAACATGGAAATCAAAAGGCTTCAGTCATCTTATCATTTAAGATCAGCAGTGACAAATGAGAAAGGCTGGTGAGCTGAAAGGCTTTTGCCTTTGAAACCCCACCCCTGGACTAGTTTGCTATCATTAGTTAAGATTTGATATTTATGATGCATTTGCCCCCAAACACCTCACTGAATCTTCAACCCAGACTGCTTTGTTTTCCTGTCCTGAAGGATTCTAACAACCTTCTTTTGAGAGCAATAAAAGAGAATCCTCTTTATTTGGGCATTCTGCTGTTAATCCAGTTGGTACACTTGTTTGAAAGGCACAGAAGATTGTGAACCCAGAAGTGCTTGAGCATATAGCTCATTGAGCTGCAAAGCCTCTAGAGAGAAATACTTAAGAGAAACAAAGAACAAACTCATAAGTCTGTAGACGTTTGAGAAAAGTTGACTTGCATAGCTTGGGGCATCTTCCGGGCACCTGAGATGGTTGTATTATATTATAATTGATGTCTTCAGGATCTCTCTTTGCAAGGTCTTGTTTCCGTTGCATCCTTTCTGCCCCACTGTCCCTAATCCCAGTGGTAATTTGGAACTGCCAGAGGTAGGTTTAAGTGCTAAGATTCTCCAGCTCTCAGTGTGGCACACAGTGTACAGTCTTGGACCACTTGATCTCAATGTTGCTGAGAGAAAACTGAGACAAGGCAAGTCAGCAGTCGGAGGGGCCGCCTGCCTCACCAAGTGATCACCGTCTGCATAGGAAGTGTCCACGTGGAGGCTATAAGACATCTGTCCAGGAGGGAGTCTTGCCTTAAGTGGAAGGTTGGACTTGGAGTTTACTTCCTGCCTCAAAACACTCACATTTTGCTAAGTGAATTTACATGCTAATATGACTAATTATAAAACTCTCAAGCCTGGCTTTGGGCTATTTTTTCTTTATATAAATTGCAAACTAGACAAGAGTCTTTTTTTCTGTTTAGAAAGTATGTCTATTTCTGGTGACACTTTTTCCTACATTGAAGCGTTTGCATCAGTTAACTTCCACCCTCATCAAAGGTGAGCACAGATCTTGGCCCATGGATTATATGACCAACTGACATATATTTCAGCATTAGGATGATTTCTGAAGAGAGAAACAGTGACAAGTGAGTCTGTGACAGGCTGTAAATTAGGATGCCGTAGCGGGAAGAGAAAGGGCTTTGTGTCTGGTAGCCGTGGGGCTGAATCGCCCTGCTGCCAGTTCCTGCCACAAGATCTGCACAGTTAAGCACTTTGAGTGGCCATTTCTACCTCTGTAAAATAGAATGCCTCTCCTCAGGTTGCTGTGAGGGTCACATGAGATGACTTATGATAATAAGTGACTGGCATGTTGAAGGCGTCCAAGAAATGATAGCTGCTTCCTTCAGTACCCCCGGGTATGGCCACTTTGGGGAAAGTTTCCTTATGTGATTGTGTGGAGGGTTCCGACAGGATTCTTCTGGCTTGAATCCGTTAACGTTCTGTGAAGTGAGGAACAGGTCCTCCTGAGTTGAACACTCAGGTTTTCTGGGAACAGACAGTATTAACTCATGAAACAGTTTTTAGAGCAACACCAGAGTAGTTTCTAAAATACATTGAAAATATTTCAAGAATCTAAATGCACTTTGGATCTTTCTGATTGACTGAAAGGAAGGTAGTACAGTGGGTAAGTTACAAATTTAGGAAGAAGTATTTTTTTTTTTTAAACTGTTTTGTTAATTCCCTTACCATTTCCTCTCCTCATTCACGGGCCCCTTTCTTCAAAAAGCTTCTTCATCTTAGGTCCTGGGCATGCACAGTTACACTGGACATGTCCCTGCCCCGGCTGAGTGCGGAGTCCTGTGACCTGACCAGTCATGGTCAGGCACAGAGGCTAGGGGTTCCCATGCTCCCAGCTGCCCAACTCCCTCACATATGACTCTCCCACCTGCATCCGTCACTGGACCCAAGTGAAAGCCTGCATTTTTTCTTGCACATGCCATTACGAGATAGCTATTCAAGCGCTGGGCACACTCAAGCCAGAACTTAAAACATTCTAGATTGTGGTGGCATAAAAGCCAAGGGAAAGGTTGCCAGGCTATTCATCCCAGAATCCCACTGCATTTTTTATTCCAGTCAGGTAAAATCATTAGCATTTCCCCTATGCTGTGCCTTTGGAGAACACAAGGTTAGGGTATGTGAAAGATCAATGGAGATTTTCAAGCCAAGTTCTAGAAAAAGAGAACCTTCAAAATCGTTAAGTACGAAATGAGAGTTTGTTATCATTTTTAAAGTTTTAGATTTTTACTACCTTTCTTAGAATTTGGGATGATTTCCAAGATGTAGGTGTAAAATAGATGCATCCTCCAGTTAATAGTCGCTCCAATTTTTTTGTTTTTGTTGATTTTAGCCTCTATATAGTGTCTGTTCTTTTAAACAAATTTTTCACAACTGTTCAACACAAAACAGCATTTGGCTCTTTCAGGTCTTCTGAATGGTCTTACTGGATCTGCTGCATGCATTCTTACAAGTGGTGTAAAAATGTTGTTTCCACAGGTAGACTGTAGGTAGATTAGTCTCACTGCTGCATCTTGGCTTAGCAGTGGGTTAGTAGTTTTCAATGAACAGAATTGATCTGCCTGCTTATATACTGTACACTTCTCTGCTCTCTTATATCATAGAGAAATGGCCAGCACAAGCATCTTTTCAGAGATCAGTGAATTTTAGGCCTTCAAAGGACCTTAGAAGTTACCTCATTTTGGGGTGCCTAGGTGGCTCAGTTGGTTAAGCGTCTGACTTCAGCTGAGGTCATGATCTTGTGGTCTGTGAGTTCGAGCCCCACGTCGGGCTCTGTGCTGACAGCTCAGAGCCTGGAGCCTGCTTCCGTTTCTGTCTCCCTCTCTCTCTGCCCCTCTCCCACTCACACTGTATCTCTGTCTCTGAAAAGTGAATAAACCTTAAAAAAAAAAAAGGAGTTACTTCATTTAACTTCCTTCTTTGAGTTGATAGTAGGTAATTGAGGGTTAGAGAGGTTATGGGATTTACCTGAGGACCTCAATTAATTAACAGCAAGAATTAGAATTTTTTTAAAAAGTTTCTGAATCTCTAACTTAAATCAAATGTTTACTAAGATGACTAGCTAACCATATCTCCCTTGGTAGTATTTTGTATGGAACTAGAAGTTTTCAAGCTATTTGTAAATTTATTTTACTTGTTTTTAGAACACCGTTAGCAAACTGGTGTATTCCCAAAGCTTATGAAGTAGTTAAAATGACATTTGTTATTACAGATTTTTTTTTGAGGTTGTATTTTGTGTTTAATAGAAATGTTGGAAAGATGCAAATTGTCTGTGTTTCAAACAAGAAAATAACTCTTGCTTTTTTCAGTACTTACTTACTTTGAAGTAGAGACCAAATATGAAAAGTGCTGGTTTTCTTGAAAAGCTGTACATTTTTAATATTCATGGACCAGAATGTAGAAACTGGGATTATAATCACTGTAGTAAAACTAGGTTTATAATTTGTAAATTCATAAAATATGGACTTACAAAGTATGAATCCTGGGCACTGCTCCTACAGGAATTCAGATCAGCAACTGATTCCTGCGGTTTCTATGGTTTTTAAAACAGATACAGTCCTGTAGTGTGGGAGGGTGGCTGCCCTTGGCATTAAGTGGCTCTGCCCATCAAGTTTGTTTTGCCTACACTTCCTTTGAGATAAATAGGATTTGTGTGCTGGCACCTCTTACTTGTCTCCATGCCCTGCTAAGCTTGGTGTGCAGTGGCCCGTGGTTATTAAAATCCTTATCACCATAAGGAGTTAATTATGAGCATAGTTATTTTCTGGGATTAGAAAGGCCTGCTGAATTCAACAAGTGACTCAAAAATAGTCTTACATTTCCTACTAGTTAAAAGTGTGATTAATACCAGCAGTTAGTTCCTGTGATTTAACTGCTAAACGCAGGAATTCAGGAGGTAATAAATAGGTGAGCAAGGTAAGGAGCCATAAGATATAATTTAAATTTGAGTTCCTCAGACACAGAAGAGTTGGCCTCCATAAGATAAACTCCTTTTAATGCCATGAAACTAAATGAGATCTGTTTTACATAAAGGGGCCCCTTTCACAGACTGTCTGCTGTCTGGGTGTGGCTGCGTGCCCTTAAATGGAAGGCAAGACCATTCTTGTCCATTAAACTGGGATGAGCTAACACCAGGAGACCTTGAGAAGACTTTTCATTCTGCTATGCAGAACTTCAGCTTTTTCAACATTTAAGAAATAAAAAGACAAATGAAATGGCCTTGTTTTTTCCTCCTGGGGCAGCTATTTTTAATTTTTTTGCACAATTACCTGATGAGATTGTAGCCAAAACTGAATGCTGATAGGTAACATTTGAACTTCTTCCCAAGGCTTAGTTGGTTTATTCTATATGTTCTGCATTTTGCAGTTCAAATTTTTAAAAATTGACTACATGATTTTGTGTCTTGGGCCCTGAATAAAATAAGCTGTGTGTTGACTGGATATGCTGTGATACAAGGTGAGGTACCCTTTAATGAGAGCTCTCTGGGGCAGTGGACACTCAAAGCTCAATTGTTCATCGATGGAATATTAATTCTGTTGGAATTTCAAAAAGGGTGCTACATTAATTCCACTGAGCTGGGTTTTGGGTTCTGTATCAAGAAAATGCATGGTCCGTTTATACGTGTTGGGTTTATAATAAAGTTCGCTGCACAGGCAGAACTTTGCCAGTTCAGAATAATTTGTAAAATCCCTAATTTGGAAACTGATTTATTCAGAAAACCATTTACCCACCCTTCCAACATGAAAAGGTCAGACGACTAGTCTCTTCCTGTACAAATAAGTGATTATGAGGGAAGAAGCCAGGTAATTATGAAAACCTAAGTTTAGCATTATTTAATGGCTTGATTACTTTAAAAGTTTCTGTGGGCATAGTTCTTCTAGATATTGACATAACTTAAAGCATAGTCCTTATATTCTTTATCTTGTAGTTACTTTCTTCTCACATATTTTCATTGCCTTACTGCCAGCCAGCCACAACCCATATGGTGATACTAGCATTTCATTTTTTATTCTGGCCTTTTAAGTTAGGAATTTTCTCGCTTCTAAAGCCTTACAGCTGAATGTATTTATTTAAAATTAAAATATAAACCCCACTTAATCCCAGCTGTCATGAGTGAGTAAATTCTTCACATTTGCAAACAAAACTAACACAGCCATGAGTATCTAATCTATGTCAGAGTAGGCATGGGGCCATCTCCCTTCTTTCCACTCCCAGCCAAGGAGAGAAGGGCTCCTCACGCTAACCTGTTCTCTCTGAGAGGAGGAAGGAACACCTTCAACTTCAGTCATGGTGCATTGTCTCCTGGAGGGCCACCTTCTGCCTTCAGAGGAGACAGGTGTTCCTTGACACACCAGCTTCTAGCTGGTGTTGGGCTCCTGTTATAGGAAGGGTTAACATACACATGTGTCATCTGTGTTTCTAGGTCAATGCACAGGGACTTGTCTAATCGAAAACAGAGCTGAAATAGGTGTCCAACAAAATCACAGAGTTGGAGAACTTCAGTGTCCCTGTTTTTTAAGGGAGATTCTGGGTACTTAGTCATCGTTTATAACATTGTTGCTAAGGAGCTGTTTACTCAGAATTCTAGGGAAGTGACTTATGTAGCTAACATATGGAGTTAGCTTCTGTCTCTTTGAATACATATAGTGTTCAAGCCAGTGTCTGGCTGCCTTGTTCTGTGCTCTGCAGTTCAGCTCTGCCAAAGGGGAGAGAAGGAGATAAGGGGGAAGTCGGGCACACAGCCTGGTCTCCTGGTGTGTGAGAATAGCTCCATGTGCAGGCCTCCGGGATGCTGTGAGGAGTCAGCAGCTGATGCCTAACTGGTTGTAACTATTTTCTCCACCCTAGGATGATTCCAGCCCTGCCACTCCAGATGGGAATGCACCCTCCACTACGACGACCAGTGCCTTCACCATCCAGGAGTACTTTGCTAAGAGGATGGCGGAGCTAAAGAACAAGCCACAGGTCACAGCTGCAGGACCTGACTTCATTGAGACCCAAATGGAAAGGAAAGGGGGAAAGAAAAGAAAGAAGGAGGCAAAAGATAAAAACATGGAGAATTACACCGAACCCAAGACCAAGAAGAAGAGAGACCAAGTTGATTGGCAGCTCAGAGACCCTTGTTGGGACGAGAATTCTGGTGTTTCTCCTGAGGCTGGAGAGGATTGTCCTGTGGGCCAGGACATTGCCCCAAAGCCCAAAAACAGGAAACAGAAGAAAAAGCTACTAAAGCGAGTTGAGATAGCAGTGGATGCTACATTAGATGAAATGCCAGTGAAAAAGAAGAAGAAGAAGAAGAAAGGTCCCAAATAAATTCTTTGGAGCCAGGGCCTTCCAGCCACTCAGATGTCAGGGTGCTGTGAGCAAACACCTTTGGCCTGAAGTCAAAGCAGAGTTCACCCAAGGGAGCTTTGACATGCCCAGGGGTTGCTGAGTCTCGCCCTCTCACCACGTTTCCCCAGCGTATTCCCAGAGAACTTTCTAATGTTCCAAATCATGGCTCTCATAAACAAATAAATTTCTTTTTAGACCATGAGCACTTCAGCACGAGTGTTTCTTCATATTTATTTGAACACATGGTTATGTGTGCGCACATGTGTGTGTAGGTATGTCACAGTCTGTATTTGCTCTTGATTTCCTTCAGTAACAATGAATTTTGCTTCCTTCTTAAGGATTTAGTCTAATTAAAGGATTAAGAGGCAATAGTTTAGATTCAGATAGTTCTTTTTGTTCTGTAGCCAACCATACATTTTTGCCAAGCAGGTATTATATGATTACATTCCCAAATCAGAGTTTTGTTTGGTTTAGTTTGGTTTTGATGGGGAAATTGTTTTAATACCCTCTCTTCCACTGAGCGATGATGGCCCTGTGTTCTGAGGTCTTATCCCCAGAACGACAGAGTTTAAGAAGTGAACAGACTCTGAGGACTGTGTGACCTTCAAGGTCTCTCAGGACGCCCCTCAGCTGTTCCTCACTGGGTATGGGCCATCAGATCCATTTCCATGTGGTTGTGCTTGAGGATAGTCCCCTGTCATGGGCTGTGCCTTATTTGTAATGATCATGAGTTTCAAAAATACTGAGAATCTAAGGTCATGAAATTAATTTCCTCTGGAAGTCAGGCAGTCTCTAGCTTGGGACTGCCTTATGAAGTTCTTAAAAGTATAAATATTACATACATAGTAAAAGGTATCTTTCCATCCTGCTCAAACCAAAAGGTGTCACCTCGTTGTGTTTTTCCTGATATCTCCCACACCCTGGCAAGTCTCCCTGTGTGCTGGTTAATCTTTCCCTGCGCAGCTTTGCTTCAGACTCCCTCGCGCCCTCTTTGGGAAACAAAGTGAAAAAGAAAACACTTGATTAAGTTTTGGGGATACAGGCCTACTGTTTTCCCAGCCTCTTTGCCCTCTTCCGCTTACTGTCTTCTCATCTCTTCCTTCTTTTCTTCTTCATCCTTTTTCCCTTTTACTCCCTCTTCCCTGCTCTCCCCTTATTTTCCCCCCCACTTTCTTGTACCCCCTTTCTAGCCATCTACTCCCTGTGTTGCTCTTACAGTTTGCTACTGTTTGGCCCACTCTGCCAGACCTGTGAGCATAGCTGGGAGGGGTGGTGCGGTGGAGTAGGCTGTATACTGTCCTCCACCTGATTTCTAGATTGCTCTGGGGTAGCAGGAACCAGAACTCCCACACAGGTTGATGACCTTTTGCCCTTGCTTCTAACTCTTGGGTCACACCTTACATATGAACCATGGCCCTGAAATGCTTAAAATTGAGAAAATACATAACATTTGGTTTTAAGTCTTATGAATTCTGAACAGTGCTGCTAATTATTTAAACACACACAGAGAAAATTCTCAGGAATTCAGAGCTTGGGGTCTAGTTTCTATGATTTATCTTGGCCCCTAGAATTTAGAATCTCAGGCTATGGTCCAGTTTAATAAAGTACCCAAGACTATTTTTAAAACAGTTTTTCCATTTCAGAGTTTATTTAATTTTTAAGAGAGTGTGAGAAAGGGAAGGGCAGAGGGAGAGAGAGAGAATCCCAAGCTGGCTCCATGCTGTCAGCATGAATCCTAACTTGGGACTTGATCTCATGAACCGTGAGATCATGACCTGAGCCAAAATCAGGAGTTGGACGCTTAACTGACTGAGCCACCCAGGTACCCCAGACACCCAAGATTTTTAAAGTTACTTTTCTTTACAGAGGCACATGCTCAAGTTATCTCTTCTTGTTCTATCTTGTTTATGAAACTAGAGTTCCAGAAAGGAGTGGGAATGTATGAAACCTAAAAGAAACTGTCTTTTAAATGTATATTCATATATATAGTTTTTTTTTCTTTTTATTAACTTTTACTTCTTTTACTAATAAAAATGAATGCCAGGAGAATACACTGAATTGTGTGCAGGAGGAGGAAGAAAATGGCTATTTAAGAAGCAGGGTACAGTGCACCTAGGTCAAATGGCATGAAGGGGCCAGCTGGGAAGACCAGAGCCCAGAGGTGCTGAAGAGTCATTCTTTGGAATTCCAAGAAATGTTATGTATTTTCTCAATTTTAAGCATTTCAGGGCCATGGTTCATATGTAAGGTGTGACCCAAGAGTTAGAATAGCCACACCGCAAAATGAAGCACAACTTCCATAAAGCGAGACTGTAGACTGATGATATTTTCTTATTATCACTTTTTGAGAGAGAGAGAAAGCATGAGCAGGGGGAGGGTCAGAAGGAGAGGGAGAGAGAATCTCAAGCAGGCTCCATATCCAGCACAGAGCCCACCATGGGGCTCCATCTCACAACCATGAGATGTTGACCCGAGCTGAAATCAAGAGTCAGACACTTAACTGACTGAGCTACCCAGGTGTCCCTGTGATAATTATAATTTTATTGGGCTGCAGAAATAAGTCCTAAATGGTTTTAATCATCAAATGGGTAGCCTGAGTTATAAGGCACATCTTCGGCAAGTAGCAGACAGTATGACCATTTGCTTTGAAGGACATGAATATTTATTTTCTCGAGACATCCTCAGCTTTCATTTTGACATCCTCATAGACATATTTTTTAAATTGTTAACATACGAATCCTATTTTTTTTTTTTGCCTTAAATTATCTTGGTAAAAGTATATTAACTTTGTATCCTAAGTACTTTTCTTCAGTTTTAAGAGGGAAGATAGGTTCTCAGGAGATTATCCCACAAGGAGGCTCCAAAATGTTGTCTTGTGGTACCCTTCTATTCTTTTTTTAATGTGTTAATTTAATAGATAATAATTATTACTATGTGAAGTCCTGTGTGACAATTCATGTAGTCCTCACACAACCCAGTAAGGTAGCCATTGCTGTAATCCCCTTTAACAGATAAATTCTGTTTTGTAAGAGGACCTCTTTCAATTTGTTTAACTGGATTAACGCTGCTTCCGGAAAACCAGATGCTTCAGTCCCCTCTCTACGCTGGTCACAAACCCTTACTTCTTTTGGGCTTGCCTTTGCTACACTCAGTTTCACCTGTTGTTAGCAAAATTTTCTATTGCTGGTGCTCTTATCACATGTCACTGTTACTTTTATTTATTCTTGATTTATTAAGAAAAAACACGTCACCCATTTCTGCCATCCTCGCGTCTTGCAACCACCAGTCTGTTTTCTGTATCCATATGCTTGGTTTTGCTTTCTTTGTTTTTTATGTTTTTTAGATTCCACATGTAAGAGAGATCATATGGTATTTGTCTTCACTGACTTATTTCACTTGGCATAATGCCCTCAAGGTCCATCCATGTTCTTGTAAATAGCAAGATTTCATTTTTTATCGGTGAATAATATTCTTCTCTGTGTGTTTATAAATTTCTTTATCCATTCATCTATTGATGGGCACTTAGGTTTTTTCCCCCATCTTAGCCATTGTAAATGCTCTAGTGAACATGGGGTGCATATCTTTTCAAATTAGCATCTTTGTTTAGATAAATGCCCAGAATGGACCTGTTGAATCATATGGTAGTTATATTTTTAATATTTTGAGAAACTTCTATACTGCTTTCCATAATTGTTCCCCAGTTTACATTTCCACCAGCAGTGTACAAGGGTTCCTTTTTTCCTACTTCTTCAACACATGCAATTTCTTGTCTTTTTTTTTATTTTTACAGAGCTTTTTTTTTTTTTAAGTTTTATTTATTCATTCTGAGATAGAGAAAGAGAGAGAGAATCTCAAGCAGGCTCCATACCATCAATGCAGAGCCCAATGCAGGGCTCAAACTCATAGAACCATGAGATCATGACCTGAGCTGAAACCAGGAGTTGGATGCTTAAATGACTGAGCCACCAGGCACCCGTCTTGTCTTTTTGATAACAGCCATTCTAATAGGGGTAGGTGGTAATCTCATTGTAGTTTTGATTTGCTTCTCCCTGATTGATGACATTGAGCATCTTTTTGTGTACCTGTTGGCCATCTGTATATCTTCTTCAGAAAGATGTCTATTCAGATCTTCTGTGCATTGTTTAATCATATTTTTTCTTTTTATTCTTTTTTTGCTACTTAGTTGTATGAGTTGCCATTGAGTTCTTTATATGTTTTGATATTAGCTTATCAGATACATGATTTTCAATTATTTTCCTCCCCTTCAGCAGGTTGCCTTTTCATTTTGTTGATGGCTTCCTTTGCTGTGTGGAAGCTTTTTAGTCTGATGTAGTCATACTTGTTTATTTTTGCTTTTATTGTTTTTTTGCTTTTGGTATCAGATGTTTTAAAAATCATCACCAGGATCTACGTCAAGGAGCTTGTTGCCTATGTTTTCTTCTATAGTTTTATGATTTCGGGTCTTATGTTCAAGTCTTTAATCCATCTTGACTAAGTTTTTGTGTATGGTGTAATACAGTGGTGCAGTTTCATTCTTTTCTGTCTGGCTACTCAGTGTCCTCAATACCATTTGTTGAGGAGACTGTCCTTTCTCAATTGTACATTCTTAGCTCTTATGTCATAAATTGATTGAACATATATATGTAGGCTTTTTTTTTTTTTAATGTTTATTTTGAGATGGGGAGGATGGGTTGGGGCTGAGAGAGGTAGATAAAGAATCCTAAGCAGGTTTCATGCTCAGCACAGAGCCTGAAATGTGGGTCCTAGATCATGACCTGCACCAAAATCAAAAGTCAGACACTTAACCAACTGAGCCACCCAGGCACACCTGTGTGGGCTTATTTCTAGGCTCTCTGTTCCATTAACCTGTGCATCTGTTTTTATGACACTATCATACAGTTGTAATTATTACAGCTTTGCTAATAGACTTTAAAATCAGGGAGTGTCTTCTTCCAACTTTGTTCATTCTCAAGATTTCTTGACAAATTCAGGGTGTTGGGTGGTTTCATACAAATTTTAGAATTCTTTGTTCTATTTCTGTGAAACATACCATAGGACTTTTGAGAGGGAATGCACTGAATCTGTACATTGCTTTGGGTAGTGTAGTATGGACATTCTAACAATACTAATTCTTCCAATCCATGAACATGGAATATCTTTCCATTTTTTGTGTCTTCTGGTTCTTTCATTAATGTCTTATAGTTTTCAATACATAGGTCTTTCACCTTGGTTACATTTATTTCCAGATATTTCATTCTTCTTGATATAGTTGTAAATGCGATTGCTTTGTTAATTTCTTTTTCTGACAATTTGTTCTTAGTGGAAAGAAATGCAACAGTTTTTATGTATTGATTTTGTATCCTGCATCATTACCAAATTTGTTTATTAGTCCTAACAGGTTTTTTTGGTGGAATCTTAAGGGGGTTTTTTTTGTATATAATATTATGGCATCTGCAAATAATGACAGTTCTACTTTCTTTCCAATTTTGAGTGCTTTACATATTTTCTCCTGCCTAATTGCTCTGGCTAAGACTTCCAACACTGTTGAATGAAAGCAGTGAGAGTGGACATCTTTATCTTGTTCCCGATCTTGAGGAAAAGTTTTTCAACTTTTCATTGTTGAGGGTGATGTTAGCTGTGGCCTTGTCATATATGTCCTTTATTATGCTGAGATACATTCCCTCTATGCCCACTTTTTTGAATGTTTTTTATCATGTTGAATTTTGTCAAGTGCTTTTGCTGCATCTCTTGAGATGATCCTATGATTGTTATCCTTCATTTTGTTAATGAATTCTGTATCACATTGACTGATATGCAGGTGTTGAACCATCCTCGCATTCCTTCAGTAAATCCTGTTCATGATGTATGATCCTGTTAAGAGATTGTTGAATTTGGTTTGCTTACATTTTGCTAAGTTTTTTTGCACCTTAGTTCATCAAAGGATTGGCCTGTAATTATTTTTGTGTTTGTGGCATCCTCATCTGGTCTTGGTATCAAGGTAATGCTGGCTTCATAAAGTGTGTTTGGAAGACTTTTGTCCTTTTCTATTTTGTGGATGAGTTTGAGAAAAGTTGGTGTTAATTATTCTTTGAATGTTTGGTAGAATTCACCAGTGAAGCTGTCTGGTCCTGAACTTTTGTTTGTTGGAAAGTTTTTGAGTACTTATCCAATCTCCTAGTAATCATTTTGTTCAGACTTTCTGCTAGTAATCATTCTTTTCAGATTTCACATTTCATGAAGATTCAACATTGGTACACTGTATGTTTCTGGAAATTTATCCGTTTCTTCTATGTAGTCCTATTTATTGGCATATAAATGTTCATAGTAGTCCCTTATGATCCTTTATTGCTGTCTTATCAATAGTAATATCTCTTTTTAACTTTCGGATTTAATTCATTTCATCTTCTCCCTTTTTTTCTTGGTGACCCTAGCTAAAGGAAAGAAACTCTTAGTTTCATTGATCTTTTCTGTTGTTAATATAGTCTCTATTTCATTTGTTTCTGCTCTTATCTTTTGCTTTTTTCCTTCTTTCTGCTAACTTTGAGTTCCATTCTTCGTTTTCTAGTTCCTTGAGTTGTAAAGTTGAGTTGTTTATTTGAGACTTTTATTATTTATGGAGGTAGGTATTTAACATTATGAGCTTCTCTCTCAGAACTGCTTTGTTGCATCCTGTAAATTTTGGTATGTTACATTTCCGTTTTCATTGTCTCAAAGTATTTTAAAATTTTCTTTTGACTTCTTTGATTCATTGGTTGTTCAGCAGCATATTGTACAATGTCCATGTATTTGTGAATTTTCCAGTTTTCTTCATGTAGAAAAGATGCTTGGTATTTCATTTCTCTTAAATTTGTTAAGACTTTCTCTGTGCCCTAACATATGATCTATCTTGGAAAATGTTCCATGTGCATTTGAGAAGAATGTATATTCCATTGCTTTTGGGTGGAATATTCTGTATATATGTGTTAAGTCCATCTATGTCATTTAAGGCCAATATTTCCTTACTGATTTTCTGTATGGATGATCTATCCATTGATGTCAATGAGGTATTTAAGTTCCCTACTATTATTATATTGCTGTCTATTTCTCCCTTCAGGTCTGTTAATGTTTGCTTTATTTATTTAGATGTTTCTTTGTTGGGTGTATAAATATTTCCAAAGTTATATCCTCTTGTTGAATTGATGCCTTTATCATTATCTTTCTCTCACAAGGGTCTTTGTTTTAAGGTCTGTTTTGTCTGATATAAATACAGCTACTCCAGCTTTCTTTTGGTTTCTATTTGCATGGAATATCTTTTACCAGCTCTTTACTTTCAGTCTGTGTGTGTCCTTACATCTAAAGTGTATCTCTTGTAGGCAGAATATAGATGGTCTTGCTCTTTACCCAGACACGCTATGTCTTTTGACTGGAGAATTTAATCTGCTAACATTTAAAGTAATTATTGATAGGTATATGTTTATTGCCATTTTGTTCATTGTTTTCTGGCTGTTTTTATAGCTCTTCCCAAGTGCTCCTTTCTTCTCTTGCTCTCTTGCTTTGTGGTTTGATGACTTTATTCAGTGGTAAGCTTTCTCTTAATATTTCTTTCTCCTAATCTTTTGTGTATTTGCCATACGTTTTTGCATTGTGGTTACCATGTGGCTTACACATAACAACTTAATATCTACAATGAGAATATATTTGAAAGCAACTGGCAAACTGTAAAGAGTTGTACAATTAGCTTGAGTTAGTTACTATGAACTGTATAAAATACTGTACACTGCACGTTAGAAATTCTCAGTGGAGCTCTGGCTCAGCTCGCTGTCTGCACCAGTCTGAGAAAAAAAAATTCTCAATGGATTTTCCTCTCCAACCTGGTCAAGAGATTGGTGGAAAACTGGATAAGTCACTCAAATTCTTAAAAAACTGTTTGCCAATTTAAAAAACAAATTCTTCTAATTTACAGAAAATATTGATGCTTCTGAAAAATGAAATGAAAGAAGCAGAGGTATGCTTCTTTCACCTGTTGGCTGACACCAGCAGGAGCAAGCCAGGACCTGTTTTGTGTGTTTTGTTGTTGTTGTTGTTGAAACAGTGTCAGAGAAATGTTTCAGGACAGTCTGCCCAAGCAAACTCAGCTCTTAGACTAGCAAGCAGCAGCTGTATTTGGATTTCAGTAAAAAGTTCTCCACTGTCCCCCTGTTTATCTTTTGGGTTCTGCAGCCACTGCAGTTTGGAGCCTGTTGTGTTGACATGTGGGGATGGGAAGGTCAGATTAGGTGCTCTGATGTATAGTTTTATGTGCTCAGTCATTAGTGAGAAAATTAGTGTTATGTCATAATAAAGTGGATGACTAGACTCCTTGCATAAAAGTGTACTGTCTAGTTAGGACATATTGAATATACTAAAACAACATACACAAAGCCTTTAAGGAACCAATAAGAGGAAGTGGATGGGTTGGGGGGAGCCAGAGAGAGAAAGCAGGTGAAAAAGGGTACGTGGGAACAGAGTTGCCTTTGGGTTGCCACATGTGGATGGTTGCAGTGTGTGGGCTAATGCAGACATGCTCACTGAGCTCTTCTCTCAGCTGAGTTGAAACTTTTCTACCTATTGGCTTTCAACAGCTGCCTCAGATGTCATCAACAATTTCTCCAGCCTTTACTCAAAAAGCTCCCAGAAGCAATCTCTCCCTTCTCTGAATTTTCATATTGCTTTCTGACTCATCAAAGTCTACCCTGTATTAGAACTTATAGGGGCACCTGGGTGGCTCAGTCGGTTAAACGTCCAACTTCATCTCAGGTCATGATCTCACGGTTCGTGGGTTCGAGCCCCGCATCAGGCTCTATGCAGACAGCTAGCTCAGAGCCTGGAGCCTGTCATTGGATTCTGTATCTCCCTCTCTCTCTGACCCTCCCCTGCTCACGCTGTCTCTCTCTCTCAAAAATAAATTTTAAAAATTTTTAAAAATTAAAAAAAAAAGAACTAATAGATGTATGATTTTCCCCCTTCAAGTCTGGCTCCTCTGAAGGTAAAGTTAATCTTTCTATCCCTACAGCACCCAGGACAATGTCTTGCACATCACAGGTACAGAAGGACTCTTTAGGGAAGAAGCAAATGAACAAACTACAGCTAGGCCAGGGCCCATACTCTCAAGACCTAGTGTTATCTCAGGATGAAGATGAAAAATCAGGGGTGCACTGCTATGTCCACAGCATCTACTTTCCTTCAAATTCTCAACACTATAACATGGTATATGTAAAACCTGCTCACACAACTTGACAGCTTAATTATGAATTCCTCCCCACTTCTCTAGGCCTTCCTTATGACTGGTTACCTTGCCACTGGAGTCTCAAATGGCCTCCTCCCAGGGCCCAATTTGCAAGCCTCCTTTCCTTGAGTGGAAGTTGTGGCATTAGATTAAAAAAAAGACCCAACAAAATACCTGACAGAAAGCTCTCGATGCATTTTTCTCTCTTCCTCCAAGCACAAGGGGGAAAAAGTAATTCTTACAGAAAGCTGAGGACCCCATTCATGGGAATGCAACTGGTATCCTCTCAGATGAGGAAGTTCTGGCATCAGCAGTCCTGCCAGCACTCTGCAGAGCTATCACTGGGGCTCCTGAACCACTTCTTATGTGCTGCAGTGATTTTTTCTCATGACTGACAAGCTCCAGGATGAAACAAGAAGGTGTGGTCAGGTCATCCTGAAGACATGAGAGTCCCAGGAATGCTTAGGGCTCCTCACTGGAGGAGGTAACCTGTGAGCAGGCCCTGGGGCAGGGTGGGGTGTGGTCACATTGACTCAGACTTCTGAGGTGACAGGTTTCAGGATCCTGCCCTTGTCTGGGTCTCCTAGGCAGCTCTGAGTGGAGCAAGTTGTTGCAATTTAGCTTGGAGGGTTTACAAAATCCTGCTGTGATGAGGCAAGGCACTATCAATCTGCAATGAACAAATGTTAACAGGGTTGGAAGAAGGAGGAAGGGTGTACTCTGGCCACATAATCCAGTGGGTCTTCCAAATCAGAGGATCCTTCCAAATGTCCTTGAGACAAGCAACCCTGCTCACCTCAATCCTGTAGGAGCTATATCATTACATTCCTCATTTTATAGACGATGAAATAGGCTCAGTGTTGGGAAGTACCTTGACCAAGGTCACCAGTTCATATAGTGCAGATGGAATGGTTATCTCCCCTGGGTCCAACCCCTTTTAACTGCTGGAAGGGTTTTGGATACTATGTTTTTGTTTTAATAATTGAATTAATCCAATGTGTGATTTAGTCCATTTGGGGATGGAAAGTGCCTTCATAGCCATTACAATGTAATTCACAGGTAAAAGGAGACATACAAAATGATGTGGGAGAGCATCATCAGAGGTGCTTATATAGTCATTCCACAAACCTTAAGTGGCTAAGGCTCAATGCTAGAGGCTAGGAATACAGATATGACAAAGACGTGATCCCAGGCCTTTTGTTTCATTTGGATATTTACAACTTAATGTATCTAAGTTCAGGAGAAATTTGTCAACTCTTTGCAAAGATTTGCAAGCCAAGGAATGGCCATTTGGTGTCCATAGGTAGCAAGACACCTTTGTATAGAGACATACATGTGACAGGTCAGAGTTAGAGCTAGTGCCAGAGTTTATACTCTTCAGAGAGCAGTTGAGAGTGCTGACCTTGAAATTTTTTGCTGGACCTAAACTTTTGTTTTGAGTTTTGCTTCATGGATCTTGGAGTTTTAGAACTGGAAGAAACTTTTGTAATTTCACCAGAAATGGGAATGCTAATTGGTGCAACCACTGTGGAAAACAGTCTAGAAGTTTCTCTAAAAGTTAAAAATAGAACTACCTTAGGATCTACTAATCGCACTACTAGGTATTTACCCAAAGAATACAAGAACACTAATTCAAATTAGCGTGTCATAGGATGATACATTCATCCCTATGTTTAGAGCTGCATTTTTTACAATAGCCAAACTATGGAAGAGCCTAAGTGTCCATCAACAGATGACTGGATAGCGCGGGGGTATAGCTCAGTGGTAGAGCATTTGACTGCAGATGACTGGATAAAGAAGATGTGGTGTATATACACAATGAAATAGTGTTCAGCTTGCAACAAGATGGATAATACTAAGTGAAATAGGTCAGAGAAAGACAAAGACCATCTGATTTCGCACGTGTGACATTTAAGAAACAAAACAAATGAGCAAAGGAAAACAAAAAGAGAGAGACAAATCAAGAAACAGATTCTTAACTATAGAGAAGAAACTAATGGTTTCCAGAGGGGAGGTATGTAAGGAGATGAGTAAAATAGGTGATGGGGATTAAGAAGGAAAGCACTTATCATGAACACTGAGTAATGTATAGAATTGTTGAATCACTATATTTTACACTTGAAACTAATATAACACTGTATGTTATTTATACTGGAATTAAAATTAAAAACTTAATTTAAAAAAAGGAAAGGAAATTTCACCAAAAAAGTGCAAGTCAGAGCAGCAATTTGGTGTAGAACCACCCCGAGTAGAAGGAGAAGGTTTAGATGAGTTCCTGTGTCCTCTTCCAGGTCCTGGGCTAGGTCTTTCTCCTGACTGATTCCTGAGAGGTGCTCAGGTTGCAAAGACACTATACCAACTCTGCTGGTCATGTGTGGCACTGTGAAAACCTTGAGTTTCAGGGGTTCTGGTCCCTTCTTTACTCATTCTAGTATTTGACTAGGATGGTAGAAAGAGGTTTATGGTAACCGGGGGGATAGTTGATATGTGTATCTCATTATCAGTTATTAATGACATCCTTTATTAAGCTGGAAGACTTATAATTATTTTTTCTTTATTCATAGGTAATGATAATTACCCAGATTTCAAGTGTGGGGAAAAAAAAAAGAGATTCTGCTTGATTAGCATTTTTCTCAAGGTCACACAGCTAGTAAATAGACCATTACTGGAGCCCACATCTTCCTGACTCCAAAGCCCCCACTGTTTCCTCTAGGCTACATAGCCTCTTAGCTATCCCTGAGGATCATTATGTGAACATGTATGGAAAGAAGCACAATATAGTCATCACTCAAAATCTAGCTTAGAGTCCCCTACTCTCCTGACCACTCTTGGTCTGAGTTACATGTACCTTTTCTGTGTTCCTTTTGGCACTGTGTGCTTTTTTCCATACTCACCATGGAAGAAGCTTTTTCTCACTGTATCACTAACACGAACACAGTACCTAGTCCCTAATACATGTTTAAGAAATATACTTGAATAAATTATAGACAACATGTGAGCAAATGAAATGATTTCCTCTTATTCCCATATTTATCTGTATTTGGGGGCACTTGTAGCCCAAAGAAACCCATGTCTTGTTCTCTATTCTGTATTTTTAAAGTCAGACTTATTAAAGTATAATTTACAAAAATAAATTCACCATTTTTAAGTGTATAATTTGATGAGTTTTGAGAAGTGGATGCAGTTGTGTAATTGCTACAACTATTGTGTTATAAAACATTTCTATTAGCCAGTAAGTTTTCCTGTGCTCCTTTACAATCAGTCACCTCCTCCCATGCCCTGGCTCCCTGGCAACTACGGATCTACTTTCTACCATTATATCTCTACTGTTTCTAGAGTTTCATAAAAGTGGAATCATTTCAACTTAGCATAATGTGTTTGGCATTCAACAGTGCTCCTCTATTTGTCTGTAGTTTGTTCATTTTTATTGCTGTGTAAATTACACTTGAGGATAGACCAGTTTATCCATCCATCAGATGACCATATGGGTTTTTTTCAGTTGTATACTCTCATGCTTAAATCTTCTACTAACATTCGAATACAAGTCCTTATTTGGACATACACTTTCATTTTTTATGGAGACATACCTAGGAGTGAAATGGCCAAGTCATATGATAAATGTTTGCTTAATCTAGAAACTGCCAGTTTTCCAAAGGCTATAACTTTATATTCTCAAAAGCAGTTTATAAGAGCTCTGTGTTCTCCACATCCTCACCAACACTTGGTATTCTCAATATTTTTAATTCTAACCATTCTAATGATGTATAATAGTATCTCATTATGGTTTTAACTTTTATTTCCCCCTAATAACTAATAATGTTGATCATCTTTTCATATAGTCCTTTGTAAGTGTTCAAATCTTTCCCCCACCCTTTCATTGCATTTTCCTCTTTATATTGAGTTGTGAGATGATTGTCTACATAAAACTACCCTCAAGAAGTCTATCCCTAAACTCCTTGAACTGTTAAGAGTTTAATAAGCTCACAGGATACAAGGGAAACACACCATTATATTTTTATCTTTTAATGAACTGTTGGAAATAGAAATTTAAAAAAATACCAGGTACCATCAGTCAGAAAAATCAAGCACTCGTGACCTCAGCAAGGTACAGACTAGGAAGCTCCAGGCCCCAGTTTTTCAACAAAACCATCAAATAAGAACTATAAACTAACTAAGATAATTTTGTAGAAGCTCTGGAAATCAGTCGAATATCTACAGAAACAAAATGAACACCCAAAGCAGAAAAAAATATACTCAAAATGCTAGGAGATTTCGTGATGTTTTTACTTGCCTTCATCCCACCTCACCCCTACAATGAAATCAAGAAGAAGTGACCCAGTCTTTAGTTCTGTCTCTTGGGCCAGAAAGAGTAGAAGGGAAATTGTACCATTCTAGCCTAGCTGAGGACTGACCAAGGAACTCATATCTGTCTTGCCTGACTCAGAGCTCAGACAGGAAATAGCAGCAAGGTTTGGATCTTAGGCTGGAAGTTATAGAAGGAAGTGGTAGGTGCCATGGCAAGTAAAACTTAGGGGGACTGCAGATATACAGATGTCTGAAGGGAAAGAGATTGGGGGTAGAAGAGTATAACAGAACATCTAAAGCCGTGAGAAGAAGCTGAGACTCTTTTTTTTTTTTTTTTTTAAATTTATTTCTGAGAGAGAGAGAGACACGGCGTGAGCAGGGTAGGGGCAGAGAGAGAGGGAGACACAGAATCTGAAGCAGGCTCCAGGCTCTGAGCTGTCAGCACAGAGCCTGACACAGGGCTCGAGCCCACGAACTGTGAGATCATGACCTGTGCTGAAGTCGGATGCTTAACCGACTGAGCCACCCAGACGCCCCAGAAGCTGAGACTCTTAGGGAAATTAAGATAGTTAAAAGCAGCAAAGGAGGGGCGCCTGGGTGGCTCAGTCAGTTAAGCATCCAACTTCCGCTCAGGTCGTGATCTCAAAGCTCATGAGTTTGAGCCCTACATCAGGCTCTGGGCTGACAGATGTGTGCCCAGAGCCTGCCCTGGATTCTATGTTTCCTCCTCTCTCTGCCCCTCCCCAATTCACGCACTGTCTCTCTTTCTCTCAAATATAAATAAACATTTAGAAAAAGTTTTGGGGCGCCTGGGTGGCTTAGTCGGTTAAGCGTCCAACTTTCGCTCAGGTCATGATCTCGCGGTTCGTGGGTTCGAGCCCCGCGTCGGGCTCTGTGCTGACTGCCAGCTCAGAGCCTGGAGCCTGTTTCAGAGTCTGTGACTCCCTCTCTCTCTGACCCTCCCCTGCTCACGCTGTCTCTCTCTCTCTCCTAGAAATAAATAAAACATTAAAAATTAAGAAAAAAAAAGTTTTAAAGTACCAAAGAAAAATGGGGGCAGGAGGAGGGATGGACACAGGATAGCATATGCATATAAGCCCAGAAGGATACATGCCCAGAAAAGACCTATAAAGCTCTTAAAACTTCACCCTATGCTGATCTTCAGGCTCAGGGACCTGCTAATTAGTAAAGGTCTCCTATGCCAATCTGCAAAGCTATTTTCTCAAATGCCCAGTTTTCAACAAAAGATCACAAGGCATACAAATAAACAGGGAAATGTGCCCTTTTTGAAGGAACAAAATAAATCTCCAGAAATAGTCTCTGAAGAAACACACACAGTGGACTTACTAGATAAAGACTCTAAAACAACTGTCTTAAATATGCTAAGAGCTAAAGGATAACACAAAGAACTAAAGGAAATCAGGAAAATTATATGTGAATAAAATGACAATATAAACAAAGAGGTAGAAATTATAAAAATGAAACAAACAAAATTCTATGCTGAAAAATACAATACCTGAAATTTTACTAGAGGGTAAACAACAGCAGATTCAAATATGTTAAAGAAAGCGTTAGTAAATTTTAAGAGTGGACATTTAAAATTATCAAGTCTAATGAGCAAAAAGAAAAAAGGAGAAAAGTGAACAGAGCCTAAGAGACTTGTGAGACATTAACAAGCATACTAAATAAACATTGTGAGGTTCCCAGAAGGAGAAGACAAAAAGGAGCAGAGAGAATAATTGAAGAAATAATGGCTGGAAACCTACCAAATTTGAGGAAATATATGGATATAAGTCCAAGAAGCTTAACAAACACCAAGTAGGATAGACCCAATGAGACATACTATAATCAAACTGTTAAAAGCCAAAGATAAAGAGAGAATCTTGAAAGTAGCAAGAGAAAAGTGACTTGTTCATACAGGAGATCTCCAATAAGACTGTGAGTAGATTTCTTAGCAGAAACCTTGCATCAGAAGGCAGTGGGATGATATAGTTAAAATGATGAAATTGGAAGGGGAGGAGGCCTGTCAATCAAAAATTATATACCCATTAAAATTGTCCTTCAAAAATGAGGAAAAAATTAAGATATTCCCAGACAAACAAAAGCTGAGGGAATTCACTGCCACCTGTCCTATGAGAAATTCTAAAGGGAGTCTTAATAGTTGAAATATAAGGATACTAGAGAATAACTTGAAGCCATATGAAAATATAAGATTCTCTAGTAAAGATAAACACAAGACAAATATAAAAAATAGTGTTGTTGTAATTTTGGTTTGTAACTTAATTTTTATTTTCTACAGTATTTAAAAGTCAAAGAAATATAAATTTATGTTAATGGTTATATAATATATAAAGATATAAGTTGTGATGTCAATAACAGTTGTGGGGAGCAGAGCTGTTAAAGAAAAGAGCTTTTGTATATGATTGAAATTAAGTTGATATCAATTCAAAGTAAATTATAATGACTTCAGGATGTATATATAATCTCCATAGTAACTATCTAAACTATCTAAAGAATATGCAAAAATGAACTCAGAAGAGAATCAAAATGTATCACTACAAAAAGTCAACTGAACACCAAGGAAAGCAGTAATGGAGGAAATAAGGGACAAAAAAAGCTATTAGCATACCGAACATTTTTTTAAATGTTAAAAGTAAGTTCTTCCACATCAGTAATTACTTTACATGTAAATGGGCTGACTCCTCAATCAAAAGACATAGAATGGCAGAGTGGATACACACACCAAAAAATCATGGTTCAACTATATATACACTGTCTATAAGAGATATACTTTAGATCTAAGGATCATAGGTTGAAAATGAAAGGATGAAAAAAGATATATTGTGAAAATAACCAAGAAAGCAGAGGAACTATACTAATATTAGACAAAGGAGACTTTAAGTAAAAAAAAACTTACTAGAGACAAGGATATTATATAATATTAAAGGGGCAATTCACCAAGAAGATATAGCAATTATAAGCATATATGCACCAAATGTCAGAACTCTAAACTATATGAAGCAAATATTTACAGGATTGAAAGGAGAAATAGACAGCATGTACAATAATGAGAGACTTCAATGCCCCAATTTTGATAATGGAGAGAACAGCCAGACAGAAGATCAATAAAGACAAAGGGGACCAAAATAACACTATAGACCAATTGGTCCTAACAAATGTATACATATCACCCTACCCAACAGCAGAAGAATACACATTTTTGTCTAGTACATAAGGAACAATCTCTGGGAAAGACTATATATTAAGCCATAAAACATATCTTAATAAAGTTAAGAAGACTGAAACCAGGGTGTCTGGGTGGCTCAGTCAGTTAAGCCTCCAACTTCAGCTCAGGTCATGATCTCATGGTTGATGAGTTTGAGACCCACATCAGGCTCTGTGCTGACAGCTCAGAGCCTGGAGCTTGCTTCAGATTCTGTGTTTCCCTCTCTCTCTGTCTCTCCCCCACTCATGCTCTGTCTCTCTTTGTCTCTTAAAAATAAATAAATGTTAAAAAAAAGTTAAAAAAAAAAAGAGGAATGAAATCATGCAACATTTCTTCACCAATCACAATTGAATTAAACTAGAAATCAATAGCAGAACAAAAACTAGTAAATTCACAAATATGTGGAAACTAAACAACACATTGTTAAGCAACCAATGAGTCTAAGAATAACTTATAAAAGGGAATATATTTTGAGACAAACAAAAGTTAAAACACAACATACCAAAACTTATCAGATGCAGTGAAAGAAAGTGATACAAGAGGGAAAATTATAGCTATAAGTGCTTAGATGATAAAAGATAAAAGTCCTCAAATCAACAATCTAATTCTACACCTTAAGGAAGTAGGAAAAAAAAACATACTAAACCCAAAGCTGGTAGAAGGAAGAAAATAGTAAATATTGGAGCAGAGATAAGTAAAATAGAGAATAGAAAAACAATAGAAAACACCAACAAAACCAAGAGTAGGTTCTCATAAAAGACAAACAAAATTGGCATGCCTTTCACTACAGTGACTAACAAAAGGAGAGAGAGCATGCGTGCACAAGAGGAGTCAAATAACTAAAATCAGAAATAAAAGAGATGTCGGGGCGCCTGGGTGGCTTAGTCGGTTAAGCGTCCGATTTTCGCTTAGGTCATGATCTCGCGGTTCGTGGGTTCGAGCCCCGCGTCGGGCTCTGTGCTGACTGCCAGCTCAGAGCTTGGAGCCTGGTTCAGTCTGTGACTCCCTCTCTCTCTGACCCTCCCCTGCTCACACTGTCTCTCTCTCTCCTAGAAATAAATAAAACAAAACAAAACAAAACAAAAAAAAGAGATGATACTACTCCAATTTTACAGAAATAAATAGGATTATATATAATCTCTTATGAGAGTAGTATGAAAAATTGTATGCCAACAAATTGGATAACCTAGATGAAATGGACAAATACCTAGAAACACACAAACCACCAAGGTTGAAATATGAAGAAATAGAAAATCCAAATAGAGCTATAGAGGAGATTGAATTAGTAACAAAAGTACCAAGAAAAGCCCAGAACTAGATGGATTCACAGGTGAATTCTGCCGAACATTGAAGGAATTAATATTATTTTTTCTCAAACTCTTCTAAACATTGAAGAGGAGGAAACACTTCCAAAATTATTCTATGAAACCAGCATTATTCTGATACCAAAGCCAAACAGAGACCCAAGGAAAACTACAGACCAATACTCCTTGTGAATATAGATGCAAAAAACTCTTAACAAAATACTAGCAAAATGAATGCAGCAGCATATTGAAAGTATTATACATCATAACCAAGTGGGAGTTATTCCTGAAATGCAAGGATGGTTCAATATACAAAATCCATCAATGTAATACACATATTAACAGAACAAAGAGGAAGAGAGCCCATGTCATCATTTCAACTGATACAGAAAAAATGTGATAAAATTCAACACTCTTTCATGGTAAAAACACTCAACTAATGAGGCATAGAAAGGAACTATCTCTGTATACTGAAGGCCATGTATGAAAAACCCACAACCAACATCATGATCAATGGAAAAAGACCTGAATGCATTTCCTCTAATATCAGGAACAATTCAATGATGTCCACTCTCACCATTTCTATTCAGCATAAGACTGGACATCATAGCCAGAGCAATTAGCTAAAAATAAAAGTAAAAATAAAAAGGCATCCAAAATTCAAATAAGAAATAAAACTTTCTCTGTTCACAGGTGACATGATCTTATATGTAGAAAATCACAAAGATTACACACACATTTTTAAAAATGGTTACAACTAATAAACAAATTCATCAAAGTTGCAGGGTGCAAAATCAACACACAAAAATTAGTTTGTTTCTATACACTAACAATGAATAATACAAAAATGAAATTAAAGAGACATTTTCATATAGTTTCCATCAAAAGGGATAAAATACTTAGGAGTAAACAACCGAGAAGGCTGGGATAAGTACCCTGGAAACTACAAAATATTGCTGAAAGAAGTTAAAAAAGACAAATTAATGGAAAGACATTCCATGTTTATGGATTGGAAGATTTAATATGTTTAAGATGTTAATACTACCCAAACAATATACAGATTCAGTGAAATACTGATTAAATACTAATGACAGATTTTTTCAAAAATAAAAAAATCCATCCTAAAATTCACATGGAAATTCAAGGGACTCAAATAGTCAAACAAATCTTGAAGAAAAAAAGTTGGAAGTCTCACACTTCCTGCTTTCAAAACTTGCTATGAAGTTATGGTAACCAAATACTACGGTAGTGGCATAACGACATATCTGTAAACCAATGGAATAAATAGAAAGCCCAGAAACAAACCCTCACATGTATGGCCAAATGATTTTTGACAAGGATGCCAAGGCCATTAAATGGAGAAAGGGCAGTGTCTTCAACAAATGATGTTGAAAAACCTGGATATCCACAAGCAAAAAAGTAAGGTTGGACCCTTGCCTTTCACCATATACAAAAATTAATACAGTGAATCAAAGACCTACATGTAGGGCTAAAGCGATAAAACTCTTTGAAAGAAAACATATGGGATAAATTCATAACACCAGATTTGGCAATGATATCTTGGGAATGACACCACAAGTATAGGCAACAAAAGAAAAAATAGATAAGTTAGAGTTCGTCAATTTAAAAAAATGTATATGAAAGAACATTATGAAAAGGGAACTCATGAAATGAAATTAAATATTTGCAAATAATATATCTGATAAGCAGTCGATATCCAGAATATATAAAGAGATTGTACAACTCAACAACAAAACACAACTCTATTTAAAACTGCCCAAAGAGAGGACCTTTGGCTCAGTATGTTGAACACCTGATTTCAGCTCAGGTCATGATCTCACAGTTTGTGAGTTTGAGCCCCACATCAGGCTTGCTGCTGTCAGCACAGAGCCCACTTCAGATCCTCCGTCCCCCCCGCCCCCATCCCTACCATGCTTGTACTCTCTCTCAAAAATAAATAAAACAGTTTTTTTTAATGCCCAAAGGACATGAATATATATTTATTCAAAGAAGATATGCAAATGCCCAATAATCACATGAGAAAATGCTCAACATTTTCATTAGGAAATGCAAGTTAAAACTACAAGAAACTGTTTCACACCCACTAAGATGGCTTTTATATATTAAAAAAAAAAAAAAAAGGAACAAGTATAGTGAGGATGTGGAAAACTTGGACCGTTTCCAAGTGGACCAGATTCCACTCTCTTCCTGCTTGGGTGAATTCTAAAGAGAAGTCCAATGTGATTCCTATCCTTGCTCCCCTATAGGTGAGGTAAGTTTTCCTCTGTCAGGAAATCCTTCTGTCAGGATTTTTTCTTTGTCTTTGATTTTCTCCAGGTTGAATCTGATATGCCTAGGTATAGATGTGTTGGCATTTATCCTTCCTGGTGTTCTGTATCTGTTCTTTCAAGTTGTGCACTTTTTCCACTAGAGCCCTTCGCATATTAATCATAGTTATTTTAAATTCCTAGTCTGATAATTCCAACATCCCTGTCATATTTGAGTTTGGTTCCCATGCTCACTCTGCCTGTTCAGTGTTCTTGCTTTTTAGTATGCCTTTTATTTTTTTTTCTTGAAAGCTAGATATGATATACTGAGTAAAAGGAACCTGGTACCAGTTCCTATGGAGGTTTCTCCTCATGGGCTTCTGCTCTAGTAAGTGCTTCTTTGTATCCACTTATCTAGCTCTCCAACCTTGGGGACAGCAGTTAGCCTTGTGTTTGGAAAAACCTGTTCTCTTCCTCTTGAAAGAAAGGGGGAACATAGTTCTTCCCTACTGTATGCTTCTTCCCTGTGAGTCTCCTTTACTACTCACACAAGAACTTCACTTTTGATCACCAAATGTATGGAAATTATTCACCACATCAAGCAATTATCTGAAACGCCTATTGACTATCTTATAATTTAACTAAACTCTGACACTCTCTAACAGAGATAGCATCAGGTCCCACAGGTTAAGGGCTCAGTCCCACAAGACTGACACCATTCCCATGTGCACACATTTCAAACACCAGTTGCAAGCCCAGTTTATCACCTATACTTCTGAACAACGGATTATACACCAGAGGTTCCAATGACCCTCTACTTGGTTTCAATCAATTTGCTAGAGTGACTCATAGATCTCAGGAAAACTCTTACAATTACCAGTTTATTAAAGGATATGATAAAGCATACAGATGAACAGCCAGATGAAGAGGTAGATAGGGTAAGGTCTGGGAGGACCTCCTGAGCACAGGAGTTTCTATCCCTGGGGAGTTGGAGAGTGTCACTTTCCTGGTATGGATGTGCTCACCTACCTGAAAGCTTTATGGACATCATACTTTAGGAATTTTATGAAGGTTTTCTCATGTAGCCATGATTATTAACTCCATTTCCAGCCCTTCTACCCTCATTGGGGAAGTAGGGAGTGGGGCTGAAAATTCCAAACTTGGTCTTTCTGTTGACCAACCTCCACCTAAGAGGCATTCAGATGACAAACCAGAATCCCCTCAAAAAACCAAAATATTCTCCCAGTGTTCTTCTTAGGAAATTACAAGGGTTTTAGGAGCTCTGTCCTAGGAACCAGAGGGAGAGACCAATATGCCTTTTTATTATTTCATATTCATGATCCTTCATGACCTCAATTCTCTGATGGATCTAAGAAGAGTTGTTGATTTTCAGTTTATCTTTTTTCTTGTTAGAATAGGATTGATGATTTCTAAGATCCTTACATACCAGACTGGAAATTAGATCTCCCATGCTTTTACCTTTAATCTGTGTATCTGTTTCTAAAGTGAATTTCTTACAGGCACAGTATAGTTGAGTCTTGCTTCTTTTCCCAATCTGACAATCTCTTCCTTTTAAATGGAGTATTTTTAGGTCATAAATGTTTGATGCACTCATCAATATGGGTGGGTTTTAATCTAATATCATACTTTATGTTTCCTATTTGTCCTGTCCTTTCTTTACCTCTATTTTCCTACTTTCATGTCTTGGATAAATTAGATTAATTAAAGTTTTCATGGTCCAATTTTTATCTACATTAAGTCTCTGCTCTTTTTTTTTAAGTGGTTGCTGTAGAGTTTGCAATATTTATTTTTAATTGATCCGTCTACCATTAAATAATGTAGTATCACCTCATACATAGAATAAGAACACAACAGTATATTTTCATTTCTGCCCTCATGGTCTTTGGCTATTAAACATTTTATTTTTAAATATGTTATAAATGACATAATATATTGTTATTCTTTTCCTTTAAACAGTCAATTACCTTTCAAAAAGGTCCTTAAAGTAGACAAAATATCTTTTATATTTACCTCATATATTATCATTCCTTTATATGGATACAAATTTCCATCACTTTCCTTTTCCTCAAGGACTTCAAAGTTTTTTATAGTGCCAACCTATAGACAACGAATTTGCTTAGCTTTTGCCCGTTTGAAAAGCCTTTATTTTGCTTTCATTTTAAGATATTTTGGCTTGATATAGAATTACAGGTGAGAATTTAAAAGTTTTTCTTATAGCACTTTAAAAATGTTATTCTATTGTCTTCTGGATTGCATAGTTTCAAGCATGGAGTCTACTATAATTCTTATCTTTGCTCTTCTATATGTTATGTGTCCTTTAAACTCTGGCCGCTTTTAAGATTTTTCAGTTCAATTATGATGTGTCTTTATGTGCTTTCTTTATTTTTCTTCTGGTTGAGGATTGTTGATCTTTTTGAAGCAATGGATTTTTAGTTTCCATTAATTTTGGAAATTTTCTTAGCCATTATTTTCTCAAATATGTATTTTATTTTAATAAATAAAAATTAGTATTTAATATTAAATATGTATTTAATATGTTTTGGGGGAATTAAATTGCTTTTATGGTAGGCCACTTAATATTGTCTCACAAGTTGTTGCTTCTCTAATTTTAGTCTTTTTTCTCTGTGCTATTCATTGTAGATAGTTGGTCTCTTGTTCACTAATATTTTCTTCTGAAATGTCTAATCTGATGTTAATCTTAGCTGGTGTATTTTGTATTCCACATATTGTATATTTCACCTTTAAAATTTTTATTTGAGTCTTCTTTAGATCTTTTATATCTCTCCCCATCATGTTTTTGTTTTCCCCTACATTCTTGAACATATGGAGTGTATTATCTGCCAGCTCCATTATCATTTCTGGTTCTATTTTTATTGACTGTTTTATATCCTGGTTATGGGTTGTACTTTTTTTATGATGCAGTACTATTCTGGGGACAATACCTGATGCCCCCTGTATTAAGAGATCTTTACTCCTTGGCTGGTGGGAACAGAAACACTTTCTAGCCCTGTGTGAACTCAGGAGATTATTCCTCCTACTTTTTTCCAGATTTTTCCCCCATAAAGCCTTAGTATTTTTTCACATACATGTGGGCAGATGAGTACTCAGCCAAAGATCAAGGATACTCTTCTGCAAATCTCTGAGACCCTTCCTTTGTACAGTCTCTTCATTGCTTTGTCCTCCTTGAGCTGAGAATATTGTCTCCTTGACACATCAAAACCCTGGTCTGTGTCTCAATTTCCCTTCCTGTGCTATGGTCTGGAAACTTTCTCCAGATGGTGAGCAGGGGAACTTATTGAATTCATCTTATTTATCTTTTCCAGGATTATTGTTCCACACTCTCTGTGTACAATGTCTGAAACTCTTATTTTATATATTTCATCCAGTTTTGTAGTGGTTTAAGGTAGGAAGATAAATCTGATCCCTGTTTCTCCATCATGGGCAGAAGTGGAAGTTTCTGTAATTTAAAGTTTACTTTCTTACATGTTTGTTTGTTTGAATCCAGCCTCATTTCATTCAAGCCCTACATCTTGTGGAGAATTAAGCAATGAATGGGCCTTCTTTAGAGAGCCATAGTACTAGCCACAGTACATAGTACATGTTCTGCCACTCACCAGCTGTCATTTAATTTCTATGAGCCTAGTTCCTCATCTACAAAATAGAGGTAATAATAATATACCTTCCTTGCTTTCCTTGTAGGATGTTTGAAAATGAAATGAGATGTGATTTGTAATTAAACAGGTAAATTGCCTGTTTATACAAGTAAACAGACTGTGATTAGTTCTGCTCCAAACATTACGTTGACTAGATTCAGTGTCAGAAGGGAGAGGATGACTACAGTTAAAAACCCAGTTGAAAAAGGCCTTAGAAACCATTTTCCCTACTTGTCTTTCAATCTTTGCCAAATCCCCCAACTGCCCTTTCCAATAAAACTTTACATATTCTAGTTCTAAATGTGGAATCCATAACTCATTAAGCTTTTTTCAAATGCAACTTGGAAGCCACCACACTAAAAGGGAGCCAAAACAATGCAGAAAAGCCATGGACAGACACTCTGGTTAATAGTCTCAGTTTAGCAAGACTTTCAGTGATCCCAGCCCTGATGCCTGACACATGGCTGAAGAAACTTCCAGATAGTTCCATCCCCTGACCATTCAAATTACTTTCGGTTATTATCTTTCCATCTGAGACCTCAGACATCATAAAGAGAACAACCTCACTGTAAACCATGCCAATACCTAGCATAATGGGATAGTTAACCACATAGCAATAGAAACCTGAAGCACATCATTTCCTAGATCACTGTCAGATGCTAATGGAAATGTTGGGGCAAACCATTCAAGGACCAATTTAGACAGGCAGTGTGAATGAATATGTTGAATGAGTGGTATGTTTCCCAGGGAAGTCTTCATAAAGGGACATCTAAGACTGCTGAGACATCCCATCTTTCTGAATATAAATCCAGGAGCTGTTGAATGCAGTCTTTTCACATGAGTTGTGGGCAGCTCACTTCAGTGCTTATGGAAAGTAAGGCTATTGAAGACAACACTCTTGTTGCCCAACTAGCCTGCCCACTGCACATTGTTTCCATTGCCCTCCCTCGCTCCCTTCCTTATTTCCTTCCATCTTTCCCCTTTCCCTGAATACCCATTATGTGCAACACATTATTTCAGGTTCTGGAGTGTCAAAGGTAACTAACTGTGAATTAACAGAGTCTTTTATTATTTATATCTTGGTGCTTTGACATCAGGGCCCTTGCTGACTCTGGAGAGAGTGTCCCTCCCAAGTCTAGCCAATCTCTAGAGATAGTGAACAATGCAACTGCTTGTGCACTTTTCAAATACAAACCCACACCCACAACCACATCCTTTATGGAGCTCTCACACTCTGGGCCACTATCCACTTGCCCTAATCACCTCAAGGCCAGGTACCAGACAACCAGGGCTTTGGAAAGCCCACCCAAATTATTCAGATTAATCAATCCTAAATTTGCTTCCCCTCCCCCCTCCCCATCCTTCCTGAGGAAATCACAGTGAAGGCTCTTGCTGCTCTATTATTGCTTTCCCATGTGTGCCCCAGAGTACAGAGTGCCCTCTTGGGAACTGTGAGTTACTAGCTTTTCAATGGCAATCATTTCCTCATCTTTTCTATTAATATACTATATTTCAGAACAGAATGATACTCAATCCTGTCCTAAGGGAACTTGCAATTTACTAGGGATGGGAAGCCTTAAAATGGTAGAGCAAGTAACATTCTGTTTCATGATCTGAGCCCTACTTATGCAGGTGTGCTCACTTTGTGAAATCTCAGTCAGCAGTCACCATGTGCACACTTCTCTGTAGCCATGTTACACTCCAATTTAACATTTTATTAAAAAGCAAAACATAAAATAATGGTAGGTTAAAATCCATGAAGACAATCTCATAAGCTAAACAAACAAGATATATCCTTAGCTTCTCACTCCAGAATTGTTGGCTAATTATAGAGTTCTCCGTGACAAGATCTATACCAGTATTACCTCATGACATCAGTCATTATCCTGACACTATTTACCCAGAAATCAGACTTGTGTACAGATAGCCTAAGAAAAGACTTATCCCTATTTCCATTTTGTATTATTTAAAGATGACTTCTAGTCAATTTCTCTTCTTCCTCTTAGGCATTTGGAAAGAAGAGGCAATAGGATAAAGAGATAGAAACATATCCCCTTGCATCAACTGTTAGCAATTTGTTGATTTTTCTATCTAAAGTCTGAAAGTTTAGCATCTGACTAATTAAATAAAGATCATTTCAATGCAGCAATCTTGCATACATATTCCCTTACAGAAGAAAAACTGGTCATGTTCAGAGTGGAGTAGAAGAAAATTAACATAGAAAAGGTGAGTTCTTGGCTTGGAACTCTCCCGGCCCTCATTGCTAGAGAGAAGCAAACACAATGAGCATTGGAGCATCTCTGCCCAGCCCTCGAGAATACACACAACATAGGCAAGCTCTTCATCTCACTCGTCTCACGTGATTCTCCACCCTGTGCATTGGTTAGGTGACTTGCTCATATGTGTGTAGCCAGTAGAAGCTGATGGGACTGGACTTAATGTCTTCTGGCTCCAAATCAGGGTTCTTCTCACCATTCCTTGGGAGACATGATTAATCAGAGATGAGCCCATTTATATAGAGAGGGGATTCTGTGCACAGGAAGTCTGATCTATATACCATCCCAAGGAAATTTGGGTTTTTGTATCCCAGTGTTTTGGTACTATTAAGTCCCTCTTACAAAGGGGTTTTGATGTCATCAGGAGGTCTATACCACCCACATTCAGGAACAACGCAAGCTGGAAACCCTAGTCCTCTTCCCCTAGTCCCTGTAGAAAAGCAGTTAAATCTAAGATACAGTGAACCTCTGTCTGGATTTCTTTGTGCCCTGCCTACTTCCAACCCACTCCAGTAAGCCATCTTAAATCAAGTACAGTTTCAATCCATGTTGTGTAGTTTAATCCCACCCCCACCCCCAAATTATTCTAAATTGGGGGTCTTGATGAATTTCTCCTATGAAGAGATCCCTCTGGGATAGAAAGGGAATCTCTGAGCACAGCTTCTGAGAGGGAAGTCAGGGCTTCTTGTTGCTGGACCAGCCTTGAGGAGTTGGAGGAGAGGCAGCTGGCAGGCCTGGGCAGGTCTCCTGGCTCTCCAACATGGGCCTCACCCATGGCCAGCAGGGTTTGCTCATTTGCTTTTCATATTTCTTTGAACTTCAGGCACCCTTTGGATGAGGAAAGGTCCAGGGGAAGTTTGAGAGATCTGACTGGAGAGGGCACAAGGACAGAGGGATACACGGCAGCTGGTTAGAAGCCCTTCTTTCTGGCCTGGGGTTCTGCTTAGGGTGGGGGCTGCGGGGAGCTGACCCTGGGGAGCTCAGGGACCAGGAAGCAAATCCAAGAGATGCATGTTCATGCCTCTGTTCTGCCACTTGCATGCTGCAGCCTCACCTGCCTCATCAGGGAAAGGGCTTAATAATACAACTTGGTGGGGTGTCTGGGTGGCTCAGTTGGTTAAGTGACTCACTCTTGATTTCTGCTCAGATCATGATCTCATGGTTCATGAGATCAAGCCCCATGTCTGGCTCTGTGCTGACAGTGTGGAGCCTGCTTGGGATTATATCAACCTCCCCCTCTCTCTGCCCCTCCCCTGCTGGCACTTTCTCTCTCTCACTATCTAAATAAATAAATAAACATTAAAAAAAGATAATACAACTTGGGCTGCCTGCTTTGCAGAGGATTCGTGTGGAGGCCCAAATGAGTCATCAAGTGACCTTTACAAACACTGTCAGTCAAGTACAGATAAATTAGTGTGAGCAAAGATGATGGTGGTGATGATGATTTCTACCTCCAGCCTGGTGTGAGGGACAAAGAGCACCAGCAAAATAAGTACACAAAAACACTGCAGAGGTGAAAGCTGGTGGCTGTGGCTCTACCAGCCTAGTGCTATGCTTGGTCCAAGGGCAAAGCTCTGGTGCCAGAGCTGCAGGTCAGAGCAGGGAATGTGCACCTGATTCCCCACCTTCTCCTCCTAGAGTCACCAAAATTCAGAGATTTAGAACAGAATAAAGAAAACTCATGGGGAAAGTTTTGAAGGCCCGGCCCAATTAATTTCATTTAAAATGTCATCCATTTATTGTAACATTTATTTCACAATTCTTTAAAGTATAGGAGGAGATTACACAAATACTGTATTAGTAATCCTCATTTTATCTCCATTTTAAATAAAGAAATATTTAAAGATAATAAAGAAACCGAGGCTGAGATGAAGTAAATGAACTATCTTGACACCGCTAGTAAGTTGCAGCAATTTACACTCGGGGTTTCAGTCTTTAAGTTCCGTGTTTCTGGAAACTGAAGTTCAACGAACTACAGAGCTAAAGAAAGACTGGGGAAGGAGGGCAGAGCAAGGGGAAAGGGGAGGGGGGAGGAGAGGAGAAAAAAGGGGGAGGAAGGGAGGAAGGGAAACAGTGAAGTAGAAAAGGAAAAAGGAAAAGAAGGAAGGAAAGCAAAAGTCTTTTGGGAAAGCAGAGGGTGCAGTTCATGCAATATACGCAGGAAAAGGAAGCTTTGCATCTGTAGGCGGATAGGTCTCGCACCGTGCCCACCGTGTCCCTCAGTCGACACACACAGACCTCTTCTGGAACTCTCTGCTCTGATTTCTGCAGAAGCCCCCGTCCCAGCCCGCTGCCCCCGCTGGAGGCTCCTTGGTTCGTTTGCTTGCGGATTCACCGCGCGGAACCTCTACCGATAAGCCTCTGCGCCTCTGCACCAACAACTGGCCCCGTCTTGGGACCCCCGCGGGGGCCAGAGCAGGTGTCGGGGATGTCTGGCGGATGTAGGTCGCCGGCCTTGGCCCTCCCGCGCAGCCCTCCGAGCCCCGGGCTTTGGCGATGCTTGAGGTCTACACGGAGTTCTGGAGGACTGAAGGTCGCAGTGACCGGAGAGGCAGAGGGGCCACAAGGACTGGCATCCCTCAGCACCGCCTGCAACAGGGTACCTTCGCATCAAGTTGCCCAGGTGAATCGATACATGAGTGCAAATTAAGATGTGAAAAACGTTTGGAGAGAGCAAAAGAGCTCAGGTTCCCGTGAGCACATAGCTCACACGCTGAGAGCGGCGCGCGTGCTAGCCATGTGGCCGTTAATGCCCAGATTCTGGGGAACTCGGTCTCCTTCGCTCTCTCCAGACAAAATGCAAGAAATTAAACAATTGGAAACAACAATCACAACTTGTATTCTCTCTGCGCCCGCCCCCACTGTTTTCTCCAATTTTGCCAAAGGTCTCAGGAACCCAACTTGACCGCTCCGCGCTACCCGGGGCCCGCGCCTCTTCCTAACCTGGTGCCTGGGCGCGGCCCCATTGCGTGCGCGCTCTGCTCCGGAACCGTGCAGGCAGGGCGCCAGAAGCTGGGGGCGGGAGTGGGAACGCCCGCGGTCGGCAAGGGGGCGCTCTCCTCTAAGGGCCGTTGACCCGGATGAGCACAGTCTGCGCCCTGCAGCCGCAGTGGGCTTAGAAAGGGTCGAAACCGAATTCTTCCAGAGTCCACGACTGCAGCTCAAGTATCCCGGATGAGATCCCTTCTCCTTACCCCCTTCCCCCAACGAGCTGCCCTCCCCCTGCCTCTCGCGGCCCTAGCTCCCCGCTACTCTTAAAGAGTATTTCTGGCCTGGGGATTTTTCTTGAGGAATTTCTGGCAGAGGGGTCCAACACGGGAAATGACCTAGGCTTCCCGGGGTAGGGAAGTCCGCCTAGACCGCGGACACATTCTCTCCGCACCCCGCCTTCTCCTGCTCCCTGATCTCTCCCTGGCGCCAGCCAGCCCCGCCGCTCCACCTTGGGTTCCAGGATGCTCTCCCGGTTGCTGGTCACCCACTTTCCAGCCAGCACCGCGCCCTGCTCCCTTTGCTGATCACACCGGCCCCGGGAGAGTGGCTGGTGGAGCACATAGGCCTAGCTTACTACTCTGAATCCTGCCCAGAAAGGAGAGGGAAACTAAGCCATCTATTTATGTGCAACGCGGGATAAAATTATCCTGGGCTCTAGAGGTTAAAACCGGGACTTAAACACGGAGAAGTTGCATTTCTCTATCCATTTCCCTTGGGATCCACAGAGCCTGTCCGGGAGCAAGCGTTGCACACAAGGTACCTGTGAATTCAGTGCGCACTAGCACATTGAAATTTGGGCTTAGAACTTACAGGGCTTTACGTGTAAAGTTATATTAACATCTAGCATCATGTAGAACTTAAACTTTCATATGTATTATCTCACCAAATCTTCACAACCATGTGAGTTCAAGTCTTATCATCCTCATCAGGTTTAGGAAAAAAGGCCTAGAGAGGTATCTGACTTGCCCAGAGTCTCACGTTAAGTGATCAAATACTGAATACAGGTCCTGACTCCAGACCTCGAGGTCCTCCTACTGTCCTCCCACAACGATCTACCTCCTTTCAGGGTCACCTCTGCTAAGCCCTGAACAGGGATGGCGCTCAGTAAATATTTGTAGATTGAATTCCAGGATCTGATCAAACTGTATGATTGCCGTGTTTTATCCAGTAGGGTGTGGCTAAGCCTTATTTACTCACCCACTTATTCACTCACTTATTGGGCAGTTCCTGAGCGCCTACTGTGTGCGGAGCCGCTGTAAGAGCCAGGAGGACAGCCTGCACACACGACTGGGTATGGAAGGAGCTGTCCTCTGGGTCAGGGGGCAGGCATCTGGCATCTTGGAGAGACTGCCGGGGGCTCCCAACCTTCAGCCCTGCAGTTCAGCTCAGGCCCAGAACCAGTGGCCTATCTCTGGGGTGTCAAGATGAGAAGAACTCAGGAAGTCATAGGGCAACACCAGAGCAATGATTGTGAGGAGCGGGACAGAGAAAAGAGAAACTACAACCAGAAGGAGATTCCCTTAGAGAAGAGATAGAGAGGAGGGAGCTGGAGCACTTGCGGACATCTGAGACGAGGATGTGGTGGGACTAGGGGTATTAAAGGAGAGACATTAGCGGCAGAGGGAATGAAGGGGAACTGAGACAAGCAGGAAGCCTCTTGGCTCAAGGAGGCCCTCGGTGATCGCTGCATAGAACCCCATGCGTGCAGCCCCAGCCCACGCCAGTGACTGGCCGCCAATGTAGGCTGGGGGCGAAGCTGTTGAAGCCCGGGTCGTTTTAGAAAAAGAACAGAAATGTTCTCTCAAGAATAATTCACGGTCTGCTCGGTGGGGTTTCATGGTCGTGTCTCTTGCGCCTGGCCCTGACCAGAGAAACCTGTTTGGCTTCGGTTCTCCATGGGCCAGGAGGCGGAGGAGTTGGTGGAGCCTGGCTCGGGGAGGCCACCAACAGTCGGGACGAGGGGCTGGGGTCTGGCTCCCGCTCCGGGGCGAGGTGACAGCGGGCGGCGCCAGCCTCCCGGCTCTGCGACACCTGCACCGGGAGCGGGCGGAGCGAGAGGCGGTCCCGGGGGCGTCCGGGCGCGGATTCCCGGGAGGGACTCTGGAGGCAGCGGGGCGGGCCGGGGAGGGAGCCGGGAAATGGCCCTCCCTCCCGTCTCCCCTCCCGGCAGGTCGGAGCGGGGCCGCGGTGCCCTGGACGCTGGGAGTGGGCCCGCGCCGAGACGGAGGGAGGGGCGGCGCCGCCTTCGAGAGTCATTGGAGGACGCGGCCGCCCGAAGCTGATAAATAAGGGGACGGGCCCGCGGCTGCCAGCCAAGCTGGACGCCCGACCCTCGCGAGGGCCAGGTCAGCGCCTGCCCGGCGAGGCGAAACGAGGGGAACCCCGTTCGGCCATGGCCTCGCTGTTGGGAGCTTACCCGTGGCCCGAGGGGCTCGAGTGCCCGGCCCTGGAAACCGAGCTGTCGGATGGGATGTCGCCACCGGCCGCCCCCCGCGCACCGGGGGACAAGGGCTCGGAGAGTCGTATCCGGCGGCCCATGAATGCCTTCATGGTGTGGGCTAAGGACGAGAGGAAACGTCTGGCCGTGCAGAACCCGGACCTGCACAACGCCGAGCTCAGCAAGATGCTGGGTGAGTAAGCCAGCGGCCGGGCGGGACGCCCCGGGAGGTCGGCAGGCCGGTGGGGGGGGCGGGGGGGGGCTCCTGGTTGGGGGCCCGGCGGGGGGACCTGCGAGCGCTCGGAGCGTGGGTAGGAGGCGGCGAGTGGGTCTGCTCGGGGAGCGCGGGTGCTCGCCGTGCCCGCGAGGTTGGGCATCTGTGCGAGCGTGGGTGTGCGCGCAGCGCCCGGGGTTCAGAGCAGGGACACCTCGACGGGGCCCAAAGCGAAACCGCGCGGCCCGCTGGGGTGCGCCAGGAAGCCCGCTGGCGGGAACCGGAGCGGAGTTTGGGGTCCCAGGGCAGAGCCCGGCGACGGAGACCCGCGCGCACCGACAGGTCGGGACCGAAACGCCTGGGCCGGGTGAAACTGGTGTTTGCTGGGAATGCCGAAGCGGGAAACCCGCCATTCCCTGCACGCTACCACTGGCACAGTCACGGAAGGTGGTTGTACCATTATCAACGAATATTCGTGAAGAGAGAGCTTGTGGGAACGCAGCCCTTCTTTAACTAAATTGTTAAGCCAAGAGCGAAAAGTACGCACAGAGACTCGATTCGATAGTGTATTTCTCAATCGCAGGAGCGTAATTTGATTGGGATGCTCGGGGCCGCCCGCGAGGTCTGTCGTGGCCGCCACTTTCCCAGGGCTGCTGCGCAGTCCCAGCAGGGGCAGCCGGGCTGGGGACAGGGACAAGCCAGACGGGGGGAGTCCAGAGAAAGGATGTTAGGTCACGTCGGAAAAGCCTGAGTTCCAATGGGTTTCCTCAGGGCTTCTCTCCCGCATCTGGAGCTGAGCACTTTCAGCTTGGCTCAGCTGCACGCTCTACTCCTAACCCTTCGGCCTTTCGACTTATTTTTATTCATTTTAAGTGGTGGAAACCTTTCACATCATTTCGTAGGCACAGTAGGCGCCAGGCCCTGAGAGAAGGGACAGTATGGGGTTACCGCAGGCTGGCCTGACCCTCCACAACCCCACCCTGCCCAGAACTGAGCCTTTTTTCCTTTTCCCTCTAGAGCTCAGAACTGTGGCTGAGAGCTGACACCCACCTTCCTGCTGGCCAAATCTGCAGGCCCGCAGAGAGGGTCCCTCCAGCAGTCGAGGCGCCCTTTCAAAGCAGCTGGTTTCAAAAAGCCTGCTACCCATGGCCCAGTCCCCTGGCTAGATGTGTTGAGGATACGCTGGTGGGTCAGTGTCTTAATGAGCCCCTTTCTTCATAAAAATATTTAAAATTATATTTAATACTGCGGTGGCATAAAGACAAATATATTAATATATACAACAGTAAAGCATTTATCTAAGAGTTCATTTTTTTCTTCAGGTTTCTTCTTTTAAAGCTTATTTATTTATTTTGAGAAAGGTGGGGGAGGGGCAGGGAGAGGGGGAAACAGAATGCTAGGCAGGCTCTCCACTGTCAGTGCAGAGCCAGATATTGGGCTAGAACTCAGGAACCATGAGAGGATGACCTGAGCCGAAATCAAGGGTCCATCGCTTAACTGATGAGCCACCCAGACGCCTCTTTTTCTTCAGGTTTCTAAAGAAATGAAAACACTTTGTGTGTGTGTGTGTGTGTGTGTGTGTGTGTGTGTGTGTGTGTGTGTACCTCTCAACATTTTTTTCAGTGGGCCCAGGCTCTGTGCCTCTTGCTGAAGTGCAGCTCTTGTGATCAGGACAAAGTGAGGTTTCTGTTGGGGGCCCAGGCCAGAGGTAGGAGAGGAGCTCAGGCTGGGGTGCCTTCCCGGACTCAGGCTGCCTGCTTCCACGGAAAGGGCAGGCAGAAAGACCTACCTGACAAATGCCTCTAGTGAGCTGATCCCTGTTGGCAATTTGCATTTAGGCCTCCAGAGGTTATAGTTTATTTTGCAGGAAAGACACTGATTCCTTCCTGCTTAACCACACAGCCCCTGGCCCTGGACAAGAGGAACCAACAAATTTTTAAAATGCAGACTGTCTACACCTGTTAACGGGGGAGGTGGTGGCAGGATGATTGACTTCCACTCCATGATCTCGCCCAACCCTTTCCTTTCTGACCTAGGAAAGAGTCCCAACTCTTTTGACTGTAAGCTTTCACATCTTTAACATTAAAAATATCACCCAGTAGCACTGGTATTTTCAGTATGCTATGAATGAGGAGGAACATAAAGACAGTTTTACATTTAGTGGTATTTACGATAACTCTTTTATTAATACTATGACAATCCATATACACTTAGAAACTAGAGTTGCATTTTATATTCAGTTCACAGACAGGGTGTGGGGTGTGCCTGCATCTTGGGCCTCTTGCAACAACTTTGCAGTCTCAGTCACAGGCTGGGAACTGTTGACCAACTCCAAATCCAGAGTTCCTGACACTTTTCAAGTTGCCCTTTTAAGTGACAGCTAATTATATTAATTGACGACTCTGTCACAATGGTTATACACTTTCATTCCAGTGGTGGGGTGCTTTTAATAATCATCTTCCTCCTTTGAGGGCCAGGCATGCAGAGTCAGCCAGTGTGGGTACCCAGGCAGCAGTTACACACACCTCTGCACTGGTCTCTGTGCAGAGCGCTCTGGGTGGGACATGTGGCCCCTTTCCTTATAGTGCTTGAGGATGGGGGTGCTTACCCTCTGGACCAGTAGGTCTCAAACTTTAGGATACATCAGAATCATGTGAGGGACTTTCAGATTTGCAGAATCCTGAGTCTACCTTAGGAGGTAACAATCTAAGGGGTCCAGAAATGACCTTCAGAAAGCCAGCAACCAGAGAGGGATGTGCAGTGAATATACTGATAGGTGAAAGAGAGGTGCTAAGCAACTTACAAAATGATACAAAAGGGAGTAAGGATGCATAGAAAAATCAAGTGAAACCATCATTTTAGCACCAGTGGGATACAAGTGTGGGATGCTTCTTAAAGATAGATTTTTGAATTGGATAGTATCACAATACATTTTATAGTGCGGAAAATAGAGTCCCAGGGAAGTTAAAGAATTTGCTTCTGCACGGATAATCAAAGACTGAGAAGCTGCCCTCTGCCACAGTGCAAGGGTACTAAGTAGGTGACAGGGAGCCTTGGCATGAGTGTGTGCTGGCATACATGTGTGTGCATGCATGTACATGTATGCATGTGTGTGCCTGTGCATGCGCGTGTGTTCGTGTGCACGCATACGTGTGTGCCTGTGCATACATGTGTGTGCGTGTGCATGCATGTGTGCGCAGGTGCCTGTGCATGCATGTGTGTGCGGGTGCCGGTGCGTGCATGTATATGTGCATGTTGCAGGCAGATGCTAGCATTCTGGCCACCATCTTTGTATGGCAGATTCATAACTGACCTTCAGATGTGAAGGATAATGGTCTGTTACCCTAAGTGAGATCCTATAATTTACTTACATCTGTGAAACGATTGACTGAGCCTGAGTTCCCTCACAAGAAGGCCTCTGAGATTTATGCCATAAATAGATATAGCATCACTTCCCGAGAGGCAGCAATAATCAGCAAAGGCTGAGAATTTTCATTAAAATGCACAATAATTTGTGGACTTGGTCCACTAAGCGTAAAAAAGAGCCCAAATCAATGTAGTCGCTATGTATTTTTATCCTGGGTCTGACCCCAGTTCAGGGGGGCCTTTCACCCTGAATCCCGCATGGCTCACATTTATAGGAGAGTTGATGTGATGGTGCGCGGCTGACGAGTGATTTTGCAGGATGCAAGTGGGAGAGGTTGGCTTGGCCTCACAGAGCCAAGAAGGCGGTGCGAGGAGGGCGGTGTCCTCTGTGTCCTTTGTGGAGTGGGGGAACCCGCGGGTGGGATGAGCGACGGAGGTTGAGGGCGTGTGCGAGTGTGGACGCTGGGAGCACCAGTGCCTGGACAAGGGCACCGGCCTCCCCGAGCGCACGGATGCTGAAAGTAGCTCTCTCTGACTTGTGTGAGCAGGAAAGTCGTGGAAGGCGCTGACGCTGTCCCAGAAGAGGCCCTACGTGGACGAGGCGGAGCGGCTGCGCCTGCAGCACATGCAGGACTACCCCAACTACAAGTACCGCCCTCGCAGGAAGAAACAGGCCAAGCGCCTCTGCAAGCGCGTGGACGCGGGCTTCCTCCTGAGCTCCCTCTCCCGAGATCAGAACGCTCTGCCGGAGAAGCGGGGCGGCGGCCGGGGAGCGCTAGCGGAGAAGGAGGACAGCGGTGAGTACTCCCCGGGCTCCGCCCTGCCCAGCCTGCGGGGCTGCTACCACGAAGGGCCGACGGGCGGCGGTGGCACCCCGGGCAGCGTGGACACTTACCCGTATGGGCTGCCCACGCCCCCGGAAATGTCACCCCTGGACGTGCTGGAGCCAGAGCAGACCTTCTTCTCGTCTCCCTGCCAGGAGGAGCATGCGCACTCACGCCGCATCGCCCACCTGCCGGGGCCCCCTTACTCACCGGAGTATGCCCCCAGCCCTCTCCACTGCAGTCACCCTCTGGGCTCCCTGGCCCTCGGCCAGTCCCCAGGCGTCTCTATGATGTCCGCTGTACCCACCTGCCCCCCGTCTCCTGCCTATTACTCCCCTACCACCTACCACCCTCTCCACTCCAACCTCCACGCCCACCTGGGCCAGCTCTCCCCACCTCCCGAGCACCCCGGCTTTGACGCTCTGGATCAGCTGAGCCAGGTGGAACTCCTGGGGGACATGGATCGCAATGAATTCGACCAGTATTTGAACACTCCTGGCCACCCAGACTCTGCTGCAGGGGCCGTGGCGCTCAGTGGGCATGCCCCGGTCTCCCAGGTGACATCGACAGGCCCCACAGAGACCAGCCTTATCTCCGTGCTGGCTGATGCCACGGCCACGTACTACAACAGCTACAGCGTGTCATAGAGTCCGAGGCAGCCAGCCCAGCCCTGCCTCGCCGGAGCCCTATCCTCTCGCCCGAGCAGAGCGGATGGCACAGCGCTCCCAGCTTTCCTCCAAACGTCCGGGGTGTGCAGGTCGGAACTGTCCGCGGGGCAGAATGGGGCTCTGCCTGTCTGAGCGCCCCTTCGCGCTCCCTGCAGCCTGCATTTGAGTGTATTCCTTCAAATGGGCTCTCATTGACTACACCCTGGGAACAAGGCAAGGTAGTTGCTGAAAGATGGTTTCCTGGTAGATTTTCATTTTTTTCTCCTGCTCCCCATCGTGGAAACAAACGTGTGAAATCCCAGCGGCTTTCTTGTATCTCTGGCTTTCTTGTATCTCTGGCTTCTGACACAGCCGCATGGCTCACAGCCGTCCTGATCTTTGGGTCCTCTCTATGAGGAAATCCCCGAGTTGGGATCCAGGGGACCCCGGCTCCAGTCCCAGTTCTGCCTCGGAGGGTTGATGGAACTCCCACTCTTTCTCTTCCCCTTCCAGCTCCTCCCCCCAACCTAGGAAGGGGGGGGCAGACTTGATATCTAAGGCCCCTTCTGCTCCAGGTGTTCTTCCAAGGCTAATTAAAAGGAAAATGAAGTTTGAGCTAGTAAGTTCATTGATGGCCAACTTGCCAATAACTCTGTGTACATGGTCCAAGAACAAGTGACTTTCTGCACTTGCACTGCCTTTCGAAACGATCATAGTCTTTCAAAAAGAGTCCTCAGATTTGAGAAACAACACCCGTCTTGATTTGGAAAATTAAACACTAGGCTTGACTGCATCACTTGAATTCAAACCATTGCTTTTTAAACATATTTTAAAGGCTAAATTAATTTTTTAATTACACACACATTTCAAGAGAATATACACAGCCTGAATATATACAGTGTCTGTGGGACACGCACAACACACACACTTTCATGCATGTCTGCGCAGTCTAAATCAGATACTCTTGTTGATGTTGGCAGCTTCTTGTCAACTCCCTGTTCCTAATGACCCAAAGAACTGGGAACCTAAAAAGAATTTCTACAGAGCAATGTCATTTACCTCCTATCTAGATTTGTTGATTTCTTGAGCAAAATTTCATCATACTTCCCCCTCTGCAGGTGCAAAAGAAGCTTCCTTCTCTCTGTCTCTGACTCCCCTTCTTCCTTTCCCAGGATTTCTATTTTTTCTTCTTCACTGTTCTTCCTCTGCCCATGAATTGGCCATGAATTCAAAGATCCCCTGAGTTAAAAATCCTAAGCATAATTCCTATGGCTGAGATGGGAATTTGCTCTCTTCCCTAGCCAGCTGGTTCTTGGTAGCACCTTCAGCCAACACTTCAAAACAACTTCCCCTTCACTATACTTACTTCCCAAAGAACAGAAACACACTGGGATACAGAAAATGTTTCTGAGCCCTGACCCCATCCCAAAAACATTTCCATCTTTTTCCCAAACCTCCTTTGAAGGAACATAACTAGCAATGAACAAAAAGACAGCTGTCTGTCTTTCAGTTGCAGCATATTAATATTGCCTGTATGAAATATGTAAGTGTTTTATATATTCTCCTATTTTCAGCTTATATTTTATATTGTTGAGAGATCCTTTTTTTTTCTTCCGAGGAGTTCTACTGTAAAATTACTTATAAGATATAATTAATCTTTATGCTATTGCTGTATACATTTGGTAATAAATAGTAAATCATTGACAATATGATTGACTGGTGCAGTCCAGAATGTATATTAATAATCTTGTAAAACATTATCACAGACATTAAGCTAAACTGTTCCAATTTTTTTTTTGGTAAGAACTACACATGCTTTGGAACATTTGTAGATATTGATCTGTCTAAAATATTTAATTTAAATAAATGTTTTTGTACCATGACCATGCTATCATTTAAAGTAGATTTTTGCAAACAGAAAAGGCTTTCAAGGGTAGCATAGATATGCCCAGTTCTACTTTATAGTATTGGTCAGAATATTTTCTACATCAAGTTTTTTTATTTTAAAAAGTTACCTTGTATGGGGCGGTTTATTTTATTTTATGAATTATGGTGAAGAGATAAAGCCTAATTTGACACGTTGGGGAAAACGTTGTTATCATTAATATTGAAAAAAAAAAGACTAGTTCATAACTTACATGCAGAACAATTTTCTCTTCAGGATGACTTCACACTTGTAAAGTAGAATGAGGTAACTATCAGGCACTCTCAAGATAGGATGTAAATTCTCCCCAATAACTTGCTTCCTTAAGGCTAACTACATGTTTTCCTTCTTTGAAATAATCTAGAAAAATACTTAGCTTTCTCTCTTTCCTATGCGATTTATCAATGTGGCATAACAAGACACTGTAGGCTCCCCCAAACCCGGTGGAATGTTGAGGAGAAGGCAGAGAAGCACTCAGATTGGTAATTAGAGGATGTAACATCTTGTGAGGTTTTGGGATTAAAATCCCAGCCAAGAAGTGCCTGGAAAAATCGGATGATTACTCAGTCCCCTTGCGGGTCACCATGCCTGGCTCCTCTCCATGGGGAAGCAGTTGTAACTTGTTCAAGTCAAGGGCAGCCTTGTGTTCTCCCAGGCTCTCTGGGCCAAGAAGTGGGTACTGGGAGGGCCCAAATGGGCATATATTCGTCCTTCAATTCCGATCATAATCTATAGTCATTACTTTAATAGCACTTTATAGCTGTAGGGAGATTTATGGCAAGTTTTATGGGGTAATTCTCAGCCACAATCCCAGGTGAGACACTGTTACCCATCCACCCCTTTGTGCAGCCCAGGACACTGAGGTCCAAGGTGGAAGGGGGTGCAGCTCACCTTGCTCAGTTAGGGGAGGCTGGGGTTCCAGCACTTTGTAGATAACGTTTCTTTGTTGGCAGTGTTGCCGAATGGTCTCACAGCTAGAGGCTTCATGCCTTTTTTTAGCACTTCACCGTGGCATGGAACTACATGCAGTCCAGTTCATGCCTCTCAGCACTCAGGGAAAGAGAGAATGAACAAGGAGGAAACATAGGGTCAGAGTTAGATGAAACCCAAATTCATTGCCGTCCAGTGTCACCACCGTGGCTGGCTGACACTGCCAGTCTGCAGGGTCATCAGCTGGCTGGAGGACAACTCGGGCAGTGTCTGTACAGGACATTGGCCCTCGGCACTGCCAAATAGGCATATTTCATTCCAGGACACGCTTTGGGGGCGGGGGCATTGTCCCTGCTTCTGGGAGGGCAGGAAACAGGCAGGCGACAGAGCTGCTCTTTCACTTTAGCTCAGCTATGAGTGAAACAGTTGTGCCCAGAAGCCAGGAGTATTTCAGAGTTTTAGCTGCTCATTCTGAGAATCCACCTGCCCCCAGTGACAAGAGCACCTTTTGCTTTGGCTAATGAGAATTGATGAGTATACACAGTTGTCCATTTCCCCCCCAAAATGTAGATGTTACTACTTCACTCTTCCCTGAGATCCTTCAGTACCTGTTCATTGCCCATGGCATCCAGGATGAGCACAGAAGTGGGATCATGTGAATACAATGAGGCTTATGCTTCCGGGCGTCTCACTTATTAGCCCTGGAAATGTACACATGTCCCCTGCCCCCTCACCTTCCAACTGTGTGAGCTTCAGGATCCACAACTCCCATGTGAGTGCCCCTATGGCTACCCTTCTTCCTCTTTCCAGAAGCCTTTCACAGCATCTTCCACTGCCCCCACCATGGTATACCTGCTGCACGAAAAGCCTATTATTCTCTGAAATATTTTCCTTTCCAATACATCTGTGTTTATCCAATGCTCTTCCCCAATGAGAGAGACTCTCACTCCCATCACCTATCTGCTGACATCCCACACACTGTCCAAATTCATTTCACATGTTCCCAGCCCTACCTGGCAGAGGGGCCAGTCACTGTCCTCCTTGAGCAGGCCTTGGTTACAGCACTTACTGCCTGGCATTGGAATCATCCACCCATATGCATCTTTCCTAGCAGGGCAGACACATAGTAGCTGCTCAAAAATAACATGAATGAATAAATGAATAAACATCTGAGGTGTCCCAGTTAATCTTGGTGATAAAAACTTAAAACCTCTTGGTCCCTAATTTTCCTGCCCATCTTTCTGGATACCACCATCCTGGAGCCTTTGTGTGTGTAGTTCTCAAGGTTCTGAGGCCGGATGTGATGCATCCATGGCTATTGATTCTTACCTGCTAGAGTGTAGTCTGTAGCAAACAGGTTAGGAATGGGTGTGAGGGCATGGGAGGGGAATCTCTTCTCCCATCCCATTCTAGAACATTGAATAAAGCTGAGGACAGATGGTTTGTAACGTTTGTAATAGCCTACTTTCATTTTGAAAATTTTGATTTCATCTCAATGAAAGGGATTTGGAAGGAAGGGAGTGGGAGGGAGGGAGAAAAGGAGGAAGAAAGAAAAGAGATCTATCTATCTATCTGTCTGTCTGTCTGTCTGTCTGTCTCTCTATCTGCCTACCTACCTATCATCTTTTTAATCTATTTATCCATCCATCCACCCATCCATCCATCCATTCATCCATCCATCCATCCATCATTGTCTGCCTATCTATCATCTATCTTCTATTGATATTTAAGTTCTCAAAAGAGACAGAGTCTTTGTAGGAAGTTTAGAGAAGAAAAGATCATCTATTATCCACAACTTTGAGACATTACTGGTAAATTTTTACATATGTCCGTTCAATCTTTAAATTTTTTTTTGTCTAGCCCTACATGTACATATATCTTCCATAATAGACATTTTCGTTCATTAATATTGAGTCAGCATTTTCTTATGCTATTAAGCTTAATTTTTCTGCAAAAGCTTGTTTTCTTTCCAGTTGAAAAGTTAATATGGAAAATTTTTGAAAAACAGAAAAGTCACCCACTCCATAACTTTGACATTACTATTTATTGAATATGTTCATTTTGGTATACAAAACTTCCCAGTCTTGTATTTACATATTCAAAATTGTACCTGGTGTGATCACAGTGTAGATACAGATACCACTAGTATTTGGCTTTATTCTCTCAAAATCCTGTTATAGAAGTTTTGCCATATTGATATTTGTCTTTGTCATATCATTTCTGATGATGGCTTAGTACTTCAGAGCATTGATGTAGCTTAACTTATTTGACTGCCCCCTTGCTATTAAATTTTTCTATTTTTTTCCAATATAAGTAACAATGCAGTGAACACTTACTTGTTTATGTCTTTGGCTAGATTTCCAAAAAGGTATCACCAGGTAGATAAATGAACAAGTTTATAGCTTTTTCCTTCAAAGTACTTGTTTCTTGGTTTTCCCAATGAGCCTCAATTGGTAGTGAAGGCACAAAATGACTCCATTCAATTCCCAGAGTGAACTGACTTTTCCTTAACAAAAAGAATTAAAACCCCTGAAGACTACTTATGACTGACTTAAATCTGACCATTCTCAATTGGCTTCACTTGTCACGGTGGCTTTGTCTTTCTACACACACCTATTATGTGCTCATTGCTGGTTTCCATTGGCAAATTGTGAGTGTTCCTTTCCCCAGACACTAAAGAATGCCCTTCTCTGAGTATCAAGTTACAATATAGGGGAAAGGATTATTCTATCAACAAGGTGGCTGGGTTGGTTCCAGAGTTATTCAGATCACCATCAGCACTGCTGGCTGTATTCACATGGCACTGAGATTTTTAGACACCTTAGGAGGGCGTCTGGAAAAAGCCTGGACCTGGGGGAGGAGTCTGATTTTACCTCATCACTGGATTTTAACTGGGACATGAGTAAATCCCTGGACCTGTTGTCTCATCAATGGGATGGTGAATTTGTAGGCACTTGAGAAATTTTAAACTTTATATGAATGTACAGGATACCTATTGCCTATTTTATTTTATTTTATTTTTATTATCATTATTTTTAAATGTTTATTTATTTTTGAGGGAGAGAGAGACAGAGCATGAGTAGGGAAGGGGCAGAGAGAGAGGGAGACACAGAATCAGAAGCAGGCTCCAGGTAGAGCCTGGCGCTGGACAGGCACTGGGCTCCCGCTCACAGACTGTGATACCTGAGCTGAAATTGGATGCTTAATGGACTAAGTCACCCAGGCTCCCCTATTTTAGATTTCTTTAAACAATTCAGTTTTTTTTTAGGCTTGGAGGCTGGTACAAGTTTGAAAAATCTGGATCCACATGATTATCATACTGGGGTTTGCCTGTGTGGGAGAAATAAGAGGAAAGGACCCCCATATATGGCTGGGGGGAATCACAGATGACTCACTCAGTTCCCTTGTCTGGACACTGAGTGGTATTGGAAGAGACCATGGGATCATTCAGACCATTCTCCTGCCTCTACTGAGGACTGCCTCTTAGCCACTCTTGGCAGACAGCTTTCCATTTGGTCTGAGAGTCCTCTAGAAAAAGGAATCTTTCTCTCTGTAAGCTGGTTTGACAACATCCACCATCAGAAAGTTCTTTCTTCTACTTCACCTAACTCCTTCTTGCTGCAGTCCAAATCTGTGTGGGCTTGACGTCATCTGTGGAGAGGGACACAATTGTCCCCATCTTGCCCGGCTAGTCCTCATCCTTGCAGGATGGTGGCCACATTCCTTCACTCACTGTGCTGTTGTGTCTGAGGCCCGGGTAGGGTGTGGTTTCCTCCAGGTCCTCTCTGAGGTCTGCATTCCCCTTAATCAGAGGTTGAACCTTGTAGGGATGTGGGAGAGGAGGGAGGAGGAAGGTCTCATTGTAGGTTCTGTGCATAAGAGAGGTGGGGGATTTCACCAGGGAGTGGGAGTGTGGCTCTGGGCACTTGTGGAACGTTCCACATGCAGGCATAGGGTGTGGGCATTTCCCAGAGGGTCACACAGCTGAGTTGAATTGTGGGTTCCCTGGCCCTGTTCACCATCTTTCCACTGGTCACTCATCTCCCAATACTCTGAAGAGCTGTGTGGCGGGATAGTGGGTGGAACCTTAAAATAATAAATATAGAGGTGCGTGGTGGCTCAGTTGGGTTTAGTCTTCAACTCTTGATTTCAGCTCAGGTCATGATCTCCTGGTTTGTGGGACTGAGCCCTGTTTCAGGCTCTGTGTTGACAGTACAGAGTCTGCTTAGGATTCTCTCTCCTCTCTCTATCTCAAAATAAACAAATAAACTTTAAAAACAACACCAAAGTTCCACTGGATTCTGGAAAAATCCCTGGATTCTGATGAATAAAGTGTTTGCAGCCTCCAGAGTCCTTATGGAGCTGGCTGGTAGGTCTCAGAAGCTCTGAGGACAAAATCTTAAGGTGGGGCTGTGATTTCTGTGCATAATAGATCATGTGAAGAGGGCAGGTAGCCACAGATGTCCACCTGCTCCGGCCCGTGTCTCTCCACACCAACTAGTTCTTAGCATGTCAGAGAATCTGGAGAGTTGTATAGAAGTCTGAGAACCTACTTTTTCTTCATTCCTTTCCCTGAAAAGCAGAAGCACTACCTCCACATCTCAGGGCTCTGTGAAGGTCAGGGAAGGTGTGTATCCTTAAAATTTGCATCGCAGAGTGTGATCAGGTGATTTGTCCTCATGATGGCCATCAGTCTGTCAAGGTATCCTGATATAAACAGAAGAGTTCTATTTTACTGGAAAGAACATGGAGCTTGGAATTAGGAGATCATCGCCCCAATTCTGTGACCTTGAAAAAAAAATCACTGGAGGTCAGGGGTGCCTGGGTGGCTTAGTCGGTTAAGCGTCCGACTTTCGCTTAGGTCATGATCTCGCGGTTCGTGGGTTCGAGCCCCGCGTTGAGCTCTGTGCTGACTGCCAGCTCAGAGCCTGGAGCCTGTTTCAGAGTCTGTGTCTCCCTCTCTCTCTGACCCTCCCTTGTTCATGCTGTCTCTCTCTATCCTATAAATAAAATAAAAATATTTATAAAAAAAAAAATCACTGGAGGTCAGAGCTGGAGGGAATCATTGTTATCATGCTGTCAACTCCCAGGCTTAATGAGAATGGAAGTGAAGGTCCAGAGAGGTTAGGGGACTAGCCTGAGAGCAGAAGCTGGTGCAAGGCCATGGAGGGAAGAGCTGCAAGGGGGAGGTGGGGACAAAACCCTTCAGGACGGAAGTGGTCAGTCTTCCTTAGCCAAGCAGGTTGGCTGGGATGGGACTGTCGAGAGGCTACCCTCATGGCTTTCTCTGCTGGATCAGGGCTTTGGCAGTGGGCAGGGGCTAGTGGCCTAGGTGCAGGGATGTGGGGTGATGGGAAGAAGGGGCCGTGGGAATGAACATGCCTTCAGGAGATCTCCAAAGAAGTTTCCTCCTGAAACTCAGCTGGTCCTGATGGGTGTTGGCCCAGGAGAAGAAGGTTCGGAATAAGCCTCTTATAGGACAGAATCCTAGTGCACTCTGATGGGAGGCAGGCACATGTCTCTAGGGTTCCCAGATACTTCAGGGAAAAAGTGGTGGCTTTGAGGGGCAGACACTGGCCCAGAGGAGCCTACTGAGACCACCCAGACATCTCTGGGAGACATTGGAGCCCTGTGCTGCGTTTCTGCCTTCCCTGCCTGCTCCATGCTATGTCCAGGTTGTAGGAAACCTGAGAGGCAGCAGAGAGGTCAGGGATGGCAGACAGGCTGGAAGGCCAGGGTACCTGGGTAGAGCTCAAGGGCAGCAGGCCACAACACTCAACGCTACCTCCCCAGTGGGCTGGAAGATGAAAAGGAGAGCAAAGGCATGTAGGAGGGGCCTTGAGAGGGCAGAGGAGTAGCCGGCTGCTGAGTGTTTTCCTGCTCATGGGAGCTGCTGAGACCAGAGAAGGAGGAGGAGGATGTGGCCGGAGCCCAGTGTTTCCTGCCTGATAAGCCAGCCCCTCCCTGGGAGCCCTGGCTGGGCCTACCTTCTCGCCCAAAGTCCTGCCTAGGGAGGGACTGGCTGAGGAGGAAAATCACTTCTCCAGATTAGCTTGCCCAGGCTGAGCCTTCCTCCCCCGCCCCTGTCCCTGCAGCAGCCACAGGAAATGAGGCTGGGGCCCAGCAGCCCTGAGGTCCCCACCTTCAGAGGACTCAGGCTCCAGGCCCAGGGACTCCGGTCTGTCTCAGGACCCCACCGTCCAAGTCCCCCAAGAACGGAAGCCTTCTTACTCCAAAGTCAACCATTTCCAAGGGAGGCAGTGACTGCAAAGCTTTCATGTGTTTGTCAGATCTCATGCCTGGAGTTTGGGCCTAGAAAACTGGTCACTTTATTCACAATCAGTCCACACACCAGCCCCCTCCTACCTGGCCAGCTGTCCAAGAACACAGAGTGCAAAAGGCTTGGGAGGCAAGATGCTTGGTTAGCCCCTGAGACCAGTCCCTGCCCTGCTCTGCCCCGACAGGCTGTGTGGCTGGGGTGATTTTCTGACCCTCTCTAAGCATCACTCCCCATCTGTAACTGGGTGGGGGGGGGGAGTCACATAGGAGCGAAAGGCCTCCCTCCCTCCCAGCATTCATGATTGAGGACTGGATTCGGGGCACTTCTGGAGCAGTAGGAACAGTGGTCATCCCTGAGGAGGGTTGGGCACCCTGAGGGCAGTCCATCCCCACTGAGGTGGGGAGGGGGCTGGAGGAAGAACATCTACTCTTCACTGTCTTCCTGGATGACCCAGCTTCGTGTTCACTTCTCTTCTGCCAGTAAAGAACATCTTCTTCTGGTTTCCCACCCACCATCCCGTGCCTCCAGGGATAGACTCCTCCCTGGGAGCCAGAGTGCCTTGGCTCCAGGTTGGGGGCAAGTGTTGTGCATAGGGTCCCAAGGCAAAGGAGAGATGCTTCTTGAACATCATTTCAGAATAAGGACAGAGTCCCAGGCAGGGGCACTGCTCAGAGACACAGTCACAGACACAGCCCCTCTAGGACCTCAGACCACCAGTAGCAGCTGAGATCCCATCATGAGGACATGGCTCTCCTGTAAGCTTATGGCCCAGGCATTCCTTCCCAGACTGCCCTCTCCAGGATCCCAGACTAGCTTCCCACCCCCTCCTGACTCTCCCCTGCATTGGGAAGCTGATTCTTGGTAACTAAAGTATACAAAGGGAGTATTTAATGCCCCGTACAGGTGAACATGTACTTGCCTAGGAGAAAACATTTACACAGGTGTGGACAGATACCTGAGTATGAGCATTCATATGGATGACCAGGCAGCCCCTCTACCTTCACATTTGGGGGTGCTTTGCCATTTATAAAGCACTTTTGGGGTGCCTAGGTGGCTCAGTTGGTTGTGTCTGACTCTTGATTTTGGCTCAGGTCATGATCTCACAGTTCATGGGATCGAGCTCCTCATTAGGCTCTGTGCTGACAGCATGGAGCCTGCTTGGGATTCTCTCTCTCTTTGCCTCTCCCCTACTCACATACATACTCTCTCTCTCTCAATAAATATTGTTTTAAAATTTTTTAATTAAATTTTTAATGTTTATTCATTTTTGAGAGAGAAAGAGAAACAGAGTGTGAGTGGGGGAGGGCAGAGAGAGAAGACACAGAATCCAAAGCAGGCTCCAGACTCCAAACTGTCAGCACAGAACCCAACACGGGGCCCGAACTCACGAGCTGTGAGATCATGACCTGAGCTCAAGTGGGACGCTTAACCGACTGAGACAACTGACTGAGCCACATTGTTTTAAAAAAGCACTTTCATGTTTGGTATTTCATGTGATCATCACAGCAATCCCAACACAGGTATGATTAAGTCCCTTCACAGGTCCTGGAGCTGATGCTCAGGTGGGGCAAAGGGGCTGAGTAAGGTCACATCACTGGTATGCAGAGACCCTGCTGAAGGAGCAGGAGACAGATTTGCTCTTTCTTGGTTCCCTCCCAGGAGGATGGGCTATTTCTCAGCCTGCTCCTGGGGTGAGAATCCACACAACCACAGCTGAGCCTGAATAACCCAGGTGCAAAACAGGAAGGTAAGGAATCCCCTGGGAAGCAAGACCACCGGCATCCTGGCGGAGGGCACACGGCCACCCAAGCTTCTAGACCTTTGCAGTCCTCTCTGATATGTGGTCTTCTGGTCATGGGGTACCTGAAAATAAGAGAGGTGGCTGAAGGCAGAAGACTGTGGTTTACACCTTTTCATTTTATGATCTGCAGAGCCAGCCCAGCCATGCAACTGCTGTGTGACCCTGGATAAATCACTTTTTCTCTCTGGGCTTCCATAAATTAAACTCAACAGTTTTCATGAGCTAGAATACCCTGCTTCTCTAAGCCTGTGAAAGAGAATTTAAAAAGGGGGGTTGGAGTTCCCCTCTTTTGTATTCATGGCCTAAGCCCAGAGTGGTCTTCAGGGAGCTGGCAATGGTGGTGGGGTGTCACTGAGCAAGGGTCACCCTGAATAGATCTAGAGCTGTGGTTCTGACATCCAAGCCCTGAGCACTTCCTACCACATCATCCAGTCCTGTCTCAGCTATCCTGGGCTACCACCCAACCTCTCTCACCAGGCTATGTCATGAGGCCCCCAGACACCTGGTCTGGCCCCATTCCCATGTGTCACCCAGCCCTGGCCCCTTATCCTCCTTGGAACTTTGCCCCACCTTACCCATGTCATCTGATCTTTCTACCTCTCCACACACATTCTGGGCAGGACAGGATGAGGTAAGAAGCCTCTGTCATCTGAGTCCAGCCTGGCAGGTCCTCATGTAACCCTGACACTTAGGAGCACCCTCCCCGTCAGTCCTGACCTGGTGCAAAGGCCACAGCTGGTCTCCAGAGGGTTGCTGGGATTCCACCATGGTCCATGGAAACTCCTGGATGTTGGCCTATCAACCCCACTCCAGGCCTTCGCCACTGCCCCCCGCTGCCTATCCTGCTGAGATTCTCCCCTCCTGTCCAGCTAGATGTTCCATATGTTTTGGATAGATCACCCTTTTGCTTAAACTTTGGCCTACAGGATGAAGCCCAAACTTCTCAGAGGACGTTCAGGCTCCACTCTCCCAGCCAGCACATTTCTAAATAGGACTTGTTTCCTCATACCCCAGTGCCTTGGCATAGGCTGCCTCCTCAGGCTGAAATGTCCTTCTCCACATCTTGGCTCTGCGGATTCCTCTTCATATCTCAGGACCCAGCTCAAATGTTTGCCTTCTCAGAAAGCTTTTCCACTCAGTCCTCACCCCAGGTGAGTTCGCAGCCCCATCTTCTGCATATTCCCACAGCCCTCTCACACAGCATCTATGATGTGATGAGGCAATCACTTTGTTTTTAAGCCTCTAGTCTCCCACTAGTCTGGGAAGACGTCTTATTTACTTTGATTCCATGGGGCCTACTTTGTGTCAGGCACATAGTAGGTGTCCAGTCAATATCTGTTGGATGATAGAACAGCTACTCAGGGTTCTGACACTTACAGGTCTATCCTCTACTTGGTGTTCTTAGATCAAGCCGCTTAATTGTTCTGTGGCTAAGTTTTCCTGTTAATTGGTGCTGGTATAAATATGGTAATAAAGAGAAGCCATGGAAATCGCTCGGGAGATGATCAATGGTGTGGTACAAATTTCTAAGACAGTCACCCTTTGATGACTCCTGGAAAAATTTAATTCTACACTGGCTCTCTGCCACCTCCTAGCCTGTGTTCAGACCCCACCCTTGGCCATGGGTCAGGAATGAAAACTATTTGTAATACTGTCCCCATCAGAGCAGATTAGGGAGAAAATTGGTGCTGCATGTGGGAAAAATGATATGTATGCACACACACATATATATATGTGTGTACGTGTATATGTATGTGTGTGTAGCATTTATCATAGTAAGGAGATGGGTACTAATTGTATAGTAAGAAGGATGCTAGGTTTGTTTTGGAACTAAATTTAGCTCTTTGGTAAGTTACCCTCTCCAGGCCTAATGAAAAAACCTTTAATTATTTCCCTTATTAAACATGTTATAGAAGTACCTACAGAAAGCTTGGAAATACATAGATACAGCAACAGATTGAGAGAGAGAGAGAGAGAGAGATCACCTCTATAATCTCCATGCAAAGGACACCCTCTGTTAACATTGTGTTGTATTCCTGTCAGGCTTTTTTTTTTTTTTTTTGTTCTAGGAATATGTGTGTGCTCGTATGAGTGTATTTTTCAACTTTATTTTAGAATATCGGGATTGTATTGTTTAGTAAACTCACTTTTTTAACAAGTGAAAATGTAAGCCAAGTATGTTTCTGCATCAACACATGCTTCTAAACAGGTGATAAACGTTCTAGTGTGGGCTCTCGGGGCTGCTTTGCTGCTCCCTGTGTTGTCAGCTCCCGTGGAATCCCTGTGGTTTGCTGAAGTATGAGTTGCTCTAAATGAAGACCTATATCTTCTTTCAGAGAGCAGGTCACCCACTCGTCAAACCTGATGGGAAAAGTGTGCAACCGCCACGTTTTGGGGTTTCTCAACCTTTAGCAGGACCCCCCTTTCCAGAAGTATAGCCATTCCTAGGACTCCCTCTTGTGCATGTTCCCCAAGGAGTGTGCGGAACTTTCTTATCAGCAGTGCATGTCATGAAACCAAGTCAGCATCGTTTTCACTTTCTAAGTATGGGTTATATCTTCCCGTTGAATGTCAGTTTTCAAAGAGCACATTCCTGCTTCTCCCATGTCATTCAGACCCCTCCTCACTCAACCAGCTGCCAGTCGGCTCTGGTGAAAAAGGCTTCTCTGGTACAGGGAGTGTGGGCTCAGATCTGGGCGGCGAGGGACATTGGGATGCCCACTTTCAATGCCACGCCGGGTGCCTGGGAGGGAAGTGACTTGTCTGAGGTTTGTTTAGTGAGTCAGCAGCTTGGCCCGGCTGCCCTGAGAGTGCTGGGAATCGGCCCCAGGCCCGGGGCTGTGAGGCCTCAACCTCTGACGTGTGCTGTCTTGCTCAGGGCGGAAACCTCTCTTCCTGGGAAGGAGGGGCAAAGGCCCTGGGGTGCTCCAGAGCCTGGAGATGCCTCCCTCTGCTAGAAAATGCACAGGGTGCTTCTGGGTGGTATTTTCCTGTGTGCGTCTTCTCTGTCCAGCCAGACTGTGACTGTGCAGGACGTGGCCTTCCTGTCTCCTATACCTTTCTAGGTTGAACCCCTTCCAGCTCATTGCTTCAGGAGAGAGAGTGTGCACAGAGGGCAGCAACTGGGACCTGGATCTCAGCTCCTCCACTCGTTAGCTGTGAGGGGCAGCGTGAGTCACTTCATTTCCTAGAGCCTCAGTCTCCTCAGCCAAAAGAATGGGGATACTGGGACCCCCCCTCCCTGCCACGGGGTGGATAGGTGGATTGAAATCTCATGCTGTCATCTAGTGACTCAAAGCAGGCACTTAACAAATGAGCACTGTTCCTTTTGCTTCATCTTGCCACTGCCCATTTGGGAATCACAGTGGCTCCCTACCCTGGGAACACAACTCTAAAGTCACAGCCTCATGTTGAGGACCCTTTTCCACATTCTCCTCCCAATCCTTGTCTGCACCAAAGCTTTGTGAAGCAGTCATGGTGCCCCGGTGAGCACACAATTTATGTGTGAGCATACAATTTATAAAACAGCAGAGCTTGCTAAGCAGTTGCAGCTTCAGGACAGGCTCCCTAGTTCCCCTTCTTGAACTTGGAGTACAGGAGGGCCCCAGCACCCCCACACAGATATTCTGAGCCCCTGGGACCCCAGCAGCCAGCCTTACCTCTGACATTGCTGCCAACTCTAATCAGCCACCCTTCTTCCCAGCAACGAGCCTTCGCTCAGCCTACTGTGCTCACTCAGCTGTCCTGCCGCACCTTCCCTCTCTCTGAAGCCTCATATCCCTGCAGCCTGTCCTTCTGGGCCCTCCTGGGCCTTTGTCCTGCCTCTCTTGTGACCAATCCACCCCTGCATGCCTATCGGCCTGATGCCTTTGGTCACAAACTGCCCTATAGAGTTTTGGCCTCTCCTCCAGATGGAACCTTTTAGGGGAGGGAGATCAAATCAGTGTGATGGCTGATTTAAGGGAAAGAGTGGACAGTTCAGTTTAGGTCAGGGTTTGAACCTCCGAAGGTTACTTATCTGCTCAGGTGGGAACCATAGGTAAGTTCCTCAGAACCTGTTTCCTCATCTGTGAAGTGAGGATAATGAGATAAAGTGCCTGGCATTTGGTAGGTACTCAGTATTAAGTCAGAGATGGCTTTTTTTGTGCTATTTTGGCATTCCCCTCTGGGCCTTGCACCTTCCAGAGGTTCCTCAGCTGCTCCAGAAATGAGGAAGCAGCACACTGTAGATGGGGTGGCAGCTGGCACCAGTGGGAGGGGCCGGGGGGCTGTGATGGGTACAAATGCACAGGGAGGCCTGATGGGTCCAGTGTGAGCTCCTCCCCAATGTTGGCACACTCAGATCTCTCATGGGCTCCCCTCCATGCTCAGTTTTAGAGAGTATCCAATGGCTGCTTACACGGGTTGGGGTGTGGCATGCCCAGAAGCATGGATAGGGACTGGATAGGTACTCAGAGGCAGTTTCCAGCACTCCCTCAGCCAGCAGCACAGTGTGGTAGGAAGAGCGTGGCTAGAGAGTAGAGCCCTGGGTTAGTGTTTTCCTTGCCAATGGCCATGGCAGTGACCTTGGGCATATCCCTTCCTTTCCCTGGGGCTTACTTCCCTTAGCTGTACTGTGAGGTGGCTGAAGTGGCTCCCTTCAACTCTGACATTCTATGACTCCGAAGTCAAAAAATCTTCCAGTCCCAAATAAACTAGTATCAAGGTAATATTTTATTCTAAAATTTCAGGTAGAGTGACAGTGGCTGTATGGGTGCAGGGAAGATTATTGTTGAGTAATGGCTGGCAGCATTAATTAATTAATTTGTTCATGTAATTAACCATTTATTTAACCCTTCATCTACCTAGTGTTCTGTGCCAAAGTGGAAGATCAAATATGACTAAAAATGCTTTGTTACTCTCTGCACCAAGAGGTATATCTATAGTCCCTTGATACTGACCTGGACCTAACACTGCTCTGGCCAGCATAATACAATGGATGTGATGCTCTGTGTGCCCTTTTCATTCATTTTAAAAGGGCTGTCAGCTTCCACTTCCTCCCAACCACCATGTTGTAAGAAAATCCAAGCAACCACATGGAGAGGCCTATGTGGAGGAAAATCAGGGCTCTGAGTCAACAGTCTCAGCTGAGCTCCTTGTCAGCTAAGCATCAACTTGCTGCATCTTGGAAATGGTCAACTAAGCATCTTGGAAATGGATCCTTCAGCCCCAGTTAAGCTGCCCTAGCTGATGCCATGTGGAGCAGAGAAAAGCTATCCACATGAACCTTACTCAAGTTGCAAAATCATGATTATTTTTTGAGCCTCTAAATTTGGGGATAGTTTGTTATGCAGCAATAGATAACGGAAATAGACAGAACTAGTGCTGGTATATGGGAATCCAAAGATGAAGACATGTGTCTTAGCCTACTCAACTCCCCAAAACAGAACCCAAGACAAAGGTTTGCTGGCAGCATATAGTGGTTTTGGAAAGTGATCTTAGAAAGCAGGAATGAAGACAAAACAGGAAGAGGAGGAAAACCAATTTAAGGTGTGTTTCTGAGTTGTCCACCACTGTGGGTGGCTGGTGCTTGATCCCCATGGGACCTTCTGAGGAGCCCTACAGATTGTGTCTCAGAACTGTCTGCCTGAGATGGAAGAGGGAGGCATTTAACCACGGGCTCCTACTTCCAACTGGCTGGGTTGTTCCATGGATATTAAGCCCCCTGTACTTCCAGGATGTGCATGCATAAGTGCCATGCTGGTTCCTGATGGTGCCCCATGCTGTGACATCAGAGAAGTCCCCAGACAGGAAACAGGAGACATTTGGCATATGCTGGAGATGAGGTGTTGTGAGCACGAAGTGGACAAAATCTGTATGGAAGAGGTTTTTGTAGCCTTGGCTCAAATCAGAGATGAGACCACAAGAAAAGGAGGTAGCTCACAAGAGGTATCCAAGAAGATAGGACCTTTGAGGATCTGCCTGTCTAGCGCCCCTTCTCAACACATGGCAGTGGCTACTCCATGAAGCTGTCAGACTATCTCAGCTGCCCCTAAAGGGCAGTCTATTCTGGGCTCTGAGTCCCAATCACCAGCTATCTCCTGGTTTAGATTTTGAAAGTGAGTGCCTCTAGACAAGATGGTCAATCAGTATTGTCCTTAAGACAGAAGCCACTGACTCAAGTTAGTGCTTCTTGCAAAGCGTCTTGAGCAGCACTGCTTGACTTTTGCCAATAGCTCTGAAAAGTTCCAAAACCTTTGCCCACCTGTCTGGCCTAAATCATTCACAAATGCGTGAGGGACATTTGGAATCCTCTATAAGAAAACACTCAAGGCTGGCTTACATGAGAAGCTCTGGGCAGTTTTGAGCTGTGCTACTTCCTTTGCTCTGGGGGTCATGGAGGTGGCATTTCCAGGTTCTGCTGGAAGTCTGAAACCCACAGGAAGGACAGTATCCTGGGCAACTCTTCAGATATGATGGGGCCTGGATAACATAGTCTTTACTGTATCAGGTTCAGAAAACTATTTCCTTGTTCTCACTCTGGCCCAGTTGCCCTGGAGCCTTGACTGGGAGCCACTTTGCCATGTTCTTAGAATGTTAGAACAGGAAGGAGCCTCAGAAAGATCCAAGGGCTACCTCACTCCTCATTTCAAACATGTGGGTACCGGGAATGGTCTCTGGTTTCTCAACCCTTTGAGTAGGTGAAAAGAACTTTACAAGAAATGTTAGAAAACCCTTTGAGTTCTTTAGAGGACATTTCTAAAGTACCACTGTGAGGAGGTATAATAAAGCATTTATGGTTGATAGAAGTTTGGACGTAATGCATTTTATGGTAGACACCCTACTGAATGAGTAGGGGGTGATGACACTGCTGTTGCGGTAGACATTTTCTGAAGACAGAACAATGATGACTGGTAAATTCTATCTAGTGTCGCTCAAATTCTCCTTTTGACTTTGTCTGCACAAGTTCCAAGAGCAGAGGTTCTGTCCCCTGGGCCCTGAATGGTTTCCAGCATCAGAGAGTAGATGCTGTGGCCTCATTCCAAGTCAAGAACAAAGAGTGGCTCGCACTCTTACACCATTACACATGTGCTCGCAGTGGTATACATGTATACAGGAATGGTGCCCTTTGAGGCAGTGGATGAGATAAGAGTTCTCATCTAGAGGGTAGAAGTTCTGGTTGCTTCTGAAAGCCTCCACCACGTGACCTTGAGCAATCATTTCACCTGTCTATTGGCTCCGTTTCCTCATCTGTCATGGGGGAAGTATTCCCTGCCCTGCCTGTCTCACTGACCTCAGTCAGATAATGGGTGTGTGCACACTGGCTCAAACCACTGACAGGGGAGAGATGCTTCTAGGGTGACTGGATAAAGGAGCAGCCTTTCAATCAATCTCTCCTCCTTTTCTTCTGGTTCCCTTTGTATATTGTCTTCCTTCTCTCAGGCTGGAATCACAGCTACTGGCTGCCCTGGTCAGAGCCCTGCTTGCCCTCTAGAAAAATCCATGAATCACTCACTAAGGCTGAGGGCATGATAAGTGAGGTGAGAATAGAGCATTTTGATTGGTCCAGCTTGGGTCATGTGCCCATGTGTGGCTCAACCATTGTGGCCAAGTGCAATGGAGTACTATGTGCTCATCCTTTGGCCCAGAAGGGAGGCACTGTGGCTAGGAACCCCCATCACAAACACTTGATTGGAGGAGCAGGAGGAAAATAGTTCTTCAAAGAAGAAGTTATTGATCTGGGCAGTCAAATCTGTAAATGCCCACTGAGGTGTGGGGCTACTTTGTAAGCTTACCTCTAAGCCATGTATCTGTAAGGAGCCATCAATGTTTCTGTTGTTAGTCCTGTACCTGACTTTCTATGAGGAGGAAGAGGGACGGGACCCTGCTCCAGTGTGAGTACTCTGGCCAAGAAGGATGACTTAATTTTTTACCGATCAGTGAAAATGCTGATGTCATTTAATAGGGTAGTAGAAAGGATAAAAAAACAAAATCCATCTATATGCTGTCTACAAGAAACTCATTTTAGACCTGAAGATACCTTCAGATTAAAAGTAAGGGGATGGAGAAATATATATCATGCTACTGGAAATCAAAAGAAGGCCGGAGTAGCTATACTTATATCAGACAAACTGGACTTTAAATTAAAGACAATAACAAGAGATGAAGAAGGGCATTACATAATAGTTACAGGGTCTATCCATCAGGAAGAACTAACAATCATAAATGTCTATGCACCGAATATGGGAGCTCCTAAATATATAAAACAATTAATCACAAAGAGAAACAAGCTCATAGATAAGAATGTGCTAATAGCAGGGACTTCAATACTCCATTTACAGCAATGGATAGGTCAACCAGACAAAATCACTAAAGAAATAATGGACTTGAAAGACACTTTGGACCCAATGGATCTGACAGATATATTTAGAACTCTACATCCTGAGGCCAAGGAATTCACTTTCTTCTCAAGTGCTCATGGCACATTCTCCAAGATAGATCACATACTGGAACATAAAGCAGCCCTCAATAAATATAAAAGAATTGAGATCGTACCATGCACACTCTCAGATCATAATGCTTTGAAACTTGAAATCAATCACAGGAAGAAGCCTGGAAAACCCCAAAAAACATGGAGGTTAAAGACCACCCTACTAAAGAATGAATGGGCCAATCAGACAATTAAGGATGAAATTAAAAAATATATAGAAACAAATGAAAATGAAAACACAACAATCCAAAATCTATGGGATGCGGCAAAGGCAGTCCTAAGAGGAAACTACATTGCTCTCCAGGCCTATTTCAAGAAACTAGAAAAAGCGCAAGTCCAAAATCTAACAGCTCGCCTAAAAGACCTAGAGGCAGAGCAACAAGAACGCCCTAAACCCAGTAGAAGAAGAGAAATTGTAAAAATCAGAGCAGAAATAAACAACATAGAGACCAAAGAAATAATTGAACAGATCAATGAAACCAAGAGTTGGCTTTTTGAAAAAATAAACAAAATTGACAAACCTCTAGCCAGGCTTCTCAAAAAGAAAAGAGAGAGCACCAAAATAGACAAAATCATGAATGAAAATGGAATTATTACAACCAACCCCTCAGAAATACAGGCAATTATCAGGGAATACTATGAAAAACTACATGCCAACAAATTGGACAACTTAGAAGAAATGGACAAATTCCTAAACGCACACCCACTACCAAAATTCACATGGGAAGAGGTAGGAAATCTGAACAGACCCATAACTAGTGAGGAAATCGAATCAGTGATCAAAAATCTCCCAACAAATAAGAGCCCAGGACCAGATGGCTTCCTCGGGGAATTCTACCAGACGTTTAAAACAGAATAAATACCCATTCTTCTCAAGCTATTCCAAAAAATAGAAAGTGAAGGAAAACTCCCGGATTCATTTTATGAAGCCAGCATCACTCTGATTCCCAAGCCATACAGAGACCCAGCAAAAGAAGAGAACTACAGGCCAATATCCTTGATGAATACGGATGCAAAAATTCTCAACAAGATACTTGCAAATCGAATTCAACAGCACATAAAAAGAATTATCCACCAAGATCAAGTGGGATTCATTCCTGGGTTACAGGGCTGGTTCAACATTCGCAAATCAATCAATGTGATACATCACATCAATAAAAGAAAAGATAAAAACCATATGATCCTGTCAATAGATGCAGAAAAAGCATTTGACAAAATACAGCATCCCTTCTTAATAAAGACTCTCGAGAAAGTTGGGATAGAAGGAACCTACTTAAACATCATCAAAGCCATCTATGAGAAGCCTTCAGCTAACATCATCCTCAACAGGGAAAAACTGAGAGCTTTCCCCCTGAGATCAGGAACATGACAGGGATGTCCACTCTCACCACTGCTGTTTAACATAGTGCTGGAAGTCTTAGCATCAGCCATCAGACAACAAAAGGAAATAAAGGGCATCAGAATTGGCAAAGAGGAAGTCAAACTATCACTTTTTGCAGATGACATGATACTCTACATAGAAAACCCAACAGACTCCACCAGAAGCCTACTGGAACTGATCCAAGAATTTAGCCAAGTTGCAGGGTACAAAATCAACGTACAGAAATCGGTTGCATTTCTATACACCAATAATGAAGCAACAGAAAGAGAAATCAAGAAACTGATCCCATTCACAATTGCACAAAAAAACCATAAAATACCTAGCAATAAACCTAACCAAGGATACAAAAGATCTGTATGATGAAAACTACAGAAAATTTATGAAGGAAATTGAAGAAGACACAAATAAATGGAAAAACATCCCATGCTCACGGATAGGAAGAATAAATATAGTTAAGATGTCATGACTACCCAAAGCTATCTACACATTCAACGCAATTCCAATCAAAATTGCCCCAGCATACTTCTCAAAGTTAGAGCAAACTATCCTAAAATTTGTATGGAACCACAAAAGACCCCAAATAGCTGAAGTAATACTGAAAAATAAAACCAAAATGGGAGGTATCACCATCCCAGACTTTAACCTCTACTACAAAGCTGTCATCATCAAGACAGTATGCTATTGGCACAAAAACAGACACATAGACCAATGGAACAGAATTGAGAACTCAGAAGTGGACCCAAAAGTATACAGCCAACTAATCTTTGACAAAGCAGGAAAGAATATCCAATGGAAAAAAGACAGCCTTTTTAACAGATGGTGTTGGGAGAACTGGACAGCAACATGCAGAAGAATGAAACTAGATCAATTTCTCACACCATACACAAAAATAAACTCAAAATGGATAAAGGACCTGAATGTGAGACAGGAAACCATCAAAACCCTAGAGGAGAAAGCTGGAAACAACCTCTTTGACCTCCACCACAGCAGTCTCTTACTTGACACATCCCCCAAAGCAAATGAATCAAGAGCAAAAATAAACTACTGGGACCTCATCAAGATTAAAAGCTTCTGCACGGCAAAGGAAACAACCCACAAAACTAATAGGCAACCAATGGAATGGGAAAAGATAGCTGCAAACGACATATCAGATAAAGGGTTGATATCCAGCATCTATAAGGAACTCACCAAACTCCACACCCAAAAAACAATCAACCCAGTAAAGAAATGGGCAGAAGATATGAACAGACACTTCTCCAAAGAGGACATCCAGATGGCCAGGAAACATGAAACGATGCTCAGCATCCCTACTTATCAGGGAAATACAAATCAAAACGACACTGAGATACCACCTCACACCAGTCAGAGTGGCTAAAATGAGCAAATCAGAGAACACGAGATGCTGGCGAGGATGTGGAGAAACGGGCACCCTCCTACACTGTTGGTGGGAATGTAAACTGGTACAGCACTTCTGGAAAACAGTGTGGAGGTTCCTCAAAAAATTAACAGTAGAACTCCCCTATGACCCAGCAATAGCACTGCTAGGAATTTACCCGAGGGATACAGAAATGCTGATGCATAGGAGCACATGTACCCCAATGTTCATAGCAGCACTCTCCACAATAGCTAAAACCTGGAAAGAGCCTAAGTGTCCATCAACAGATGAATGGATCAAGAAGATGTGGTTTATCTATACCATGCAATACTACATGGCAATGCTGATGTCATTTAGATAAAAACAGCTCTCCCCTTTAAAAGAGAGAACACAGGATGGTGCTTCTCTTCATCATGGTTCTCCTTTTCTACTCAATGTACGCAGCCACTTTTTCGTGAGCAGGCAGCAACGCTCAAGTCTATGGGCCTGCAACATGCCCAGCTGTGTGAGGTGGAAGAAGACATCATGCAGGTATAAAGGGTCCTGGCTCCCAAAGGAGTTACAGACTAGCTGGCAGCACAGCTGGCCAACAAGCAACAACAGTGCAGAGAGATGAATGCTCAAGAGCTGGTGGGGTAGAGGAGCTTGGGATGCCTGGTCTGGGGAGAGGAAGGTCCCTGATTTTGTGAACTTCCCCTTCTTGTCCCTGCTGTTGTCAGACTACATGGAAAGGCAGTAAAACATGGAGGTGAAGAGGATGCGTCCCTTCTATCCTGCCTGGTGTTGTTTAACCCCTGCTCATCAGCTTTCACATTATACAGTGGGGATGCTAATATTAGTGCCTACATTATAGGATTACCATGAATTTAAAAGATGTTGCTACATAACAGGGCTTACAAGAGTGCCTGGTACACAATATATGTTCAACATATGTAACTTGCCACCATGTGTTACATTCAATATTTACTTGTTCATTCACTTTCTTTCTCTCTGTGTCTTTATCTGTCTCTCCACTAAATCATAACCTTCATGAGCAGGGGATTTTTTCTTTTATTGTTTGGTACAATAATCACAGAGCTTGGAATAGTCACTAGCACACAGGCACTTACTAAATATTTGTTTATTGTATATATGATCACTAATAGTATACTTGGCTTGAATTATTTTAGTAACCCAGCCTCTATATACCTCCAATAATTTTTCTCTCCTGCCTAAACATTTTAAGGGCTCTTGGGGCTCTTGAGTTGCTCAGTTAGTTAAGCATCTCAGTCTTGATTTCAGCCCAGGTCATGATCTCATGATTCATGAGACTGAGCCACGTGTTGGGCTCTGTGCTGACAGTGCAGAGCCTGCTTTCACACACACACACACACACACACACTCTCTCTCTCTCTCTCTCTCTCTCTCTCTCTCTCAAAATAAATAAAAAACATGAAAAAAAGATAAAGCCTCACAGGTTAACATAAGGGAAGGGAAGGAAAAGTAGGATAAAAACACAGAAGAAGGCAAACCATAAGAGATTCTTAAATACAGAGAATAAGCTGAGGGTTGCTGAAGGGGAGGTGAGTGGGGGAGGCGTTAAATGGGTGATGGGCATTAAGGAGGGCACTTGGTGGGATGAGCACTGGGTGTCATATGTAAGACATAAATCACTGGATTCTAATCCTGCTGCCATGACAATACAGTATGTTAACTAACTTGGATTAAAAAGAAATAAAGTCTCCTCTTTTCACAAATCAAGAGTTCACACCCTGTCTCTCTTCTGTATAATTGGCCTCAGCCTGTGTGGACAGCTTTGTCACTTTCTTTTGCCCCAACCCTTACAACCACCTGGCATAGTCTGCTCCCTGTCCTAGCTCCTGCTTTTTCTCCTCCAACCAGAGCCTTTACATGTGCTTTTATTTTCTTTCTGTATAACATGACTTCCCCTATGTCCCCCTCAGTTAGAATCCTAATTCCCTTTCATAGTCCATTTCACACTTTCATTTGAGAGCCTCTTCTTCACCTCTCCTCTAATACTACATTTCTCCCCTTTGTGTGCCTATTTTGGCATTTGTCTTGTTCTTCCTTGTGTTAGAATTAGGGGTGTATATATCTGCCTCCTGTTTAGATCAGGAGCTCATTTAGGGCACTAGCTGTGTTTTTGTATCTTTATATTCCTGACCTATCCCAGTGTCTGGCATAGAATGGGCACTTAATATGTGCTTATTGAAGAGCCTCAAAGTTACTTGAGTCCTGTACTTGTATAGCCTTCATATCTCACATCCTGGTGCATGAGTATCTTGCTTATTTACTTACTCATTCATGTTCTGCTTTAGAACGTGAGCTTTGAGGCACCTGGGTGGCTCAGTCGGTTGAGCACCTGGCTTTGGCTCAGGTCACTATCTCACTGCTCGTGGGTTTGAACCTCATACTGGGCTCTGAGCTGACAGCTCAGAGCCTGGAACCTACTTGGGATTCTGTGTCTCCCCCTATCTCTACCCCTCCCCCAGTCTCTCTCTCTCTCTCAAATATAAATAAACATTAATAAAAAAAACTAAGAACATGAACTCAAAGATGAGAACCTTGTCTGTCTTGTTTACATGTGAGTCCCTAGTGCCTAACAGTGTCTGGTATGAACAATTGGTCAAGTGATATTTGGGCGATGAACTAATCAATTCCAATTGGCTCTGACACGCAGTGTCTTTGTGGGAGGAGTCTGCCTCTTCCAACTGAATCGCTTATCACTTTCCCACATCCTGCCTCCTCCGTTATTTCTACTTTCTGACTCTCTTGGTACAGGGCTGACTTCTATATGCCCAGTAGCCAATTCTAAGTACATATCTGCTCCATAATTTGTTTGTTTATTTTTAACTTAGTGAGAAGAGTGCTCTTACCAACATTTACATATTTGAAGTGATATCATGACCTCAAAAACAATTACTTTTGTCATTCGTGTGGAACTTTTAAAAAGCACATTCCCAGTAGTATTCACAATATTGAGTGATGTTTCATCTTGAACAGAATGAACTTCTAAACGCTTTACTTTGATTGTTTAGATTAGATGAAAAAAAGTGAATTGTTATTGGAATTAACCGTTTTTTTTCTTTTATTTATTTTTTTTTGAAGTTTTATTTATTTCTAGGAGAGAGAGAGAGAGAGACAGCGTGGGCAGGGGAGGGTCAGAGAGAGAGGGAGTCACAGACTGAAACAGGCTCCAGACTCTGAGCTGGCAGTCAGCACAAAGCCCCATGCGGGGCTCGAACCCACGAACCGCGAGATCATGACCCAGGCGAAAGTCGGACGCTCAACCAACTAAGCCACCCAGGCGCCCCATTAACAGATTTTTTTTCTAATTGATACATCTGATTGCATTAATATAAAACTGGTATCATTTAATCGTGTTTTCCATTCTTCTCTTGGTGGTGGTTGTCAGAAAAAGTTATCACTTCACTCCTAGCATGAGTGCAATGAAACTTGGAATTGACAAATGTATTGGCAAGATTGTCCAGAAAAACACAACCAATCGATAGAAGAGTGTATATATTTATCTAAGAGTTGTATTATAAGGAGTTGACTTACATGGCTATGGAGGTGGCAAGTCTAAAATCTTTACAGCTAATGTCTCAAGCTGGCAGGCTACTGTAGAAACAGAAAGAGCTCACAGTCCATTTCAAATGCTGCCAGGCAGGGAGAATTCTCTCTTACTTGGGGAGAAGGCATTGTTTTATTTTATTCAGGCCTTCAACTGATTGGATGAGGCTCACTCACGATTAGGGAAAACAATCTGCTTTATTTAGTCTGCTAATTCAAATATTAGTTTCAGTCAAGAACTCTCTGACACACATACCAGAATAACATTTGACCAGGATTTTAGACAGTGTTCTTAAAACCACTGATAAACTTGGAGTTAGATACTGATGCTTCTGGAACAGATCTGTGTTCTGTTTTTTTATGTAGCCAGTAATATCACCACGGTTCTCAGCAAAGATGGTAAATGCTGATAACCATTTTGTGTGTGTTACAGTTTTATCGTTAACTTTATTGAAAAAGAGAAAGATATTTACATTTCCATTACTCATGCACTTTATTTTTTGTTGAACTCATTGCTGCTGAGGGTTTATTGTAAAATGAAAGCAGCATAGCAAACACTAAGATATATAGTTCCAGATTTTATACCACACAGAATGTGAAAAAGTTGCTGCAGCAAGATTGCTCCCGTTACTCTCTATGGGCCCTTGAACAAGACTCCTGCATGTCATGTGTGTCACCCCAACTTTCCCCACCGACCTGGGAGCCTGGTGGCCTGTGGCTTCCTGCACCTGGCAGGTCATGGCACAACTGGAAGGAGCCGAAACACCAAGTCTGTAACTTAGCACCACCCCAGAGGGGGAATTACTCTCCTTGGTGGCTTGTGTCTGTGTGCATTTCAACATCTAGAGGAGAGCTGTACGCAGTGTCCCTAAGATGGTGGCACTGAGTCAGGAAAAGATGGGGAAGGAGAGACAGGTCAACCCTCATTGTCTTCCAGATGTAGCCTGGAGTTGAAGTTAGAACTTGCTCACTGCACATGTGACTCCCACTCCAAGAGATGCAATTGTGGCAGAAGCCGGAACTACAAGTGAAAGGGCACCAATCCAATCATGGCTTCTTTTAAAGAAATTCTTTTTTTTTTTTAATTTTTTATAATGTTTTTATTTAGTTTTTGAGAGAGAGAGAGAAAGAGAGAGAGAGCAGTGGAGGGACAGAGAGAGAAAGGGAGATACAGAATCTGAAGCAGGTTCCTGGCTCTGACATGTCAGCACAGAGCCTGACATAGGGCATGAACCCACAGACTGTAAGATCATAACCTGAGCCAAATCGGACACTTGACTGACTGAACCACCCAGGTGCCCCTTAAAGCAATTCTTAATAGGACTCCATTAAGCAATGACAACCTAGGCAGAATACCAGGATGATATTGGTCAACAGGCACCATCCATGACAAACAGAGCATTTGGTCACCTTACCTATAGGTGCTTTATCCTTAGGCTCTAGGGATACTCCGATCTTGGCTCACTTTTAGGGTCATTTCTCTAGGGTTTCCACGTCTGTGTAGTGTCAGCATCCAAGACTTGCAGGAGCGTGGGGGCACAGGCGGGGACTCTGCCCTCCCACAGACTCCAGGTCCTCCAAGAGTTGCTGCAGAAGGCTGGACTGTGCTGCTTCCCAGGTGGCTGGAAGGGAGGACATTCCCATGGACCCACCTATTCTCCATTCTTACCCTGATGTAGAAAGCCCAATTTTAACTCCCAGTGTGTATGGGTCCTGAGGCTTCCTCTCCTGTCCCCACGAGGCCTTAAATTCACTTGTTGTTGTGGCTTCTCTCCTCATTTCTGGCCCGTGTGACTTCCTTGTCCCAGCCTCCTTCATCAATACAACTCAGATACCCATGAAATAGACATGTGCTGAAACCAGAACTTCTATGTTTGAGTAGGAGCTGAAGGGGAAGGATTGCTTAGGGTGTCCCCTCCCTCTCAGACACCAAGCCTCCAGGCCTCCTCTGCTTTCCTTGAATAGAAGGCACCGAATGACTGTGGAAGTCAGATGGGCATAGGGGTGTTTGTCTCCCTTGTTAATTGAGGACACCTTCTTGAGGGCACAAACTTCTAGCACAAGGCAAAGCCCAGTGGAAGATTCCATAGGGAAGGCCAGGGCAGGAGAGTTTCCTAAGCCCATCACGTGGTAGAGCCTACAACTCTGCTTTTGGCCTTGGAAGGAGAGAAGAGTGTTTTATCCTTGAGGAGTTTGATAAGATAGATTCTCAATACCTCTTTGGGTAGAGAAAGTGAGTTCCAGGATTTTCTTAACATTTTCATTCATTCATCTGTTCATTCATTCATTCTTCCTTAACTCCCAAAACACTTTTTTAAAAAGTTTATTTATTTATTTTGAGAGAGAGAGAGAACAGGGGGAGGGGCAGAGAGTGAGGGAGAAAGAATTTCGAGGAGGCTCCACACTGTTAGCATGGAGCCTGATTTGGGGCTTGAACCCACAAACCATGAGATCATGACCTGAGCTGAAACTAACAGTCAGCTTAACAGACTTAACTGACTGAACAACTCAGGCGCCCCATCCCCAAACACTTTTTAACATCTACACCTACTTTGTGGCTGAAATACCTCTGATGTCAATCCTTCTAGGTTACGGAGAAGAGTTGTCTCTGAGGGCAAAGGAGGGCCTGCAGGCTGATTATGTGGACACAAGGCTTCAAGAACCACTTCCTCCCCTTTCACAGCCACTACAGGAAGTGCCTATGGCACCCACCTCTTGCTGGAAGCCTGGCTATTGTGGGGAGGAGGACCCTGGCCAGGCTGTGGGTCCACCCAAGGGGTTGGTGACTAGGGGCTCCCTTGGCAGAAGAGCAGGGGAAGGTCCAAGTCCAGTGGGGAAGACAACACCAATAAGCCACTGTCAATACCTCAGGGTCTGAGTGGCCTGAGACTAAAAGTGTTAAAAGCCTTGGGGGTCCTGAGGATCTCTCTGGGTGCTAACAAGGCAAGGCTATGACACTTGGTGTGGACGGGATGGTTGAACAACCCTCCTCAACTTGGGAGAAAGGCAAGGCAAGAGGGAGCTATTAATCCTTTTATAATTGATTGACCCAACTCAGTGTTGACCACTACCTCCAGGGTCTTCTGGACACTCTAATAATTGTGCTCTCAACTCAGCTTCTTCCCAGGCTGGCCAGGGTGCTGATTCTCTCCTGCTCCAGCACTGAGGGTCTCCAGCATATTCCCTGGGCTTGAGCAGTGCCCACCTGCTCCTACCCCCTCCCCCCAAACACACACACACACACTCTCACACACACACACACACGCTTACAAGCATACATACACCCACGCCTGCACATGTGGGCACGCGCGCGCGCACACACACACACACAGACACACACACACATCTCATCCATGCAGGTTGCAGGAGAGTTTTGCAATCCTGGTCAGGCCTGGGCAGGATAAGATAGCAGCTCTCATTCTTTCCTCTGGGTCACAGTGGTTTCAGCCACACAGTAGATGTGAATGTTAAAAAAAAAATTGTATAATATGAATACATGAATGGATGAATGAATGAAGGGATGAAAATTTTAGGAAAACCTGGAACCTCCTTCCTCTGTCCAAAGAGGTCTGGGAAAGTTTACTTCACTTCTCAGATAAAAAGCACACTCACAGCAGCCTCAAGGCAAGACAGGAGAGAGTAGGGCAGTGCTCCTTCTCAGCTGGGGGACACCTGTCTCCTGGACTTCTCTCAGAGGGCACTCCAGGCTGGTGACATGCCCCCTCTGGGGCTCCCTCTCTTTACCTGAACCCAGTTTGACCTCCAAGAGCAGGCTGACTTTGCCTGGAAACACATGGAACCAGGAACACTTTGAATGGCAAGACCCCGAAGGCAACAGTGGCAATGGTGAGATGATGGGTGTGATGCATGGTGGGCCATCCTATAATCAGCAAGGACACAGGGCAGATGACAGAGGTGGGCAGAGCAGGTTTCTGGCCTGGGAAAAATCAGTGAGTGGTAATGTCCTTTCTGTTCTGATCCTGGGGGCCACCGTCCCTTGTCAGTTACATGGCTGTGATAAGCGGACTACTACTGGATTCGTGCCACTGTGTGCATCAGGCATGATGCTATAGAGGAAACAGCATAGAAATAAGAGTCCAGATGCCAGAGTTCCAGTTACCATTCTCTCACTGCATCTTGTGTGACTTTGAGGTAGGTACTTGACTTCTTTGAACATTGAACTCCTAGAAAAATGGGAATAGACAACCTTACTTCATCTCTCTTCTGGGGGAGATGGGACCTTCCCAGGGTTAGAGTGAGAGCCACTCTGGAGAGACTTTAGACACCAGCCAGCAATGCCCTCACTTGACACAGATAGAGAGCTGGGGTCCAGAGAAAGAAGGGGCATGGGCAAGGTCACACAGTAGACCAGAAGTAGAGCTGGGCTCAAAGCCGGGTCTCTGGCCTCTTGGGCAGTGCTGGTTCCCCTGCCTCAGTCTAATCAATGTGGGTCCTCACAAAAAGAAGTTTTCTAGAGGCTCTAGGTGGCTCTAAGATCTTCTAGCAGGGAGACCAGCACATGCATAGGAGGCTGCAAGCAGTCAATACTGTTGTACAAATTGTGGAAAGGAAACAGAATCCCAGGACCTGTTCCCACACTAGCCAGAGAACTACTGTATTAGCTGAAAGTCCTTCCTGGTATCTGTCGTCACCCTTACTCTTATCCATTTAAACCCACCGGTGGTAGTTCTGTCTTTAGTGTCTAAGTTCAGCCGTAGTCAACAAGTGATGTTTGCTTGCCTACTGAGCATAAACTATGCTTAGCAGAGAAAGACAGCCTTTTTCCAAGATGCAGGGAAAATTCATTTGAGTTGAATTTTCAGGGGTTAGAAGATGGTTTCCAGAAAGAAGAGAGAGGAAATATGATGACTGTCATTTTATTTCTTTTAATCATTAGAAAGCTCTGATTTATAGGGTGCTGAGCACGTCACATAATACTTTCATAATTGTCAATGGCTTTTCCTCAGAGTCTTTAGTCAGTGGATATCAGGGTCTCTCTACTTCTTTGCTTTTGCTTTCTTTCCTTTGTTTGTTTTGTAGAACTTAGATTCATCTTGGCCTGGCTGGCCAGTGATAGAGAGGGGGAAAGGGATAGGAGCATTGAGGTTCAAAGTCTTCTTCTGAAGTTTCAGGTCCAAAATATCAAAAGTTATCTGTATCTCATATTGAAGCAGCTCCTTCAGGCATTCTATCTGAATGTGAATGGCCTCATTGATGAGATTTTCTAACTCCTGGAAGAAATAGAACATGGCTAGTGGTCAGAGCTCTGGAGAAAGCTGAGGCCGTCTGCAGATATCCAATTCTGAACACATCAGCTCTTTGTTTTTTCTGTGTTCTAAAGCATTCCATTTCCCCCACCAAATCTCTTGGCCACCCTTGTCCCTCTACTTTGTGCTCTGAGAGGCTGACTTATAAGGGCTGCCTCAATTGGCTACCTTGACCTATAGCTTCAAGTTGATTTCAGCCAATGGAAGATACTGGCAGGAAATCTGAACCTGGGAAGAGAATGAAGTCTCTTGACTCCCTCTGGATCTGTGGTGGGTTGGCCATGGCTCTGATCCTCTGCCTACAGCCACACCTCCTATCCCATAGCCTTCTCCTACAGCTCTCTTTCTGGATTCCAGTGACTGCTTCTTTCCTTATCCTTTCAGGCCTACTGTGGCAATAACCCTGGTTGAGTGTGTTATTTATTACTAATATGGTTCTGGGCCTATAGGCTAGTCCCATATTCCCTTATCTTCTGGTCAATGCATGTTCCACTTGGATATCATTCCCCTTCCTTCCACTCTTGCCCTCATCTCAGTTTTACATCTCAAAATTCTAGTAGCAGCTTTCATCAGAAGGGACAGTGAAAGTTTCTCAGAGAGTGTCCTCCAAGCAGCCAGCCATGGAAAGAATGGAAACTTAGCCACCATCTGCCATGTTAAACTTGAGACCCTCTCTGTCATCTCAATCAGGATTATGGAACCATGGAATCCTGGAGACATAGACCATGTAATTATGTGTCTCCAAATTTCCTGCTTGAGCATCCAAACAGTAGAGGAGAGTTTGTGCTTGTCTTGAGGGTGTCAGGTGACAACATACTTGTAGTACCTAACTGTCTAGAAGACATTTCTTTGAGATATCTTATTTTAACTTAAAATATCATGCAAAATCTTATATTTGCTCCAGAATATCTCCTTGCTTGTTTTTATATAAAAATGATATTCTTCCGCTAAGTCGTTGGGGAGAGGATTGTGCTCCAAGAGGATGTATCACGTTTATCCTATGGTGTTCAGTGTCCCCACCTCAGGCACACAAGCAGGGGCACACGGTGGAGGGGACCCTAGTTCATGAGCTCCATCAGGCAGGAACCAGCAGCAAAGTAATGGGGGCTGGAAGGGCAACTGGGAGGGGCAGGGAAGGACTGCAGGAGTGGGAGGGAAGGCCCTCCCTCCCATCCATTCCCTTGTCCACATGTTCTAGAGCAAGATCCCCTGGAGGAGGTGAGACAGGCTATTGCTTAAGTTCTTTTCTTCTTTAAAAAAAATTTCTTTTGAGAGAGAGCACAAGCTAGGGAGGGTCAGAGAGAAGAGGGAGAGAGAGGGAGGGAAAGAGAGAGAATCTTAAGCAGGCTCTACGCTCAACACAGAGCCATATGTGGGGCACAATCCCATGACCCTGGGATCATGACCCAAGCTAAAATCAAGAGTTGGATGGACACTCAACTGACTGAGCCACCCAGGAGCACCTGTTGCCTAGGTTTTGTTGGGTTCTTCCTTGCTGGACATCGTATTGCACTAAGATTACCTGGCAGCCCAATGTGCTATTTCTCTGGGAGACTTGACTTAACCTAAGAAGAGTATCATTTATTCTATTGTGTTAATTGCTCTTTAGAGATTTTCCCCATGTTGTACTTCACAGGGCCATTCGCTCCTTGCCTGACAGTTTAAAAACCTTTTGGAATACACAAGCCCTGTGACTCTCCACCCTATCCCAGCCCTAATACCCCCAACATATGCACCCATGTGTACACATATACACATACTTGTCTCTGTATTCAAAGATACTGCAATGATGCTGCTATTAAGTGCCTATGCTTAGTTAAAAAATTAATACGGACTCTTCCAGGCCCTTAATAAGTTGGTTGTCCTGGGGCCAATCTAGTCACCATTCAGTAAAGAGCTGGTTGGTCGATGAGACTCTGGCTCCTGGAACCTTTGTGGCCTTAAGACTGGTCGAGACAACAGCCCGATTTCTTCGATCCATGCCACAATCTTATAAGTTCTCCCTGGACCACTAGCCCCACTGCTTTGCCTACCTCAGCATAACACCCACCTTGAACTGTCCCCAGTGGCCCTTCCTTCATCAACTTTCCCCACCCCCAGGCCCCGATGAATGCCAACTCTGCCGGCAGATGAAGGGCACTGAGACAATCTGTGGTGGTTCAGAGCCTGGGCTTTTCTTTAGACATTGGGATCTGTCAGGCCTTAGTCCAAATGTAAACTCTACCACCTGATACCTTGGTGACCTTGGGCAAGTGGATTAAGTTCTCTGAGCCTCACTTTTCTCATTACTAACATGGGGACATGAATTATACCTCACAGAGATATTTTGTGAAATATGTATGCAAAGGCTGTGGCTGCAGCTCAATGACTGTCTGTCCCCTTCTGCTTCATCCCATGTGTTCAGACAATGGGGTCTTGTCTGCGAGTCTCCATGTGCTCTTGGTAGGAGTGCGCATTTGTATGTAGTAGGTAAGCATCCTCCCCCCTCACGGGTCCAGTCTTACCTCTCTCTTCAGAACCCGGCTGGGCTGCTCGGGCACCTCAGAGAATGTTTTCTGTAGCTTGTGCTCCTGTTCCAGGTGCAGCGCCTCTTTCAGGAGCCCCACATTGGTGCGTTTCTGTACCTCAGCCATACTGAGCTCTGCCACTTGCTGCTCAATCTGCCAGATGTCCCTGTCCATGCCCTTGGCTAGCGGGAGGGGCTGCGGAGGTGAACACACTTCCAGGTGGGTGACAGTCAGGTTGACCTCCTGGTCCTGGCCTAGGACATACTGGTAGAGTTTGTAGTGGCGGATGAAGGTGTTGTGGAAGTAGTCACAGAGGGCCAGTAGGTGAGTGGTATTGAACTGCCCCTGGTAATCTCTGAGTTTATTCCCCAGGATTGTCACAGCCTCAGTGATGGAGCAGCCTGTGGGTACAGAGGGGCTGGGCATTGTCAACTGAGGTAAAGCTGCATTGATAGGTGATCAACATAGGTTCAGAAACTAGGCCCTTTGACCCCAGAAACCATGTCCTACCAGTTACTCTATTTTACCATTTATCAGTTCTTTAAAGTTATGGAGTAGGGGCACCTGGGTGGCTGAGTTGGTTGAGTGTCCAACTTCAACTCAGGTCATGCTCTCATGGTTCATGGGTTCAAGCCCCTCATCAGGCTCCTGCACGGGGCCTGCTTCGGATCCTTTGTCCCCTCTCTCTCTTCGCCTCCTCTGCTCATGCTCTTTATCTCAAAAAATAATGAACACTAAAAAATATCCCCCCCAAAAAAGCTATGGAATATATCACATTTCCCTTTTGCCTTGGCTTCTAGGAAGTTCAAAGCCAAATCTATACAGTAACTTACCTTTATCTCATTTTTAAAATATGACTATCCCACCCCTTACCGATATTTTGACCTTTAACTCTTATTTTAAAGGTTTACTTCCGCTGTTATTTATATTGTTTCCACTCCAAACCCTTAGGAAAGGAAATGAGGATGTAAAAAAAAAAAAAAAGGATTCTTGGGGTATCACGATGGCTCAGTTAGTTGAGTGTTCAACTTTGGCTCAGGTCATGATCTCATGGTTCATGAGTTCGAGGCCCGCAATGGGCTCTGTGTTGACAGCTTGGAACCTTGGAGCCTGCTTTGGATTCTGTGTCTCCCTCTTTCTCTGCCCCTCCCTTGATCACACTCTGTCTCTCTCTCAAAAATAATAAATAAACTTTAAAAAGGATTCTAATAAAAGTAGAGTATGAGATGGCTAGAGAGACAGATGTCCAGGCAACGGTTATCTTGGAGATGTGTGTCATAGACTTAGGCAAATATTGCTTCTACCATGCAAACAAAGATCAGTTTGGGCGTTATACCATAGAATGCTTTCCTGAGCGAACTATATTCTCTCACCCTCTCCATGCACTCCCTTTGCTCACAACTCCATCAAAAGCTGTGGTCAAGGAAGCAGGACTCTTCCCAGCATATGATTGGATCTTAACACAGGGGGTGGCTCAGTAAAGGGTGTATGCCTTGGCAAACAGACATTGGGCAGAGAGAGGGACAAGAGACAAGTGATAGAGAAAGAACATGCCTTGGTACAAGGATACCTGGGTCCTCACACAGATGCCATCCCTGCCATGCACTGTAAATTCAGTTAAGTGTCTCTTGCTTTCTGACTCAGTGTCTACCTCTGCAGAATGGGAGTTTGGGCCTGCTGGCCACCAAGTCATATGATTTTGGGGATTCACAGTTTTATCTACTAAAGGTCGATATAAAGTGTTGGATGCACTGAACCTGGATTTCCTTCCGGAGTGGAGGCCCAACCTGTCTGTAGATACTCCTCCTTATCTCTCCTATGTGAGGGCCCCATGTGCTACTGGTGGGGCCTCTCATCTTTCTAGCCAGAGGGCCCCTTTCTCTTTTAGGAGGGGCTGTCTCAGTATTGCCCATGTAGTTGCTTGTAAAATCCTCCACACTCCACCCCCACTGTATGTTCATCTGGCTCCTCACTTTTGGCTCTGTGTGGGCATATTTAACCTTAAATCTCCCCAGAGTACTGAGATGGTAAGTCATCACTGTCTTAGAAAAATATTAGTAGATGGATCATTACTCCACTTTTAGCCTCATTTAGAATGTGCTGGGAAGTGTCACTTGAATTTAGACTTCAGTCTTCTGGGGGAAGGATGAAGAGAGGCATCTCCAATGTGCAGAACAGGAGGCTGGTGGCTGTTTTTTCCCTCTTTCAAGGAAAATCAGCAGGCTCAGAGGTCCAAGAGAGTGCTTCTCTTTCCAGATGGTGTAGAGGGAGGGCACTGGGCTTGGAAGCCTGAGACAGCTCTGTCCCATTCTAGTTGTGACATTGGGCCTTAATTCCCACAGATGTAAAATGAGAGATAATTATATTTAATTGATAGGATTTTTATGAGGATCAAATGAGATGACTTTATCAAGTGCCTTTTACAGAGCCTGCTACAAGGTAGTAATTAATAAACACTGTAAGAAAAGATGAGTTTGTTTCTGCCCTGTGAAAAGTCTCTCCTGGCCACATCTATAATTCCTTCTTTCCATCTCTCCATCTATTCATCCACCCATCCACCCACCCATCCATGCATCCATCCATGAGTGCATGCATGCATGTATCCATCCATCCGTCCCTCCATAAATGCATCCATCTATCCACTCATCCATCAATCATCCATTCATCCACCCATCCAACCACCCATTCATCCACCCATCCACCCATTCTTCCATCTATCTATCCATCTACCCACTCATTCATTGAACCATCCAACCATCCATGCACCCATCCGTTTCCCATCCATCCACCCATTCATCCCCCCCATTCATTCCCTACCCACCCACCCATCCATTTGTCAACTATTACTGAGTGCCTGTTAATTACTAGGAACTATGCCAAGTCAATACTATGGCAATACTATGATAAATAAGATGCATTCTTTATTTTTAAAGTACTCACAGGAAAGACACACAAGTAAATGTTACAATATATGTGTAAAGAGAAACAGAATCAGGTGAAGAGGAAGGTTCAGTTGAGGATAGGGATTTACCGGGAGGAGATAATGCATGAACTACATCTCAGAGGCTTAGTGGGGGGACAGAGCCAGTAAAGATGGTGAGGGAGACACTTTCTGGGTACAGCCTGGGTGAAAACATTGGGGTAAGATGCTTCATGGCATGGGTGGGGAACAAGCTTGGGTTTGTTGTTGTTGGCATGGAAAAATCGGAGCAGAAAAAGGCAAGGGTTGTGTGGAGAGGTAGTGGAAGACAGATGGGAGGGCCTTGAATGTTGCATTCAGAAAGCAGGGCTTTGCATTATAAGCAGTGCAGGGTCTGTCCAGTGTTGTAGGAAGATTGTACACATGGCCATGCTTGCCTTGAGCTAAATCACATTGACGGTCATATGGTGATGGTGCATGGCATGGCACAGTCCAGATGGGATTACTGTGGCCTGACAATGCCAGGTCAGCAGGTGTGGACAGGAGCAGATTTGAGTAGCAGGACCGATGGTCAGATGTGGAGTGTGGCAGCAGCCTGCATAATTCCCAGGTGCTTACATGAAAAGAGTGGTGGAACCACCAATAGAATATGATATAGGTTGGACATTCACCTCTGACATGACCCCTGCCCTCAGAGAGCTTCCAGTTTGTAGAAGAAGTGACAATTAAAAAGATGACATTTCCTTTTTTATGCTCAGTCCCCAGCACAAGGCTTTGTGCACAGTTGGAGCCAATGGGTAACTAGTGAGTAAATGAACAAATTCTGATGTTAAGTGCAGTGACAGAGCTATTCATTTACCCATCCAACAAGTATTAGGGGCTTTCCATGTATTACAAGCTCTTCTAGGTTCCAGGGAGGCAGTGAAGGGCTAGGGAGAAGACACACAAGAGTATAACTCTGTTCAGGCTATGCGGGCTGGGTGGGCACAGAGTAAGAAGTGACTTTGTTAGGGAAGTCAGGGAGCAGTTCTCTGAGAATGTGATGAAGGGGCTGAGATGAACAGTGTCAGAGGAGTTAATGGACAAAGAGAGGTAGGAAATAATGAAGCAGGCAAGGGCAACATTATGTGCCTGCAGATGGAGAAAGCATGGCCCATTTGAGGAACCAAAAGGCTGGGGGTGAGGGACTGATAGACTAGAAGGCAGCCAGTGAGAGATTCCCTGGTTCTAGAAGAGGTTGGGCGGTGGACAGCAGCCCAGTGGTGCAGGACCTCCTAAGATCCTGTGGGAGGAATTTGGTCTTTATCCTAAGAGTGATGTTTTTAAAACAATGACCCTTTCACAACATGAGTCAGATCATGGTCTTCCTCTGCATAAAACCCTCCTTTCTTCTTCTCCCTCTGTTTCTGCCTGGCACAATGGCCTTCCCCTATTTTTCCACCATACCATGTATACCTTTGTGCCATACCTTAGCTTCAGATTCTATTCCTGGCTAATGATGCTCTGCCCCCAGATGCTCTGTTCTGCTGAGTGAACTTTACACACGGCACCTGTTTCAGGACCTCTCACCTGTCACATGGCTTCTGGGTCCCTTCTTGCACAGGTGTGAGTTTTGTGCTGCTCTGTGGGCATTTTGTTCTTTTCTTTTTTGCTTTTGGAGAGGGTTGGTTAAAAATCATACAGAATATACAAGTCTCTGTTGTTGTTGTTGTTGTTGTTTTTTAAGGTGCTCATGTACATTACATAACAACATAAAGAGAGGTGAAGATTTCTCTAAAAGCAACATTCAAGCAAGTGCCCATGTTTAGGACAAAACTGGGCACTGATGTGCAGAGAGGACTAAGCAAAAGTACAAGGAGATGGGTGCTCACATGGGAAAGGTATCCTGACCCAGGACACGGGGGGACCAGGAGCCAGCAAAGTTCTCCTACAGAGAGGACACTGGAGCTCAAAGGGAGAATGGGAAGTTTGACAGAAGATGGTAGGGAAGGGCCCTCTGGGTGGAGCCCACAGGACAAAGGCTGAAAGTAAATAGGGCACAGCGTGGGCATGTACATGATCCACATGGTTCAGAGTTTCTGGGAGGAAAAGCTGGAGTCTGGGAGACTCTCTGGGGGTGGGAGTGGGGGGCGGACAGAAGGGCTTGGCATCATCAGTTTGGAAAGGGCAAGCTTGTATATGTCACATGAAACAACTGGACTTCAAAACAGAAGCCAGGCTCTTTAAAGAGAATTCATTGATCATTTAAATTTGGCTTCAGGACCAACTGGTACCTTCTGAAATTGCATCCAGAATTTCAATGCACTTTTTTTTCCTGGGGTGGTGGTGCATGTTCATAGAAAGAATCATCAGATTTCTGAAAGGAAAATTAAGAACTGTGGCTGAGAGCTGCAGAGCCACTCAGAGATCTTAAGCCGAGAAGGGAGAGGTCAGATGGGTATTTCAGAGGGATAGTAGTGGTGTGTGGGGATAGCAAACATGATCAGTAAAGGAATCTCAGAGTCTGGGGGACTAGGATAAGGTCACTGGTTTCTGATAATCAAAGCTGGACTCCAGGTTGTTATGGAGGCAACTGTGTGAAATTTGTGAGGTGAATCATTGCATCTTCTCTGGGCTCTGTGGAGCCAAAAGAATGTACTGGAAAATGCCGTCCCTCCTCCAGCCTGGCCTGTCAGTGCACGGAGCTGGGATCACCTGCAGCCTCCAGATGTGGGTGGCCACAACTGCCTCATTTGCCAAGGCCAGCCCATGATTTTCTCTATTGAACCTGTGGGCAGCCATGCACAGAGCCCAGGTTTGAATCAAGAAGTCTGAGGGCTCAGTTGTGCTGAGTGACCTCAGCAAATGTTGGCAAGTGCTCCCAGCTACCTGTCATCCTGGCAGGTGCCCTGTTATGGGCATGAGCTATTGCTTTAGCTTCAAGGTCATAAAACGCAAAAGTGGACCTCGTCCAGGGTCAATGGGGAAGGAGGTCTTGAGTTTGATTCTAACTTCCAGCCCCAAGATTCTTTGGACCAGCTCTGGTTTTCAACAAAGATCATCCAAAACTTGCTCATGAGACACACTTTCTTGGCCCTCAGACCACTCTCTATTTGCCGCAGGTTGAGAAGTTCCGATGACTCAGAAAGCCAAGGATTAAGTCTCAGAGAGAATCTGCCTCTGGCTGCCAGGGGACAGATCTGTACGTGCAAGTTGCTCTTCAATAACAGGGAGTGGCCTTCATTTGCATTGGCTGCTGGGAACTTCCTGAAGACAGTCCCCAAGCCCCTGGAGGCCAGCACCTGCATGGGGACGCAGGTATGGGAGAGGAGGAGAGCAATGAGGAGGTGAAGAGCGGGGTTGGGATGACAATACCAGATGCTCCAGAATCAGGGCAAAAAAGCATTGGGCTTGGACCAGGCATTCTGGACACCTGCCTCCCACCACCCCTCATATTCGGGGTCTGGGGCTGGGTGAGAGCAAGGGAGATGTGCCATGTCCTGAAAGGGCTGTGAACGGTGAAGAGGCGTTGCTCCTCCTGGGTGGGCGTGAGGGGGAGGATCCAGGTGCCACTAGTGCCCCCTGACAAACCAGTTTGGTTGCCCCCGCCTTGGCTCGAAGGGGAGGAACCAAGTCAGGCTGAAGCCTCACTGGCTTACCTTTCTATGCACGTACCAAGGCTGACTTGGGATGGTGGAAAATAGATGAAAACACAGGACCTGCATCTCCACCCGCATCCTGCATCCTAAATGCTGCCCCCTTGCCCATCTTTCAACTCATGGTAAGGTTCTGCCAAACTCATTTACACCAAGGTGCAAATGACAGAGACAGCTCATGTGCTTTCCTTGAGGTAGCAAAAGACTCCTGTTGAGGGAGCTCCCATTGGTCCCCACATGCCCTAGGTCATCTCAGATTCCATTGAATTCCTCCTATGTGGGAGGTATATAGGCACTTTACTGGTGACAGAAACTGAGGCTCAAGGACTCAAGGGATTTGCTCAAGGACACAGGGCTGGTGCAGTGGGGATCCAGAATTCAAGCTGCAGCCTCACCCAGCCATCTAGTTCCAAGCAACTTTGGGCTGTCTTTGTAGACCCTTAGAGATGGACACTGGAAGGAGCCCTCAATCCTTTCAGACACATGTTCAAACAACATGTCTGATGTGTTGCAATAGGTATTACATAGAAATGAGTGCTTCAAAGCCAGAGACCTTGAAGACATGTTGGATCAAAATAAATGAAGAAGGCCCTTAATATGCTAGTGGGCTCGGCAAGTGGACCCAAAGTGTTGAGCATCTGCAATATTTCTCAAATTTATTTGAGGCAAATAGTCTCTTGGAGCAAGAAGCATATTTGAGCAACTATCCTTTCATATTAGAGATGGGAAACTAAGACCCCCTTTGCCTCTATGAACTGCTCTAGATAACCTCACATAAGTGGAATCATAAGGTACTTGGCCTTTTGTGGCTGGCTTATTTCACCTATGGTAATGTCCTCAAGGTTCATCTGTGTCATAATTTCCTTCCTTCGTCGGGTTAATTAATGTTTCATTTTATGCATATAGCACATTTTGTTTGTCCATTCTTCTGCTGTTGGACAGATAGCCCATATGGATGGGTCGCTTCTACCTTTTGACTGTTGTAAACAATGCTTCCATGAGCACAGGTGTGCAGATATCTGTTCAAGTCCCTGTTTTCAGTTCTTTGGGGGTTTATACCAAGAAGTGGTATTACTAAGTCATGTAGCATTTCTATGTTTAAATTTTTGAGAAGTTTCCCTACTACTTTCCTGCTCACTAAGTGTTTTGTTTTTGTTTTTAAGATAAACCAAGAAATGCTGTAAAGAAAAAACAAATCTACTCCAACAGCAGGACTAGAAAGATTCAGTTGACCTTTTAAAGATTTCCTTGCTTTTCACTTTTCTGGGACTCAAAAAGGGCAAACATAGGGCCATGTATTTTAAATTGTCATGTGCTTTTGCGAAAACTCCTCTCATTGCCCCAAATGGTCCCCTGAGCTTGTCTGTTTAGCAAACGCACCCCTCACTGTTCCTCACTCCCTTTCCTCAAGAAGCTGGCATGCTTTTTTTTTTTCATTGAAAAGGAAGTGTTTTTATTTTTCAATTTTTTTTTCCTTCCAATTAGTTAACATACAATGCTATATCAGTTTCGGGAGTACAATATATTGATTCAAAACTTCCATACAACACCATGTGCTCATCCCAACAAATGCACTCTTTAATCTCCATCACCTATTTCATCCATTCCCCTATCCACCTCCGCATTGGTAACCTCTAGTTTGTTTTCTATAGTTAAGAGTCTGTTGTAGAAGTTAGCATGCGTAATGCTAAGGAACTTTGGCAGGAAGAACAGATCTGGGGCCACAAGGTCTCAAGGTTAATGCTGGTTCTGCCCTTATACTGTGTGATAATTCGTAAGTTACCTAACCTCTCTGAACCTCAGTTGCATCATTGAGAAATCCACCTACAGTTGCTGTGGACATTAAAGGAAATGACCCATGAGGAGAGCTCAGCACATAGGGACTGCTGAGTGGATGTCCCCATCTTCTTCACCCCCTAGCACAGTGCCCTGGCAATGTTTGCTGGAGGATGGCTGACTGAGTGTGATGGATTAGGCTGATTCATAGAGGAAGGCCCAGAGGGCAGAACAGAAGTCTTCAGATGGAAGTCTCTCATATGTGGAACAGGAGAGACTTAACTGAGGATCATGGGGGAAGGGAAGAGGAAAAATAGTTGGGGAGAGGGAGGGAGGCAAACCATGAGAGATTCTTGAATGCTGAGAACAAACTGATGGCTGATGGGGTGGGGGAGGGGGAAGGGGGGTGATGGGCATGGAGGAAGGCACTTGTTGGGATGAGCACTGGGTGTTATATGGAAAGCAACTTGACAATAAACTATAAAAGAAAAAAATGACCATCTGGACTAAAAAAAGGAAGTCTCAAAGAGACAGGTTTCAGTTCAGCAGCAGGAAGAACTTTCTAGAAGCAAGAGCTTTATTTCTCAGAGCAGTCTAGTCTTGAGGGGTGAAGAGGCATTTGACTAATGAGAGGATTATTGAATAATGTATTTGTGGTGGTGGTGGTGGTGGTGGGGCTTGGGTTGGGTGAGCTCTTGGGTCCCTTTTTGATTCTCAGATGTTACAGTGATTTCCATGGAGCTGACAGTCCTCCATAGCCACATCTGGGGCACTGTGGGTACCTTGTGGCCAAGCTCTGCAGCTGTCTCAAATTTAGTAAAAGGAGTCCTGACTTTGATCTTCATCATCATCCTTGTTGTCATTATTCTGAGTTGAAAACAATCCAGGAATAACACTGTCTCAGGGACCTAGACTAAAAACGGGCTATTTTGTACCCACACCTTGTCCCTTCTACTGGGGGGCTCCGAGACTGAGCAGCATGTCCAGCTGACTGAAGAAGGATATGGGAAGTTAGAGGTAGAGCATGAGGTCACTCCAAAGGGCCAGAGGTCGGGTTTAAGGTACTGGAATCACCCACCCGCACACAGGTGGCACATCCAGGCCAGAACACATTAGCTAAAGGGCATGGCTACTCTTTGCAACTGGGCCTGCGTCACCCACCACATTGGAGCCATCTTGTTGAGGGTCAAGATCCCAGGCACATGCTGTAACTCCAGTTGACCCAGTTAGGAACCCCACCCCCAGGTGTTCCACACCTGGTTCTCCCAGGTGTCCTGCTCTTCCTTCATGCAGGCAGCTTCAACCTCTTATCACAGGGTGCTCTCCCAGGCTTCATGCTTCTCAGACCCTGATGTACTCTGTGGACAGTTTCCTTTGATCAAAATGGAAGGTCACATGACAGGGTATGTGCTCTGCTATCAGACAGACCTGGATTCAAACCCATTTACTGGAGGTGTGACCTGGGGCAAGTTACTTAAACTCTCTGGGCCTCAATTCATTCATCATTAAAATAATGTCTATGATGCAAGATCATGGTGAGGATTATAGATGCCCCATGCAAAAATGACAGGATCATAAAGTCCTCACTGTTCCTCCCTCTACAGGATGTACACTTCCCCAGGGAAGGCCAGAGAAGGTTTCTGTGACATAGTCTTGATTTCTGGCCTACTAGCTGGCACAGTCTCACCTGGAGAGCTGTGACCTTACTTATCATTATGGGCTGAATTAGCACAGTGTCTCCCACAATTCATATGTTTAAGTCTGAACACTCTGTGCCTCCTAACGGGACTGTTCTCAGAAATAGGGTCTTTAAAGAGATAATTAAGATGAAATGTGATCATGTAGGTGGCTGTAATCCATGATGACTGGTATCTTTATGAAAAGAGGTTAGGACACATACACAGGAAAAGCCATGTGAAGGACACAGTGAGAAGATGACCATCTGCCAACAGGGAGGCCTCAGAAGAAATCACCTCTGCTGACACCTTGAACTTGGACTTCTAGCCTCTAGGACAGTGAGAAAAAAAAAATGTCTGTTGTTGCAACTGGCCAGTCTGTGGTACTTTGTTATGGTGGCCCTTGCAGACTGATACGCTCAGAGAGGTATCTCTGAAATGGCAGTTGCCCATTTGTCCCATGAAAAGTTCCTTCAAGATTTCAACCAATGGCCTCTGTGGCATCTTCTACTCTCCATCAATGAGGTAGTCACCTCCAAAGGGTGCCTCCTTAGAGTCTAGTGGGAGAGGCATTGGATTCAGGCTGCCGCAGAGAAGTTAGTTACCTTCCAAGAAGAGTGAAGGTGCATTTTCTCTCTGTTTGGGCTGGTCCTGAATTGCTGGAGGCTCCCTGATATAGGGTGGGGTACTTGGGGACTGGTGGAGTAGACCCTGGGCATGCCCATGAGTATTCTGATAGAAAGAACACACACAGAGGATCTTGGGCAAGTAATGCCTCTGGGCAGCCCCAGACTGCTGGGGGAAGGTGTGGTGGCTACCTTCCATGCTATGGCTGCCTGGATGACATTTCCTGGAGAATCAGGATTGGCCATAGATGGAACTACAGATACAGTACAATGACCCACTTGCCCAACCACCTCATGCTTCTACCAACTGGCCATCAAGGCCTACTTCTTTTTTTTTTTTTTAAACAAATAGTTTATTGTCAAATTAGTTTCCACATAACACCCAGCGCTCACCCCCACAAGTGACCTCCTCCATGCCCATCCTTTCTCCCCCACATCCATCAGTCCTCAGTTTTTGTCAGCATTCAAGAATCTCTCATGGTTTGCCTCTCTCCCTTTCCCCCGCCATTTCCCTCCTTCTTCTCCCCCTTGTTCCTCACCCAAAAAACAAACAACCCAGTGAAGAAATGGGCAGAAGATATGAACAGACACTTCTCCAAAGAGGACATCCAGGTGGCCAACAGACACATGAAACGATGCTCAGCATCCCTCCTCATCAGGGAAATACAAATCAAAACCACACTGAGATACCACCTCACGCCAGTCAGAGTGGCTAAAATGAGCCAATCAGAGAACTCTAGATTCTGGCGAGGATGTGGAGAAACGGGCACCCTCCTACACTGTTGGTGGGAATGTAAGCTGGTGCAACCCCTCTGGAAAACAGTGTGGAGGTTCCTCAGGAAACTAACAATAGAACTCCCCTGTGACCCAGCAATAGCACCGCAAGGCCTCCTTCTTAATAGCTGCAGGATATGGGACCAGGACAGAAGGAAAGAGGTACTTCTAGTCTAGATGTCTAGGTAAAGCATCAGAGGGAGATCAGGACCTGCCAGACACTGCTGATGACAGATGCCACAGAGGCTATTCCCCACCCACCCCTCACCTGCTGTTACACGCGAGTTAGAGATAGGATGTGCAGGGCCTTCTGGGCACCCCAAATCTCTGCCACTCCCATATGCAAAGTGGGAGACCTCAGGGTTCCAACACCTCTCTTCTCTCCTCTCCAGAGACTCAACAGGGCATGAAAAATCTGCCCACTTCCTGCGATTTCTTCCCACCAGGACAGAGCTGAAAGCCTTCTGTTCCTCTGTGCTGTGCCTGGTGACTTCTCCCCAGGGCCCACAGAGACAGAAGAGTGGGATTTGCTCAGTGCTTCCTGGAAACTGGCAAAAGAGGTGCAGTTGATAAGACTCTTCTGGCCTGGAGTAGAGAACATCCTGGTGAGCCATTTGCCAGGACAGAATCAGCTTATGCTTTTGAATAAAGGGCCACTCTTTCCCTCCTGGTACTGAGGACCTATTGGATCAGGAAATAAGCCCACTTGGCAGCTGGCCTGTCAAAGCTCTGAATCATTGTTGTACAAACATGACCCTCCTTAAATTCTGTCTGCCAGCTTTGTTATCTAGTATGCAAACAGAACTCAGCCATCCTTAGCCCCAGATTAACAAAAACAAACAAATAAACAAATCCCTGGAGAAGCTCCTTTCCAAGAAGAGTGACAATCCACTCTGGAAATTAGTTGAAACAGAACCTTGCATGTAAGCTGGTTGAACAGTGAGACCCTGCTGTCTGCATCTTGCACCCCATGATCTATGAGGACCTGACTTGCTGTCTTGCTGGCTCTTCTTGCCCCTTGCTGCCTGGGTCCCCTAACAAGGGCAGTGAACAGGTGCCTTCTCCCCAATACTGTTGTGCAGTGGCGCTTCCTCACATATGTGCCCAAGACAGGTCATGAGTGCTGGGTGGCTCTATTAGGGTCCAGGCTTAAGGTTGTCTGTCCCTCCATTCTGTTGACCCATGATTTGAATGCATCTGCAGTTCTGCCTGCAAGGTGAGGGGAAGACAATAAATAGCACAGACAGCGAGCTCTCCGAGGGGCAGCATGCAGCAGCTTCTACTCCTGGACTGCCAGCACTTTCTGTTCATCCCACCTCCCCTCCATGTGTGATGGGCACACAGGAGCTAACACTTGTTAAGTACTTACTATGTGCCTGTTACTGTGCTATACATTTTGCAGGCCCTATTTCATTTAATCCTCCCAACTGCTCTATGAGTTAGAACTATTATGCCTTTCATTTTAGAGCCAAGGAAATGAAGGTGTAGAAAGGTATGGTAACATTTGCAAGGTTACACGGTAATAATGGTAGAGGTGGGATTTGAATCCAGATCTTCTGACTACAGAGTTTGGTGCTAATCACCCCGCCTTGCACCCTCTAACATCACCTGGACACACAACACTCAGTGAAGTCACCCTGGATGAGTTGAAAACACTAACCTCTCAGCATACAGGGCATATCATATCCATGGGCATCTAATATCCATCCATCCATCCATCCATCCATCCATCCATCCATCCATTCATTCATTTATTCATTTAGCACCCACTGTGTGCCACATGCTGTGTTTGGCATGGGGTTATGAATAGAGAGAGAAAATTGAAATGGGCACAGACCCTTCCCCAGGAGATCCAGCCTCCCCAGGGTCTAGACTTCCTTGCTATCTAACTATGGCTCTTTGGGGGAAGAGTTTAGATCTGAATAGAGAAGGAAGGAGGACACCTTGATGTAAGCAGGGCTTGAGAAGGATGAACAAGATGGCCACCACAGGCAAAAGGGTGCTTGCAGGCATGTGGGTGCCCAGAGAGTATGCAGCTGCAGAAATCCAGGTATGAGGTGTTGAGGGCATTGGGAAGGTGTGGCCATGGCGGGGAGTGGGCCTGACATGAAAGGGCCTAAGGATGGCTCTGGGGACCTAGGGCATGAGGAGATGGGATAAGGTGCAAGAGTGTGAGAAGATCCTGGGCTGATCTCAGAGATCAATACAGGGGGTATCTCAGAGGTGGTAGACAGCATGAGTGGACAGGGCCTGGGGAGGCGTAGGTTGAGCTGAGAAAGGATTTGGAAACATCCTCCATCAGTTGGGGCTGATGTCAGGTGCCCCTTTGTTCAGCTGGACACTGGTTCAGTTGGTCCCTACTGGGGTTGGGTTCCAGATTAGGAGGAGAGTTTACCCAGAGCTGGTAAGCACCAGAAGGAGAAAAGTGTATATGGGCCAACTCCTTAGAGAATATGATCCAAACCTAGGCAGTGTGGTTCAGATAACATCAGATAAGAGAGCAAGAGAAGATCAAGACCAGGTCAGGAATTGAGTAGAATGGGAACAAAACTAAGTAAGCAAAGGCAGAGATTTGGGGAGCAAAGTCAAGAGGAACAAACCAGGCACTCTCAATGAACAGTACTGAATGGCTGTCTCCTGCTGCAGGTGTTAAGGCCTACATTCTGGATGGACAGTTGCACTCATGGGAGTGCCTAAAACCCCTGAAGAATGGGTATTATAATAATAGTAGCTAACCCACTGCATGCTCACAAGGCTTCCTATGTACCAGTCACTGATCCAAGTGCTTTACATAAATGTACTCATTTAATTCTTGTGGAGATCCATGAAGTTGGTATCATTTTTGTCCCCATTTTACAAATGAGTGATCTGAAGCACAGAGAGGTTAAGGGACTCCCACAAAGTAACACAGTGAGGAAATGTCAGAACCAGAACTCAAAGCAGGGCCTCAGCAATGTTAAGGACCAGTCCAGCCCGATACTGGGATTGACTACAGACTGAAGAGGAAAATCCCAGGGAGTAAGGAGGCTTAAGATGAAATTCTATCCCCTGTCTTGGGGGTATTGATGAACTTGTTCATGCTCTTGCTAGTGACCCTGTGCTAGGTTTCTGGGAAGCAGTGTGGGCTTGGCTGCTATGGAGACGCCATCTGGGCCAACCTAACCATCTTCAGGTGCAACAGCCACCATCCTGAATGGCACAATGGGGGGCCCAAGGTGAACAGGGCCTAACTCAGGATGTTTGGTTCTAGTGTGATTCTGTACCCATGGGTTCTGCTAACCCACAGTCAACCTGGTGTTTCTCGCAAGTTAGTTACCTGGGAGCTGAGCTGGGAACAGTCTTATGGGCCTTTTTTCTTGCATCCTCATTTCTCAGACAAGTCTGCCAGTTTCCTTTACTTCCGTGGCCTGCCTCTGGCCAAAGTGCCAGCCCTCTTGCTTTCAGTCCATTGTCCTGCCCCACTCCCTGGGACACAGGGTTGGTCAGCTAGTACTGGCAGCTGGGTCTCTCTGCTGCCCTTGGCAAAGACCTGATGCTGCATTTGTATGTTTGGAAACTGATCTGTAGTGGGTGTTTCATGAAGTACATGCAGCCACATCTGATCATGCCACCTCTGAATCACAGCCCGTCCTCTCAAGCCTTGGGTCTTTGTCCCTGTGGTCGTCTCCTAAGATTAACAGCTGACTCTCACTGAGTACTTACAAGGCACCAAACACCATGCTATGGGATTTATGTATGTAATCTCATTTAATCCTTAAAATAATCCTAGGAAGTGGATGTTCTGGCTTTTTCCACTTTCTAGATGTGTAACCAGAGGCTCAGAGGTGATGTGACTTGCCAAGGACCACGTATCCAGTAAGGGACTGAATGAGGACTGGAGTTTTCCCTTTGGGTGCTGAATTCTATCTTCTGTGAGTCAAATTTCAGGCATGAGGGGCTGACTCAAGAGCTTGTTCCCACTCAAGGTTTTTACCAACAATGTTTCTCAAATTTTGAGATGATTTAAAGGTAAAAGGAAGAGCTTGTAAGCTGGAGAGCCCAGGATCAAGATTTAAAAGATGTTAGGAGGAAGGGGAGATGGGTCAACACTGACGAGATGGAATCCATGGGGATAATTGTAAAGTCTTGTAAGTATACTTAAAATTGCCATTGCACAAGGGCAGGATGGGAAAAATCATTCACATGTGGGATTGCCTGCCCAATATAAATCAGTGGGACTTTGATGTTGATAAAGTAAGTGCACCCATAGGCTATATAAACAGTAGCATCATCCCCAGGACAGAGGAGACAATAAAATTCCCAATCACTTCACTGACCAAGTTGCAGGTTGTTTCGTGCTTGGATTTGAATGACATATTAAGAACATTGACAGTCACAAGTATTCCCAGAGAAGGACAGCAAGAAAAAGAGCAGTGATGGGAAGATAGGGGGAAAGGGCCTGTGGGAATGATGCTGCATCAAGAATGATAAAAGCAAGGTACCTGGGTGGCTCAGTTGGTAAAACTCTGACTTTGGAACAGGTCATGATCTAGTGGTTTGTGAGTTCATGCCCTGCATTGGGCTCTGTGCTGACAGCTTCAGATTCTGTGTTCCACTCTCTTTCTCTGCCCCTCCCCCACTTGCTCTCTCTCTCTCTCTCTCTCTCAAAAAAAAAAAACATTAAAAATTTTTAAAACGAAAGAATGATAAAAGCAACTGTGGATGTCTAGTTTGAAATGTAAGGACATAATAGTCACATTAGATAAAGCGCATTAAATATCTGCAGGGCTTGCATTCTGGTTCTGGGGGACAGACTTTGAATGTTCTAGTAAAAGGTTCAGAAGGCAGATGTAACTAGATATAAACAAGACCTTCCTAATAACAGGAATGGTTGTACAAAGGAATGAGTGGCCTTGGAAAAAAGGAGCACTCTGTTGCTTGGAGGGTGTCTGCAGAGGCTGGAAGAACCTCACTGACTGGTTGAGGGGGCTCCTTGCAATAGAGGAAATTAAGTTTCCTGGTCACTGAGTGTCCTTCCAACTGCAAGGTTTTAGAAGTCCACAGAATATATATAGGCTGTATTAGCAAGTTATGCACTAACCAGATATGGTGAAAGCTCCAGGGTGATCTAATCTCCTTGGTTTGAAGTTGGGTCTACATCATCATTGACTGTTTTTCACGGGCTCAGCCTGTGGAAGGCTCTGATGGAAAATTGAAAGATCCCGAGTTCCCACCTGCTTGGGGCTGACATTCTTCTTCCCACTCGTCAGTGTTTGTTCTGGCCATGAGCCACTGCAGGGCTCAGCTCAGATTGAACTCTGGTACCTGCGCACTGTTGTGAGCAGCAGGGAGTGGGACCCAGAGGGATGCCAGGAAGGCCCCAGGGTTGGGGTCTGGGGGATGGCTGGTAGGAGATGAAGTTTCCCAAGGATCTCTGAAGCCAGCCAGAAGCAATGCCATGTCTGGTTCGAGTCTTCAGACTGAGATCACTGGTTTGGAGGAGAGAAGTTAAAGGGCATATGGGCAGCTCAAGAAATAAAAAGAGACTGATCCATGTGCACATAAGATGTGTGATTCAGTGGCAGCCACTAAATGGCTTGAAGCAGAGAGGTGACAGGATTTTATTTGTGCCTGAAAAAAAAAAATCACTGTGCAGTCCAGTGAAAGGCTGCAGAAGTATAAGATCTGACCAGCAGTGGGCTGGTCAAGAGAGGTAGGTGGGTTAGAAAGGGTTGTGGACAAGGAGCTGGTAAAAAGTGGTGAGAGCTTAGGGAAGGACACTGAGGCACTGCTGACTGGACTGATGGATGAGCTCTGAGTGCATAAGGGGTGGGGACATGATGTACGAGGGATACAGCATCAAGTGTCCTATTTGTTTGGCAACTGTTGGAGACTTTGGTCAGAAGTCCAGAGGAGAATTTCAAATGTGTCACACGTTAAAGAAAATATCATGCTTAAAAAAGTTTCAAAATAAAGAAGCACGGAAAAGCTTCAAAAAGAGTACACCATCAGGGCTGTGTGGTATTGGCAAAAGAATAGACAAATAGATTAATGAGACAGACAGAAGAGAAAGCCCAGAAATAGACCCACACGAAATATAGGCAACTGATCTTTGACAGGGGAGCAAAGACAAAATAATGGAGCCAAGATAATCTTTTCAACAAATGTGCTGGAACAACCTGACATCCATGTGAAAACAAATGGAATCTAGATACAAACCTCACACCCTTCACAACAATTAATTCAAAACGGATCACAGATCTAAATCTAAAATGCAGTACGATTAAACTTCTAGAAGATAACATGAAAAAACCTAGATGACCTTGGTGATGCTTGGTGATGACTTTTTAGATACAACATAAAGACTTGGCTCATGAAAGAAGAACTGGTAATTAGGACTTCTCAAAAATTTAAAATTTCTGCTCTGCAAAAGACATTGTTGAGAAAATAAGACAAGTTACAGACTGAGAAAATACTCGCAAAAGACACATCTGATAAAGGACTGCTATCCAACATAGACCAAGAACTCTTAAAATTCAACAAAAACACCTACTTTGCTTGAAAAATGGGTAAAAAATCTTAGCAGACACCTCCCCAAAGAAGATATACAGATGTTCAAGAATCTCTCATGGTTGCCAAGAACCAACTGAGGGCTGATTGGGGTGGGGAGGAGGCGAAGACAGGCAGTGGGCATGGAGGAGGGCACTTTCAGGGATGGAAAACATTCAGTACAATGGAATACTCCTCAGCAATGGAAAAGATTGAAATCTTGCCATTTGCAGCAATGTGGGTGGACCTTGAGTGTATTATGTTAAATGAAATAAGTCAGTCGGAGAAAAATACCTATGATTTCATTCATATGTGGAGTTCAAGAAACAAAATAGATGAACAAAGGGAAGGGAAGTAAAAATAAGATAAAAACAGAGAGGGAAGCCAACCGTAAGAGACTCAAATACAGAGAACTGTTGGGTGGAGCAATGGCGGGTGATGGGCATTAAGGAGGGGGGACGGGCACTGGGTGTTACACGTAAGTGATGATACACTGGGTTCTACTCCTGAAACCAATACTACACTGTGTGTTAACTAACTTGAATTTAAATAAATAAATTTTTTAAAAGTTTAAAAAAAGATATACAGATGGCAAGTAAGCACGTGACATGATGTTCCACATCATATGTTTTCAGGAAGATGCAGGTGAAAACTGCAAGATACTGCTACACACCTCCTACAATGCCAAAATCCAGAGATCTGACAATGCTAAATGCTGGTGAGGATGTGGGGCCACAGGAATCTTCTCTCCTTTATTGCCAGTGGGAATGCCAAATGGCACAGCTACTTTGAAGGACAGTTTGGTGGTCTCCAACAGTACAAAGCATATTCTTACCTTACGGTCAACTGATCTCATTCCTTGTTATTTATCCAAAGAAGTTGAAAACTTATGTCCACCTAAAACCCTGCACACAGATATTTATTGCAGCTTTATTCATTATTGTCAAAACTTGGAAGCAACCAAAATGTCTTCCAGTGGTTGAATGGGTACATAAGCAGTGGTGCATTCAGACAATGAAATATTACTCAGTGCTAATAAGAAATGAACTATCAAACCATATAAAGATGTGAAGGAAAATCAAATGTATATTATGAGGTAAAAGAAGCCAACACAAAAAGACTGTATGATTTCAACTGTGTGACATTCTGGAAAAGGCAAACATATGGGGATGGTACAAAGCAGTGGTTGCCAGGGGCTAGAGGAGAAGGATGGATGAATAGATGGATCACAGATGTTTTCTAGGACAATGAAACTACTCTATCTGATTCTTAATGGTGGATACATGCCCTTATACGTTTATCAAAACCCATAGAATCCACAAGACCAAGAACGAACCCTAATGTAAACTAGGAACTCTGGGTGATGATGATGTGTTAATGTAGATTTGTGAATTGTAACAAATGTACCTCTCTTGAGGGGATGTTGATAGTGAGGGAGCCTGAGGCGGGGGAAGGGTTTCTGTGAGAACCTTCTGTTCCATTTTGCTCTAAGAAAAAGTCTAATAAAAAACAGCGCAACTGAAACCATAAAACTCCTACAATAAAATGAGAGGAAACCTCCTTGACATAGGTCTTGACCATGATTTTTTTGAATAGTACCTAAACCACGAGCAACAAAAGCAAAAATAAACAAGTGGGACTACATCAGAGTAAAAGGCTTCTGCCCAGCAAAAGAAAATATCAAGACAATGAAAATTCACTCTATAAAATAAGAGAAAATATTCACAAAACACATTTCTGATAAGGTGTTAATAGAAGGAACTCCTACAATTCAACAGTAAGATTCCCAATAATCTAATAAAAAATGGGCAATGGATCTAAATAGGCATTTTCCTAGAGAATATATTCAAATGCCCAACAGATCCATGAAAACAGGCTCAATATCACTAATCATCAGGGAAATGCAAATCAAAACGGCAATGAGATTTCACCTCACACCTGTTAGAATGGCTAGTATCAAAAAGATAATATATAACAAGTATTGGAGAGGATGTGGAGAAGAGGGACTCCTCATGAACTGTTGGCAGAAATGTAAACTGGTACAGCCACTGTGGAAATAGTATGGAGATTCCTCAAAAAATTAAAAATAGAATTACCACATGTGATCCAGCAATTCCACTTCCAGGTATGTATGCAAAGGAAATGAAACTGCTATCTTGAAAGAGGTACCTGTTACCCACAGGTTCGCTCCATCATTATTTACAGTAACCAAGCCAAGACATGTAAACAACCTATGGTCCATCAGCGGATGAATGGGTAAAGAAAACATGATATTTTTCAGCCATAAAAATGAAGGAAACCCTACGTTTTGCAACAGCATGGATAAACCTTAAGGGCATAAAGACAAATGCTATATGATCTCACATGTGGGTTAAAAAAAAAACTGAAGTCATGGAAATGAGACAGACTGATGGTTCCCAGAGGTGGGAACAAAATGGACAAAGGTGGTCAAATAGTACAAATTTTTGGTTGTAAGAGAAATAAGTCCTGGGGAATTAATGTACAGCATGGCGACCCTAGTTAATAATATCATGTTGTATATTTAAAAGTTGGTAAGAGAGTGGATCTTAAAAGTTTTCATCACAAGAGGTGATGAATATTAATTAAACTTACTTTGGTAATCACTTTGCAAAATATACATATATCAAGTCTGTATGCTACATACCTTAAACTCATACAATGTTATATGTCAATTTTATCTGATAATAAAACTGGGAAAAAATAGTACAAAGAAAATTTTCCCACAAAATGCCCTATCATCTCAGAATGCTTTCATGTGTATTACCAAACACAGGGCATTCATAACTACTATCAGAATTGGGAGATGATGTTTAAATCACTCTAGTACTGTTTAATCTCCAGACCACATTAAAGTTTTACCAGTTGTCCATTAGATACATCCTTCATAGCAAAAGGACCCAAACTGAAGCCACATGTCACATTTAGTGGCGACATTTCCTAGGAGGCTTTCAGTTTAAAACAGCTCCTCTGTCTTACCTTGGCTCTCAGGACCTTAATGTTTTTGAAGCTCACAGGAGAGGGACTTTGTTTAGTGCCGCTAATTTAATGCTTTCTCATGGTTAGATCAGGTTCTGAGTCTTTGCTAGAACCATCACAGAAGGGTGCTGGGTTCTTCTTTTTCATTCTACCAGGTAGAATGTGATTCTTGAGTGTGTCCTTTTACTGATGAAATCTACTTGGATCATTTTGTGAAGGAGGTATCTGCCAGGCTAACTCACATAGAAATATTCTTTTCCCTTTGTGATCAGTAAGAATGTTGTGGGGAGGAAGTATGTAAATATCCCATTTCCCATCAAGCATCCACTTACTGGTTGTAGTACTTATTGATTATTCTTGTCTGAAAATTACTATGATGGTGGCCAAAGAGAGACTGCTCAATATATTTGCTTAAGGAATGAATCTGCATTTCACAGCCCAAGACAAGTGTGGATGTGATCACATTCTCTTGCACCAGGGAGTCACAGGAAGAGATGTTCTTCCTCTTCTCATGAAGCACAGCACAGGGCAGGGGTGGGAGAGATGCTCCCTCCATAAACTCACTTTACTGCTTTCCCCTTCATTGCTGCCAGCAAGCTGTTGCCTGTAAAGGATTCCTTCAAGACATTCAACAGACCAAAACTTGATACATGGAACAACTTGCAGTCTTTCAGGAATGCAATGGGGGGGGGAGGGGGGAGGTCAGTGAAGGGTTTTAAGCAGAGGAGTGACATGTTTGATTTCTGTTAAGTAAAAACAAAATTAAACAAAACAAAAATTATGAATCTTGGTTCCTTCTCTTTTCAATAAAACCTGATTCCACTCTGAGCCTACTCTTAGCTAGCTGCCCCAGATGTATTGATCTGATAAGAAAATTCATACTTAAGTATAAATGACTGACCAAGAGACAAACATTCTGGCTGCTGTGTGAACAGCTTAAAGTGCAAAATTTTCAGCCAGGGAGATAAGTATAAAGACTCAGCATGAACATTCAGTTTGCTTCAATTTCCAGAAAGACTAGACAGGAAACTTGTTTATGAGCATGCTAAATGTCAGAGAAAGAAAGAAACAGACTTCCAGCTCCTCATAGGGTTCCTGAGGCTGTAGACTGCAAGGGGTTCCTGTGCCACCCCACCCATTTCCCTGCAAGCCTCGCTGACCCCTGCCCTGGATGTCCCATACCTTTGGTTTCCTTGAGTAGCTCTTCCGTGAACTTGACCACCTTGACCACTTCCACCCATGGGAAGCCTTTGCCCACGGCAAAGATGATGCTTTCATAGAGGGTATCCAGCAGAATGCTTCTGCGGGAGTCTCTCACCTCATCAAACTCTTCCCAGTTCAGCAGTCTCCGTAGGTGCTCCCTACCTTCTGGTTTCTGCAAGGCATGGTATGAGGGATGGAGAGCGACACTGAGTAATCAAGATGCCATCCTCATTGAGCAAATCGCCACTGGGGCCTCACAGGGCTCCCATTGTCCTAAAGAGTCATCAGAAATGTGAGGGGAATCAGAAATGCCTGGGGAGAATTATGCTTTCATTTTTGGACAGCTCTCATCCCCAGCTCTTTTTTGGGAATGTACTGTTCTTTCTAGCATGGCTCCTTCCTCTGAGAGGTCTCATGCTAGTCATTGCAGCTTGAGCAGGCTTCAAGTCCTGAATTATGGTCCCTCCTTCCTCTCTAAAACAAAACCTGACTACCCTATGAATCCACTCTCAACTAACTGCCGCAAAGGTATTGATCTGTTCATGAAATTCATACTAAAGTATAAATGACTACAAAGAGGCTTGGTGAGGCTGTTTTAGGGGAAGGAATATGTCTTTTTCTTGGTGAAAATTTAGGCACTCTAGCAGGCCAGGAAGGGAAACCTGATCAGGGACCTAGCTAAAAGGACCCATTTCACTTGAGAGTTTGTCTGGACCTTCCAGAAAGTTTCTTATAGGTCATCACAGAGGTAGGAGAAGCAAGTGCGGGACAAGAAAAGGTGCGTCATGAGGTAGAGACCCACTGAACATGGGAATTTTGCTCCCTTGGGGTAAGGGGGGGGCTCTGGCTGGGGTGGAATTTGTGGGGGAACTGATGGCAGAGTTTCTGCCGGGGGGTGGTCCAGAGTCCTATCCTTACCCCCCAGGAATTCCTCTCTCACCACCTGACCCAGGCAGCCATTCCTTGCAGCGCTCATGGACTCCCAAGTTGGTGTTAGCTGGTTGGGACATCTAGAGCAGCCAGGGAAAGCACATGTCCCAGGACGGGGAGGGAGGCCCCACCTGCTCATCAACTCATGACTGCAGGTCAGAAGCTAACCTGTGCACATAGTTGCATGAGGTCTTCTTGTCTGAGCTCTGAAGCAGTGCCCTGACACCCCACTGTGGAAAGCCCTATTCTGGAAGAAGTGTGCTGAAGGATCCAGGCCCCGCCTTGCTCACACCTGTTGCCATAGAATTGGGTCTATGAAATTGATGAACTCTGCCCCCTCCCTGCCTTAAAGCAACAAACCCCTCCCCCCCCCCACAACCACACACATTCTCTACACACATTGGCATACAAGCTCAAAGGGCTCACATGGCCCTGAGGCTGCCTGATGAGAGGTGGCATCCCATGGTGACCATCCCCTAGGGCCCTCCTGGCCCTCCTCAGAGTGGAGGCAGGCACAGTGCCTTTATGGTCATATCCTCCTTCCCTTCAGGCAGGCTCTGTCCCTATAGGCTGGAAAAACAGCTTCCAAGCTCCAAAGGCTTTGGCCTGACATTCCAGCTGGCACACCCCTATTGTGGGCCTTACAGGTGGTGTGCTGAAAAGGAGTCATTTCCAAGGTGTCTATCTGAGGAAGCACCATAGAGGGACCACTTCTCACACACACACTTCACTCTTACACCACTGAGAAAACTCCTTTTAAAAGCCCGGTTTTCTCTTCACCTGGAATTGGAAGACATTTTTTACTCCCTGCGGTGTTAAGAGTGCCATGTCCCCTACATCCAGTTGCTAGGAGACCTAGCCAGGACTGACTCAGATTTTCTGGAACCCTGAGGATGAGTGTGCCAGCTTTGTGAGGTCATGAAGGCCTGCTTTGAGGTGGCCTTTTCCAGGTTTCTTTTCTCCTGGCCCCTCTGCTCCAGCTGGGCTCTAGGTCTCATCCCCCAACACCAGCTTCAGGGGCCTTGATCCTTTTCCTCCCTCCCACCTTTCCTTTACAGGAGGCGAATCTTCTCAGGCTTGCCTGTAAACACCCATGAATGCCCCCATCCTACATAACCTTCTATCCCAAGCCCCATTTCTCTCCTTCCTTTCAAGGTCAAGGATTTATCTCCATGAAAAGACTGGCCTCCATTTACTGTCTTCATGTTCATTTGGAGTTTCTTCCCACCAAGGTCTAGTTTCATCCCACTTCTGCACTGGCCTGTAGCATCTGTGACTTCCTGCTTCTTGCATCCTGACTTTGTTTTGGGGTTCAGGAAACAGGTCTGTGGGGGGTGAACCCTAACATGATGCCCAAGCATCCACATGCCAAGATTAGTAGGGGTTGAGTCTTTTCCTGGCTAGCTTTGCCCTCTGTGTCCTGGAAGCCCTGGTGCCTACCAACGAGGGTGAGTTCTGCTTTCCCTGACTCCTCGACTGTATGCCATGACGCCATGCCCAGGAGCCTCCATGAGAAAAACCTTGGATGCTGGCTTGGGTTGGCGGCTGAACTATCTGACCCTGCAGCTGCCTCCATTGGTACCTTCTCAGGTCTCTTTGTCTCTTTGGGTTTGGGCCTACCAAGGGAGTTCCTGGCCAGGAATGACAGCTCTCAGGTTATAGCTCTTCACTGAGTCAGGGAAGAAGAGCATCCAAGCTTCTAGTATCTGCCACTTCAACCACTCAAAAACATTATTCCCATCAGTCCAGTAACTCCATCAAGTTGGCTCTGTTCTGTGCCCACCTTTGTTACCCTCATGGTCATGTTACTTCAAGGCCCCTTGCTGTCTTTCCTGCCATGAGGAAAAACTTGGTTAGGACCACTTTGTTCCACTCCTGCAAATTACTAGAGATAAAGGGATAGGGAGGGGGTGTCTTTTGTTCCCATGAGGCCCTAGGGCTCCTCATTCCAACTTGCCCATTGTCTTTACAACAACCTTCACCCCCTTGTTAATCTCACAAAGGTGTCCCTTTGCAACGTGTGGCTGCTTCGTCATGGATCCCTTTCCATCCTTGTCATCCTTGGCTGATGCTTCTTGGCTTCTCATAAGCTGCTTTCTCCTGAATGACCTCTCTCACCATGCATTCCCTCTCTGCCTTCTGCGAAGACTTCTCTTCCTCTATTTGTCCCTGACATGTTGGTGCCATCCATATTTGATCCTAACCCTCTTCTGTTTGTTAAGCTACATGTTCTTTTTAAAAATTCTATTATGGTAGCACTTAATGTGAGATCTACCCTCAATACACTTTTAAGTGCACAGCACAGTCTTGTTAACTACAGGCAATCTGTTGTCTGGCAAGTCTCTAGAACCTATCCATCGCACATAACTGAAATATTATGCCCATTGATGAGCACCTCTCTGTGTTCCTTTCCTTCCAGTTGCCAGTAATCACTATTCTACATGATGAGTCTATGAGGGTGACTGTGTTAGACATCTCATATAAACAGAATCATATGGTATTTGCCCTTTTATGACTGGATTTTTTCTTTTTTTTTTAAAGCAGTTTCTGACAATGCTTTATTTTTTCCCCTTAAATAGTTTATTGTCAAGTTGGTTTCCATATAACACCCAGTGTTCATCCCCACAAGTGCCCTCCTCCATGCCCATCACCCCCCTTCCCCCCTTTCCCACCCCCATCAGCCCTCAGTTTGTTCTCAGCATTCAAGAGTCTCTCATGGTTTGCCTCCCTCCCTCTCCCCAACTATTTTTCCTCTTCTTCTCCCGCACCATATGACTGGTTTCTTTCACTCAGCATAATGTCCTCAACGTTCACAGGTCACATATATATTTCACAAATAGTTTATTGTCAAATTAGTTTCCACATAACACTCAGTGCTCATCCCCACAAGTGCCCTCCTCCATGCCCATCCCTCCTCCCACCCACATCCATCAGTCCTCAGTTTTTGTCAGCATTCAAGAGTCTCTCATGGTTTGCCTCTCTCCCTTTCCCCCACCATTTCCGCCCTTCTTCTCCCCCTTGTTCCTCCGTCAAGTTCCTCTTAATCCTCCTATAAGCACAGGTCACATATTTTTGAGGGATTTTTTTTTTTTCTAGCTGCATGACTGCAATGTCCATCCATTGCAAATGACTTCCAAATTTATGCAATGGATGGTTCTCTTCCTTATCCCCAGCCTGGGGAGTGTTGATGTGCTCAGTCTTTTCCCATAGAATGGATGACAGGGGAGCTGTGCTAGGTTTATGGGGTCTCTGGGGACTCATGGTTTCCAAGGGGAATTTTGCCATGGCGGGTGGATCCTGACACAGTGCTTTGAGGGGGTGAGTCCCCAAGTCTAGGCCCGCTGGGTGGAAGCTATCCCTGCTCAAAATTCTGGGGTAGGTTCTACAGGTCAGCCACTATGTCTGGTCTTTTCCTTGACTTCTCTCCTAAGTGGCATTGGGCTCGGGCTCAACACCCTGGACCTGGAACTCTTCTCATCTACTTTTCCATCCCTCTCAATTTTCTCCTCATACCCACAACTCTCTTTGTTACATCAGAAACTCAAACTAGTTTAGGCCAAGTGAGATTTTATTGTTGCACAAAAATAAAATGTCTTAGGGTATGTTTAAGGTAAGGTGCTTCCATCTGTATTTGTTCTCAAAATCTTCCCTGAGATTTTCCTTTACCATCCCCTTCCTAAAATGCACTTTTCACTCCCCTCACCTGGCTAGTTCTCATTGATTTTGCAACACTTAGCCTGCATGTTAGCTCTTCTGGAAAGTCTTCTAGATTCTTCTTCCCCAGGGTAGTTAGGCATCCCTCCAACTGCTCCAGCCAGCAACCTGAGTCATTCCTGACTGCTGATCCTCCCCTCTGTTCCTTCCCAGACAGTCCAAGCTCTACCAACCTTTTCTTCTAACTATTTATTGAGATCCTTCTCTTCTCTTCAATCACTACTACTACCCAAGTATATCCCCTATCAATTCTTGCCCCCACCCCCATCACCCATTCTCTACACTGTTGCCAGAGTAACATACAAAACAAATCTGATTATGGGATGGATGTTGGCAAGAGGGAACTTTCTAAAGTGATCATAATGTCCTATATCTTATTTTGGGAGTTGGTTACTCTGACATGTATCCTCACTTAAAATCTCTGAATTTTATTTTGTGTAAATTATACCTTCCCTTTTCTCTACACACACAAATACATAACACACATAAAATTGAAATATGTCTGTTTCTTGGTTCAAAACTTGCAATGGTTGCTCACAGAGTAAGCCGCAAAGCCTCCATGAGGCTTAAAAGGCACTATTATGATCTGGATCTTTCTTCCTTGTCCAGTCCATCCTGGTGGCTATGCCCACTGCCTCCAGGCCTCATCCATCCATACTTTTCAGTCCTCCTCTGTCCTCCCTCCAGAATTTTGCACACTGTCTTCTCTCCTAGAACACTCTCTCCTCCCTCATTCTGCCTCGATCATTCTTGCACTCAAATCTCAACTTAATAATCTCTCACCCAGGGAAAGCTTTCCTGAGCCCCTGTGACATGGTCTGTAGTACTAAATGCGTCACCAACAGCACTTTGCACATTGTAAGTGTTCACTTAACCATTTGAATTATTTGTCTTAATGTCTGTTTCTTCCTATATTTTAAAACATGAGAACATTTCATTTTATCGATGACTATTTTATTCCCTGTTCTCCACGCCATAGTAGGCTTGTTGAGTGAATCATAATGACAGGATATTTCACCTGTTTATTGAAGGCCTCTACGTCTAGCTTGCTTGTCCCATGAAGACATGGACAATGCCTTTTTCCTCTCTGGGACCCTGCTGCCTAGCGTAGGGCCTGGATGGTGGCTGGCACTCAGAAAATGTTTGCTAGTTGCATAATTGAAAGCATCATGAAGTGATATTAACAGGAGGAAAACAGATTATAGACCTACCTATGTATTTGACTCATTTTGGCCACACCCAATGTTCTTCAGTTAAACATGGAATTTTCTCAGATCTCCCCTGAGATCTGTACAAAAGCCATAGAGTCCAGCACTCTTGAACTTAATGGTACTTAACATGCCTTTTCCTATTTACTGTTTGTGGAATGAATGTGTGTATCTCAGCTCACCTATCTTATAGACTTGTTTATTCATAAAAACAAAACAAACAAAACAAAACAAAACAATTTCACATACTTACCAAGCAATGCTAAAGAGTGCTTTCAGTTAGTAAATAGTGAGAGTTATATTCCAGGAGCTTTAACTATCTCTTTTAATCCTTACAATAATTCCACAGGCTAGATATAATAATGATCATTCCCATTTGACATATGAGGAAACTGAGGCTGAGAGAGATTAAATACCTTGTACAAGATCACAAAACTGATGTTGGAACCCTAACCTTAACACTTGGCAATATTAACAACTATTGAAGATTGCAGGATTCAAGAGTTTTCTAAATAAGACCTGGATGTTTCAGTTCACAGACTCTAGTCAGTGAGTGCTCAAGTAGAGTTTACATAACTGCTTCCTTCAGGCTATGATATACACTATAACCTGGAGATTTCAAACACGTTTGAGTGACTCAGGGAAGATCTGATCTTTACTTTTTCTTTTCATCCTTTAGCATCATTAACAACTTTTTTTGTAGTAACCATGTTACAACATTAGATCCTCAGACCTTATTCATTTTATAACTGGAAGTTTGTGCTCTTTTACCAACTTCTCCTTATTTCTGTTTCCCCAACCCCAGCCCCAGCAATCACTTTTTAAACTCTGTTTCTATGAGTTTGAAATTTTTTAAAAATTATTTTTAGACTTCATATATAGTGAGACTATGCAGTAACTGTCTTTCTGTGTCTGACTTTTTTCACTTAGCATATTGCCTTCCAGTGTTATCCATGTTATCACAAAAGGCAGAATTTCCTTCTTTCTTATGGCTGAATAATATTCCATTACACGCGCACACACACACACACACACACATCCCATCATATCACATTTTCTTTATCCATTCATCCATCAATAGACACTTAGGTTGTTTCTGTATCTTGGCTATTGTGGATAATGCTGCAATTAATATGGAGATGAAGAAAGCTCTTTGATATCCTACTTCATTGCCTTTGGGTGCACATCCAGCAGTGAAATTGTGAGATCATATATGGTAGTTCTATTTATAATTTTGGAGGGAATCTCCATATTCCATAATGTTGATCAACACTGTTTCTAACCCCCTTACCATCATACTAAGACATGACTGTGGATCCTAGAAATAAAAAAAAGTATGCAGTAAAGTCATATTGTAACATGTTTGATATTAAAATTAAAGTATTTAAAACATTTAATATTTATGCACAAAAAACAATAAAATACCTCGGAATAAACCTAACCAAGCATACAAGAGATCTGTATGATGAAAACTATAGAAAACTTATGAAGGAAATTGAAGAAGACACAAAGAAATGGAAAAACATTCCATGCTCCTGGATAGGAAGAATAAATATAGTTAAGATCTCATTACTACCTAAGTCACTCTACACATTCAATGCAATTCCAATCAAAATTGCACCAGCATACTTCTCAAAACTAGAACAAACTATCCAAAAATTTGTATGGAACCACAAAAGACCCCGAATAGCCAAAGTAATCCTGAAAAATAAAACCAAAACGGGAGGGATCACCATCCCAGACTTTAGCCTCTACTACAAAGCTGTCATCATCAAGACAGTATGGTATTGGCACAAAAACAGACACATAGACCAATGGAACAGAATTGAGAACTCAGAAGTGGACCCAAAAGTATACAGCCAACTAATCTTTGACAAAGCAGGAAAGAATATCCGATGGAAAAAAGACAGCCTTTTTAACAGATGGTGCTGGGAGAACTGGACAGCAATATGCGGAACAATGAAACTAGATCATTTTCTCACACCATGCACAAAAATAAACTCAAAATGGATAAAGGACCTGAACGTGAGACAGGAAACTATCAACAGCCTAGAGGAAAAAGTAGGAAACAACCTCCTTGACCTCCACTGCAGCAACTTCTTACTGACACATCCCCCAAAGCAAGGGAATCAGGAGCAAAAATAAATGATTGGGACCTCATCAAGATTAAAAGCTTCTGCACAGCCAAGGAAACAACCCAGAAAATTAATAGGCAACAGACGGAATGGGAAAAGATAGTTGCAAATGACATATCAGATAAAGGGTTGATATCCAGAATCTACAAGGAACTCACCAAACTACACGCCCGAAAAACAAACAACCCAGTGAAGAAATGGGCAGAAGATATGAACAGACACTTCTCCAAAGAGGACATCCAGATGGCCAACAGACACATGAAACGATGCTCAGCATCGCTCCTCATCAGAGAAATACAAATCAAAACCACACTGAGATACCACCTCACGCCAGTCAGAGTGGCTAAAATGAGCCAATCAGAGAACTCTAGATGCTGGCGAGGATGTGGAGAAACGGGCACCCTCCTCCACTGTTGGTGGGAATGTAAACTGGTACAGCCCCTCTGGAAAACAGTGTGGAGGTTCCTAAGGAAACTAACAATAGAACTCCCCTATGACCCAGCAATAGCACTGCTAGGAATTTACCCAAGGGATACAGAAATGTTGATGCATAGGAGCACATGTACCCCAATGTTCATAGCAGCACTCTCCACAATAGCTAAAACATGGAAAGAGCCTAAGTGTCCATCAACAGATGAATGGATCAAGAAGATGTGGTTTATCTATACCATGGAATACTACATGGCAATGAGAAACAATGAAATCTGGCCATGTGTAGCAACCTGGATGGACCTTGAGGGTGTTATGCTGAGCGAAATAAGTCAGGCAGAGAAGGACAAATATCATATGTGTGCACGTATAGGAGGATTAGGAGGAACTTAACAGAGGACCAAGGGGGAGAAGAAGGGCGGAAATGGTGGGGGAAAGGGAGAGAGGCAAACCATGAGAGACTCTTGAATGCTGACAAAAACTGAGGACTGGTGGATGTGGGGGGGAGGAGGGTGGGCATGGAAGAGGCACTTGTGGGGATGAGCACTGGGTGTTATGTGGAAACTAATTTGACAATAAACTATTTGTAAAAAAAAAAATTTAATATTTAAATCAAAATATTTAAAATAGTTACTATTTTAAAATATCACATCTGGAAGGGAACACAAAGGTATTCTTGTCCATGCCCTTAAATTTCCAGGTAATGGAATGAGGCCCAGAGCAAAGAGAATATCAATAGTTGGATATCAGAGTTCGGTCTGGAACCTAAGCCTCTGACCCCATATTTGTGCCATTTCATCTACATTGTGTTATCTCCCTATGATGCTCAGTTTTATGTGCCAACTTGACCCTATTATTTAATCAAACAGTTATCTAGGTGTTGCTATGAAGGTATTTTGCTGGTACGGTTGACAACTACAGTCAGTTGACTTTAGGTAAAGGAGACTACTCTTGATATTGTTGGTGGACCTCTTCTAATCAACTGAAGGTCTCAAGAGAAAAACTAAAACTTCCCGAAAAAGAAGAAATTCTGCTTTAAGACTGCAGCATCAACTCCTACCTAAGTTTCTAGACTGCAAGCCTGTCCTATAGATTTTGGACTAATATACCATAATCATATAAGCCAATTTCCTTAAAATAAATTTCTTAATATCTATCTATCATTATCTGTCAATCATTAATCAACTTATCAATCTATCAATCTACTATCTATTATTATCATTTATAAACTATCTATAATCATCATCTACCTATCTCTCTTCTTGGTTCTGTTTCTCTGTAGAACTTTGACTGGTTTCCTAAAGGGACTTACATGTCACACATAACTTTTTTTTACATATATATAGCATAGGTACATTTAAAGAAAATACATAAAAGAATAAAAAATTTTATTTGACTTACTAAGAATGCCCAAAGTAAAGTGAAAGCAGTCTAATAATTGGACAGTTGACACATTGGCTATGAGATGCTGGCCTATGGTATCAAGAGAACTTGAATTTCTTTAGTAGAGATACAGAGAATGCTTGTTGTTCTCCAATATTTATTCTCCTCCTTTGCATTACTAACAGAATTCTCATGTTTGGAGAGGTCTGGATGTTTGATAAAGTTTTTCCCCAATAAGATATAAGCAGAAGTTCCTAGCTGGTATATCAAAGAGCTGTTTGAAAGGGAGCAAATTCACCTGGAACACACATTTTTTAAAAGTTTACTTATTTATTTTGAGAGAGAAAGAAGAGAGAAAGGGAGAGAACGCAGAGAGGGAGAGAGAGAATTTCAAGCAGGCTCCACACTGTCAGCAAAGAGCCTAGTACAGGGATCGAACTCATGAATTGTGAGATAGTGACCTGAACCGAAATCAAGAATCGGATGCTTAACTGAGCCACCCAGGCACTTCTGGAACACACATTTTTATCTCTTTTTCTCATTTACTCTTCCTGCCAAGCACATAGATGCCATGGCTGAGATATCAGGAGCATCTTGGACCTTAAGTAAAAGGTCTTAACCTTGACATATCAAACCAGCATCATCAGTTACCTACTTCTAGACTCTTAATTAGACAATGAAAACAAACCCATCTGTGTTTAAACCACCATAATTGGGTGCCTTATGCCTTATGCCTTATGCCACCCAATTCTACCAATTCCTACCTGAGGTAGACCACGGTACCAGGAGTGGGATGCTACAAATGACGACCTAATATTTGAAAGTGACAGAGTGAAGGAAGTAGGTAAAGAGATATTAATATATCAGATATTACAGAATAAAAACTAGTTACCTCATGACACATTTGAACACATTTTAAACTGTCACCTGCTGTACCTTGGAATGTACACCACATGTCAACCAAAGCTGTAGCATCAGGGAATATGATAAGAAAAATCCAGGTTTCTGGCAACAAAATTCAGAGACGGAGGTGGGGGAGAGAAATTCAGACTGGAGTAGGGCAGTCTGCAAGCAGAGATGGATGAAAATACATCTTAGAGTGGCGCCTGCGTGGCTTAGTTGGTTAAGCGACCGACTTTTGCTTAGGTCATGATCTCGCTGTTCGTGGGTTCGAGCCCTGCGTTGGACTCTGTGCTGACTGCCAGCTCAGAGCCTGGAGCCTGTTTCAGAGTCTGTGACTCCCTCTCTATCTGACCCTCTCCTGCTCACGCTGTCTCTCTCTCTCTCTCCTAGAAATAAATTTAAAAAAAAAATACATCTTAGAGATATACCCTTCACCTAATTCTATGTTTGCTGAGAACATTGCATTTTATGCTTATATATTTTTTAAAGATGATTTTTAAAAAATTGTGGCAAAATCCACATAAGATTTATCATTTTAATAATTTTAAAGTGTACAGTTTAGTGACATTAAGTACATTTACACTGTCGTGGAGTCATCAGCACCATCCAAATCCAGAACTTTTTCATCTTCCCAAACTGAAACTCTTACCCAGTAAATAACAACTTCCCATTCTCTTCTCTTCAAAACTCTTGGCAACCACCATTCTACTTAACTGTTTATGAATTTGACTACTCTAGGTACCTCATATTATTGGAATCATTTGTCCGTTTGTAATGAGCTTATTTCTTTTTTTTCTTCTTTTTTTTTTAGTAATCACAGAGATATTTATAAGTTTTTTTATATAAAAATCTTTTTTTCTTAAATCGTTTATTGTCAGGTTGGTTTCCATATAATACCCCATGCTCATCCCAAAAAGTGCCCTCCCCCATGCCCAGAATAAGCTTATTTCATTAGAATGATGTTCTCAAAGTTCATCCATGTTGTAACTTGTCAGAATTTCTTTCCTTTTTAAGGCAGAGTAATATACCATTGTATGGATAGACTATATTTTGTTTATCCATTCATCCACTGATGGACGTTTGGGTTGCTTCCACCTTTTGGCCTTTAATAATAGCTGCTATGCATATGGGTGTCCAAAGAAATCACTGTAATTTGGAGTGTTAAAGGATCAAAAAACCCAACTCTTTCTATACTTCAAACTAAACAATTTATAAGTAATGGCTTGAGAATGACAGCCACAGTAAGATGAGACTGGACTGCTATCCCATCAGGCAAAAGTATTGATCTCCTAGTAAAATTAGGATTAAACCTTCCAACTGGAGCTTATTGTTAGTGTAAGGTTTTTGAGTGAAAAAAGACTCCAAGGCAAAAGGCTCTGCAGAAAGAGTTTTATTGTATGCACCCTCGGGCGAGGTTCTGGGACTCAAGAAAGGGAGTCAGGGAAGTCGCGCCGGGGTTGGGTGGTGGGAGGTTTTATAGCCTGTTAGCAGGGGTTCAGATAACAGGGGCAATCTCCTGACTGGAAAGTCCCGGGTTTGAAGCTTTAAATTTCTGTTTCCCGCCAATGCAGTAATGGTCACCGATGTAGTGGCGGGAAGGTCAGCCATCTTAAGAAGGTCTGCCATTCTGTGGCATTTCTGCCCCACCTCTCAGCTGGCCCAACAGTTAGAAGTTACCTCAGGTCAGTAGTCATATTTTATGGGATAAGGGATTATACAGTGGCCAACAGAAAAAGCAAGCAGCCCTAAAAATTAAGTCTAGGTAAGATCTTTGGTTCTGTGTGGTTGTTTGCACATGGAATTGACTGGAACCAATTAGAATCAAAGTCAGCTAAGTTTTGAGAGAACAATATTATCATCAAAAGACTAAACCTGACCTGCAACATTCCAAGACTTTTAAACAAAAATGATTCCTATACATCCAACCCCAAGCATATGGGAGGTGAGCTTTAAAGGCTGTGAATTTCTAAGAAAAGTCATTCTTCCAAAGATCATTCTGAGATGGAGTGAGGGGAATAATGGATGAGGAAAAACTCCCAGAAGGGAGAACAATGAGGAAAATGCTTAAGAGAAATTCCCCCAGATGGTAAAGCAACTGGCCAGGAATACAGTACATGGCCAAGACTAAGAGTCCATGCTTATTTGGTGGTTCTATTCAGAATATTCCACAATTGCTATGGACCAATGACTGCAGTGAGTTTCTCATTATTCTTTCCTTGATGGGGGTTTTATCTGTGCATATGTACAGGTTTTTGTTTGTTGTTTGTTTTTTTTTTTTTACAAATAGTTTATTGTCAAGTTGGTTTCCATATAACACCCAGTGCTCATTTCCACAAGTGCCCTCCTCCATGCCCATCTCCCCCCACACACACACCCATGAGTTCTCAGCAGTCAAGAGTCTCTCATGGTTTGCCTCTCTCCCTTTCCCCCACTATTTCTCCCCTTCTTCTCCCCCATGGTCCTCCATTAAGTTCCTCCCAATCCTTCTATACGTGCAAACATATTTGTCCTTTCCTGCCTGACTTATTTCGCTCAGCATAACACCCTCAAGGTCCATCCATGTTGCTACACATGGCCAGATTTAGTTTTTAGACCTTTGGGCTATAGGGAGTCATAGGAACATATTTAGACATAATAGAAAAGAGAACATCACTCTTAGTGGGCATGAATATGAATATGAAAAAGGATATTTATGGATAATGGGTAGCTGAAGAGGGTTGATCCTGACAGAGACTCTTTGTGGTCTATCCAGGACTTATTTGCCCCTAGTCTTACCAATAGGACCCCAATTTTCCCAGAGGGGCACTGTACACAACTGAAAAACATTACCTTGCCTCCCTTGCAGATTGGAGTGGTTATGGGACATAGTCCCTGGCCAAGTATACTAAGCTTTGGAAAACCCATTTGCCCTTTATCCCTTTCTTTCTTCCAATTGGGAATGCAGAGATGATCACTGGATCAGTGGCAGTCCAGTTGCAAGTACATGAGTGAGAATCCCATCCTGGGGTCCCTGATGATAGCTAAAGATACTGCACCAGCCACTGACTACTGGACTCTGGAATTTTTGTGATATGAGAGAAAAAAAAACCCTACCCACTTCTTAAGCCACTGTTATTTGGGTTTAGAGTTATGTGTATTTACACTCAGTCTCTAAGTGCTATAGAAACTAATTTCTGAGGTCCAAGTTGGGTCAAATCAGGTCGTGAGATGGACCAGGCAATGGGGGTTTCACGTTCACAGAAATAAAGTGATTTGCCAGAACCAGGAAGTGGGGGCGTTTAGGTTGCAGGATATCTCCCTTGGTCACCAATGCATATTGCAAGTCCTACTTCCTGTCAGGGCCCTGAGAAAGGGACAGTCATCAGTCATCTTGGGAGACTTTTCCAGAGTTGGGGGGGGGGGGCGGTCAGGAAGTCTGCTCATTAACATTAAAAAGCCCTATTAAAGACAAATTATCATGCAATCCAGAGGTCTACCCTATAGGGGACACTTGTCAGAAGGTAAATTTAGGCTTTGTCAGCATGTAACCTGTTAGATGGATGGGAACCCTTAGTTTTCCTGGGCAAGGACCCCTGGAAGTGGAGGACATACACAGTAAACCTCAGCATGTTTCTAAACAATCATTCATTCATTCACTCAAAATGTTTATGAAGCACGTGAGAGTAGCCATTCTGCTGCTAGTGTGAGATACAGATATAACCTATAAAATCTTCTATGATGTGCCCCCTGTTCCCTGCACTGGCCTTGAGGCATATTTATTCTTGGGGATTTTGAACATTTTTCTTGCCTCTGTCCAAAAGGCTCTTCTCCCAGGTACCTGTTTGACTAGTTTTTTTCACCGAGGACTCAACCAAATGTCACATCCTCAGAGATACTTTCCCTGACTATGTCTCTAAAAGGGCAACCACTTCCTCTCACTCTCTGTATCCTCATCCTGCTTTATTTTCCATCGCAACACTTATTACCACCTGTCATGTATTTATTTGCTATCTGTTTTTCTCCACCTCACTAGAATGAATGTCCATGAGAGCAGGATCTTTGCTCTGCTCACTGTAGGGACCATGTGCCTAGAACAGCATCTAACACAGAGCAGACACTTATACATATTAACTGATGAATGAACACAGGCCTCTCCAGTCTAGGAGAGGAGCAGACCAGTCATAAATATTGCTGTTTGAATATAAGGACAGAGCACTCAGGAGGAGAGGAAGGACACCCAGTCCAGACAGAGATGAATACCTGGAGAAAATCACTCTGTGGAGACAGAACAGGACTAACTGGGGACTGAGGATCAAAGAAGAGAAAGAGGATGGAGTCTGGATTAGCCATGTAAGACAGGTTGGGGACCACTTCTTCCTCTAGTCAGGAGAAGTGAGTGGATGATAAAACAAAGAACAGGTTGGGATGTGGGGGCATGATGGAAAGTTCAGAAGGGCCATCATACAACAGGACCCTAACTTCAATGTGGGAGAGAAATTTGAAAGTTAGCTTCAGGGCCAGGGGAGAGATCATCTCAGGGAGATGATTTTTTTAGATTTTAGATTTTAGATTTTAGATTTTTTAGAGATTTTTTTAGAATAACCTAATATGCTTCTTTGGTTGTGCCAAGATGGCTCTTGGGGAATACTGAAGCAGAGGGCAGAAGTCTACATAAATGGCTCTGCATAAGAAGTGGAGAGAACGTTCAATATTCAGCCTCAAAAAGTGGGGTCCTATTGGCAGTGAAGAAAGCAGGTATGGCAGTTAGGTGGGCAATCAAACTCACCTGCCCCAACAACAAAGCCTTTCTGCCTGAGGATAATAAGACATTTGTTGGGGGAAAATAGCAGAGCCCTGGGGTAGAAGAGGTGAGGGATCTAGGGGGTTCCAAAGAGGAATTTGAAGAAGAGGAGACAATGGAAAAAGCTAGGGTCCAAGAGAAGGGGCTACCATGAAAAGTCCTCACTGGCAGGAAAGGGTGAGGACCATTAGGATCTCCTAATCCACCTATATGTGAAAACATATGGTATCTGTCTTTCTCTGCCTGACATATTTCACTCAGCATGACACAGAGTGGCTAAAATGAATAAACAAACCAGGAGACTATAGATGCTGGCAAGGATGTGGAGAAATGGGCACCTTCTTACACTGTTAGTGGGAATATAAACTGGTACAGCCCCTCTGGAAAACAGAGTGGAGGTTCCTCAAAAAATTAACAATAGAACTCCCCTATGACCCAGCAATAGCACTGCTAGGAATTTACCCAAGGGATACAGGAGTGCTGATGCATAGGAGCACATGTACCCCAATGTTCATAGCAGCACTCTCAACAATAGCCAAAACATGGAAAGAGCCTAAGTGTCCATCAATGGATGAATGGGTCAAGAAGATGTGGCCAGATGTAGCAACATGGATGGAACTTGAGGGTGTTATGCTGAGCAAAATAAGTCAGGCAGAGACGGACAGATACCATATGTTTGCACGTATCCGTGGATTAGGAGGAACTTAACAGAGGACCATGAGGGAGAAGAAAGGGGAAAATAGCTGGGGAGAGGGAGGGAGGCAAACCATGAGAGACTCTTGAATGCTGAGAACAAACTGAGGGCTGATGGGGGTGGGAGAGAGGAGAAGGGGGATGATGGGCATGGAGGAGGCACTTGTTGGGATGAGCACTGGGTGGTATATGTAAACCAACTTGGCAATAAACTATTTAAAAAATAAATAAAATTAAAAAAAATAGAGTGCCCATTTCCTTATTTATATAGAAGATTTGGAAGGTGAGAACCATTTATATTCAGCTTATTAATAACAAACAGAAGTTAAAAAAATAATAAAGTTACCTGGGCAAACCCAGTGTGACTGTTAAATTTATGCATCAACTTGACTGGCCTAAGGGATGCCCAGATAGCTGGTAAAGCATTATTTCTGGACTTGTCTGTGAAGGTGATTCTGAAAGAGATTCACATTAAAATTGGTAGGCTCGGTAAAGCAGATTGTCCTCCCCAATGTGAGTGTGCATTATCTAATCTGCAGAGGTCCCCAATAGAATATGAAGGTGGAGGGAAGGTGAGTTTGTTCTGTCTGTGTGAGCTGAAACATCCATCTTCTCCTGCCCTTGGGCATCATTTCTCCTGGGTTTTGGACCTTTGGATGCAGGCTGGGACTTGCACCATCAGATGGTTCTCAGGCCTTCTGGCTGGGATTAGAACTATATATTGCCAGTTCTTCTGGGTCTCCAGCTTGCAGATGTGGGGCTTTTTTTTTTTTTTAATGTTTTATTTATTTCCAGGAGAGAGAGAGACAGCGTGAGCAGGGAGGGTCAGAGGGAGTCACAGACTGAAACAGGCTCCAGGATCTGAGCTGGCAGTCAGCACAGAGCCCGACGCGGGGCTCGAACCCACGAACTGCGAGATCATGATCCAAGCAAAAGTCGGACGCTTAACCGACTAAGCCACCCAGGCGCCCCACAGATGTGGGGCTTCTTAGCTTCCCTATTGCATGGGCCAATCTCTCATAATCTCTTTCTACATATCTATATCTCTAAATATTCTGTTGGTGTATTTCACTTGAGGACCTTGACTAATACACCTAGATTTCAAATACAGAGCAATCTCCACTCTGTAACCTACATCTATTCACATCTAATTGGACTGAAACCTGTTTCTGTCAGCCAGAAGCAAGCCTTGAATATTTCATTTGTGAAACTGATCAGTCATATTGATTTTGAACATACATTGGCTAACTCTTTGCTTCTTGTTAGCGATGAAATCTCAGTCCCAGTTGTTTCTGCATGTGACTCTTTAACCTCATTAAATTCCAGTGAGGAAACCACCAAGTTTCAAGTTATATAGTTCATTCCTGCCTCTAAGCAACCCTGTACCTAAACATGAATATTCTAAGAAAGAATAGTTTCCTGCCCTCAGAGAGAGAGAGAGAGAGAGACGATTTGATAATTGCAGGCTTCAACAGTTCCCCAGAAGTGTTGCCAACACAAAGCCAAAATGATCAGTTCAGTCTAAAATGAGTAAGTAGGGTCTTGCTAGGGGAAAACTGGTTATTCAGCATTGATAGAGAAAACAGCTAATGGATATGTGTACTTGTCAGCTGGTTCTTTTAGGACTTCATACACCAAAATTCTATCTCTTGCAATGACATCATATTTTCTTTTCTGATTTATTCAGGGAGATGGGAATCAGCTAGCCACCTCTCGCCTGGTGTCCCTAACTCAATACTTGTGTTTCCATGGAGCCCCCTGTCAGTACAGGCTGCTTGTGGCCCACCCAAGCAGCTGGAATCAGGTGGGACCCCCTGGTTCTGGGAAGGCCTCCCTGAAAGCCCATGGGGGCTATGTTTAACAGTTTTGAAGAGTGCACCCTTGGGCAGAGGGCCAGGAACAATCTGTGTAACCCACTAAGCTAATTACTCTCTCTGCAGATGGTGTCCCCGACTAATCCTCTCTTGGTTTGTCATAATCCAGTTCAGTTCTGAGGAGAGCTGCTGGGTGTCTGGCCTTCATACAAAAGGGCTGTCTGCTTAAGCAGAGGAGGTAGGGCACCTGCTCTGTGGGGTTGGGGTTCCGGGCTCTTGAGCCAAGGAGTGCAGCCACAAGGACTGTCCAGAAGAAGACCACCAGCTCCGTGTCCCCAGTAGGCTGAATCAACTTCAGAGAGAGGGACAAGCATCCATACCGGCCTAATTTTCCTCCACTGGCCATTTCCCTGGGGGCTCAGAGGAGCTAGCCATGACTGTTTGCTCTGCAGAGAATGGTGAGTCTTTTTAAGTCTCAGTAGGGTCAACTGCCCCAGGGGCAGAGTATCTTGGCTCTGGAAAGTCACAGCCAAGAGGGAAGCATTTCAGCCTGAGACTCTGGGAGGGACGTCTTGAGCAGGATGTATATGGTGATGCAAGATTGGTTCTCTTCCCCTAGCTTGCTGGGCTGTTTGGTGGTAGGTCATGTTTAAACACGGTGCTGCTAAGATTCAGGTTCCTGCTCGTTAATTTACAGGATGTTAATATTATATAGCCTGTCTGGTTCACCCACCTGCACCGGGAGGGTGAACAATGCAGTCATTGGAGCCAGAGAGGAGGAAATCCCTCCTGAGCACCCTTCTCAGTCTCTTAGGGTGAAGGGGAGCTGCCCCTCTACTCCTACAGGGTGAGGATGGCCCATGGTGGGGCAGTTCAGGGGCCACATTTGCTTCTCAGAAGATCCAGACTTCAAGAGAAGGCTATAAAGAACCAGGGTGAATATAGAGATTGGCAGGGAAAGGAGTTGGGCATTCCTAGGAATTACCTCATTGAATTTCCTCTACTGGCTTCAGGGTTAAGATCATTGTGCCCATTCCTACAGAGAAAATGGGGCATAGAGAGATGAAATAATGGAAGTGCCACTAAGTCAAACCTAGGTCTGCCTCAAGCCTCTTTCATCCGTGTTGCTCTTTTTATGGTCATCCCTAGGTGAGGCAAATGCCATCCTCCTGTCCCAGATTTACTAACAAAGAGACTGAGACTTAGGGTAGCTGGGTGATTTGCAGAGGGCACCCAGCCAGTGAGGGCAGACTCCTGGCCAAGTCCAGCATGACTGCCACTAATTGTCTCTGTGCTTCAGTTCTGCACCTTTCCACAGGGCTCCACCCCATTGCAGACTCATCCTCTACTTGGAGGAGGAGGTTCACTCCATAGTAATGGGCAAGGAGGCACAAGCCACTGCCTTCCTGTGGTGTAACCATGAAGGAGGCCAGGGAGGGTATCTGGTCCTGTTCCATAGCCCAGAAGTGCCCCTCAGACAGTAAGAATATCTTCTGCTCTGGGCAATTTCTAGAGAAGTATAACCTGCATCATCCTCTATTTATACTCTAAGATATATAAACATCATCCAGAAATCCTCTTATTATGGTGACTCCAGACAGGCCTACTTTCCTCATCTAAGCTTGAGGGAAAGAGGAGAGCTGGTTGCCATTTTCAGCATGAGGGTACTTAAATGTATGTTTGTGTATTTGTGTGTGGGTGTGCATGTCTATATGTGTATGTCTCTGTGTGTGCATGTGTAAATGTGCATGCCTGAAATGTGTGAGCATGTGAATGGGTATTTGTGTGTTTGTGCATATGTATGCACATAAGTTTGTATGCATGTGTGTGTGTGTGTGTGTGTGTGTGTGTGTGTGTGTGTGTGTGTGCTGATGCAGGAGACATGGTGTTGCTGAGAGACCACTGGACTAGGTGGTCACAATGCCTAGACTTGCTGGCTGCATGGAACCCTTGTTTTCCAAGCTTTCGTGTTCTAGATGGAAAACTAGCAGGATGGATTAAAGGAACCATATCTTCTTTCCAGTGCAATAGCCTATGCACGCAGTGTTCAGCAGCTTTCTCAGCTCCAAGTTAAATAACCCCAGTCCCTATAACCTTTCCCTGTAAAGCACATTTTCCAATCCTTTAATCATCTTGGTTATTTTCCTCTGAACTCCCTCCAAGATACCTATGTCATTGGATAAGTATGTCGTATAAATTAGTCAGTAAATCAATCTGTCAGCAATATCTCTTGAGCAACCACCTTGTGGCTTGCAGGAGGTACTGGGCTGATACAATCCAACCACACAGGAACAAAAAGATTTTTTTCACTGTGGCCCAGACCAAGGGTTCATTTGTCCACCAGTGGCCTGAAGCACAGTGGACATGCTGGGAAGATATTGTTCCTTTCTATACCGTCATCTCCAGAAGCTCAGGTCTGTGCCTCAACAGCAATATCTGAGAATGTTTTCAGTAAACACTTCAGGGCACTTGCTCTGTTCAGAGCCCAGTGGTAGGCACTCTGAGGGTTACAAAAATGAGTGTGATACTGTTCCTGACCACATGCATGGAGTAGAGAGTAGGATGGGTTCAGAAGCAAAGAGGGTTAAGTGAGTCTTTATTGAGGACCTAGCCAACCTCACAGCTGCAGATAAGACATTGGTGTTCAATGTGGACTGCTTTGTAGGCTTTTTTCCCAGATGCAGCATACTCAACAATAAAGCGAAATAGCCAAAATATTTCAGAGTTTGGAGAAAACCAGGCTTTCATTTGAGTAATGATTTAATCCCTTATTAACTGGGTGAACCTGGGGGCAAATTAGTTAAGGTTTCTGAGTCTCAGGTACTTTACATGGCAGGGTAATACCTACCAAGAAAGATTGGTTGAGCTGAGACATTACATTTGTAAAATGTCTGGTACATAGTAGATGATTGATATTATAATCTCCCTTCCCCTCACCAGCTCATTAAGGATCAGTTCCTGCAAAGTCTTCAGTTTCTCTGGATGGATATATATTGTTGGCCATCCCACTAGTTGGGGTTCTAAGCTCTGTGAGTCGATCATGTGATGTATACAATAGTATCATCTTTGCTTACTGATCCTAAAATAATTTTCTTCAAAGGGCACCTGGGTGGCTCAGTTTGGTCAAGCCTCTGACTTTGGCTCAGGTCATGATCTCGCGGTTTATGAGTTCGAGCCCTGCATTGGGCTCTGTGCTGACAGCTCAGAGCCTGGAGCCTCCTTCAGATTCTGTTACTCCCTTCGTTCTGTCCCTCCCATTCTCATATTCTGTTTCTGTCTCTCAGTAATAAATAGAAACATTAAAAATAAAAAAATAATTTTCTTCAAGGTTGAAGGGCAATATTTTACTTATAGCATGTAAGTAAAAGTATATATAGTATAGGATATGCTTCATGATTTTATAGTCTGAGATCAATAGCTGTCTGTGATCTTAGCTTTTATCTTTATGGTTGGAGTCCATATTCTTTTTTCAGTTTAGCCTTAGACTTTTTGTATTAGAAAGAGCACTTGGTCCTTGACCAAGACCTCTGGCTAACCTGCAGGATAATTTTGGACAGGTCACTGAAGAGACAGCTGTGGTACAAAGCAAATACTTCTCAAATATGAGTGTGCATCAAAGTCATCTGGAGGTCTTAGTAAATAAACACAGATTGCTGAGCTCCATCCCAGAGTTTCTGATTCAGTGAGTCTGGGTGGAACCTAATAAGTTGCATTTCTAAGACATTCCCTGGTGGTGGTGAGACTGTGGGTCCTGGGCCTGCACTGTGAGAGTTGCCGATGTAGGAAGAATGGCTCTGGACCTTAGTGGAGCTTGATCAAGTGAGCTGACCCTTCTGAGCCTGTTTCTTTATTTATAAACCTCTACCTTACAGATTCGATTTAAAGGTAATAATTAGAGAAATTGTGATGAGCAAAGAACTTCCTAAACTATAAAACACAATGTAACTATTAATAGCTTAATATTCCCCATCAGCTTTATCTTACTCACCTATAAATGAGGATAATAATAGTAATTTTTATAATGATTAAGTGAGATGACTGATATAAAAGCAATTTATGAAATATAAAAAACTATGGAGTTTGGTTCTTATAACTTCTCTAGGCCTCAGATTCCTCATCCATAATATGACAAGGTGGCCAATGATTTTATCTTATGTGCCAGGTCATGTGGTAGCTCATTATTCTACATGAGGATAACCAGGTTTGTTAATACCCTGCTGATGCTGCCTTGTGTCCTGTTGGATCCTTTGGTCAAAGCTACATGTTGGGCCACTGTTTCGTTAGGATGCTTCTGGCTCCAAGAAATGGAATTCCCAGCTAAAAGTGGTTTTAAGTTAAGGAGTTTGTTGTCCAGAGGCAGGGTGACTTCAGGGTTGATTAAGTTGATAGCCTGACCAAGTTAAGACTCTGGAATTCTTTTGGCTTTCTCCACGTGGTCACATGGTGGTTGTAGCAGTGCCAAAAATCACATCCACATATAACAGCAATCAAAAGCAGGAAGAGATGAATACCTGACTTGTATTCCTTTTAATGTATAAAGAAGCCTTCTTATTGGCTAAGTGGTATCACATGCCCTTTGACAAGGGAAATAGAATTACATGATTAGTTTAAACTAGTCAAATATTCAACCTCTGTGGCTGGAAGAGATTCGTGAAACATGTGGTCATCCAATCAGGCCTCTGTCAGCAAGTGAGAAAGTCAGCAAGTGTTAGAGGAGGTGACCAGTAATGTCCCTTTCCAATCAGAATCCTGTCCTTAAGGCTTTACTTGCATACCTTCCCACAACGTTGTGAGGTTTTCCTGTACCTGGGGCACACCTAGAAAGGCCCTACCCCAGAATATCAAAAAGCAGTTTAAACAGGTATTTTCCATTCTTCATAAGAGAACTGATCTCTCTGGGAGTCAGGGGGAGCAATTCAACCTCCTTTCCCAGCAGGAAGGTTACTGGTCTAGAGGAAGAGACTCAGTGGCCACAGAGTCTTTTCTAGGCAAAGTGCTTGATACTGAGAATTCATAAATCCACACTGCAGCACTACTACTGTGCATGAAATTTCCTCCTGAATCTAACATAGTACTAATACCTACAGCATGCACCTGACAGACACCTAAGTGCTTAAGAAAGATACTTTAACTGCCACAACTAAAGTAGTTTGGTCAGCAAGCAGGTTTGGGGAGAGTGAAGGCTTTTATAGTGGAATAGATATTGCTGGCATTCTAAGAAAGTCATGTCTGTGGATTTTTAAAATCTCATTCTTCTTCCTCTGTAAGAGCTTTGTGAATCCATTGGAGTAGTGAATCCAAGGGTTTTCTGAGGGATGGGAACTCCTCCCAACAGTTTTCTGTCTTAAGGAACAGACTCCTATCTAGGCTCAGTGATGGCCACACAGCTCTGAAAGGAGGCAAATCCTAGAGGGGAGGGGAGGGCTGTAGTTATCACTGCACTGACTCCTTCTGACCATGGGGTGGATGCCCTTGCCTCTGAAGCTCTCCACTTAACTCTTAATAAGTGTCATGGGAAAGCTGTTAGGTTAAGATCCCCAGGGGTGTCTCTAGGGGAGATATGTGCAGAGTTGAGGAAAATAAACACTGAGAAGGTGGAAGACTGTGTCTAATTCCCCTGTGTGTGTGGTATCTGTCCATGCTCAACAAAAGTGATTTCTCTAAATGAGATCCTACCTGGAGATCTAGCACAAGAGTCAGATGGACCTTACTGCTCTTCTGTTTTGAAGGTCTCATTTTATTGGCAAAGACATGGAGGTCACTTCAAATATGACAAAGAACCCGGGGCTTTGGACGTCAAGGTCCATGCCTGCTCCACCATTCTTTGTGATTTGTTTTAAAATTTTGGAGATGTGTATCAGATCCATGCAGGAGCAGATGGTCTGGCTACTAGATTTCAGAACTGTGGTTCTCAAATCTATTTGTTGTGAAACTGCCCAAGGCATTTAAAAAACACACCCCCTCCAGGAGGAGGCCTGGAAACCTACATTGAAAAGCAATTAATGGCAAAGGTTGGTGAGGATGTGGAGGAATTTGAATTCTTGTGCACTGTTGGTGGGAATGTAAAGTGGTGCAGCCACTATGGAAAAACAGTATGGCGGTCCCTCAAAAAATTAAACATAAGATCACCATATGATTCAGCAATTCCACATCTGAGTACATACCCCAAATAATTGAAAGCAGAGTCTTGAATGGCTTTTTGTACACACATGTTTAAAGTATCAGCATCCACCATACCCAAAAGACAGAAGCAACTCTATCAATGGATGTGTGCATAAAGAAAATGTATGTATATACACACAAGGACATTCTGACATCTGCTACAACATGGATGAACTTGAAGATGTTGTGCTAAGTGAAATAAACCACCCATAAGAAAACCAAATACTGTATGAATTCACTTATATTAGATTCCTAGAGGACTAAAATTCATAGAGACAGAAAAGGTGGTTCTATCAGAAATCGTAGATGATGGCTTCCAGGGACTAGGGATAGGGGGAATGGGGAGTTAGTGTTTAATGGGAAAAGAATTTCAGTTTTTCAAGATGAAGAGGCCTGTGGGTGGATGGTGGTGATGACTACCCAACAATATGAATGTACTTCATGCCAAGGAACTATACACTTAAAATGGTTAAGATGGTATATTTTATGTTATGTGTACTTTACCACAATTAAAAAAAAAAACAGTAGCAGCAACAACAATGAAAATATGCGTTTAGCTCTCACAGATTGGGTTCCTTGGGAAGCAGAATCTGAGATGCAGATTAGGGTACTAAGGTTTATTAGGGGGTGCCTTTAGACCAATCCCTACAGGAGAGAGTGAAGGAACAGGACTGGCAGAGGGAGAAGTGGGCTGCCATGGAGTCTTAGTGGTGACTCAACCAATTTTATAGGGAGTTCTCAAAGCAGACAGCTATTGACGGCTGTCCCCAACTTGGAGAAAGATGACCAGGCCTTTATAACTGGGCTTGCATGGATCCATCATTGGGTGTGCACTGTCTTGCAAGAGATGTGGCCCCGGGAAAGGCTGTCTTCTGCTGAAGCAGTTCCTAAGGGGGTTAATCACTGAGGGCTGTCATTTGAGAAGAATAGGTGCAAAGTGCCTAAGAGCATGAGTACCTAACAGGCTTCAACACCCATTTTTAAAAATTCACTGCAATCTTCCTAGTGTTTTCTAAGGAAAGCTATGTCTCCTTGTTTTGTACATAAGGCATTGAACAGTTAAATCATTTGCCTAGCCACATAGCTAGTAAGTAGCTGAGCTGGCTTAGAACTCCAACATCCTGTCTAAGTTCAAGGCTCTGTCCACACCTACCACCTATAGATGCAGGTAACAGAGGCTCCACCTTGAGCCCTAGACATTAGAGGGGCTAGTCCTGGCCCACCTCTGTTGACATCCCTTCCTAGGGGATGAGGAGTCCAGAGGCACCAACGGTGTGCCTCAACTGGAGTGCATATTGGGGAATCGGGGTTCCCTGGAAGTTTCTAGAGCTTGCATCATCTCTTCTCTAGGTCCATGCCCTCAAGGTTCATAGTAAAGTATGCAGAATCGTTTGACAGTTAGTAAATGAAAGACAAGGTCTTAACACAGCACACAAGATTCTTAACCATTCAGAAAACCAGTGCTGGTGTCCATGCTTCTAGGTTCAAACCCCAACTTCCCTTCGCAGCTGCTGCCTGTTTCTATGTACTTAATCTCCATTTTCCCACCACAAAATGGAGATGATAGTGGTGGGTCCCACATGGTGTGTTGGAATCAGATTGGCAGGGCAAGTACAATATAAACGGGTGCTGGTGTTACAGGGTCCTTATCACAGCAGTCTCTCCCAGCAACGTTGAATCTGATGCACCCTCTGCTCCTGACCCAGCATGGCCCTTGCCTGTCTCCAGATGAGACCCCAAGCTCCAAGGTGTAGGGATGGCTCCTGTCATGCTCTCTGGGGTGGCCCCAATGCCCAGTCTGGGGTGTAGTCCTTATCTGCTGAGTGACAGAATAAAGATGGGCAGGGTGGTCTACAGGGTGTTGAAGGAATAAAGGTTTTCTGAGTGAAAACTCCAAGCTGGAGGGAGGATAAAGCTCACATCAGCAGGTGTCTTTTGAGTTCACAGTGTGGAATCTTGCACTGGTGACCAATAATGAATGTGTCCTCCACCTGGCCTGGTTGTGACATAGGAGCAGCACTTCCTCGCACAGTGGGAAACAGCCTGTGGGTTACATCTCTGAGCACTCCCAGAGCCCATCATTTCATGGTTGGGAACATGGAGACCCAGTCAGCAGAGGCCGAAGGCTCAAGGGCACATGACTGTTTCTCTTCCTGGAGGCCTTCTTTCCTGGCAGGATGTGCCCATCCCAGAATGTGTTAGCAGTGATTCTCTAAGCTGGCTGTGCTTCAGAATCACCTAGAGTGATGGCTCATACAAATTCCTCACCCTCAAAGGTTTGTATTCAGTTCTAGGAAGTGGTGTTTGGAAAATCTGGGACTTCACCCAAAACCTCTGGTGGTTTGGATGATTTGGTGTTGAAGACTGAGGCTTGGGAACCACTGGTTTGGAGAAGATCTTTACAGAAATTAATTTAAGATTTTCTTTTCTATTTGTTTATTTCTTAATTCCCACAATAATGTAAGAAATTATAGAAATCCAAGAGATCCAGGGTCACCAGTCGGTCACCTGAGTGTCCAACTTCTGCTCAGGTCATGATTTCCTGGTTTGTGGGTTCGAGCCCCATGTCAGGCTCTGTGCTGACAGCTCAGAGCCTGGAGCCTTCTTTCGATTCTGTGTCTCCCTCTCTCTCTGCCCCTCCCCTATTTTCACTCTCTCAAAAATAAATAAATGTTAAAAAAAATAAAAAAAGAAATCTAAGAGATCAAATGTTAAAATAAATGGTCATTAATACAAAAATCAGTCAAATGGGTTGTTAGTGTTGCATAAACTAAATAACCACTCAGCTGACTTTTTCATATTTATTAGAAATAGCATGTATTTACACAGAGTTGGAGAGAAGCGGTTCTTGTTCCTGGCTATATGTTATAGTCCCAAGGGGAACACTAGAAAAGTGCCAGTTCAGCAGGGCATCTCTGAGGTGGGGCTCTAGGTAGATTCTTAAATGCGGCCAGGTTTGAGAACTCCAGCTACGGCATTGCCTGAGCTCCCCTTAGTTACCAGCTTCACAGCATCCTCGGGGCAAGCCTACAAAATAGGCAGGGATTTTGTTTTTATTTTATTAATGAAAAAGGATGAAAACGCTGATGCCCAGATTGGTGAACGAGCCAGCCAGAAGCTAGAGAGGGAAAGAGGCGGTCTTTGTTTATAGATGCTGTTAGCTCACCTTGACCCAGTCAACTCTTAGTTGTTACACTTTCCTGTTTACTTGAGAGCAGGGGTGAATCAGACATGTGTGGCCTTGTGTGCATTTCAAAGAGCAGAGTATGGCACAGGGATGGTCTGCTATGGGCTGCTTTTCTCTGGAAGCTAGAATTCAGGAGGACCACTGGCTTTTTGTAGAGTCATAGACTTTCAGGATGGACAGCTTCTTTAAGGAGTACCTTGTCCAGCCTCCTCATATTTGGGGGGAGAAGTCAGAAGTCTAGAGATAGGGTGTGAAATTCCTGAGTCCTCATTACCCCAGTGAGATAGCATCTCAGTCACATGGTTCCAGTCCTGAGCACTCCTTATAATTCCAGTTTCCCAGACCTTGAATAGACCTTGGGTCCTCCTGAAGAAGAAGGTCAAGGAGCAGAGCATAAACTTTCCCAGAGAGAAGAATTGGGCTGGATGCTCTCAGAAACCCACATGACCTTCTCACATCCCAAACCTGTCCCTGGCAACATGCCCCCTTGTTGAAAGTTGCTGGAAGTTTCGGCTACCTTTCCTGACCACCTCCCAATCTCCTTCCACCCACCCTTGGCCACATTTGCCAGAATGACACAGACTATACCCAGTTTTTTTGCTCTGTTTTTGTAAACCACTTTCTTGTAACATACTAGTTGCTTCCATTCTCTGAATTTCCATGGATCTATCAACATGTTTCAGGACCTGGGTACTTTGCCACATACCACCACCTGCCCAGGTGAGAGGTAGCCGGGAAGCCCCCAGGCAAGAAAGGAGTGTTTTTCCAGCACCCACATTAGGTTCTTGGCTGAACTAAGATCTTCTCTTTCCTGGTGCAGGGATTGCTGGATCACATTCCAACTTTTTCCAGACTCTTTGTTACCTTATTACCTGGCAAAAGAGACAGATTGAAAGACACTGTTCCCCTCCTGCCCAAGACATTAATCTAAATGCTTCCTTTCTGAGAAGCCAAGAATGTGTCCTTCATCACTGATCTTCAAGTTTTGGGGGGAGCCCACAGCAGACTACCTATGCATATCATCCTATGGCAGAAGCCAGATTAGGAGCCATCAGAAGAGTTAAGAACACCTATAGGGTGCCAGGCATTTTCAAACTTACACTTTCATGTAGAACTTGGGGTCATTTTTATTTTCTTTTTCAGGTGAGAAAACTGGGGCTTGGGCTACAGTTAATTTCGCCAAAATTACCTAAATAACTAAGTGGGGAAAAGAGCCAAAATTTGACTATGCCCATAAGCTTATGCCCATAAGCTTCATGGTGCCTTGCTTGAAGCTCTGCATTAAAAAAAGAGAGAAGGGGCGCCTGGGTGGCTTAGTCGGTTAAGCGTCCGACTTTGCTAACTGACAGCTCAGAGCCTGGAGTCTGTTTCAGTCTGTGACTCCCTCTCTCTCTGACCCTCCCCTGCTCATGCTGTCTCTCTCTCTCTCTCCTAGAAATAAAAAAATAAAAAAATAAAAAAAGAGAGAAATAGAACGTCTGTGACATTCCTCTCCAAAAAATATTTTTATAATTTTAAAAAATTGATCATGATTTTGCTAGAGCAGATGTTCTACTTGTACCTTCTAAGAACACCCTGCTTTCTTCTTATCTTTCTCTTAACTTACTAAGCATCTAACTCAAGGGATGGGTGTATAGACAATACTTTTATAACCAAAATACACTTGAGCTGCTTGGTGGCATTTTGCAACATCCTAGCAGGATCAGAGAAACTCATTCTGATATTTAAAACTTTTTTTTTCAAAAGCCGAGTATTTACTAAAACCTCCTTAAGAGGTCCCAAGGGGTCATTTCATGGCAAAATATCCAACAGATCTTCTTCATCTATTTTCCCCTCCCCACAGATTTTTCTAGTTTTCCCCCAAAATTTTCCCTCTTGATTTTAGCCAGTACTACTCTCCTTTTTTTCTCTCACTTTTACCTACCCAATTAATTTTGTTTTTCTTAAGTTTCTTGAGAATTTTCTAACGTAAATGAATCAAAGTCATCACCTGCTTTTCCAGTTCTACAGACTTACTCTTGCTCCTCAAGCACAACTAAACTTCAGTCCAAAAAGTCACTTTTCCTTTGTGTGGGGTTGGGGATGGTTGGAACTGGGCAGGGGAAGTAAGGCACTAAGAGATGTGGTGAATTGTATGGTGCACCAAATCAGATTACATTTGACTGCAGGTAATGGAAAATCAAGTTTTAGTGACTTAATTGAAAAACTCAGAGGCAGTCCAAGGCTGATATGGTAGTTCCATGGCCATTGGCATGCAAACTCCTTCTATCTCTTATCTTTAATACTGGATTCCATCATGAAGGCAAATTGGTGCCTGTAGTCACTACATACATGTTCCAGGCACCTGGAAGGAGAAGGGAGTGAAGGGGAAAAGGTTTTAACATCCTTAGGAGAGGTTTCCTAGAAGCTCCTCCAAATGACGTCAGCTTAAAACTTCTTGGTCATCCTGCGGCACCTGGGTGGCTCAGTCAGTTAAGCAACTGACTTTGGCTCAGATCATGATCTCACGAGCCCCATGTTGGGCTCTGTGTTGACAGCTCAGAGCCTGGAGCCTACCTGGAATTCTATGTCTCCCTCTCTCTGCCCCTCCCCTGTTCACACTGTCTCTTCTCTCTCAAAAATAAATAAACATTAAAAAAAATTTTAAACCTCATTGGTCACCCCCATCTGAAAAAAAATTTGGGAAATGTCATTTTATTAGTTAAATATATTGCAGCCTCCAATATTAAGGATTTGGTGAGTAAAAAGAAAGGGAGAGTGGGTATTAACAGTCTTTGCCACACATGGTCATAATTTTGATCACACTCCCTCTTGGGACTTTAAAAAAAAACTCTTTAAAAAATTAAGTCTTTTATTTTGAGGTAATTATAGATTTATATGCAGATGTAAGTAATAATACAGAGAGATCTGCACCCTTTACTCAGTTTTCCCCAACAGCAACATCTCATCAAACTACAGTACAATATCACAGCCAAGATATTGACATCGATACAGTCAGGATATAGACATATCCTGCGCCAAAAAGATCCTTTATTTTGCCTTTTTATAGCCACACCCACTTTCCTCCTTAACTCTGGCAACGATTCCTCTGTTCTCCATTTCTATAATTTTGCCATTTCAAGAAAGGTAAATGAATGGAATCAGAATATGTGACATTTTGCCTCACAACTTGTGGTGTGCATCAATAATAGTTTGTTCCCTTTTTGTTGTTGAGTAGTATTCTATGGGATGGATTTACCACCAGTCTGTTTAAGCATTGATTCACTGAAGGACATCTGAGTTGTTTCCAGCCTCTGGCTACTACAAATAAAGCTGCTGTGAACAGCAGGCTCTGCAAGATCAGTGCAGAACCTGATGTGGGGCTCAATCTCACAAATTGTGAGAGCATGACCTGAGCTGAAATCAAGAATTTGACACTTAACTGACAGAGCCACCCAGGTATCCTCTTAAAAAATATATACATATTCTAAGTTTATTTATTTATTTTCATTCATTTCTAGATTTCATTTATTTCTAGATTTCTTATGGGGTGGATACCTTGATGTCTTGATAGTCTAAGTACAGTGCAGCCACGTTTTCCCTACTGTCATGAAACTGAAAGGCTCACAATAAGATGCTCAAATAGCACAGTTTGTTAAAGAAATTGAAAGCATCATCATAAACAAAGAGAAAGACATAGGTCAGGTTGACACACTTAGAATTGTATTACCTGGTATCTGAGTGTGGTTTTGATTTGTATTTCCCTGATGAGGAGGGATGCTGAGCATCGTTTCACGTGTCTGTTGGCCATCTGGATGTCCTCTTTGGAGAAGTGTCTGTTCATATCTTCTGCCCATTTCTTCACTGGGTTGTTTGTTTTTTGGGTGTGGAGTTTCATGGATGGACCTTGAGGGTGTTATGCTGAGTGAAATAAGTCAGGCAGAGAAGGACAAATATCATATGTTTGCATGTATAGGAGGATTAGGAGGAACTTAACTGAGGAACAATGGGGAGAAGAAGGGGGGAAATGGTGGGGGAAAGGGAGAGAGGCAAACCATGAGAGACTCTTGAATGCTGACAAAAACTGAGGACTGATGGATGTGGGGGAGGAGTGGGGATGGGCATGGAGGAGGGCACTTGTGCGGATGAGCACTGGGTGTTACGTGGAAACTAATTTGACAATAAACTGTTTGTAAAAAAAAAAAAAAGAATTGTATTACCTGAATCCTGGATAATACAATGTCTGTATGTCCTGTTTCTCTTTCTCTCCTGTTGCTGATGGAGTTATATGGAGCAGAACTGAGGGTGAGCAAAGGGCCTTCAGCAGAGCTAATGTGTTGCTTGCTCTGTCAGAAAGCAACACCAAGAACACCTGACCCCAGGTGTCCTGTTGGAGCTTCTCCATTAATCTTTTGAGCAGCTAATGGGTTTAATCTGTGTCCTTCTGTCTGGTGATCAAATTTATTTGCCTCAGCTCTAGTCTCAATAATTCCAACTCTCAAGTCTCAAATGATTTGGGTAGAAACTTTTATCTAATATTTTGAGAAAAAATCAAGGGAAGAAATTATTTCATTTCTTCCTTCAATTTTTTATTTCCATGTGAAACTGTCTTAAATTTCTGCTTGAATTCCAGCATTCATGGGAAGTTCCTATTTTGAAGCTTCTGTTTAAACTTTTATCATGAAGATGAATCAAGCTGTTTTACTATTTGGTTAGACCTCAGTGAGAGTCACTAATGCCTCCAAATAAGTGGAAATGCATTTGAATATGTGTCTAATTTGCATCAGCAAACTTAGCCAGTATTTTTGTGTTAACATGTGTAATTGACATAAGCCATACCTGAAACTAACAAAATATTACAAAGCAGGTGTTTTCCAATTGCTCTTTCCTATTGTGGACTTAGGGAATATTCCCCTTCTCTGTGTCTGCTCTGGTTCTCTGGTCACCAACTCTGGAGTGGGTGCCATTGCCTGCTCTTTCTGGAGAGGGGACCTGGCCCTGGGGCTGCAGACAGGAGGGTGGAGCCATCCCAAGAATTAGTTCCTTATCAGGAGGATACAGAGTCCTGAAAAAACCCCCACCCCCAGAGTTTGTATTTCCTTTTGGATCTCTGAGCATCTTTTGATCTTGAAACGAACCCATTTTTCCTCTCTCTCTTCCTATTTCCCCCCGTCTCTTTCCCCTCCTGTCTCAAGCAACTTAGGGAAATAAGTGCCTATATGGGAGATAAGTTACCACAAATAACATCTACATTAACTCTTCCTTTGCAGGAAAGCTCAACTGAGCACATTAACTAGAGCATCTCGTATATTCTCAAGTGGGTCAATTGACTAATGGAGAGTTCTTTGGGCTATTTTTTTTTTACTGATATATTTATTTAATATTTAATAACAGACTCTATTTAATAACAAAAAGACCTAGAAGAGTCTTCTGGTTCCTGCACAACATCACAAACACAGTAGATTTATCACCTCATTAAATCTATCACCTAACTAGCTTGATTTCAATATAGTAGATGAGTACTGAAGAAGATATTGTGCTCTCCTTAGACTGTGAAAGGGGGCACAGTAACTCATCAGATGCTGTGATGAGTCCAGATGGGTGGGGAATGTGAACTGATGTCTCTAACTGTGTGAGCATTCAGTTTGGGTTCAGACTCAAACTGCTTTCTCCTTACCTACTCCTCAGACCCTAAGCAGATCCCTCTCGTCTCTGGGCCCCAGATCCTTGGCTCTAAATGCTTTCCGAGGATAGCTGAGAGCAGGGTGAAAGTGCTCTGTATACCACAAAGAGCCTCTCCTAACAGGAACCTTTTGCCATGGCCCAAGGTCCTAAGGCCTGGAGCTGTTTCAGGGAGCTATGTGGACAGGCTGAGCCTTGCCCTGTCCACTCCCACTCTCTCTGGGCAACAGTCAACTTCCCAAAGGGCATCTATGCCCAGGCAGCCTGAGTGACAGCAAGGATAGGTTGGTTCTGACCTGCTGCAGGCATCAGGTCCAGCTCTGAATTACCTAATCCCAGCTAAAAGCATTTCTGATTGCTTGACCGCTGACCTCCTGCAGCTGGATTATCAGATGTGGCTTTGGGGAATAGGCTTGTTTATAATGCCAGAGACAAAGGGAGGAAACGCAGAGCAGTTAAAACAACAGTCCTTCCTGTTGCCTCAGCGCCTGTCATCCAAGGAGGTCATTATGAAGCAGGCTCCTTGGAATTGGCAGAGCCCTGAGATGCAATTCGAGGGGGAAGGGGAAGAAGAGAGGCATTGACTGTGCAGGACAGGTGTTGATGTCTCCATTTTACACAGGAGCAGTGACCAGGCTCTGACAGGTTAATTCATTAGTCCAAATTCAAGGCTTTACATCTTCTAAAGGGTAGCACTGGGACTTTGAGGGGTTCTGGTTGACTCCAAACCTGCTTCTCTTCCCTTTGCCTCATGTTGCCATCTTCATACTGAGCAAAGAAAGCCTTAGTCTATCCCAAATGCCCCCAGTGACCCTCTTCAAGGCCCTGCCATGGGGCATCCTAGAGTTCTTGTTACAGACTCAGAAAAGATGAGCACTGGAAGCGCCCAAATCATCACTTAGTCCAAATAAAGTCCAAATAACCCATTTTACAGATAAGAACACTTAGGCCCAGAGAGATGAGTGAACTCCTCCATGCCCACATAGCACTTAACACTGTGCCTGGCAGAGGGCAGGTCATCCAGAGGGAGTTGTTGATTAATTGATTGAATTAGTGGTGGAGCAGGATATAAGTCCAAGCCCCATTCCAGTCTGATTCTTAGTCTGTGCGGGGCTCTTCAAATAGACCTTTGTCCACAGGTCAATGCAGTGGCCTGACCTGGGGGAACTTCTGTGGCCCTGCCTCCAGTTTTTCCTGAGTCCCCACTATGCATGCCTTTTAAGTAAGTAATATTTATTTTGAAGTAGTTCCAAATCTACTGAAAAGTTGCAGGAACAGTACAAAAACTCCCAACTCCTCCTTGATCCCTGTAGGCACCCAATCACCCTTACCAACTGCTCCCTCGACCAACAGCTCTGTACCAGGAGGGGAAGGGAAAAGAAGAGCAGAGGAAATAGGAAGCTCTTAGTGTTGCTTATTTTATTTTTATTTTATTTTATTATTTTCATTTATTTAAATCCAAGTTAGTTAACATACAATATAGTATTGGTTTCAGAAGCAGAACCCACTGATTTATCACTTACACATAGCATCCAGGCTCATCACAAGTGCCCACCTTAATGCCCATCAACCATTTAGCCCATCCTCCCACCCCCCTTCCGTCCAGCAACCCTCAGTTTTTTCTCTGTATTTAGGAGCCTCTTATGGTTTGTCTCCCTCTCTATTTTTATCTTGTTTGTCCTTCCTTTCTCCTATGTTCATCTGGGATGGACATCTTAGTGCTTTAATCAAAGGTTTTTCCTTTGCCCAGAGAGAACATTGAAGAACCCTGTCCCAAGAGGTTACTTCTTTCTTGACAACACCAAGGGCTTAATAGATATTCAATAGGTACTTGCAGAACAAAGGAATGAATTGGTCTCATGGAATAACATGAGTTTTATTAATTATGTTTTCCTAGGACATCCAAGAGAAAACAGAAAGTACATGAGGCATTGGGTATCTGGGGGTAGGTTGAGAGTAACAAGGCATGGTAGGGTGAACAAGACCCAGAGATTAACATGAGGGTTTTCTGGATGCCTAGAAGGAACTCCTTTTGGAGGAGGTAACAGAATCATGGGCTACTGTGGATCAAGGATCACTTGGAAAGCTCATGGGCTTCTACCCCCTCATGAACTTGTACCTAGTGAGGTAAACTGACTTCCTCAAAGATGAATATTGGCCCATGGTATAATTAGGATGAAGAATTAGTCTACTGACTCCCAAGTCTTTGCTTGTCTCCACGAATTCCACAGTTTAACTGTTCTGTGCACTTATTATTATTGGCTCATGTTAATGTAGCAAAGAGAAGGCAAAAACCTCACAAACAATCTACACATTTACTACAAACAATCTACAGTACTACATTTACTGTAGTAGTAAATGCAGCAGCCACCACTGTGTCTATAGACTCAGTTCCTGTTGGGATGTCCCTCAATCCCTCGAATGTCTCCTAGTTAAGCAAGAGCCCAGGGACTTGGTACTCTTCTGCCAGCTTCCTTGATAAACCCAGAGCTGCCTTCAGTTCCAGCAAGCAGTACCTGAGCAATGCCTGTAACTTTGAGGATAGACCTAAACAGTCATGGAAACCAAGTTCTCCAGAAACTTGCATCTCTTCTCTGACTGTTCAGATTTCTTTGATTTGATATTCCTCAACTCATTGCAATCACAAAGGATCAGTGCACATGCTTGTAGAAATCTTGAAGCTGCCAGTGAAGATGAGGTTGTACAGTAGGGTACATCTTGTTTTGTGGTCATGTGCTGAGAATCTTGGTGTTCTTGCCCACAGCCATGGTGGCTTCTTCTTCTTGGATTTTGGAAGAGAATGTATTCTAAACTATTTGCACAAGAGTGAGTGACTAGGGTGTCAGAAATGAGCCAAAGTTATTTTCTTCCCTCTGTAGGTGCTCTGTGGTATGAGTGCTCCACCCCATTTCATGCCCCCATCATCTCTCTTCCTGCTCAGACAACTGTGGTGTGGTCTGGTCTGATCCTCTGAGCCATCTTCTCTATTTTTAGGCCCTGAAGCTGCCTCAGGCCTGATTGGGAAGCAGGTGAGTTTGGGAGCCTAGTTAGGCCTTTAGCCACCCTTCTTTGCAGTAAGAAGGCAGGATTTCTAGAGTCATGAAGATTGGGTTCCCTTTACATCTGTCAGTTTTCTCATTTAAAAAAAAGTAAGGAGTATAGAAAGGAAAATTAGTTCTTGCATTCCTCATAGTACAATGTGAAGATTATGTATAACACTATTAAAATTGCCTTGTAAACAGTGAGCCACCATAAATTAGAGGTTACTGAAGTTCATATTAATTTGAGGTAGGTCTGGAGAACTTTTTGGAGTAACTTGGGTCACAATCTGGAGATTTAAAGCCCCTGCAGTGCTCTAGGTTGATACCAAATTCAAGAAGGATAAAAAAGATGACAATTGGCTTCTCTTCCAGGACTGTGGACTCCTCTGGGCAGGCTAGTAACTCTCTGGGGCCTGGTACATAGGAGGAGGTTGTGGAGAGGGTTTTTGGAGAGCTGTACTAAGGTTTCAGACATGTTACTGGCACCCCTTTTCAGGGTTTCCTTTGGCTGGAAGCTGATGTCATTTGGAGTATTTGGTTACTTAAATCTCCATCTGCTCCTCCAGATCCATTCTTAGACCTTTGACCTATATGGATTGCCTCACAGACCCCTGCACCCTCTGGCTTCTGGTTGGTTGGCCAATAATAGCAGACACCAGCAGAAGATCAGAGGGTGAGAAGAGAGAGGCTGGGTTATTTGTTTTCCCACCCCCTCCCAGGCCTATGCCTTTGGCAACATCTGGATTTTCTACTCAAGGCCATTGGGTGGTTGCTCTATAGCTTTTCTTCTCACTGGTCTAGCAATGCTTTTTCCTCATCACCCCTTCAGGCATGGGGCAGTAATGACTTACCACTGTTGCCATATCATAGGCACATCACAGTCCCTTGTTGGACCTTCTACCCATGTTTCTTTTATCAACTCTTACAGTGAACCCTTTGACTGTACCCTGTGTTTCCCAGGAGAACCCTCACTTTATCAAGGTGGGTACCATCAGATGCTGACCCTCATTCTTCAAGTGACTCCTGGGGCTCAGTGGGTCCAGGTCCTGAGCTTTGGTGGGGGAGCCAGACCAGCATAACAGATAAGCAAGAGAAGTGCCTGGGGTACCACTCATTATACATCAATCTTAGCCCAAGGATGAGTGAGTATAAACTTTTATTTATTTCAATTCTGAGTATGTGCTGAGCAGCCTCAAAGAGTTCATCATAATTGGCTCTAAACAGTGTCAGAACATCAAAGCTTCCTTAAATGCTTTTAAATCCTAACATCAACCTCATTGATCCTATATCAGGTCAGCCTCAGATTGAGAATCATATGACCATGTGCCCAATGAATGTTCATCTATTTACAATATTGTCTCCTTATTCACAAGGGATGTGTTCTAAGACCCCCAGTGGATGCCTGAAACCACTGATAGTACCAAACCCTATATGTATACTGTTTTCTCCTATACATTCATACATTTGATAAAGTTTAATTTATACATTAGGCACAATAAGAGATTAACAATGACTACTAATAAAATGGAACAATTATAATAACATACTATGATAAAATTTATGTGAATGTGGTCTCTTTCTCTTTCTCTCATAATATCTTATTGTCCTGTACTCACCCATCTTCTTATGATGATGTGAGATGATAATATGGCTGTATGACGAAGTGAAGTGAGGTGAATAATGCAGATAATGTGTTAGGTTACTATGGACTTTTTGACAATAATAGGTCAAAAGAGGGATCATTTACTTTTGAATGGTTGCTGATGATGGTAACAGAAACCATGGTAAGGGCAGGGACAATAGTATTCATTTAGGTAATGAATAAACATTTCATAAGCACCTTAAATGTGCTATGCACTGGGGACCCCAAAATAAGTGGCCTTGCCCTCACCCTATCTCCTAGTATAGTAGGAGAAAAAGCTGCATGTACACACATCAATGATACACTCAGCATTAAAATGAGGGGAAAGAGATAAAGCACTGCAGGAGCTCAGGAAAGAGAGAAGAAATTGGGATGAGATAGATCATTACTTCCTCTGGATTTGGGGTGGAGGTGACCCCATAGGTCAATACACTGGATTGTATAGCCAAAAGATTATTGCTTACCAATAAGCTAAGCCAAAAGGGAGACCTACTATGTGCCATGGGCTTCACAACCATCATCTCAAAACTCCTGGTAATATCCTCACTGTGCAGGGAAGGAAACAGCTTGGAGGGTTGGATGGCTGCCCAGCAAGTTCTAGGCTCAAGGTTTGCATCTATACAGTCTCTTCCACATCTATACATCGCAGAACAACTGCTCCTATCCATTTTCCAGAGAAGGAAAGAAGGTTCTGTCTGCATCTGATGATGGGTTGTAGAGTGGAGTGCTAGCCAGTTGTCACTGAACCTAAGTAGGAAAGACAGGGATCGCCTATTGTTCTTGCACACTGGAGTTGCCCCATGTTGTTTTACATCATTTGTTAGGATCAGCGTGTGATGGTTAACTTTATGTATCACTTCGACTGGTCCACATAACTAGTAAAATATGTTTTCTGGGTATGTCTGTGAGGGTGTTTCTAGAAGAGATTAGCATTTGAATCAGGAAACTGAGTAAAGAAGACCTTCACACACATAAGTAGGCATCATCTAATCCACAGAGGGCCCAAATAGTACCCAAAGGAAGAGGAAGGGAGATTTTGCTCTCTGATTGAGCTGAGACCTCCATTTTCTCTTGCCCCCAGACATAAGCACGCTTGGTTCACAGGCTTTCAGACTCTACTAGGACTGACACCATCAGTTCCCCTGGGTCGCAGGTCTTTGGACTCAGACTGAATTATACCTCTGGCCCTTCTGGGCCTCCAGCTTGCAGATGGTGGACAGTGGACCCATCAGCCTCCAGAATCTCATGCACCAGTCCCTCAAGATAAATCTTTATGTATCTCTCTCCATGCATTCTGTTGGTTACATTTCCCTGGAGGACCCTAACTACTACTCAATGGTAGGATTGTGGGAAGAGAAACCGCCTGGCCTGCACCACTAAGCCCTCTCCCCAGGCCAGGTATGTCCCTGTCTTTGCTCCCTTTTCTTCCTCAGTTGGACCTGTCCTCTGGTGGCCCCTTGAAGGCTCCTCCCCCACCACTCTCACCATGTGAAGCATGATGACAAAATGACAAAAACATTCTCAAGGAAATGAGCGGTCCCGCTCACAGAGGCTGCTGTAAGTGTCTGAGAAGGCAGGATTTGGAATTATTCATTCGACTTCCATGGACTGATTCCAAATCTGCTCTGTGCTGGTTTCCCCCTTCCTGTTTTTGAATCCAGACACTTGTGGTCACAGTGTCTTCCCCATGGTGCAGTCTTTATGGGCTTGTGGTCCTTGATTTTCACTTCATCAAGAATGGGCTGCTTCTCTTCTGCCTTCAACCAACACTCATCAACGGTTTGAGGCAGTCTCAAGGGAGAGCCATGGTGTTGGCAGTCTGAAGGCTGGCCAAGCCTTGCCCCTGTCATTTGTGACCCAGAGGCCAAGGGACAAACAAACCTTGGAACTATGCCTGGCCTTGGATTTCTGCTTTGTTCAGTGGGGTTTCCCACCCTCTCCCTTGTAGATTATGGTAGGAACAGTGAGATCATATGTATACCTATGTTTACATATACATAAAAAGTATTTTTGCATGTATATGTATTTAAATATATTTGTGTATACATTTAAATATGTATACCTATATATAAAGTCGCTCTGTAAACTGGAAAGAGCTTTTACACATCTTGCCTTAGAGGAGTCTTTTTTTTTTTTTGTTTTTTTTTTTTAAATGTTTTATTTATTTCTAGGAGAGTGAGAGAGAGAGACAGCGTGAGCAGGGAGGGTCAGAGAGAGAGGGAGTCACAGACTGAAGCAGGCTCCAGGCTCTGAGCTGGCAGTCAGCACAGAGCCCGACGCGGCTCGAACCCACGAACTGCGAGATCATGACCTAAGCGAAAGTCGGACGTTTAACCAACTAAGCCACCCAGGCGCCCCGAGGAGTCTTTTCTTCTTTTGCTTTTATGTTTACAAAGGTGTTTATGTCAGTATTTTCTATAATATTGTCTATAATCACAGTAAGAAATATTGTCAGTATGTCAGTATTGTCTATAACAATGTCTATAATCACAGTAAGAAATGCCTACCCATAGGGTACTGGCTAAATATACTTCATAAGTCTATTTAATAGCATATCACAAAACTTTTTTTTTAACATTAAACTTGATTTTTATTGAAGTATAACATACATTAAAAAAAGTATATAAATCAAGAGTGTAGAGCCAGCTATACATACTGAATTATCACTGAGGAAAACCAATGTAACCACTACCAGCTCAAGAATCAGAAATTACCAGTGTTCCAGAGCCATTGCTCTCAAATGTGTTACCAATCTTCAATCCCTGCCTCCCCCCCATACGTAGAACCACTGTCCTCTTTCACTTCCCCTCCCCATATATAGAACAACTGTCCTCTAACAGTGCAGATTCATTAAGCCTATTCTGAACTATGTAAAAGATTACTGTATGATTTATTGTGTACAGTTAAGGGTTCTTTAGGTTTTGTGAACTCTTGCTGAGCTGTGCTTGTATATTCATTATGTACTTTAAAGCAGTACTCCTTGCCCATTGTGTGTGTGTGTGTGTGTGTTGTGTGTGTGTGTGTGTAGGTATTGTTGCCATGACAATATCCTCCCCACAGGCACTCCAATTCATTCTGCTGGTTGATCTTGGGTGATCATCATGCCCCTACTCAGAAGTCCCCCATGGTTCCTGACTGCACAGCTGCTTTGTATACAACCTCTTCTTCCCCCAAACAAAGTGGAGCAATGTCACCAAGCAATGTCATCACTCCTGACAGTCAGGCATTCGCTCCTTCAAGCAAGGCTCCACTCACAAAGTTGCTGTAGGGCTCACCCTGCTTCAGCAATGCACATCTTCCCACTCCCCCAAAGGCCTGCTGGAAACTCTTGGTCCAACTCTCTGCCTAGTTGACCAGTTTCTCCTGTGAATTTCTATTGTGCCTAGACTTAACATCACTTTGGCTGGCCTGCAACTGCCATACAATATTTCCCAGGTGTTATGTTAGCCTAGTAGTTTTCAACACTGGCTAAGAATCACTTGGGGAATTTTTTCCTCAAAAAAAAATTGAGAACCATTTTTAAATTCTAAAAAATTATTTGGGTCTCGGGCCAAACCAAAGACTCTGGATATCTGAAGGTGGAGTCTGGATGTCAGTACTTTCAAAAGCTCTCTAGGAGTTACAGGCTGAATTATGCCCCCCACCCCCACTACATTCATATGTTGAATCCTAATCCCTAGTACCTCAGAATATGATTGTAGTAGATAGGGTCTTCTAAGAGGTTATGCAGTTCAGTTAAGACACATGGGTGAGCCCTAATCCAATATGACTGGTGATAAGGATATTAGGACACAGATGTATACAGACGGGAGACCATGTGGGGACACAGGGAGAAGGTGGCAGCCTTCAAGCCAAGGAGAAAGGCCTCTACCAACTCTGCCAACCACTTGGATCTTAGACTTCAGAACTGTAAGAATGTAAATCTCTGTACTTGAAGCTGTCCAGTCTGTGGTACCTGATTACAGCAGCTGGAGCAAACTAATAACTCAGGTGATTCAGTTGTACATCCAGGTGCAGAACTTCACTGGCCACACTCATCTCCTTCCACCTTCTGCCTCCCCAGCAGGATCATAATCTCCCTGAGGCCAGTGGTAGGTGGAACTGTAACTTTTGGTATAATAGCCGAGTATTGACCCATTGATAACAGCTTGTTATGTCATAGAACATGGCCTCTGTGTGTATCTCTTCATGGGTTTTTAAAAAAATGTTTACATCTGAGAGAGAGAGAGAGAATGAGTTGGGGAAGGACAGATAGAGGGGGACAGTGGATCTCTGATAACAGCACAGAGCTCAATGTGGGGCTTGAAATCATAAACCTGTGAGATCATGATCTGGGCCTAAGTCAGATGCTTAAGTGACTGAGCCACCCAGGTGCCCCTCTTCCTGGTTTTTTACTCTTTATGCCCCTGTGTATTTAGAGATGCTTTGGAATTTTTTTTTAAACAATGGTTTTCTGCTTATCATCTTGGCCACTTTTACATCTATGATTTTCTATGAAAGGACTTTTTCTAGTCCAGGGAGCCTAACCTTGTGTTGTCATGTTTAATATTTTCTCTTATTTTGAGTAAACATCTCACTTTTCTGACCTTTTTTATGTGGTCCACACTTGGTCTACTGGGTTAGATAACTGTCACTGGCACCAATGACTTGACACTTCCAGTAGGATTTTAAATCTTATTCAGGAATGCCACTGGCCTGGACTAGCTCCCTTCTCTCTGGGGTCATTGAAAACCTTGCCAAAGGGCTCACTCACCTCCACGCATCTTTTGTTGCTCAAGGCCATTGTGATGTGGCTCAGTTGGAGAGCTTTTTTTTCCCCCCAGAAATGGACCATTTGAGAACAACTGGATTCTGCATTTGGAAGTGAATATAGGTGTCATTTACTATGGGAAAGTGAAGCCCAGAGGTGACAAGTGATTTGCTCACAGATAGGTAGGCAGTAGCCAAGCCTCTGTTTGCAGGCTGCCTGTTAAATAGTGCAGACCTCTTTTCTCTGACCCACACTGATGCCCTATAGACAGGGATTTATTTTCCTGGTAAACAATATGGGCATAAGACAAAACCAAAACGCTTCATTCTCTAGAACTTGTCCTGAAGTTTTCTCTCAATCTGTCCTTTATAGCTCTCAAACATTATATCACATCCTCTTTCTCCACTTGAAAGCCAACAATGGCCTAGAGTGGTCATCACGGCCAGATCTCGTTTCTCCACCTGCTGTTGCAGTTGTTGCTAGTCTCCATGCAGATCACAATAGCCCCGGAGGCTCTGCAACAGAAAGTAAGCGGAAGTTGTAAGATGACAGCTTCAGGTCAACTTTCTAAGGGGCTAACTCAGTTGGTAAGTGCCTCTGCCTTTCCCCTTTCTGCCTCCTGAAATGTGGATGGGTGACAAAGAGAAGAAGTGTGCAGAGCTGGAACAAAGCAAGGTAGGGTTTTTAGCTCTGGTTCCTAGCTCTCTGCTCTCTGCAGGTGAATGACACTTCAACAGCAAAGGGCTTTTGTCCAGCCAAGCCCCATGACTGTGCTCTCAAAGAGATCTCCTTTTGGACTCCCTACCGGACTCCCACTTGGGGCAGGGCCTCATCAAGGTAGGCTGGGGAGAGTGGATTGGTGAGCACTCTGATGTTTACTTTTCTGAGCTATCTGATTGCCTTGAGGTTTGGACAGGACCACACAAGAGCTCAGGGGTTAGTAGTAAAGCTGAGGTAGGTGGCTTTGGTGAGCATGGAGCCCAAGGAAACAGACCATTAGTGCTGGGCTGAGTGGATTCTGATCAAACTGCAGGCTCAAAGCAGCCATCTTGTGACTACAAGGAAATGAAGAGAGAAGTCAACAGTAAGGGTAACAGAGCAGAAATGTGGAAGTTGTCAGGGACATTCTGTACTGGTTCAAGAGTGTCCATCTCTAGACTTCTTTTATGTGAGAGAAGAACAAACAACTGCTTGGTTTAAGTCTTTTGGGGAGGAGGGTCTCTGTTACTAGGAGCCAAATGCAGTTTCTGATACTGCAATTATCTTGGGATGACTCCATTTGTTTGAAAGTTGTTTCCGAAGTTCAGCTGAGAGTAGCCTCAGTGTCCTAGGAAAGCCCTGGCCATTCTCAGCCCCTAGTTCTGCCTTCTCAGCCTGTCCGCCAAAAAGTCTATCCCTTCCTTCTCTCCAGATTCTTCCCAGTTCCTTCCCATTGATTTTTAAAAACTTGATCCTTACTCCCATCTCTTTTACCCGAGATTATATGTTTGTTGGACCTCAGGCCTCCTTAGTTGATTTCTTAGCTGCTTGGCTGTGCCCTGTCTGTGCACCCCTAGCTGTCTCTAGCTCATGGTAACTGTTGAACTTGCACCTTTTTTTTTTTAGATGTTTGTTTCTTCCATGCACTGGCCCATGGCCCACTGGTCTCCCATACAGATGGGAAACCATGTGGGGACACAGGGACAGGCAAGCTTTCTAACCTTGGGCTAAGCTGCCCCTATTTTACCGTTATCTTATACTTGGCTGACTGTACTCCTCACCCCACTCTTACTACTGCATGGTCTCCCAAGCATCATTTATTCTGCAAATATTTGTCAAGCACTTGTAATGTGCCAAGCACTGCCTGGGACAGCAGAGACACTTCTTGCCTTCTTGGGAGCTCAGAAACCCCACTTTGCACATTCCACTTTGCATTTTAAGCCCTACAAATCCAGGCCATCTCATTAGCCTACTTCTCTTGTTGATAAGCTGTCTAGAGAATATTAGCAAGTATGTGTGGGGGTGGGGGGCATGAACATATTTTATTGCTGTTTGTTTGGTTTTTTTTTTTTTTGGCAGTTTCCAAGGATTTTACTTCCTGTGTCAATATCTGATTTCTTCTCATCCCATCTGTCTTTTCCTGACTTTATCATAGATGTGTCTTTCCTTTATCATCAGGCAGAAAGGGAACTATCTTTGGGAAACTTTCCCCTGTAGCTACAGGGTGAACAAGAGTATCTATATTCACAAACACAATTTCTTTCCTTCTTCCTAAATCCCACCACCAGCATATATACTGGTCACTCCGGAGCTCCACAGTCTTTCTGTCACTTGTCCCTCCTCCCCTCATTTTTCTCGTGTCTAGGAACTATGCAAAGTGTGTCTAGGAACTACGCAAATGCTCTTTGTGTGTGAAAGACAACATTTAAGTTTTACTCTCTTAACAAATTTCAATACAATTACAATGTACAAACGAAACAAGTACAATGTTATCAACTATAATCACCATGTTTTACGTTAGATCCTCAGACCTAGATCAGAAAATTTTAACCTGGACTTTATGAATCTCTGGGGAGCTTCTATGGGTGGGTTTCAGAGACCCATGTCCCCTGAAGTTGTATGCAATATTATAGGCATATAATTATTGGATATGTGGAATATGGCGATGTGCTCATTTTTTCTGGGGTGTTCTTCATGGTTTTTCACGATGATTTTGAAAGGGGGGGGGGTATTACCTGGACAATTTTAACAACTAATGGCTCCAATACTTTTTCAAGAGGTCTTCAACATTCAAGATTAATCATTCATAGCATAGCATTTGTGCTACCCTTTCCTACAAACTCCTCATGTAACCTCAGTGGCCCTTTAGTTTAAACCTTCTTTTTATGATTAAGGTAACTGAAGCTCAGAGAAATCAAGCTTCCTCAGAGCCATCATCTAGTTATTGAAAGAACCAAGGGTCCCTCTGGAAGCAGCAAAGACACTTATGTGTCCAAGGGTGAGGACCCAGGTTGCAGACGTTCTGCCTCCTTTCCTGGATTATAAATCCTAGTAGACATAAGCCCATGTCTCCATTCTGTGCCTCATTCTATGTCTAACCAAATTCCTGGCACACAGCAGGTCTCAGAGTTTGCCTTTGGATTGCTTTACTCCTGTTAATCACAACCACCACTCTTGTTACACCTGCTTTCCCTCTCACAGTGTTGATTTTCTTCCTGAATCCACCACTCCGAGCCTTGAGCACCTCTAGAGAGCATCTGTTCTGCCCTGTGGAGCCAGTGTGGTGTTTGCCTCCCCTCCCCGCAACCACTTCTCCACTTCAGCACCAGATTTGGGAAGTCTCCACCCACCAAATCGCCTTTCTCTTCACTGCCTCCTTTACATTTTTTCTATTATTTCATTTTACATTTTTATTGTGGTAAAATATACATAAAATTTACCATTGTAACCATTTTTAAGTGTACAGTTCAGCGGCATTAAGTACATTCACATTGCTGTGCGACTATCACCACCATCCATCTTGACTCATTTTATCTTCCCAAATTGAAACTATGTCCCCAGTAACACAAACTCCCCATCCCTCTTCCTCCCAGCCCAGGCAGCCATCATTCTACTTTCTGTGTCTATGAATTTGACTGCTCTGGGTACCTCATATAAGTCGAGTGATATTTATATGATACAAAAGATTTTTCCCTTTGTATTGGCTTATTTCACTTAGCATAATGTTTTCCTTTTCCTTTTAAGGCTGAATTATAGTCATTTGTATGTCTCTGCCACATTTTGTTTATTTGTTTATATGTTGATAGATAATTGGGTTGCTTCTGCCTTTTGGCTATTGTGAATAACGTTGCTATGAACATGGTGTACAAATATTTGTTTTAGTCCCTGCTTTCAGTTCTTTTGGGGTTACACCCAGAAGTGAAATTGTTGGATGATATGGTAGTTCTATATATGATTTTAAATGTTTATTTATTTTTGAAAGAGAGAGGGGGGAGGAGCAGAGAGAGGGAGACACAGAATCCAAAGCAGGTTATAGGGCCTGAGGTGTCAGCACAGAGCCCGATGCAGGGCTCAGAGCCGCGAACTGTGAGATCATGACCTGAACTGAAGTTGGATGTTCAACCGACTGAGCCACCCGAGTACCCCTGTGTCTGATTTTTAGAGGAACCGCCATACTGTTCTCCATAGCAACTACACCATTTTACATTCTGACCAGCAAAATTGCCACATCCTTGTCAACACTTGTTTTCTGGATTTTTGTTTTTGTTTGTTTTTGATATTAGCTATCCCAAAGGGTGTGAAGTGGTATGTCATTTTTGTCCCCTCCTTCTTTTATAAGTCGCATTTGCCCATCCGAGCACCATGATATGACTATCAGGTTGTAGCACAATGATATGACTCCCTGATGCTGTCATTCCAAATCAATAGAAATCAAACTTGAGTAAGTGCCGTGGCTTTATCACAACTATGTGTACAACCCAACCCATGCTTGGCTCTTTGTCACACTGTATTTCACTAACTTGAAATACACAGAGGCTCTCCTTCTGTGTTTTAATATCTCTGAAATCAGGATGTATCCTGCAATTAATAACATGTCTTCATCTTAGCACTATTTCTTTCATTTTCTCTCTCTTTTCCTCTCTCTCTTTCTCCCTTCTTTTCTTCCTTCCTTCCCTCTTTCTCTCCCTCCTTCCTTTCTTCTTTCTTTCTTTCTCTCTCTGTCTCTCTTTCTTCTTTCTTGGCTCATAAAATAATGCTGCTCCTTGGCAAACTGGAGTCACTGAAACGTGGTTTTGAAGATGGCTCAACCCCATACACCCTGTATGGACCTGTGTGGACCTGGAAGAACCTATGAAGGGCTTAGCTGCCTGGAATGACAGCGGCTCTTATTCTCTCTAGAGGCTACGTGCCTTAAGCATTTTTCTCTGAGGACATATACTACTGACATCACCATTGCTTCTTTGAGCTGTTGATATGTAGTATCAATCAACCCTTCAAGGCTTCGGCCATGGTGCTCTCCCTGCTTCATGCTTGCTCCCTTTTAGGTCTAGCTCTGGTGTCCTTGCCTCTTGTAGTTTTTCTCCCAGTCTCCATCCTGCCTGCAGACTTCACCCTATTTACTCTCTTCCTGAATCCATCACTCTTGCTGCCCGCTCCTGCCTCCAGCTCCTCACCCTGGCATAGCCTGCTTTCAGGACTTCAGGCAATACTCTTTCCTCCCCAGGAATTGGCCCACCCTGCCAATTCCTCCACCAGGGCTGTCACCATTTTGAGCATTTCCTGTGGCTTCTATTTTTTTCTACTTTTGCCCCTTAATCTGTTTTTCCCTGCTTCCCTCCCCCTCCCACATACAGCTGGAATCCCTCCTTTGCTTTCTTGCCCTGTTTCCTCCTGAAATCCCCCAACACCCCTCCCCCATCCTTTGCTGCTCCAAACCAATTCCATAATATCTCTGACTGATGCTGTGGGCCATAGGGTTTGCTGGGCCAGCAAAGTGGTTCACCCTCTTGTCTCTGTGCTCACTAAGACTACCCACCAGAGCTTGTCAGCTGGGCCCTGAGCTCCTGCATGATCCTATCTATACCCATGGCACCCTGGTCACCTGGGAAAGATGATATCAGAGTCCCCTCCAATCCACTTTGCCCAGAATACCTTGATGAGGCTCTGCCCCCAGTGAAGTGGGGTGGGGAGTCCAAGAGGAGGTTTCCCTTAGAGCTTGGTCATCGGGCTTGGTTGGACAGAAGCCCTCTGATGCTGGAGTGTCTCTCATCTTATCTCGACTGCACCCCCTCAACCACCAGTATTCTCCCACTGGACCTCATGCTGGGAACTAAATGTGGAGAGTTGGGAAGCAGACCTTATCTGCTGTCCTCCAGCTCTGCGCCCTTCTTCTCTCTACCCTTCCCCCCACTGTTCCTTGCTTCTAGAAGGATTGGGCTCTTCCCTTCCTTTATATTCTTTTTATAAAAGTATTGGGGGGAAGGACTGTCTTCCATATACTATGACAGAGGTTTAGGAATTGTGTGGCCAGCCTGCTTCATGCAGTAAGGAGGAGCTAAATAGACTCAGGCCACCTTCTTTCTGGGCTAGGCCTGGAGTTCTTCCCTACTTGTCTGTGTAAGAGGTCATATTCTCTTCCCCTCTGCTTAGGGAGAGAAACCTCATGATTTTACCAGGAGGAAAACAATGAGGGACAAACTAATATAATGTGTATCAGCTGATTATTAATCCTTTGTCCCACATCTGAGGGCCTGTGTTACAGTCTCTCCCCTCCCCTCCTCACCACATGTAGGAATGGAGCAGTTGTCCCATATTGGGGGCAGAGTGAAGGATCTGGCAGGGGCTTGAGGGTTGCCCTCCCCACCAGAGGGCCTTCCTAACTCAGAAGCCGAGCTTTGGAATCTCAAAAAGGTAGGACACTCACTGGTCCTGCTCCCTGGTGGATCCAAGCCCCTTTCTATTTCAAATGACAGACACTTCAGCTCAAGTCTATTAAGCTAAGGAGAGAATTGTTGGCTCACATAACTAAAGAGTCTGGTTTTCCAGTTTGGGTTCTGGTTTTAGGCACTGCTGAATCCAGGGGCTCAACCACCTCCACCAGTCAACTCATGGCACAACCAGCTTATTGAGGCCTCACTGCAGCAGGGCCAGTGCCAGTAAGAGGCCACTTGATCCTGGTAAACTGCATAGGCCCCACACTGAAGGTGACCAAAGGTCCAGTTAGCTAGGGGACAGAGGGTGGGGAGGGGGTGGCAGGAGAAAGATGGGTCCCAGCATTTGAGGGTCAGTTTCAGTGTTAAAACTAAAACAATCCTGGGGAGCCTGGGTGGCTCTGTTAGTTAAGCATCTGACCCGTGGTTTGGGCTCAGGTCATTATCTCATGGTTCATAGGTTCAAGCCCCACATCAGGCTTCTCAGTGTGGAGACTGCTTGGGATTCTGTCTGTCTGTCTGTCTCTCTCCGCTTTCCCCCTCCTTAAAATAAATAAATAAACTTTGAAAATTATTAAAAGATAAATGACATTTAACTTGGTAAAGATAAACATAAAGCATTTCAAGTAGAAGGAGCAGAATGGGGGAAAAATTCCCTGTGGCATTTCCCTCTTTTTAGGGGATGGTGTCAGCAGAATGTTTCATGGCATGGATTTATTACAGGATTCTGAATGGTCAGGATTTGCACTTCCCCTGCTTGCTTTTGCTCTCGAATAAAGAAATAAACATTAAGAATAAATAAATAATAAATAATAAATAAATAAATAAATAAATAAATAAATAAATAAACAAACAAACAAAAATAAATAAATAAAACTAAGACAGTTGCAAGTAAGCTGGAACATTTGGTCATTTTGCCCTACAGTGACATCTGTTTCTTGTTTCCCCACCATTTTTGCCAGCCTCTGATACTGTCTTCCTTTTCTTCACTTACCTGTTCTTAGATCTAATGCAGGGACCCCCAGTTTGCTTTTGGTACTCTTGGCCTCTCAGGCTTCAGCAGCGGGGGACTTTGGGTTCTGCTGTGCAGGTACCTGGTTCCAGAGCTGTGCGTGTCACTCCATCCTCACCAGCTTCCTAAATAAAGCTGTGTCAGACGCACTCCTGAGCGGTGCACCTGCTCCCTTGGAGAGGATGACCCTTCCACCGCGCTCTCACCCCTTCCTCCAAAACTTCTCCTCCCTCTGCAACTTCGCTGTAGGTGGGTGAGCAGACAGTGCCATCTCTCACCCAGGTTCCTGAGTCTGACACCCCTGGCGCCACGCAGAACATGTCCACCCCTGCAGCGCCCTCCACAGCCTGTCTGTTAGTCACCGGTCCCGCTGGTGCCTTCTCAGTCTCTGTGGGATCAGTCCTTTTGTTTCACTCCACAGCAATTGCCATTCACTCACCGATTACTGCCTTGCTCTCCCAGGCCCCATCTTCCCACCGCTGTCAGAGGGATCTTTCTAAAATAGTAGGATGACATCCTCAAAGGCTCTTCTCGAACGCCCAAGCTTTCTCCCTCTACTGCAACTTGGCACATACTCCTCCTCCCCAAATGCCCTGAGCAGAGCAGGAATGGCAAGTGTCTGGTACTTCTTTGGCCCTTCTCTGCCCTGGTGCTATGGTAACATTGCTAGCTGATCACAATACACAGGAAGCCTGAACGCCTTTCTTCTGTCCTTTCAACTGACCACCTGGTTGTTCAGAGTTGGCACCAAAGCCATATCTATTTGTCATGCTGATCCTAACTTCTTCCTTCTCTGGTTAATCCTTAAATTGTCCTTTAGGTCTCAGCTCAGGAGGCTCCATGTCACCTCTGCCAGGAAGTCTTCCCTGATTTGCTGTTCCTCTTAATCTGCTTTCAGTCACACCCTGTGTATAACATATCTATGTCTATATATCTCAGAACATTTTTTATGTTGCATTTTAATAACATCTTTGCTTAACACACTAAAATGTGAACTTTTTGAAGGTTCATGAAATGTCTCTGCAATCTTCATATTTCCAGGACCCAGCATGGTTCCTGACACACAATAGATGCTCAGACATCTTTGATGGGTACACAAATGAGTGAACGGATAGGTGATTGAATGAATGAATAACTTGGTATAGCCAGGTTGTTTTGAAGGTGAACAAATCAAAAGTTCACTAAGCCTCCTTGAAAAAGAAAATTGATTGCTTCTCCCTTCCCCATAGCTGCAAGAGAAGATCATGCTTCTCAGAGACTGGCCAAGAGATGAAGTTGAACCTGTTTGTTTCAATCAATGAGGCTGGAAAGCAAGCAGTTGCCTCACCTTTTTGCAAGGAGCAGTGTGAGTCATATACGCCCTCACCTTTCATAGTCCACAGATCTAGGCCACTCTGGGTCCTTCAGCTCATTCTCCTGGGTCCAAACATTTTTTTCTAACATGTGCATGTATATGCGTGCATGCACATATATGTGCGTGTGTGTATGTATGTGTTTATGCATGTGTGCAAGCCACCTAGTTATATGCAATATCTTGTCAGTTATTTGAGTGCAGGTGCATTTAGCAGGGGATGACCAGAAAGTTCCCTCAGCTTCCCTTGGGGCTGTGTGCTTGGTCTCATGCTGGGAAGGAGTCTTCATGGTGAACCATGACTGCTCCTAGTCTGATCCTTCCTACTTAGGATCCATTTCTCTTTTTATTTCAAAAACCTGGTTGGAGATTGAAAACTAATTTAAAAAGATGTTATTTTTTTTTTTTTACAAATAGTTTATTGTCAAATTAGTTTCCACATAACACTCAGTGCTCATCCCCACAAGTGCCCTCCTCCATGCCCATCCCTCCTCACCCCCACATCCATCAGTCCTCAGTTTTTGTCAGCATTCAAGAGTCTCTCATGGTTTGCCTCTCTCCCTTTCCCCCACCATTTCCCCCTTCTTCTCCCCCTTGTTCCTCCGTCAAGTTCCTCCTAATCCTCCTATACGTGCAAACATATATTTGTCCTTCTCTGCCTGACTTATTTCGCTCAGCATAACACCCTCAAGGTCCATCCATGTTGCTACACATGGCCAGATTTCATTGTTTCCCATTGCCATGTAGTATTCCATGGTATAGATAAACCACATCTTCTTGATCCATTCAAAAAGATGTTATTTTATAGAAGAATGCCAGAAGAACGAGGCAGTCATCACTTAAGCATATGTTGCAATGTTACGCTTTTGACTGGGTCCTCAAGGAGTGACAGAAGGTCCTTTGCTGGTGCTGCAGGCCAGGTTCTGCTTGATGGCTCCTCTTCTCACTGCAGAGTTGCTGTCTCAGACGTCTCCAGAGATGCCCTCTTTGCCCAGAAATAGACTCCAAGGAGCAAAAGAGCCCTTGGAGGCAGCAGAAAGCTGGGGAACATGGTGATGCTAGGAGACACAGTGACACTGGGGGGCGTGGTGACATTGAGGAATGCAGTGACAATGGAGAACACCCACCTTGGGGACATGGTGATGCTGGGGAGACACAATGACTCTCCTTGCTCCTCTCAGTCCCTCTGTAAGGGCCAAGAAGGTTGTGCATTATCACAAGTGAAAATGGAAACCAAGTGGGAAGAAAAGTTAGTCCTGCAAGAAGAAACGCCTGGGTAATAGTGCGTATGGACGCTGCAGGGATGTTAGTGGGAGGTCTAAGAAAGCAGCTTAAAGGGATTAGCTGGGAGGGAGGAGTTTCAAGAACCTAATTACAAAGTTTGTACCAGAGATGAGAGGATTATAAGGCCTCTTTGTGCTGCAAGATTTTGAAAATGAGAGAAGAGTTCCTTCCCTAAGATGAAGAGGGATAAACAGAAGTAAAGGTAAGAAAGGGAGATGTGGGCACCACTGAGCCATAAGAAGGATTATGGCTGTGGCAGGGAAGATGATGTTTACCTGACGTATGCACATTTATGAGGATTTTGCTATGGTCTGAACCACATGGAAGTGGGGAAGACTCCTGACTTGATCATAATTCATCAAGTGTCAGCTTAATGACAGGATTGAGCATTGTTATGAGGTTCTGTAAAATATGGATGTTACTCGGTATTTATTTCCTGGCCCCTGGTCTGTGTCAAGCATGGGGCTTGGAGCCCTGAGCAGTACAGATTTGCCTCCCAGGCTTGGGATACTTGGCCAGGAAGGATACAGGCCCAGAATATAGGAAATATTGGGAGAGCTGTACTGAAAAAGACTACTCCTAGTCTGGGGAAGGCTCAGCAAAGGAGGGAAGCCAAGATAGGGAACAGAAGGATAGGGACTAGGGAGAGCCTCTGAGCCAGATAGCCTGACGGGAGTGGAGAATTCCTGCAGGAAAGAAATGGGAGCTGAGGCTCGAGGGGCAGCCAGAAGCAAGCCTGAGAGGCCCTTTAATTGTGAGGGTAAAGAGCACAAGCTTCTTCTGCAGACACTGGGGAATCATTTGAAAGATTTGGAGCACAGGAAATGTCTAGGTAAAAACTACGTTTCAGGACAACTTGACCGAAAGGTGCACAGAACACAGCACAGTGATCTAGGCAGGGAGAACCTGTGGGAGTCTTTTTCCAAGGTCCTAGGCAAGACAATGGGGTTTCCCTGACGTGGGAATAGAAATGAACAGTTAGACAAATGGGCTTGATCCTATCAAGGCTGGGCTGTCATCAATCTTCCATGTTGATGGTAGTGGGCTGGTGTACTCTCCCATAGGGTTTATTATACATCTTCCAAAGACTTTAGAGGGATGCAAGGAGGGGGGACATTCTTTTTACATTAATGCAAACATTACAATATAATAAATAACATTATAATAAAGAAAAGATATGGTGGCATCCACTTTGGTTTACAAGTCTCCTTGTCTACACTCCCATCTCGGAGTGGTTTGCGACCAAAGGATTCTGCTCACCTGGCACCTTGAAAATGTGAATCTGTATTGCTGGGAGTCCTCCAGGGTTACACACGAGATCTTGCACTGAGAGAGTAGGAAAGGTACCCAGGTGTCCTGACTCCCTGTCCCGTGTTCTGTTGCCTGTGTTATAAGGTCTTCTCTTTATTTATTCCTTTCTTTAGGAGACAACCTCTACAGTGTTAGAGTTCAAGGGTGTAGAAGAGAGTAAGAGAAACTGCAAGAGGAAGGAAAGGAATAAGGATTTATTGATGCTTACTCCATGCCAGGTGGTCTCTATGATTAAACTCAGTTAATCATTATAGTCATTATGCAGAGTGAACATGGTTGCATGTTACAGGTGAGATGCACCAAGACATAGATTATGTCATTAACCTCCTGGGTAATAAGTGGGGAGTTGTGATTTGAATTCATATTTTTCTGATGCCAAACCTTTGTCCTTCCTTCTGTTCCAGTCAAAACAGATTAACCAGCATCTATGTAGCCAAGTGGAACAAATTTGGGATAGTCAGGAGGCACCTCTATAACAGAGAAGAGAGAGGAAATGTAAACTCTCTCCAGTTGTTCTCTGACTCTCCTCTTCCTCTGATCTCTTTCAGTTGCCTGGAACTCCACACCATGAACAGCACCCTGAAAGATGCCCAGGCCCCGAGCCACCGGGAGTGCCTCCTGCCCTCAGTGGCCCGGACTCCCTCTGTCACCCAGATCACTCCGGCCAAGAAGATAACCTTCCTCAAGCGAGGGGATCCCCGGTTTGCTGGGGTTCGCTTGGCTGTTGACCAGCGTGCTTTTAAGAGCTTCGGTGCTCTGATGGATGAGCTTTCTCAGCGCATGCCTCTCTCCTTTGGAGTGCGCTCTGTCACTACACCCCGGGGCCTGCATGGCCTCAGTGCCCTGGAACAGCTGGAAGATGGTGGCTGCTACCTCTGCTCTGATAAGAAGCCCCCCAAAACACCAGGTGGGCCAGGCTGGACACAAGGGAGAAACTCATCTGCTCAGCGGTCAAGGGATTTTGAAAGCCGGAGTGAGGCACCAGGAACATCTTCTTCCTGCAAGGGTTCTAAGGCCCCAAGGAGGATAATGCTGGTTAAGAATGGAGACCCTAGATTCCAGCAGATGGTGGTTCTCAGTCACAGAAATACAAAGAACCTGACAGCCTTTCTCAGCAAAGCCTCAGATCTTCTGCGCTTTCCTGTGAAACAGGTGTATACAACCAATGGGGAAAAGGTAGGCTGTCTGGGTATGATATTTCCTTTAAAAAGTTCTCTAGCCTTCAGATCGAAATACTTTGATGGAATAAGGGGGTTATTCCTTAAAATGGAGCACAGATTGCCCTGCTACTAATTAAAGGTGAATAGAGACATTCAGTCAGCTAAACAGCGATTATTATTCATATTCTGGCTACCATTTAGTTAGTACTTAGTAAGTGCCAGACACCAGGCCTTGCATACTTTTATTATTTCCTCATCCAATCCTTCTGTTATCCCACCTATTCCAATAAGAGTTCAGTGCAGAACATGAAAACTTCTCAAAGTACCTTTAGCAGAACCCTATCTAATACAGGCCATCAGGGGATTTCCAAATCTTTGAATAGTTGGAGGCATGAGCTCTAAGCTGGGTCTACAGGAATAGCTCTCAGTGGTCTGCAGGAAGCTGTAAGGTATTCTGCTTGAAGCTACTGTGATTATTGAATTCAAGAGTACTTCTCTGCAGTGGCATCCAGGCTTATGCAGCTGGGATCAGGAAACTGCCACAGCTGCATGTGGACACTCTTGACACGCAGGAATACTGGGGTGCTGAGTCTAGCCACTGTTGCCTGGGCTGCTGTGGCCTCCTGATACCCACACATTTGCTTCACAGTGACAACAACAAGAATCAAGAAGAAATGGTGTCTGCCTCACTTGCTTTCCTAGACTTGATCAAATGCATCTAATTGGTGGAGAACCCAATTTGCATACAACCCTAACTGTAAAGAAGGCTAGTGAATGTAATTTTTGCCTTTCCAGCCTCTGCAGAACATAAATGTGCACTGTAGGTGGGCAGGATGAGGGATGGAAATGGATTGCTCTAATCCACAGTCTCCCCATATCAATCCTATCACCTTTTGACACTGTATATACTACTCTACCACTACTTAAATTTATAAGAAACAGCTACAGCAGCATATTCTCACCTAAGAATGCAGCTGTCTTTCCTACAATCAGAACATATGCACCTCCGCCTCCCCACTCCGAGTCACATCAGAGTCACATCAGAACTGTACCATCTAGGAACTTGAGGGTGTTATGCTGAGTGAAATAAGTCAGGCAGAGAAGGACAGATACTATATGTTTGCACGTATAGGTGGATTAGGAGGAACTTAAAGGAGGACCGTGGGGGAGAAGAAGGGGGGAAATAGTGGGGGAGAGGAAGGGAGGCAAACCATGAGAGACTTGAATGCTGAGAACAAACTGAGGGCTGATGGGTGTGAGGGAGAGGGGAAGAGGGGTGATGGGCATGGAGGAGGGCACTTGTGGGGATGAGCACTGGGTGTTATATGGAAACCAACTTGACAATAAACTATTTAAGAAAAAAAAGAACCACTTATCTCCCAAATGACTAAAGTCACAGAATTTTCAGGAAAGAAGATTGACTCAGTATAACCACATGTGATGAAGTGACTATAATTTATGAAATTAAAAAAATATATTGATATAAGAATAAACTATTTTTTTTCAAATTCTTAGTAACATATTTTCATCTCATATATTTTCAATTATTAAAAGCATAGCAGAATAGCTCACATTATACCATTATTACCTAGTATCAGAGATTAGTGAGATTTCTTGTTAAGAGAACAAATAAAAGACAAGATTGTTTTTATTGCACAAAAATAATAAGATGTTAGCAAGTGTCATTAGAATAGAATAAATAGTGGCATTAGAATAAAAATGAATATAATTTCTAAGGTACCAAAATCTTGCTTAATGGTGTCAAAAACATATTAACAGGTCAGACAAAAAGCTAATAAAAACACATTTAAAGAAGAGAGCTGAAACACTGGGGCAATGTTCTTTCCTTCCTGTATATATTCTGTCAATAAATTCTTAAAGATACAGAAAAAAAGAACTGTATCATCCATCCTCTGGGCACAAGTCCCCCTTTGTAGCCTCTGTCTTAAGATTTAACTATCAAGTCCACAACCACCAAAATACCTTGTATAAAGTGTCAGACACAGGCAAAGGCAAAACATAGAAAATTGGTTCACACCTAGCAGAACTGTGAAGAAGACTAAGTCATCTACTACAAGACAATTGATGGTATTAGGTTTCATTCTACTGTCCATTTTGTGTTCCCTCTGCCCTCTGCCAGCACCTCAGCTGAATGTGGTTATGGATGTGGTAGAGTGACTGAACTATTTCTACCATATAAATTATGGTGCATTTGCTATGTGCTGGCATGTGTTAGATCATTCCTGTGGACTCTGAGCCCTCGGAGGAACTTCATAAGCTACTGTGTTAACTTTTACCACTGAATATGGCAGCCACAGAAAACACCCAAAGGATTCTCTGGGCAATAGACAACTTTTCCCCTGACCCCATTGCATAACAGCAGCCTTATTTTCCCTTGATAATCAGAATCAATCATCCCACCCAACACAGAAACACCCTTGTTGTCTTTTGGTTCATTGTTGAAAGGATCACCATATGGCCAGGTAAGGGATCCTTTCAACTTTCAACTTCACTGTCTCAACTTTCAACTTCACTGACCCACTGTTGTGTTGTATCTCCAGGTAGGAACAATTTCCCTTAGATTCAGAGACTTCGAAACTAGCAGAGCCTGAAGTTGTTGGAATGGGAAACAAAATGTTTTCAGCTAGGTGATAGGGACAACAATGAGAGGAACTGCTCCCATTCCCACCTCTTAATTCCCAGGTATCTGTTGTCTATGGAGAAACAGCATTATACTATAAATCGGTTGCCAGTCCAGAGTACATATCACATCCTACAAGACAATGTCCCAACATCATAAAGTGATGTCTTTCCATTGGTACCCAAACGGAGCCTCCCATAGAATGATCCACTGTCATAAGTTATAGCTACTTTGGGGCAATGGTGTCTATGTCTACGCAGTGAATTGAATGTGTGTTAGTGAATTGGCTCACTTCTTTTGCTATAAAATCAGTTCTTTGGCTAGAAGTAATATTCACGGATTATGGCAATGATGAGTAAGGTATTCACTAAGTCTTACTAGAAAAAGGGTGTTGACAAGGAAGAAAACATATCCAAAATTAGTGTCTGTTCCAGTGAATACACATTCCATCATCGGGGGTGTGTGTGGATTCAATTTCATTATCTTCCCAAGAGATGGATGGCTGAATACCTCAAGGTATGCTGCAAATTGCAAGTATTTTGGCATAAGTTTAGCATAGATCTCTGCTCTTGGCAGATTGGAGCCTCAGCAGAGTTGGCAGTCAGATCCAAATGAATAAGGCAGTTTATGTTTCTAGTTCATGCTTACTTTGCCACTTTGTTCGAGCCAACTGAGCACAACTTGGGGTGGTTGGAGGAAGATAATGACTAACATCGAGTGTACAGGTCTTCTGTTCACATGATTATAAACTTCTGATGAGCATTCAATAGGACACAAATGTTCTTTCTCTCTGGGGCCGGTACGAGAGACCTATTCACAGATTCTTTTCCACAGTTCCTTGCCACCAGCTCTCCAGTCTTGCTCCTTCCAAGTCCCTGATTTTTGGATTGAACTGCTAACTACTGTCCATAAATTTCCATAGAACCTTCCATTGCTCCTTCCATAAAAAGTAGCCAATCAAACATTTTTTCTTGTATTTTCCTTCTCCACAGCCCTTAATGCCTCCCTAAGTGGGTCTATAATGCTGCAGCAGTCAACTTTTACTTGTGTCAGCATATTCTGTGAAACCATCTGAAACCCAGAATCAAATATTTTCATCTTCAGCTAACTCATCATAGGGAACTTCCACAGGAAGCTGTAGGTGTATGGGGAGGAGACATGGCAATGCAGCAGAAGCAAGTGAACTGGGAGTGTGGCTCGTGCAATTTATATATGCCTTCAGTTCAAACATCTGAAGCCTGATCTTGTACACATCACCACCACCTGCTTATGGAGTGCTGCTTTGACATCCTGCTTTGTGGCTTAATGGATCATACAAAAACCATTTCAGTTGTATTTCAACAACTAGCAGAATCAGTTTCTGCATCTGATGTTTGACTATAAGAGAAAAATACTCTTTTACAGTAGTAGTAGAAGCACCCAGTTTCTCTGGGCATCCCTAAACTGAGAGTTTAGATCTTAGGCTTGCCATTTTCTTTAAGTCAGAGAAGCTAGCCTATTCCATAATCCGTTTTGCTCTCATAATCAAGGCAGCCAGGAATGGTCAAAGTCCCGCTCTCAGTAAACACTGCATTTTATCATCAGAGGTGATCATTCAAGAATCTGTTTTATCACTTTGTGCCATAGGCCACCAGTGCCCATTGTAACGAGATTATCACTGCCTTTAAATCCAATCAGGTCAGATAATCAGATAACTAATCCTAGATTCTCATTCTTGAGGGTCTATTGCATGTAACTACTGCTGATACCATTGGTAGAATCAGCTCTGATTCAGTACAGGAAACAGAAACCTCTGTAGGTATCATAAACATGAAGAAAATATACACAGAGAGTTTTGTATTTATTTATTTATTTATTTATTTATTTATTTATTTATTTATTTTAATAGTTTATTGTCAAGTTGGTTTCCATATAACACCCGGGCTCATCCCCACAAGTGCCCTCCTCCATGCCCATCACCCTCTTCCCCTCCCCGTACCCTATCTGCCCTCAATTTGTTCTCGGCATTCAAGAGTCTCTCATGGTTTGCTGCCCTCCCTCTCCCCCACTATTTTTCCTCTTCTTCTCCCCCATGGTCCTCCTTTAAGTTCCTCCTAATCCTCCTATACATGCAAACATATGGTATCTGTCCTTCTCTGCCTTACTTATTTCGCTCAGCATAACACCCTCAACTTCCATCCAAATTGCTCCACATGGCCAGATTTCATTCTTTCTCACATGTATCCCAATGTTCATAGCAGCACTCTCAACAATAGCCAAAACATGGAAAGAGCCTAAGTGTCCATCAACTGACGAATGGATCAAGAGGATGTGGTTTATCTATACAATGGAATATTACATGGCAATGAGAGTTTTGTATTTAAAGATTGAGAAGTTGGAGGAACATAAATTTGATTTCTGGAACTAGTTCCCAGAACATTATTGACTTATCTGGGTAGATACCTCTAACACAATCAAGTAAGTGGGTTTTTGGGAGGCTGTCACTAGAAGAATTGAGTTCAGTATAAGTCCACCATTGCTGTGGTCCAGAATCAGGCAGGTTATATGCCACTACTGTTTACTGGCATCCAGAAAGCTGGTGACTGGGTACTGGAACAATGAGTGTGACTTTTGCCATCTTGGCTGCACAATCTTCTTTGTACTTTTGACTATTTTTCTTGTGACAACATTCAAAAGCAAAAGAAAGATGGCTTCTGCTTCACTGTCATTTTCCATACCTTGGACAAGTGCATCTAATTGTTGGAAACTATTTCATGGTTAGAATTATAGCTGCAAAGGAGTTCAGGAAATGTGTGTAGAGCTTTATATGCTGTACAGTACTGGAAATTATATCAAAAAGACTAAAATAAAAGTTGACTAATTTAGGACATGACATCTGCCACACAAATTCATGAGGAGGTTAATGTCATTATTTTCTTTTCTTTGGTAAGAAAACTAAGGCACAAAGGCTCAGTAATTTGCTCATGGTTGCATGGGTGACAAATGATAGAGTCAGCATTAATGATTTTGGAGTCATCATGCAAGAAAAATTTAAATTATGGCATATTGCTATGTACTAGCATGTACTACATGCAGAGTACACAGAGAAATAAGTCTAGGTCCCTATCTTCAACTAGCTACAGTTCAGTGGGAAGGAGAGGGAGACAGCAGGTACAAACGTAAGTTAGTTGGAGAAAAAATTATTAATGTAATTTCATATAGATTTACTGAAGAACTATTCTGTTAACAAAAGGGTCTCATGGCTCCCTAGCATAGGCTGGGTCATAACTATCATTTTTCAGGTCCTCAACTGGATGAACACTGTCAATAACTCTCTTTTTGTGTGTGTGGATCCTAATCCTCAACTCTTTCCAGAATGAGAGCATTATTTGGCCCTCAATTTTTTTCCCCTTGGAAAAGTTTGATTTCCTAGAAGCATGACTACATCTATATATAGATAGACTTGGACCATATTTGTATGCATTTTTGTGATGAACTAGAGCTCTAAGTCAACCAAGAAATGTACCTAGTAGTTTGAAACAAACTTCTAATTAAGTAGGTTAAAAGATCTGGTGTACAGTTAATTTAATGTTAGTTGTAGAGAGAGGATGCAAGAGGCCTTTTTTTTCCTTTCATTTCCTTGTTAATGAACATAACCTTCTAATTTGAGAAAATAGAAAAGAACAGATACAGCCCTTTGAAGATGAAACTAATTCTGCCAATTACAATATAATGTCATAAATAGTGCAAATTCTCACATATGCAAGAGCCGCAGGCCCACGTGAGATTTTTCTAAAAGCAGAGACCTGTTTCCTGGAATGCAATTTTGCCTGCTAGGCTCCCAGCCCAGGATGCCCTGGGGTGGGTGGGAAAGGTTGACACAAACCTCTGGGCAGGAGCCTAGGGAACCACAGGAGGAGCCTGAAAGGGAATGACTACCTGTAGAGAGAACACCCTTGCCCTTCTCCACTCCAGAAGAGTTGAAAGTAGAAGGAATGGGCTCAAGATTACACTGGAAAGCACAGATTAGACCCAGGAGAAAACTCTTTGTGGGAAAAGAGTGAAGTAGTTAATCAATTTCCATAGGGAAGCTGGAGGACCTTCTACTCTGGTTGCTAAGGAAGAAAGAAAGAGAGAAAGAGAGAAAGAAGGAAGGAAGGAAGGAAGGAAGGAAGGAAGGAAGGAAGGAAGGAAGGAAGGAGAGAGAGGAAGAAAGAAAGAAAGAAAGAAAGAAAGAAAGAAAGAAAGAAAGAAAGAAAGAAAGAAAGAAAGGTATTCTGGAGGGTACAAGTGTGAGCAGGGAAGCAAGCCAAAGACTTCTTGAAAGTGTTTTCCACCAGAGGCATCCAGAATAACCCCTAAACCACAGGCCTCATACTATGTGGAAGGAGGGGTTTAGGTAGAGAGAAAGGTCATAATGGTAGGACCTCAGCCCCCAGATAGTTATGGAGGTATTATGACAAGTGGATAGAATCCTTCCCTTGAATCAGAATTCTGGGGTGAGATGTGCAAACATCAGGAAAAGGCCAGAGTGAGAGGATTCTTCCTCTGCCTATGTCTCCTTGGACAGAAGTTGGGTTTTGCAAACCAGGCTTTTTAACTCAACACTCTCCTTCTTCAGGTGGACTCTTGGAAGGATCTGCTGCACAGCCCCTCAGTGCTAGTATGTGCTGGTTATGAGTCTTTCAAACCTCTGGCAATGGAAGATGCCAGAAGATATGGGATTGAAACTTTATCTGGGCAGACTCCAAGAAACAAAACCGGTGAGTTAGTTTTGGAGTTTCCCCAATTTTATTTGCACTGGATAGTGGTTCAGTAGGACTGGACAGATATCCCTTCTACATAATTTTAAAACCTGTTTTTTGGCCCCAAGTTTTGGGTATCTCAGTTGTTTTGGGTCACTGTTGACTTTTCCTTTTTCTTACCACCATCAACCTTAATCAGGTTGAACATTTGACTGGCATATGAGAGAGAGGGATCTGGTAGTTAAAGAAAACTGGAATTAGGAGATCTTGAACTCTAAGTTTCTAGGACCTAAAATAAGCTTTATTAAGGACCATGGTTGTCATGACATAGAGGCAATGGACCATGGGTATGTGGCATTTGCATCTTTCAAGAGTCATGACTTCTTTAGACAATAGTGGAAAACAAATGGACTAAAACTAACCATGGTAACCATCAATCATGCATCCATTCATCAATATATACATACAACTTTATAATCAATATATACATACAACTTTATATCCCTCCAAAAGTTTACTATGTACCAGAGTCTAGGCATTGTTATTTAAAAAAATACATTAGTTTAAAAGTAGAATTAAAAACTGCAGATTGAAATTTCAGCAATATTATTGGAATGGAAATGGGCAAATTTGGTGAATAAACAAAATAATATCCTTTGTGAAAATCTGTTAGGAAATAACAATAATGGTTTTGGTGATTGCTGCATGCCAGGTGCTAAAGGTACAAAGACCTATTAGACACAGATCCTCCTTAGGAGGACCTCTCAGTCTCATTAGGTGCTTATGGAAGAGGAGAGCTTGGAAAAACCTTCTGTCTAGATGGACTCAAGTGGGGGGATCTATTCTTTTGTTGGCCATTAGCTCAGCTCCCACTAACCTTTTCCTTTTGCCACGTATTAGTTCAAAAGATGAAATGAGAAAGTACTAAGGGCTTTATTCTTTCTTGGGATCACTTCTTTCTTCTCTCAGTGGCTCCCTTTCTTTCTCTTTCATGGTTAGGGTGCAGGCTTGACTATCAGGATTTGCTATTGTGTGCCCAGGTCCTTTCTTGCAATCATTTATCAACCCCAAAGCTTGATGAGTGTTGGGATGATAAATCACCCCTAATAATTGCAAAGCATTTTACAGTTTACAGTCAAACACCTATGCAGCAGCTTATTGATTTTGCTTCCTGTGTCAGGGGTGGGCATGAGCAGGGCCAAGAATTAGTTCTGGGCACTGCTGCTCTGCCTGCCAATGCTGCTATCTATCAAGAACCTATTTTGTGCTAGAAAGTCTCCAGAAAGTTTTATATGCACTGCCTTGCATCATCAAAACAAACCTATCATTATTCTTATTTTACCACTCAGTAAAGAGGCTTTGCCAAAAACTACACAGTGAAGAAGTGTCAGAGTTGAGATCTAATTCAGACTTCAATATCATTTCAATAGGCTTTGGTGGTTCACAAACTGAAGACTAGATATTCATTCTAAAGTGGCTTCTGCCCTTACTTTGTGGTTTGGGAGGTGGTAGGGGTGTTGAGGTGATGAAATGCTCATGACCAGGCTTTATTCTCCTACTCTGAAGCTCCCCCTAGTAGCTCACTGTCTTTCCTCTTTTCTCTTACTTTCATTGTGTGCCAGGAAGCTGGGGGCCAAAGGCCAAGCAGAGTGTGATCCATTCAAGGTCCAGGTCCGGCAGTCAGCCACGGCGGTTTTCTTTGCTGTCAGAGAGGTCTGGTCTCAGCAACCCTCCAGCGTCCCTGCATCATGCCAAGATGGGCCCTTCTCCTGACAGACACCCTCAGGACACACCTGCCCAGCTTGGCCCATTGGTGGCCAGTGATGATGTTGAGAAAAAGGTCCGCATGAATGAGGACGGCAGCCTGTCTGTAGAGATGAAAGTCCGCTTCCACCTACTTGGCAAGGATGCACTCCTATGGTCCAGGAGGGTGGGGAGGGCCAGTGTCCTCACGGCAGCCAGTAGGGAGGTCCCTGTTCTGGGGGAGGTGGATTCCATCCACTATGTGTGCGAGAGCCACCCTGGGGTCTCCTCAGAGCCTAGGACACAGGGACTGGGGCCCTGTGAAGCAGGATGTGAGAAAGCCCTTGCACGAGGCCAGTGGCAGCCAGGGTCTAGTTATGAGATCTGGATGAACCCCTTGTACTCTGCTCAGGAAGAGGGGATGGCATCTCAGAGGAGATCCAGGCTGACCCAACACTCCCATTCCAAGAGGCCTTGGAGCCAATGGGTCACCAGAAGGAAAAGAAGCACCAAGGACAGTGTCAGCCCTGACTCTAGTGACAAACCCCTCAAAGACTCTGAGCCAAACTCCTCCTGCTGCTCCAGGTCTCTGGAGGGCAGCATGGGCAGCTGTGACCTACATGTGGCCTCTGGGGCTGACTTCCAGAGAGGTGCAGGGCGGGAAGCTGGTGGCACATCCAGGACTAGGAAAGGCCCAGGTCCACAGGGAACAGGGCAGAGCAGGGAGTGCCATAGTTGCCGGAAGCCCCTGAGCCGAGGCACAGCAGATGCTCCTTGTGAGTCCTCAGGGAGTGCTGGGTCTCATGAGGAGTCCAGTGAAAGGGGTGAGATGCATCAGGGCTGCTTCAGAAAGACAAGGGTAGTGACTGCTTCCCAGCCAGAGACCACTCAGAGGGAAGGCCCCAATCTTCTCATGGTGAGTCCCTTATCTTTGAGGAACAAGGACTCACAGGCAGAGGAGAGTAGACAGGGTTCTAGGCACTCCCAGGCTAAGGGTATGTCTGGGATGAGACCACCACTGGTTTCAAATCATTCTGGCTCTGGGGATACTGCAGAAAGCTGTTCTCTGCCTTCTGCCTGTGCCTCAGTCCCAGGCAGGAGAAGAAAGCAGAAGGGCCAAGCCAGGGCTGTGTCCTCGCTCAGCATTTCCAGCCATAGCCGAGGGTCCTGGATAGGCCACCTCAGGCAGTGCCCCAACAGAAGGGATATCCACTGCCCACTTGACTCAGTTGTGCCCAGGAAATTGCCAAGACCTCCTAGAGGAGGCAGGGCCTGCCCAGATGACCCAGCACCACACCTTTCTGGAAGCTCACCTAGTACCAGGAACCAGGCCTCCCAAGATGCAGGGCTGCCCTCCTCTGCCTCTCTTCATTCCCAGGATGCACAGGGGGTTAGCAGTGCTCTCATGACCCCTGTGAGCAATTCTGACTGTGCTTCCAATTTCTATCCTCCATACTCTCCCTCTGCTGAGACTGAAGGTCACTCCGAGTTCAGGGCATGTTCACCAGCTCTCTCACTTTCCAACACATCAGACCCTTTGAGCAACCCAGATGATGGCCTGGACAAAAAGGCAAGGGGGGGCCTTCCCAAGCCTTCCTGTGCTTTAGTTTCTCCAGCTGGAAAGCCTGAGGGAGGGATGCTAGGAGCCCACCAAGGATGCTGCTGCTCCCCAATCAGCACATCCCTGTTCCACGGGATCCCCGGTAAGAAGACTCAGACCCTGCAGACCTCCCAACCATCAGGCAGCCAGGGTCCTTTCTCTAAGGTCTCCTTGGTATGCAGCAGGTACTGTCTCACTCCCCCAAGGACATGGCCTTTTGTCAAGAAACACCCTTCGGGTAGCAGTAGCCCTGGTGCTGACTGGGGGCCAAATGGGGGAAAGCTGGGGGAGGAAAAGCCTGATGCATGGCACCCACGGCCCCCAGGCTCTCAGTCAGGGGCCATGCGGAAAGCAGTCAAAGCCTCGAGAAGGAGCAGCTCCAGCTGTGGTCCTAGGACTGGGAGAATGTTCCAGGGAAAGGCTGCTGGTGGAGGGGAAAGCCTGGAGGAGCAAGAGCAAGATAGCAGGATGACCCTGGGTGCCCTGCCCAGAACTTCACCAGATGCTGTGGTCCGTGAATGGCTGAGTAACATCCCAGAGGAGCCCATACCTATGAAATGTGAGATGGTGGATGAGAGTACAGTTGTGGTGGGGGATATGCCAGAAGGCCCCCAGGAGGATCCTGCTGACAAACATCTCCTGGAAGGTCTAGGGGAGCCAGTTCTGACCAGACAACTGTCCCATGAAGGGGCTGCCAGTAAGAAAGCAGAATCAGAAGGACCTCTCCCAGTGACTGGTGATGCTCATCCCAAGTCAGGAGAGGGTCTTCCTTGTAGCGGAGTTTCAGAAGCCCCCAGGGAGGCTGGATCAGGCAAAGGAATGGCTGTGGACTGTGGTGTTGGCCAGTGTGTGCTTCCTCACAAGGTCTCTGCCTCCATACAGATCATGAAGGCACTGATGGGCTCCAAGCAGGGCCGGCCCAGCAGTCTGCCTGAAGTGTCCAGTACAGTGGGTAGGAGGCTCAGCCACTCTGCCCGGGCCCTTATCACCTGTCTTGCTGGGCTCCACTTCTTTGATGAAGACCTTGGGTCTCCTACTGGCAAAGTGAGGTTCACAGACTCTCCTCGGTACCAGGAGCTCCTGAGCACTTTCCAGTCCCTGTGGCCAGGATGTGGCCTCAGACGAGGTAAGCTGGATTCAGGCCTCTGGGAGCTTGGCTGGTGCCAGGCTCTGCCAGGCCTCAGGTCCCATGTCATGACTGAGGACTTCACACCAACATCCTCATCTGGTGTGGATGTTGGCAGTGGCTCCGGAGGCTCAGGGGAAGGCAGCGGACCCTGTGCCATGGACAGCACCCTGGTCCCTGAGAGGATAGAGCTGCCCTTGAAAATCCCCTCCGAGAGGCCTGATTCTAGAACCTCCAAGAACCAAGAGGATCCAGAAAACCAACAGCCCAGCAGTTCTACAGCCTCTTCAAACTCCCAAGAAAAGGCTTATGCCACCAGGAAAGACAAGACAGAAAGAAACAGTGGGGAGCAGGTGCTAGGCAGTAACCTGGACCAAGTAGTTGAAAACACAATGCAAGAAGAAGAGGTACAACTAGAGAAAATTGAAGAAGAAAAAGAAATAGCAGAACTGCAAGGAGAGGGTGTCCAAGGATCTCCAGAAGAGGGAAGAGTCATGGGGCAAGAACTGTCAGAGGCTGACTCTGATGATGGGGAAGGTGCACAGGAAGATAAGAGCATGCAGGAAGAGGAAGCAGGAGGAAACCCTGCCTCCACCACACGTTGCCCTCCAGGGGCAAGAGAGAAACCACCAGAGCTCACTAGGAGCCTTAGCAGGAGGGATCTGGATGCCAGTGAAAGTCAAAGTGGCCCCAACCATGAGCCTGGTTTGGAAAAGCTGTCCCAAACAGCTGAGATACGCCATGAGCAAACCCAGGCCAAGTTCTTCCAGGGGCCTGAGGAGAACAGCTCTTCTACAGCCTGCAGAGTGTCCCTGGACCCTGACCCCCTTTGGGTGTCCAGGTTGCTGAAGAGGATGGAGAAGGCCTTCATGGCCCACCTTGCCAGGGCCACAGCTGAGCTCCGAGTCCGCTGGAGCCTTGAGAGCAATGACCTCCTGGACCAAATGGTGGCAGAGTTGCAGCAGGATGTGGGCCAGCGGCTCCAGGTTAGCACTGAGAAAGAGGTCCGCAAGATCCGGAGCTGGGCAGGTGGGAGGACGCCAGGACAGGCGAGGGAAGCCCTCAGGTGGGAGATGTCCCTGCAGACAGAGCAGCGCAGGCGTCGCCTCCGGGGTCTGCGCAACCTCTCGGCCTTCTCCGAGCAGGCTCGAAGCCAGGAGCTCCTGTCCTTCCCTGTGGAGGATGTGTCAACCCTCCACAGAGCCCTGGGGACCTGGCTGGTTGGGGAAGCTGAGCGGGAGGAGTTTTGTCCCTGTGAGGCCTGCATGAAGAAGAAAATGATCCCTACATCCCCAAAAGACACAATGGGGGCACCCAGTGCACCCATCACAAAGGCCTTTGACTTGCAGCACATTCTGCAAAAGAAGAAAGGAAGGTGTGCTAATGGGGAGGCAGTAGAGGCAGTCCCAGAGAAGAGAGGGTTGGAGCTGCTCCAGGGGGACCCTTCATGGACAGGGACTATTCAGGAGTCCAATGGAGGTCTGGAGTTAGGGTTAGACCAGGACCCTGGGACAGAGGAGGGGGGTGAAGATGAGAGCAGCCAGACCCTTGGCAGGGATGGAGACCCCCAAGTGGGAGAGGAGGGTGAAGTTGCTCAGAATGGAGAAGGGATAACAGATCCCAAGCGAAGCAAAGTCCCCAAGGAAGCAGGCGGGGAGGAGAAGGGCTCTAGTGAGAAGGAAGAATACACAGAAAAAAGCTCTGGGGCTGAGGGCAGTTTAGAAGGTGAAGCCTCGGGAGGAGGTGACCAAAGTCCCGAGGGACAGAATGATAGTGCCATAACTACAGAGGGAGACAGGGAGCCAGAGTCGGGAAGAGGAGATCAAGGTGAGAAAGAAGGTAGCTCACAAGTTGTCTGGGGCCAGGGCCAACCAGGTGAAACTTCTGGAAACAGCAGCCCAGACCAAGAGGGGAAGCCAGCGCTGCTCCCTACCCCAGGTAGAGACACCCTCTGCAAAAGGTCAGGCTGGAAAGTACGCCTTGCTTCCTCCAGCACATTTTCTCTGGGAAACTGCTCTCAGCTCTCTCAGAAAGGCTCCGAAGAAAAGCCTTTGAATGGGGACATGAGGAGCATCGAAGGTGAGTCCAAGGGAGTCCCCAGTCCAGAGATAAAAGTTATAGGTATGTATCCAGAAAGCTCCACTTCTGAGCAAGAAGGGGCCCCCTTGGGCCCAAGGACTCCAGAGCAGGAAGTAGGTGAGGCCTCTGGCCTAGAAGCTGAGAATGTAGTTGAAAGTCTCCCTTTCACAGAAATGAGGTTTAAAAACCTCACCATGGACAGGACAGATGGCTTTGGCCAAGATGACTTAGATTTTTAGAGATCCAGCTGCAAGGTGGTCACGAGTCTATTTTTATTTGTATTTTGTCTATAAACCTGAACAATGGCTCGGTCCCTTGCAGATGTACAGAGGGAGAAAGACCAGGACTTGCCAAGGACATGGTCACACCACGTTGTCCCTGGGTTCTAAATTCTGGAGCTTCAAAGGTCCTGCTGGCCAATCCCATGGATGGTGTGAAGGAGGCTTATCTCAGACCTGCCCTGTTACCCGAGGGCTGCTAGACCCTTCCATTTTCCCATTTGAGCCCAAGAAGATGGACCTGACTGGAAATGTTCCAGGAATGTTTTGTTTATGTGTTTGTTTTTCGCTCTTATTCTTTTGCCTATTGATCTCCAGTTATTTTTCTCCTTGGCCTCTCTTGGTGTTCACCTCATTTGACTTTGAGGTGCTTTTTTCTAATCTTGAATGTATTTGGTGACTCTGCAGATGTGAATACTTGGGAGAAACAGATAAATTCAGGGTCATTGGACAAAGTTTGTTCTCAGCCCAGAAGTCCAAATGTATTTCCCTGATTCATATGTATATGTATTCATGAATATATATATTGGTAATGGAAAAATACAGAAAACGCAAAAAGAGCAGGAAGAAAGAAAAGTAGTCACCCACAGTCCCATCATTCAGAGCTGACTCTTGTTAGCAGTTTGATATGACTCCTTCCGTTTTTTACCTAACCATTTGATAGTTGAGCTCATCATTATATGCTTCTTTTTTTTTTGACTTAACAATATAAGAATTTCCTGTATTTATCTCAAAATCTTTATAAAACTATTCTTTTTTCATAAAACTACTTTTAATGGCTGAATAATTTATTGTGAAAATATTAAATATATTACTTCATGGACCATCCATGGACCATTTAGATGCATTTCCTAGCATGAACCATTTATTTATTTATTTATTTTAAATGTTTTATTTATTTCTAGGAGAGAGAGAGACAGCGTGAACAGGGGAGGGTCAGAGAGAGAGGGAGTCACAGACTGAAACAGGCTCCAGGCTCCGAGCTGGCAGTCAGCACAGAGCCCGACGCGGGGCTCGAACCCATGAACCGGGAGATCATGACCTAAGCGAAAGTCGGACGCTTAATCGACTAAGCCACCCAGGCGCCCCTAGCATGAACCATTTAAATGCATTTCATGTTTTTGTTTTTTTTTAAACATTTTCCCTCCTGAGCTGTGAATGATTTCCCTAGAACAGATCCCCAGGCATGGAATTACTCAGCCAAAAACACCAGCTTTTTTGAGGCTTTGATATCTTGCTGCCAAATCGGTTCTCTAAAGGTTTGTACTAATTTACATCACCTGGCTCACCACTCACTCATCAATGTTTGGTATAGCCATTAAAAATGCTAATTTTTTTGCTAATTTTATGGGCAAGATTTGGTACCTGACTTTAATGTGGTCCTATTTTTGATGTATTTGATTCCTAGTGAGATTAAAGAGTTTTCTATGTTTATTAAAAAGCTATTTGCATATAAATTTTATGTGTATGCCTTTTGCCCATTTTCAACTGAGGTCCTAGCTTTTTCTGGATAAATTGATTTGGATGTGCCCTTTATAATTTTTTAACATTCCACTTATCATTTTTGAGATTTAAAAAACGCCCTTTCTTTGCATCCTTCCACAGCAAGCCTAGAACTGGGCCCTGTCTGAGTGGGGAGCTGCCGGATGGTGCAGAATTTCTTGACTAGTTTTCACTAGTGTTCCACTCATACATACATGACTATTTTGTGTATTCAGAATTATTAAAATGGAACTGACCCTTGTTGTTTAAATGTAAATATTAATAATAAAAAATAAGGAAAAATAAAAATAAGTAAAAAGGGAGCCTGAGTGGCTCAGTAGGTTGAGCATCCGACTCTTGATTTCAGCACAGGTCATGATCTCATGGTTTGTGGGATAGAACCCTCTCTGTGGTGACAGCATGGAGTCTGCTTAGGATTCTCTCTCCCTCTCTCTCAGCTCCCCCCCTCCAACACATTCACTTTCTCTCTCTAAAGTAAAACAAAAATTTTTAAGTAAAAAATTAAAAATAAGTGGATATTGGGTATGGGCTGTGTCTTCTCACCTCTAGTCATCTGTTCTGTTTCTGAGTGCTGGAGATGTTCTTAATAAAATTTGATGTGTTATAAAATTTTCTGTGGAGATGATTCTTTAAAGTTTTTACATTAGAAATACACACACACACACACACACACACACACACACACACACACACACACACACGGGTGTCTTAGCCAGGAGCCCTCAGTGGAACAGATTTATCGTGAGCTTAGTTTAAATATGGTGATATGCAGGGTTTCCTGGAACTTGTCACTATTCGGTGACATGACGCATACACCATGCACCTCTTCTGTGGTTTGAGGTCCCCAGTCATCCCCTAAGAGATGCTCCAACCTTTCTATTCCTAATCTGACCTCCCCAGATGAGAGACAGCCATTCCTGGCATTCACATTATCTGTCTCTGATCATGAGGATGCAATGGAAAGAGCACAGGATTTGGAGGTACATGAACTATAGTTTCTAGTCCTGGGGACGGCACCTCAGTTTCAGCACCTGTGAAAGTAATGTTTTCCTCACTGCATTGTTCACAAGTGGATGAGATAGCATATGAAACTTTGTTACACTCTCACATTGGGAAAATATCAATATTTTCATTGTCACTCCTATGTTTTCGGTGCCTGTTATGTGTTGGTTACCATATTAGACATATGTGAACCTGTATATTCTTTGCAATGTGTCTGTGAAGTAGGCAAGACCACACTGTCATCCCCTTTTCACAAATGAGGTAACCAATGCTGGGAAAACTTAAAACTTCTTCAAGCACACACAGCTAGTTAGGAGCAAAGCCAAGATTTAAACACAGATGTTTCAGAGTCTAAAGTCCCCATCTTTCTTCCATTGTATCATATTTTCTTCATTTTGATTCAGACCCTAAAAATAAATAACTCAACTAAAGGTGATCAACTACTGCAAAATCGTTAAGACTTAGAAAAGTAAATTAGATAGGATCGATTTGCTCGACTGATTGCATTATGTCCTTAGGAATGTTCTGCTTATATGCAGATATCAGGAGCTGGAGATAAACTGGTTTCATAAAACTTAAAGTTAAACTGGAAAGTTATCTCTCCAAGGGATTCTCCTTTTAGTTACAACCTCATCTGCTTTAAGCTCCCAAATATTTCTGCCCTTTACATTTAAAAAATCACTGTTAATGGAAAACTCTGTGTTTTCTTCTGACTTGGAGATAAAGAATTCAGGGCCATCACCTAAGGTGGGGATATTTGCATCTCTTCTCCCCCACCCCTTCTCTACAGCAACTGTACTGCACAGCCTGGCTCAGGCCTCTGATATTTAGCACCTTGGGAAAATGTTGGCATTCTTGTAGTCTTAACCCAAATCCCTGATTCCAAACTTGATTCATTCATCACTCAAAGTAATGGCAAAGTCCTTATAGTCTCAGTGGTAATGCAAACATTTCCGGCCAGGGATTTCTCCTTAAAGTAAGTTGGAGAGAGAAATGAGCAGTAGTAAAAAGAAATCAAGCTCTCCTCTCTATCCTTGTGTCCAGCTGTCAGGGATCAGAGGCTCCAGCTTAGAGGGATAGCTTTTCAGTGCCTAGGAGCCAAAGACCCCATGTCCAGGTCCTGTGCCCAGAGATTCTGACTTTATTGGTGTGAGTTAGAGCTCTAGCATAGCTATGTTGTCAAGCTTTCAGATGTATACAACGTTCAGTCAGGTGGCTCATCACTGATTTAGTCCAACTTCTTTTTTCCAGGTAAGAAGACCTGAAAAAGGGAATTGTCTAAATCACACAATCATAAGTGGCCATGCTGAGGCCAGATACCATATCTCACTTCAGACTCCTTCCCAGAGCCGAGAGAGGCCTTGCAGAGGAAAGTGACAAGCAGCAAGCCCACTCCCTTATCACCCACACCTATGCTCATGTCACCTGCAGGCCCACCCACCCACTTTCCTCTGCTCCCCAATTTCATGCATCTGAGTCTGTCCCTGAGACCCAGGCTTTATGTCCAGAAGGGCCCTTCTAAGGTGTCCAGGGGAGAAGTAACCTGACCATCCGCAAAACTCGCCAGGCCAAGTGCAACTGGAAGGGGACACATCCTGAGAGATTTCCAAACCAATCATCGGCCAGGAATTCCACCTAGAGAGCTTCATTAAAACAGACAGTTCTACTCAGAAAGTTCTGAGTCAGTGTGTCTGAGGTGGGACTCAGGAATGTGCATTTTAACAAACCCCTGGAGGAAATGCTACATACCTGCCTCTCCCCCGTTACCCTCACCCAGTTGTCTCCTACATTCTGTGGTCTGGCCATCCCATCAGAACTGAACTTCCTCAGAGAGGCTGAGAATCTCTTCCCAACCTTACCAGCTCTCCAGCCCCACCCCCACACAGTTTTTCTCACATTATATGGTCTGTCCAGGGGACAGTGTGGGTCAGTCACAGCAACCTTTGCCTCCTTCTCTGGAGAAGCAATTAGGGTGGGTAAAGAGAAATCTCCTTCCGCTGTCCTTCCACCCACCCCCAGGCTCCAGAGGCATAAGTGGGCAATCGCTGGCTCCGATTGTCAACGGGCCTCATCTGGGGCAGAAGAAGACCTGAGCAGCAGAAGATCCTGAATTCGTGCCCTCTCACTACCCCAGAGCAAATGATCCACACTTGTTTCATGACTTCCACTGGAGCCACCCAGGCCTGGCCTTTCAGGGTAATCAGCCCAGGTTCTTCAAACCTCTGTGCAATGACCATTCCCAGCATCTGAATTGAGCCCCAGTATCCAAGGGGAGAAGCCGACTGCCTCCTGATGCTCCTCCTCTGGAGAAGGTCTCCACACTCCCATTGCTTCCACACATTTACCCCAGAGGTGCTTATAGACTCTTACCTGTGCCTTCATTCCTGGTAGGGTCTATAGAGCTTTACTCCAGAGCCTCCTGAGTTTTAAATTTTTAGATTTGGTTGGGGGGTGATCATAACCCAAGGAGCCAAGTTTGTTGATGAGAAGTCTGATCGAAGCCCCCCAGGTCAGGAGCTTGAGTGACTGTATCCCCAGCTGCTGCCACCACCCCCCCCCCGACTTTCATCTACACCCCTTCCCATCTCAACTCACTGTCCTGCACCTCACTCTTGACCCTGAAATCACGGCTAGTGGCCTGTATTCCAAACAATGTAGCACTTTTTAGTAATCATCTTCCTGATTGGTAGGGTCCCCTCTCCTAATAATGCTCCCTCTGGCTCAAGACAATGTCTCATCCTCATGCCGCCCACGAGTCCAGCTCTGGCACTTTCTCCATGGCCTGCATGGGAACCTGAAATGCTGAGGTCTCCTCAGCCCCACGCACTGGACTTCTCTCCCCTTCATCTCCCTGGATGCTCACACTCACTTTTGCTGTTTCTGCTCCAACTTTTGGGCTGATGACTCCCAAATCCAGAGCTTCACGCCAGATATTTAGCTGAGCTTCCGGCCCCTACCTTTTCTTCAGGAGCAACACATTCAGAGCAGAACTCATCTCTCTTTCTCAGCTTGTTCCTTTCACCACATGCTCAGACCTGCCACCATATCCATCTGTCCTAGATGCATCTCTCCCCAACCTCACCATGGCACCACTACCATCCATCCTAGACTCCTCTCTCCTCCAGCATGCCCACGGCACAACCATTATCCATCTTAGATTAATCTCTTCTTCCATCAAACCCATCTTCTCTTTATTCTATTAAAATTCCCCAGGCCTGGTGATTCAGTCCTCACCATTACTGCCATTTGCCTCCTAAGTGGGTCTTCCCACTTCTCACCTTGCCCCACTCAAGTTTATCCTCACCATGGCCACCACGTCCTATCTAAAAAGGCACCATGTTGCTTCCAGTTATAATTAGGCAAGAGCCTCTCATCACTCAGAATGATGTTTCTGACTGCTCACAAATTACCCTACAGATCACAGTCTTATCTACCAAAGGCTTTTTGGTCAATGACTTAGAAAAGCTTTACACGTTTACTAAAATTCTTTGGTAAAACTTTGGGAGAAGGCCATTTTCTGGTTTGCTTTCCCCAGGATTATGACCACAGCACATCCTTGTCTGGACTCTTCTTGTAAGGAGAGCAGCACCGAAGAAATGGCAGAGCACAGTGGTTAGTGGTGGGCTCTAGAGATGGACTGAGGGACTCTCACTTCACCTCCACCATTAGTTGCTATTTACTTAACCTCCTTCATGTGAAAATTGAGGAAATATTACTCACCTCCTGAGATGGTTCAGAGATAGCACACAAAGCAATTAGCATGGTGGTGCCAACTCAACCAAAAGTTGTCAATAAATACTATCAGTTGTTTCACCACCATTTTGTTCTTTTTATTCAGCAGAGTCATCTATACTGGTCAAAGAAAGGCAACTTAACGCATTTTTATTTGAAGGGTGCGGGAAATTTCCCTAAAATAGAGGCTGTTACAATGCAGTTGGAGGAAGAGCCTCTGGTGGGTAAGATATTGTGGACACTCAACATGAGCAAGCATCCCTTCCAGTTGGGTTGTCCAGGAAAGCACCAGGGAGACACTGACACTTGTCCTGGGTCTTGAGGGATAAGCTCTGGTGTAGAGAGGTGAAGGAAATATCATTCCAGGTGGAGGTGATGACAGGAGAAAAGGAACAGAGAGGTCAGATATGGGTTTTAATGGTGAGCAGTGAATTCCAGAGCAGGGTCTCTGGAATCAAGCATGAGCAAATAGAGTATGGTCATGTATGCATGCAGCCCCATAGTGGAGGCCATTTGAATCCCTCAGCTCCTGGAAAGCCTTGATATTGGGCAGAGGCACTGAAGCAGCCCTTGGATTAATTGGGTCTGCTCTAGGTCTTCATGCTGGTAACTGGACTGCTGTCTTTCAGTTGGGCTTGGGTCCTTGCCTTGAGAATTCAGCTCTGTCTAGGGCACCTTTTGATGGAGGGTCTACCTTGTTCTTGGAGGTAAAACTTCCCCCTTATCCCCCAAATAATCTGTGATCTCTTAGTGCACTTCTAATATATATCAGGAAGAGGCTTTTATATACATTCCCACCTTTAATCCTTGCCACAACTCTACAAGGCTGTTGTACTGCCAGTTTGTGAATGACGGTAGATGTAGGAGTTGTGATTTGAACTCGACTCTGAATCTCTCAAGTGTGGGACCCCTCTTCCACACAGCCCAGCTCTGAATTTCATGCCCTGAGCATCCTCTCACCTCACATCCCCTGGACTGGGCTTCAGGCTCCACCATCTTTCCTTGGAGCCCCAGTGTGGAGGCAGGCCAACATGGCTGCACTCTTCTGAGCTGCACCTCTGGCCGTGTTGCAGTCCTGCCCTTGGTCTGCTGGACTGAACCTTCCAGATTCTCTCATCTTGTCCCAGTGATGCCTCCCCACCCTAGGGCCCACCCTCCTCAGTAGCATCCCTGACACTTTCATCCATCAGGCCTGTCCCTGATAAGGAACAGAGAATCTATGGTTTTCCAACTGTGGACAGCCTTGGAAAAGCATTGAGTGTTTTTGTTTGTGCCAATGGCTGGGGGCCACTAGTGAAGTTTGGGGTGCAGGGACCAGGATGTTGAAAGCCTTGCAACACATGGGGAAGTCTCTCACAAAGATGGGTAGACCCACATTGACTGCCACAGGTATTATTATTACTGCATTTTAAAGATGTGGAGACTGAAGTTCATAAGCACAATGGCTTCATCAGAGGCACAGGGCTAGGAGTGGATGAACATCCCTCTCTTGATTTCTGACTCTTCCCACTCTCTCCCATAAAGAATGAGATCACTGCTAACATTCCAGACTGGCTTGGGAGCACCCTGCCTCAAGGCAAAGGGATGAACTGGGTGACCTTTCAAAGCTCCATCAATCATAGTCATTCCCGGAAAGGACAAACCCAGGGACAGATACTCATTGAGTGCAATGGATGGAATGGTGGGAAGCATAAGACTTGAAAAGTGATTCATTTTCTTGGAAAAGGGTAAGCCCCACATCCTCTTTTGTTCTGCCCCAGCATGGTGAGCTTTTTCTTGCCCTATGGGAGGGAGACAGGTCCCGACAGGACAGGCAGCTCCAGAAAATGTTGGGGACCCAGGGGTAAAGAAAATGCTTTATAGCTCCTCTGTTCTGTGATCAAGAAGCAATGATCTTTTTTCCCCTCTTTGACCTCAGCCTTCCAAACACATCTGAACTTCCCAAATTCTTATCTGAATAAAACCCATAAAATGTTCTGAATTTAAGGGAATTTAAGGAGATAAAACACCTACAAGATAAAATGACTCTATTCCCTCTTGGGACTAGGGGTCCTTGCCCCTACTATGAAATTAGATGGTGTCTAGTTCGTCTTGGTCTTGAAGACGGGGGTTATGATTTTCTGCCAATGGGTTCATTGCAACTGGGTGTCTTAACAGCATCACAAAGACTCATTATAATAGAATTTTCCTGCATTACTTACACCAGCATTTTAGGGCACACTGCACACCAGGATGATTGACATTTGTTCGTTCTTTCATTCAACATGTGTTGAACAGCTGATTCATGCCAGCCATGTGCCAGCTGCTGAGGATGCAGAGATGAAACCAGTGCTCCTGATGTGCCCCCTCCCTGCACCTGACTGTGTGGCCTCTCCTTGGGGTTTACTGCCCTCTTGATGGCTAAGTGGAATAACAGAGCAGTGTTTCTACTCCGTATGCCCACTGGGGCAGCAACAGCAGAAAATCCAGATGGTAATTGAGAAAACTGGGAGATAAAATAGGAATGGCCTCAAGACCAACTATGGCAGCAAAAAGGACAGGTTTCATGAGTTAGTTTGACTCGTGGCAGTGGTGAGGTAGGTACTTCCAGGCAGAAAGGACTGGAGCCAGGATGGGGTAAGTGTGCTATGATCTGAGACTGGGGAGGATGGTGGTGACAGCAATTAGGAAGAACCACAGGGAGTCACATGGTATGTGTGTGGGGTGCTCTATGGGTAGTGGGTGTAGGGCAGAGAGCGAGCTGACCATCAAGATGGCCTTTCTGCTGCACCTGGCTTCTAGTTCTTGCTCTATAACCTAACCAGAAGAGTGACTCAGGGCACCCATGTACTTGAAGGGCCCAGCCATCCCTTTGTAGCTATGGGAGTCAGGATTTGTGAGGATCTCCCCATGGTTACCTGCCACAATAGGAGAGCCAGAACAAGAAAGGACAACTGCCCATTTTACCCAGAGATACTTGGCTTCTAGGGCCAGTAACAGTCAACTGTTGGAAAGCCCTGCTGGTTTCCACTTCTGTGTCACAGAAGCATGAGTCTTTCATACCAGGAGAGCCACACACCTACTACCTCTTGGGTCTGCCATCTCTACCTGTGTGTCACTGGAGCTCATGTAGTCCAGTGACCTGGTTTGAAAGATAAGAGCACAGAAGTCCAGAGAGGTATTGTCTTGGCCCAAGATCACACAGCAAGTCAAAGCAGACTCAGGCCTGGAAATAAGGTTCCCTGATTTGCAGGCCTGAGTTTGTTCCATAGCCTGAGCCTGAGTCTCAGAGTTAGTGCTGCCTCCTCTCTCCTGTGGGTGGAGAGCATGGCGGGCAGGGAGGGCAGCATCCCAGCCTAATTAGAAGCTGTAGAGGAGCAGGGACATGGGGGGCCGTGCTCGCAGATTAGTGCCCCCTCCATAGATCATAGGCACGCCAAGGACATAATAAATAATCTGCCCAAAGGTTTTAAAGGTAAAAATCAGCAAACCATTAATAACATCCCCAGCACCATACATCACGCTGAAATCTTCCCATTATGCCGCTCCCTGAGCTGATTCGCATTTTCTAGGCTGATTTTTCCCCCTCCCTTTCCAGTATATTCTGCTGTAGCTCTGAAGCCCCTCCCCCTCAGCCTGCTGAGCCTGGAAGGATGGTAGTGTGAAACCTTTGCGGATTTACCATTTACCATTGTGGTTCTATTCAGGTCTATGGAGGGATGAACAAAGGGGAGGCTTTCAGGTCCTTTTTATGAAACCCTGTGTTTCTGCTTCCACTTTTCCTTTTAATGGATAGGATGGAGCTTGCCTACCTGCGTTAAGTAGGAATAACTGTGGTCTCTCTCTCTCCTTCAGACACTAAGGAGGTTTAATTAATTAATGCAACAGTGTCACTTTAAATAAGAAAAGTGCTGATGGCTGCACTTTCCTGTCCTGGTGTCCCTGTGCACTGCAGGAGGCAGCCAGGAGCTCCCAGCCAGCTGGCTGGGCTCTAACGTTTAGGTGCATCACACATATTTTATAATTTGAGGGTAACCTATGGTATTAAGCCAATCAAGAATGAGGATCTAAGGAAAATTAGTAAGCAAGAAGCTAGGCCAGAGGACTAGTGGCCTGTGACATGGGGCAGGCAGCACAGGGATATGGTGACAATGAGGCAGAAGAGTCTCCTTCCAGGCCTGAGTGCCAGACATTGGCCCAGTCACCTGTATTTGACCTCAACTTCCTCAACTGGGAAGCAGAAGTTAGGAAAGACAGACTTGGGAATAGTCACATGCCACCCTCCATGAATTATTTGAAGGGCACGTGGATTGAGCAGCTCCTAAAGCTGCCACAATTAAGTGGTTTTTCAGATACAAGATCTACACTGAAGTCTGGGCTAGCTAACTGTTGCCTCTTAGGAAGGAGGGGGACTATCCTGCCAGTGTGGGGGAGGGGGAAGGAGGCTACACCTCAGCTCTTCTTTCTTGAGCCAGGTGACCTCAGGCCAGCTTTTTCCCTCTTCTGGGCCTGTTTCCTCATCTATGACATTCTTAGAGTCCCTTCCAGCTCTGAACCATGGGGCTGAGTCATCTACCTGAATTTCCCATTCGGACCCAGAGCCACATACTGGTGGTTCTGCAAAATCTCTTGAGTAGTCCTGGATTAGGTCCCGGGATCCACCAGCCTCAAATTTTTCCAACCTTGGCTAGGACAATAAACCTCTCCACAGCTCAGAGTTCTGTTCCTGTCCCCACCAATCGCACAAAGCAGACAGTAGGAATCTCCCAGCCCACACCTCACATGTGAGTGGCACTGCACATTTTATAAAGTACAACCTGGTTTCCTTTGACCTTCAGAGCAACCCAGTGAAGAAGAAAGGCAAGGTCTGCTATACCCATTTGATGGTGGGGGAAATTGTTCTGGAAAGGTGAACAGAAGGATTGGAGAAATCCTCTGGTAAAAGACCTCACGTGGAGATAGCTTCGGGTTGTCATAGCCAGTGAGGGGTTTCAGAGAGTCTGAAGACATGTATGCCTGTTAGACAAAGATAGTCCCTCTCCAAGGATGAAGTATCTTTCCTTAGAGCATCTTGGGGTTTGGTGTAAACCATGAGATTGCTCTCATTTGGGAATCATGCTTTATAAGACAGAATCAAATTCCCTAGGGATTATGGGGTGACATGCATCAGGGTCCCAGCACCCAGAAAGGAGTCTGGGCCCCACAACAACACACATGTTCTGGCTTCTCTCTCCTCTGGTGGCAGGCACTTCTTAAAGCCCAGCGCCCTCCTGAGGCTGACTTCCCGCTACTAGACCTTCTCAGCCTCCCTCTGGTTCAGGGTCTCCCAGGGCACATTGGTAGCTTTCGAAGGCTCTGCTGGCAGACCTCCACTGTTGTACCTTTCTTTGTATCTCCAGGTTGTTCAGCTGCCACATTCTGCTTACCAACAGTGTGACTTGGGACAAATTCCCAATGTCCCTGAGCCTCAGTTTACCATTCTATCAAAATGGGCCCAATATCTAGCTAAGTGAGAGAGTGAAGTGGTGTAATAAATGTGGACATGCCATAGTAAATATATAAATTACTTACTACTGTGGCATGTGGGAAATTGTCTTGAGAGGGCTAGAGCGCTACAACAGCTCAGCCCTGGGAGAGAAAGCACATTAAAATTGGAGGAGTATACATTTGGGAAAGTTTCAGAAGAGAGACTGCATTTGATTAGCACTTTGAAGGAGCAGGGTTTTAAGGAGAGGATTTGGGAGCTGGGGTGGGGGAGATTCCAGGGCAGTGGACAAAAGCTCAGAGGTTTAGCAGGCAGGGAGGGCCCAGCTTGACCAAACACGGGTAGGTGGGGGAGGGGTTGGCACTCTGGTCCAGATCCCTGGCTCAGAAAGACCTGGTTCCTCACACTGGGCTCCGTTCCACTGCTGGGGTGTCAATTGTGATGATAGAATGCACTTTGCCAACCAGCTGTCCTGAGAGACTCTGGCTTCCCTCAACTTCTGTCACAATGACAGACCCTCGGCCCCCTCTCAGGCCTTGATAGATGGCCCCTGTGCTGGATTTCATACATCTCCCTCTTCCCCAGAAGCTGTGACACAAGTAATTGGTGTCACCTCTGTTGATTGCATGCCAACTGCTGACAAAACAGTCCATAATAGGGAGCTCCAGTGGCTACCCTTGATTGTGTGGGTGAGGGAATTGCCAGGAGCTGACCCTGTGTGGCCCCCAAACTCTCCGGGGATAACCAGAGAGAGGTAGCTTGCCCAGCTGGGCTAGATGGGAACATGTGCAAAGGTATCCTGGCCCCAACCTGAAGAATGTGCTAGGAACTTTCTAAACTGATGCAGCTTGGTGTTTGGGATCCATGACTCACCTCCAAGGCTATACCTGGGGTCTGACATACACGTCTCTCATCAGTGCAGTCCCTGGCTGCTCAGCGTCCTGGAGATATAGAGATGGAGAGCTTCGAGAGGTCCCCCCACTCCTGCCAGCAAAGCTGCTATCCTTCCCCTATACAGATGACACATCTAAAGTTAAATGTATCTATAATACAGACTGAAGTGTTGGCCAGAACAGGGGTTGAGAGAAGGCTGGGCTTAGGTGGGTAAAAGCCAGGTCACCTGCTCGTGACCAGGGAACACTTGCATTAGGCCAGGCCCAATCTGGCCGTGCTGGGACCTTGGCCTTTCTGACCTCCAGAGTGGAGAGGGTGGAGTGGCCTCTCAAACATCTCCTCTTTCACAAGAGGGTGGCAGCCCCACCCATGCACACAACTCAGCAGAGAGAGCTGCACAGAACCACGAATGCACACAAGGGCCCTCCCGTGTGTTGCCAGAGAAGAACACCTGCTTATGTGATCCGATCCCTAACCAGAGTTCCACCAAGACAAACAGAGTTAGCTGAAGATTGGCTGGGCACTGAAGAAACATCCATCCACTTCTCTCAATACAATAGAATTTGCCCCTTAACATTTGCCTTAAAGTTAAGCAGAAACAGCAGATAGCTGGATACATGAGCCATACCACAGTGGCCTCCTTTTGGGGACTTTCTTTCTTTCTCTTTTTCTTTTTTTAAAGTTTATTTATTTTGAAAGAGACAGAGAGAGCAGGAGCAAGGGAGGGTCAGAGAGAGAAGGTGAGACTCTCAAGCATGCTCCTTACTGTCAGCACAGAGCCCATCATGGGGCTTGATCTTACAAAGGGTGAGATCTTGACCTGACCCTAAGCCAAGAGTTGGACATTCAACTGACTGAGCCACCCAGGTGGGGACTTTCTTAATTGATCCCTGCCCAACACCAAGAGAAACTTTGAGAAGCAAACTCCCCAAGCAGGGGAAGGTGTCCATTGCCTTGCTCTGAGCTCTATCCATGAGAACTGGTCTTTGGTTTTAGTATCAGAAATAATATTCTGATATTTTGTTTTGTTTTTGCTCCTCCCAAAAGACAACTTGTGACAGGTCATGTTTCTCTCTCATGGCAACTGATGCATTCAGGGCTCCCCTTGGCCACAAGCACTCCTGGCTTCATTTTACCTCCCTTCCTTTGTTTTCTTTTTATCCTGTTATATTGTTGCATCTAACAGGTTGCTGTTAAGTCCTTTTCAGTATAAGGTAGACTAAGCAATGACACCACCTCAGTACTTGTAGTCTAGATTTTGTATAGGGAATGTTGTACAAATATTCCTCAAAGCTCATCACTGATCTCCTGGGCCCACCTACTGTGGTCTCCAATTCTGGCCTGGGGGGATCTGAGTATATATTCTGTACATATTGTCTCCATATCTACCATATATACCATGAACCATAGACAATGTGGTGGTGGCACTTGAGACCTCAGCAGCAACTCTTGGGATGACTTCGTCAGCACCTTCAGGCACTCAGCCACCAAGACAACTTGGTCTGTTTGGCCAGCCCCGCGACAAATGTCTAGCAAAAGACTAACGGCCAGTGGCTGGCCTTCCTGAGTTAATGGCAGGCCCACCCAGGTGTCCTGTGTGTGTACCCAGCTGCTCTGCATGGGCTGGCGGGTGTTGAAGAGCCCCTGATGCTGGCCATGGGACAGGCAGGAGAGCTGGAGAGTAACTGAGTCCTCAGAGCCGTGGCCATCCTGGGAACCTCTCTCTTCTTGTTTCAGCTGAATGATGCTTGCCTTCTTCCCTGGGGAGGTCTGGAATTAATTATTCCTTATCTGCACCTGCCCCACCCACAAAGAGAGGGGTCTCTTGGGAGTTGGAGCAGTGCCAGAGCTGCCCCCAGGAGGGACGGCTGCCCCCAGCCTTCCTTCCCAGGCCACCGGGCAGTCCCCTAACGGCCCCGCCACAGAGCAGTCTCCAGCCGGGCCCCTGGGACCTGCAGATCCTTCCTTGATCCCCGCCTGGCCTGGGAGAGTCCCCGTGGCCGGCTCATTGTCCCACTCCTGCCACTTTTCCTCTGCCGCATTGTTCCCGTTATCAGCATCCTACACGCTGCAGCGGCTGCACAGGAAAGCGTGGCTGCCGCTGAGGCTGCTGCTGAGGCCGGCTGAAGGGGCCCAGGTGTCCCGCCGGCGGGGGCTCCCAGCACAATCGAGGCTCCCCAAGCCTGTCCCAGAGTGCTGGCCCGCGGTCGAACACGGCACGTGGCTGTGCTCTCTGTGGGTACCTTGGTTCTCCGTGTTTGAGGTGGAGGGAGAGGAGGGGGCGAAGCAGGAGACCCTGGGCCCAGCTGTGATGTCAGGAGGTACATGCAGTGTCTCCACCTCTTTCCATCAATATCAGTGCCCTGCAGTTAGTTCTCTCTTTCCTTGCATCTCCGATTCCTACTCTGTTAAGCACAGGCCTGCCTGTTCTACTGACAGGATCAAATGAAGCCCAGGAAATGGAAGTGTAAAGGGCACACCTTGCCCACAGTACCTGGGCCCTTTCTGAGGTGAAGGGTTTATATTAGAGCAGGCCTAATAAATCAGCTCCTATCCAGAGTTTAGGGGGACACAGGGCAGGGAGAAAGGAGAAAAGTAAATCCTACACTTGATCTATGCCGGGGTAGAATATCCTAGGCATCTTAGTACAAATTTAGCAAGTAAAAACATAGGGCACCCAATTCCATTTGAATTTCAGATAAAAAATGATTTGTAAAATATAAGTATATCCCATGCAATATTTGGGACATAATTATACTGAACAAATTATTCTTTTTTTAATCTGAAATTCAAATGGAATTGGATGTCCTGTATTTTATCTAGCAATGCTACTTAAGACCCCATTGTGGGACCTAGAATGCTGTAGGGCATTCTTTTGAAAGCTTAGACAGAATTGGGAAGCCGGGGGGGGGGGGCGTCTCCTAGATCTGTCATTCCCTAAATTTTCTCTGGAGCACCTTTTCCAGAGGAGACCTGCAGGCTGTAGGTGGATCTTCAGGAACAAGGTCTTCCAAGTCTAAGGCGCCTAGAACAGCCCCAGCCAGATGTTTAGGCTCAGGACTCTGTGCAACCTCCTCAGGTGGGAGCACCTCATCAGGGGGTGTGGGTGCATAAGGGGAAGTCTGCAGAACTGGTCCAGTAATGGAGATGGACCAAAGGAAGACCTCTAGCTGGGGAACTTTGTTCCCACCTGCAGGGATGTCCTGCCCTCTGCTGGCACATGCAGATATGACAGGATTTCTCCTTCATAGTTGGTCTCTGGGAGAATTACCAGATAAGCCACATTTACAGCTTATCTTCAGTTCTTTATCTCCTCTGGGAGAATCTGAATTGTGGCTTTCCTGTGAAGAAAAATTCACCCTTGTGAATCTTGATTGTTGAAAAAATCATTTTTTCCCCACTCTAGCCAAGAAGGAACTTGGAGAAAACAAACTATAAAGTTTCACTAATTTTGTCTCCCATAAGAAATGAACTTGGAAAATTCTAGAAACAAAAAAGTATGCAAGAGTCTGTGAAGTAATGTCTCTCAGTGTCATTAACAGCAGTGGGAACAGGGGGATGGGATGACCACACTGAAGGACCTTGTATCTCCTTTTGACCTAGCTCACCGGGGCAGGATGCCATTATCACATTCACTGTACCACAAACTCAGTTCTAAAGTCACTGGCTTGTGGACTTCACAGTTTGCTGTTCCCTTCTACTGACACGGGTAATTAGATGCTTCCTGTATTATTCTTTCTGTTTTAGACACTTCTGAGGGACCAGAAATCTCAGGACAAAATTTCTTATGCTGTACTCAACAGGCCAGTAACACAATTCCTACAGATAATAGCCAGTGGACTATAATAAGAGGGGTCTATTAATTCCAGCCAATGAGTAGTTTTACTTCATGTATGGAATACAAGAAATAGTACTTTTCCACCATCAAAGTATTTATAATCTGGGAGTGCCTGCATGGCTCAGTCGGTTAAGCGTCCGACTTTGGCTCAGGTCAAGATTTCACAGTTCATGAGTTTGAGCCCAACATCGGGCTCTGTGCTGACAGATCAGAGCCTGGAGCCTGCTTCGGATTCTGTGTCTCCCTCTCCCTCACTCACTCTCTGTCTCTGTCTCTCAAAAATAAATATTAAAATTTTTTTTAAAAGATATTTATAATCTGAGAGGAAAACGACATAGTTATTAACTGTGAGCTAATACAGCTACCAGGATTTGCTATCTATAAGCAGGGCAGCAGCAGGTTTTGTGGAGGACTCAACAATCTGGAGGTCTCTTAAAGAAATAGAATACAAGACTGTGGATGCATATTTAGACTCAAAAGTGAATGTTTATTTGGAATGAGTAAATGAATCACAGAAAATTTTTGAGCAATTTTAGATTCACAGTAAAATAAAGCAAAAGGTACAGAGATTTCCAATAGACTCCTTGCTCCCCAACATGCACTGCCTCCCCCACTATCAACATCCCCTTTAGAGGGGTACATTGTTACAATGAACCTGCACTGATGCATTATAATTACCCAAAGTCCATAGTTTATATTAGGGTTCACTCCTAGCATTGTACATTCTGTGAATCTGGAGAAATGTGTAGTGACATGCATCTACTGTTATAGATTCATACGGAGTAGTTTAACTTCCCTAAAAATCCTCTGTGCTTCACCTATGCAACCCTCCTTACTCCTTACTCCTGGTAACCACAGATCTTTTTACATTCTCCATAGTTTTGTCCAAATAGTATATTTATAAAAGAAACAAAATCTCAACAAATATCACAAAACAAAAAAAATAATCCATACACGTTTCTGGCTCTGTATGTTTTAAATCTTGGTACATACAGCTTGGTACAAACTTTCAATATTGGGAGCCCTAAGACATGTGCTCACTGAAGCAAAGCTTCTGGCCTTGCACCTTCATCTCATGGCATGGTTGGGTCCCTTGGTGTTGCCTTGATGCCATGTCTATACCTGGATGGTTAGCAGTGATTATCTGCACAGAAGTGACTAACATATGTACATACATGGCAAGTATGACGGAGGAGAAGGCAGCGTGGAAAATAGCAACAGCCTTAACCGATTTGTGATTAAAATATCTCACTTTTGCAAATTTCACAAAGGACATGGCTGTGCTAAGGCACTTTGGCTAGCACGGGGACCCCAAAACTTAACCTTACATACCAAGGCCACATTTCAACACAAGTAAAGTCAATGTTATCCTCAGAATTATAGCCAATATTTAGAGAATAACACTGTGGATGTCTCATTATTCCCAGTGTTTTGAATGTCTTGGGGGCATTTTTTTCCCAAGAAGCATAGTCCTGTAAGAGTGATTCTGGTTTTTGTGTGTGTTTTATGGAAACCAGACTTCTGACATGTAAGCCCAATAAATAAGCAAATGTTCTTTGTTTACTGTTTACGACATCTAGCTTTATCCCAAACTCTCAGACAATGTTAGATTTAATCTGCTCATGTTCAAATTAGGCCCACTTTGTACTGCCTAACCCTACCCTGTGTCCCACCCCAAGGATGTTAACATGGTAGTGAATGCCCTCTAAACGAGAATAATAGAGGGAAGGCATCTTGGGGAAGTAATTCGATCTGCGGCAATATGAACACAAGGTTCAAAGTCAGTGGAACAGAACAAGAGGAAATGTAACACAATGGGTGCAGGCAGACAAGGAGAACTGTTACCACAGGACCGAGCTCCTGAGTAAGACAAGGGAGCACTTTGTGAACTTACGACCTTCTCATCTGTTGGGCTGGTTTGAACATGGTTTGGAGGAGACATTTAGATGACCACCGTTAGGGCATCAGAATTCGAAGTTTGTCTTGTAGGACAAGTTCATGCTTGGATTTTAGGTAAACAACGCCCTCTACTGCTAAACAGCTCTCATGACAGCTCTCTGGGTGATCACTTTCCCAAGGAGGTTCTGTCTACAGGAACCCCCAAAGAGGAGTGGAACAAAGTGGAAATAGTGTTTGATCCATAGGATACCAAGAGCCTTCAACCAAAAGAGAGGTTTCTGTCTCAGATTTAGATTCAAGCATCCAGCTGGGATTAGACTATGGGGCCCTAGAATTCTATTAGCACCGAGATACAAGAATATTCACATTTTTCACATTTGTTTGAATGAGTAAACACACACACACACACACACACACACACACACACACACACAAGCAAACACTTTTTCTACCTCTTTGGATCAGATGGATTGGCTAGTGTTTATACCTATCTCATCACATCAGTTCTTTGCAAGCAGAACAGAGGCTTTGGAAGTTGAGAACTTATTCTAGGAGTCAAGAGTTTAAAGCACTTCTCTCCTCCCCCTCCTCCCCAACCCTCCCCCTCTCCCCACCCCCTGCCACTGGGGCTTCCAATCTTATTTAAGAGTGATTAGGGGAGCCTGGGTGGCTCAGTTGGTTGGGCATCTGATTTCAGCTCAGGTCATGATCTCACAGTTTGTGGGCTCTCTGCTGACACCCTGTCAGCACAGAGCCTAGAACCTGCTTCAGATTCTTTGTCTCCTTCTCTCTCTTCCCCTCCCCTACATGTGCTTTGTCTATTTCTCAAAAATGAATAAGTGTTAAAAAAATAATTTAAAAAGTGGTTAAAACCATTGACTCCCTTGTTGATGTAACTTGAAATATCTCTCCAGGAAACCTGAGTTTTCTTCTCTTTCTTCTTTCCCTCCCCCTCCACCCTTCCTCCTCCTCCTCCTTCTTCTCCTTCTCCTTGTCTTGCATTTTCTTCCAAACACATTTGGAAACTACAATATATGTAGTGATTTAAAGTAACCCAGGCTTGGGGGGCCTGGGTGGCTCAGTATTAAACATCCAACTTTGGTTCAGGTCGTGGTCTCACCATTCCTGAGTTCTGAGTTCAAGCCCTACATTGGGCTCTGTGCTGACAGCTCGGAGCCTGGAGCCTGTTTCTCTGGTTCTATGTCTCCCTCTCTTTTTGCCTCTTCACCACTTGTGTGCACGCTCTCTCTCTCTCAAGAATAAACATTTAAAAAGTTAAAAAAAAAAAAACATAAAGTAACCCCAGCTTAATCCTTTGAGAAAAAGCCCTGTGTCCACATTCTCTTGGTGCCTTGGCTTTCTGAGTTGTGTGGCTGCATCCCTTCTCACCTGGGCTTTTGAGGGGAATGCTCCCTCTCTCTGTTGCCTCTCACTGTGGGCTGGGGGAGCAGGGCATCCTCCCTGATACTCTGCCAGTTAACCAGCCACTTGACCTCAAGCACTTGACTTTCTTGACCTTATTCTTCTCTGCTATAAAGTGAAGAAGTGGATTGAACTAGGTCTGCAATATCTGGCAGCTCCCTCTGAGACCCACTAATCTCACTTCATTGTTCCTCAAGCTTCTGCCCGGCTCCTTCTGGGTAGGCCAGTTGCATTCTACTGATGAAACAGAGAAAAGGTCCTGGCAGTGTTTGACTGCAGGTAACCTTTATAACCTGTGGTACTTACTACTGTCTTTACAGTTTGCATACTCGCTTAGCTATTATGGATGATTTGACAAGCTGTTTCACTAGCTTCACTGGTTATCTCAGGCAAAATGCCTAAAATCATCTGTATTTAAGGGATTTACAAAGTTTAAAGGTACCCGAAGGAATCTAGGCTCCTTTGCCATGTAGAATTGCATCCCAAAGAACTGCAAGTTCATAAAGCTCCTTAAGAGGTCAAGTTGGCAGGCTTACCCCACCACGTACTAGGCTGAGGAGAACTGTGCTTTCTGAGAGTGTCCAGCCAAGTTCTAAACACCTGATTCCCTGATGCACCAAGTCTCTATTCTAAGGAGGCAGGTCTCCATGGAGATTTATTATTTCAACTGTGCTCCATTTGATTTCTTCTCTAAGCTCATTGGTAGGTGAGATGAGAGGGGGGAGCCCGATCAAATGAAAAGATAATTCATATTTAACCAGATACTCAGAGTGGAGTTGTTGAAAACTCTTATGGGCATGGGAACAACCTCAGAAGATAATAAATAATAGTGACATACAGCAACAAGGACCAAATGTCTCCCTTTTGATCTTCTGTTTCCTCCATAGAGGTCTTGGCGCCTGGATTCAATACAGACTTGAGTGTTTTGTTCTACTGTTTGTGTCTTGGTATGAAAACACAAACGCCAACTTCCTTCTGGGTGCAAGGCAACCTGAGGAGAAGCAGGAGAAACTGCAAGAACAGGTCCTGACTGTGTTATCCACACCCTCAACTTCAGCAGATCTGTGTTGGGGAATCTTCACACCTAATCTGTGCTGAGGTTCAGGTGGAAAGTGAAAAGCCAGGCTGAATATCCTGTGCATGTGTACACACACACACACACACACGCACACACACACACACACACCACTCTGACTGTAAATACAGGATTCAGCCTATAAAAGAAACAATAAGAGCTAGATTCAATGAGGTTTCCCCAGCAAATGGAGTGTTTAGGGTTTTGCTGGGATTCTATTGTGTAGACTGGAGTCTCTTAACACAGTAAGACAGCAAGCAGCTTCCTGTTATGGAAACAGCCAAATCCTAACATTCAGAAAGTCAATCTATACAGCAACTGGATAAACAACCAAGATAATGATCAGCCATAATGGGCACAATAGCCAAAATGGGATTACTTGGAGAAAAGGGGCTGGCACAGACCCAAGCAATGCAGATGAATACAAGCCATCTCCTGCTTAACAATCCCCATTCATTGTGCCCTGGGCTTGTGCACACCACCCTGTACACGGTGGCCGGGAGTGTGCAGGTACAGATCCCAATGCTATTTATAGGTGGCTTACTGGGAGCTGTGTGTCTGGTTCCCTGGGTGACCTTCCGGAGGCCTTGGGCACTGTGCTAGGACAGGTGTCCTGTCTTTGCCAGCGTTGAGATTGGTGTCACACTCCTGGTCTCGCCACTCATAAAAGTGAGTTCATCCAAGACAGTCCTGGAATTCTGGAAACTTTTACAATTTCCCCATCTATAAAAGGCCTTCCTAATAATGGATTCTGACTACTCTGCTCTGTTTCCTCTGAGAGCTATATAGATGGCAGTGCCTTTGGATTACAGAAGAAGTAGCAGAAATGGCTTTGTTTTATAAAATATGTGAGCACTGGGAAATTGCAAGACTATGTACAGAACAGACCTATGTTCTGCCTTCCAAACTGCTCTATCATCAGAGCGATCCTGGCCTTCCATCAATGCTTATTCAACACATGTCCATGTTAACCTGCCTTGGTAAAGACACAATTAGGTATAACCCTCCAACTAGGTAGACTGTGTGATCATGACCCCACGTGTTCTGACATGGAGAGCTTGGAAGGTCTTCCTGATTCCCAAATCTTTCACCTATCACCCGATTTCTATCTGAAAGGAAGTGTCCATCATTTGTTTAAGTCCTTTGGGTTAAACTAAAAGTTGGGATGCATTGTGAGTAGGGACATTGTGTCAGGAAAGCCGATGTCAGTGGGGATATAGTCTGGGAAGGAGATATAGGGCCCCTGGAGTACCACTATGGCTTTCTCTGTGCCTGAATTTCTTTGTATGGGAAGAGAGAGCAGGGCAGGCAGGCCTGGGAGGTTACAGTGTGACATGAAGCCTACATGGGACATTCTAGCATCAGGTGGGACAAAGAAGCCTAACTTAGGATGATGGGGACATTTGGAAATGTTCAGTGGAACAGAGGGGAGGACAAAAAGTGATCAATAAATTCTCAGATCTAAGAGCAAAAGTATTGCAATTCATTTATAGTTTTGAAGGACAGAAATTTACTTCCCAGAAATGGCAAAGATCTTAGAGATCATTCCAGGACAAAAACATAGCTCAGAGGGAGGCTGTGACATGCCTAGGCTACAGAACAGTTGAAATGCAGGAATGAGAAGCCTGGCTTCCTGAGTCCATCCTTCCCAACATACCTCACTGTCTCATCCCATAGACACCACCATGGTAGTAGATGCCCTGGGAGCCACAGGGCTTTTCAAAGCTTGGGAAGGCCTGCCCAAGGGCCCTGCTCTGGAGTCTTCCATTCCTCTGGCACTATCTGCCTCTAAGTGGGGAGAAAGGGAGCTAGGTTCCCTGGGTACTCTCTCTAATCCCTGCCTAAGAGCAAGGCCTGACCAAGGGTGAAGATTCTCATCTGCTACTCCACTTCATCCCACGCAGCTCTGCCTTCTGTACACCCAGGGAGAGTGCAGAGACAACAGCCAAGGCCAATGGATACCCACTTTGAGCAAGAGAGACTTCAGGTCAAGTAAATCAATTCTAGAACCCAATAAGCAAAACATTTCCCATTTCTACAGCAGGTACATGTCTAAATTCCATTCAGCTGGGATATGTATACAGTATCCTATTATTCCATTTACAGATGAGAAAGGTGAATGCCCACAGGCTAAGTAACTTCCCTACAACCAAGGACCCAGTGGTGAGTCCTGTGCTCAGGAACCTTTCAGGCCCTTTGACTCCAAGCCCAATGCTTGTTCCACTAAATCTCCCCAGCCCCGAATCCATAAACCTTCTGCGTAAACACTACATGGTATCCAATGATGCAAGGATGAGTGCTTATTTGTTTGCCTATCTTCAGTACAACTGGTAACTTTCAAACTTATATTCGATACCATTGCTCAGCTGCTGTGGGTTCAGACTGAAATCTGTGGTCCTATTAATCTAAAGTCCTTAAGAGTAAAACAAGTCTGTTCTGTTTCCATTCCTAAAGAAGATGAATTGGCATGACCCACTACAGTCCACAGAAGGAGAAACCAGCTGCCTTCAATTATATAGAATAATAAAGATGTGGCCTGAGCAAGTGACCAGAGGAAAATAAGCCCCCCTGTCCATATGCACCTCCCACTCAAGCAGATCATTTGCTGGACCCTGGCTTCTGATCTTTTATTGACCACAATCAGCTCTGTGACTAGGAAGACAGAGCAAGTAGCTTCTGCTTTAGAATTGGGTGTCATTGTCCTATTTTTTCTTATAGGGCTCCTGGTTGGGACAGGGCATGGACTCCACAGCTGTGTGCTGCTCCTTGCTTTTGCTGATCAGAGACCTCAGATTCCAGTTTTTCAACTGGCCTGTGTTTTCTTCTGTGGGGTTCATATCAGGTGTTTAAGTCCAGTGCCTCCTATGGCAGCCACATAGGTATGTTCATATGCTTCTCATAACAGCCTTTCATAATAATATTGAAAAGGCAATATTATTAATATCTAGGGCAGCAAATTAAAGCTCATAAAGTCTACATTTTGCTTGTTGATTCCACAGCTGATCAATAGCTGGAACAGAAGCTGAACTCTGGATTGTTGGACTCTAGGTTTGGTGCCCTTTCTAGCACACTATGTGGCCTGATTCCATGGTCTTAGGCCCATCCTGGTCTTGAGCCAGGGAAGCTCCCAGTCTTTCCAGCTTAGCCAGACCTCTGGCCTGGCCCTCTTCTTCTCTTGTGATCTTTGATACCCACTTCTTAGAATGACCAAACGTGGACTAGAGTCCACTTGCTCACTCCTCATAGCCACTCTTTGCATATTTGCAGGGACACAACTTTTGGTGACTTCATCTCCCTTCGTCTGCTTTTCTTGGCATCATCTACATGGTAGGAGTAATGAGAACAAAATCCCAGTCAGCCAAGCACATGTCCAAACCACACATACCTGTAGAGAGACATGAAAGAACATGAGACAAGCCTGGGGTCCTTACTCACTCTTCCAAGAATGGATCCCCCACTGCAGGTGCTACAAGTGGGATCTTCATATTCCCAGAAACCAGTAGCATGAGCTCACTTCTAACACAGGCCAAGAGATGCAGGGCAGGTGGCCTCATTGTCTCGTGAAGCTTCCGTGGTTTCCTGTTGCCTAGCAAAAAGAGTCTGCTTGCCCGATAGTCAAGCCTTCATGATTTGGCTTCCCCTGTGCCCAGCAGAGCTGTTGTCCCCTCCCGCCATCTCCCCCATTCATCTGCAGCTGCCCCTTCATGGACTCTCCCCTCTCCTCCATTTCTCCAAATCTTATCTGTCCTTCCAGGCCCAATTCAAATGATGGCTTCTTTGCAAAGCCTTTCCTAATGATCCTATTTTGCAAAAAAAGAAATAGGGGATCAGTGAAATTAAACAAATTGCTCAAGTTTATACAGCCAGTGAGTGGTGAAATACAGATTTCAAGCCAGACCTGTCAGACTCCAAAATCAAGGAATCTTATCTACCTGGGAGGAACACATGGGATAACACATCAGTGCACTGCCAAGAATGAGGTGCCAAAGTTTTACAGGTTCTGCTGGAAGACAGGAAGCACAGGATGCAAATAAGGCCATGCCCAGGTTGGGTGTTAGGGCAGTACCCTTGATAGAGAACATGAGCTGCTATTTATTGAGATACAACTATGTATGGTGCACTCTCACCATATAATCCTCACCACTCCCTTAAGTTAGGTACTATTATTCCATTTTCTTTTCTTTTTTTTTTTAATGTTTTTAAAATTTTTTTTTTTTCAATTTCTAGGAGAGAGAAAGAGAGAGACAGCGTGAGCAGGGGAGGGTCAGAGAGAGAGGGAGACACAGACTCTGAAATAGGCTCCAGGCTCTGAGCTGGCAGTCAGCACAGAGCCCGACGTGGGGCTTGAACCCACCAACTGCGAGATCATGACCTAAGCAAAAGTCGGACGCTTAACCGACTAAGCCACCCAGGCGCCCCTATTATTTCATTTTCTTAAGAAGATTGTGTTTAGAAAGCCCACTTAAGTGAGGCATTTTTCCTGCTAGTTTTTATAATAACTGTGTGAAGTATGTTTACTTCTGTGTTACAGTTGGCATAATTAGGGCTCAAAGAATTCCTGCCACTGGCCATTGAACATGGCAGAGCTGGGTGAAAGCCCAGACCTGATAACTGTCCCACTGGGGACCTGGGGAACTCAGCCCACATGGATGGAGAATGAGATGGAGACCCTCTGGGCGGGATCTCTGCACTGACTGGATACTAATCAGTAACTATGGCCTTTGTATGACTTGAGTGTGGTTCCCACTGTTTAATGGAGTAGAGGAAGGATACAAAATGTGAGGGCAGGTGCAGTGCCCACTTAGAGAACAGTGAATTCTGGGGAAGGATCCCAGAACATCAGGTAAAAATGAGTCTCTGTGGGCCCAGGGACCCAGGCTCTGGTGCTTGGGGATACAGAGTAGGCAGGAGGACACTGGCAGAAAAGGAAACATTCCATCAGCTGGGAATTTTCACCAAACTCTGCTCTCAGGCTTGGAATGTAAAAGTTGGGGCCTTGACTGGGCATCAGCAACCAATTTCTAACCTCTACTTCCTAGAAAGCAAAGACAAAGACTCCTGGAGAAAGAGTCTTCTCTCTACACATTCTTTAGAGCAGGTGTTAACTGTGTCTAGGGCCTGCAAGAAAGTGGGAACTTTGTTGTCAAGGAAACAAGCTCAAGCTGGGATCCCCTGTATAAGGAGCCTACTAGATAGGAAGGGCACCAATAAAGGATCCAGATAATTTGGTTCAATTCCGCACACACAATTCCACACTGAACCTACTCTGGAAACAATGGTGGTTGAGGAATGAGAGGCCCTAGGGTACTAACTCTCAGGAAGGGTCAGTAAGCCAACCACAGCTGGGCTCAGTTGAATAAAACCTATCTGGTACCACATATGTGTTTTATTTACTGAACTAGACTCCTAAGTAGAGAGAAAAACATGATAGTGCTCCCCCAACTAAAATGCACAGCATCAGTGGTATATATTAAGCCCACGGGTAGTGCAACCTCCTTGACACTTCTGGACTCAGGAGAGATTATAAAGCCTCCAGGCATCTGACTTGAGCTTGTGACTGCTTTCAGGGACAATGAAACAAGTCATATTCTGTATGAAACTGTTAACCTACTATAAATTTCCATGACCTAGGATGGGTTCTTGCCTCTTTTATTAGCTGTGTGCCATGAGCAAGTAATTTAACCTCTCTGGGCCTCCATTTTCTTTAACTATAATTTGGGGATAATGCTAATGATAACAAGGGTTTATTTCTTTGTTCACCAACTCATTTATTGAGTGCCAACTGGCATTCTTCTGGGCTCTGGAAACACAGCAGCAGACATGACAACCAAGGACTTATTCTCAAGGATCTTTCTGTCTCATGAGAAGAAGTAGAAAGTGAAACAGTGAAGAAATAATAAACGAGATCCTTTCAGGTGGTGAACACAGCAACTGTCATGAAGAATATGAACAAGGTGGCAAAGAAAAAAAGAGAGAGAGAGAGAGACGAATGGAGGGGTCTGTGTCTACTGACTTTGTCCTCTGCCTTGGCAGGAGCTAGGAAAGCACTCTTCCCTAACTGTACCATTATTTGCCTCATGTCCCCCCACCAAATTCATGTGGTGACATTGTAACCCCCATGGGATGTTATTAGAAGTGGGGCCTTTAGAAGGTGATGAAGTCATGAGAGTGGAGCCCTCATGATAGGATTCTTGCCATTATAAGAAGAGACACAAGAAAGCTGGCTTCCTCTCCGTTCTCCACCATGTGAGCACACAAAAGAGGCTGTCTTCAAACCAGAGAGCAGTTTCTCATCAGACGTGGGATCTGCTGATGCCTTGATCTTGGACTTCCCAGCTTCCATAACTGTGAGAAATAAATTTTAGTGTTTAAACCACTAGATCTATGGTAATCTGTTATAGCAGGCTGAACAGACAAAGGCTTTGCATTTCTTCTGTTTTCCTACTGTCCCTTGTCCCAAAGGCATGAAAACAGTGGTCTTACTGGTGGTAATATTCTTTTCTTCCTTCCAAGGGGATTCCATGACTGAATTTTCATCCATGGGCATGGTTGCTGTGTTGCTTCTTCAGCCATCTCCGAGCACTGGCAGTAACTGTGAGCCAAGTCAGAGACCAGGTGCAAAACTGCAATATCTGGGGACACTGGGGTGGCTCAGTCAGTTAAACGTCTGACTTCAGCTCAGGTCATGATCTCACAGTTCGTGGGTTCAAGCCCCATGTCAGTCTCTGTGCTGACAGCTAGCTCAGAACCTGGAGCCTGCTTCCGATTCTGTGTCTCCCTCTCTCTCTGACCCTCCCCTGCTCTCTCTCTCTCTCTCTCTCTCTCACACACACACACACACACGCACATGCACACACACAAATAAATGAAAACATTAAAAATATTTTTTTAAAAAACTGCAATATCTGCATGAACCCATGGTGATCCTAACCCTCCAGTTCCCCCTACCTCCCATTCTGCACCCTTCTAGGAAGCATGAGGATCAGAAAGTATGAGATCATAAAGAAATCCATGACCAATATAACTGGACCCAAAGTAGGGTGGTAAGTTCTAGGCCAAGGGAAGCCCGGAGGGGTGAAGGTTTCTGCACGTGGAGCTTTATAGAAAGTTAGAGTCTGAGCTCAGTTTGGAAATTGCAAGTGATGTGGTTTGGCAGTAGAAAAGTTCAGAGAGGGGTGCTCTGGAAGTAGGAGGGAGATCTAGGGCAAGCGGGGACATGGGGGTCAGAAAAGCCAGGCAGTGGCTGCTGCATTTGCTGTTTCACACATGAGTCTTGACCTGAAGGGATTAATGTCTGGGATTTGGAAGGCTAAAGCAAATGGGAAAAACCTCCACTCAGAGAAGTACTTGTTTCCTGCTCTCAAATTTCTCTCCTTTCAGATAAAGGGATGCTATCTTAGCAAACTCCATTGGGTGGGCTTCTGGAAAGTTCTAGTGGGCACCAAAGAGCATGGGAACCATTGTAGAATTGCTCAATAATACAACAGGGGAAATACAAAATTTAATTTCCTCATTTTGTAGATGAGGACACTGAAGGCCAGAGGGGAAGGTGCTTACCTAAAATCACACAGCTAACAGGTGAATGCCTTGTAATTTAATGTAGATTTATGGATTCTAGCTTGGAGGTCTTTTTGTTACCCATACCTCTCTCTCATTTGCGTTGTGTCTGGCAGTCCTGTGCCCAGTATGTGTGAACAGAATAAAGGATGGAGAACATGATTATCGCCAAAATGGATATCACCATTTTTCAGGTCTAGCTGAAGCTGAGGGTCCACTTAGATTCCCAGTGAGTTGGAGCAGAACCAGGGTTCTCATGTTTGCTGTAAGAAAAACTAAAGTCATCCAGTCCCAAGGGTATTTCAGAGCCCAGTAGACTTCCCAGTGTGGACAACAATATTCGGCCCACTTATCATCTTCTGGGTGATGCCATTGTGGCAGACAGTGCTTTGCAGACTGGTTTTCTTAGCTGAGGAAACAAAAGATTTTCTCTGCCACTTACTAGTTACAAGATCTCTGATATCTATGAGCCTCAATGCTCTTATTTGTATTATAATATACACCCTTCTTGCATCATTTATTTACTAGACCCAAAAATACAAAATGGGATACAAAAAGTATAGAGTTGGGTACTTACTCTGAAACTGTTTATCTATGTACTATCAACATCAGCACTATCACCCTCATCTCGCCTGAGGAACTGAAGATATACATTATCTTGGATGTCATGATGCATACCTTAATTACTAATTATCAAAGGCCTTAGGCGACTAATAAAGATATCAGGCAAACACCTGGACTGTCCATAGTCAGAACTTGCTCTCCGAACAATGGCAGCCAGAGAGCTGCTCTCCCTCAGTAGGTCTTAGAATAGGTTTTTTTTTTAATGTTTATTTATTTTTGAGAAAGGAGCAGAGAAAGATAAAGAGAGGGAGAGAGACAGGCGGAGAGAGAGGGCAAGAGAGGAAAAACAGGGGAGGGGCAAGAGAGAAGGGGACAGAGGATTTGATGCAGGCTCTCTGCTGAAGCAGAGACCCCAAAGTGGGACTCGAGCTAATGAACCATGAGATCATGCCCTGAGCCTGAGTAGGATGCTCAACCAACTGAGCCACCCAAGTGTCCAGGTTCTTAGTACATGTTTATTGGCTGGCTCACTCACTTGCCCTGAAGATGGAATGAAGGAAGACTAAAAATGGTAGGATTTGGGGTTCCCAGTTGGAGGTTCTTCCACCTACCACAGTGATATTGTTAGAGAGGAACAATTCCAGCTAATAGGTTCCAGTGACCGTGTAGTCAGCTATCCATGGGTTCCAGACAGTGTCCCCCAGGATTGGAAAACCACGACAGGCTTTCTGGAGGAGGTGTGCCTTCTGTCTACTTGTGATGAGTTCAGGGCTATGGTTGATGCAAGAGCTCTCGTGCATCCTGCTGGTGTGTGCTGTAAACCATCTACCATGCAAAAAGCTAAGTCAATTATATATTCTCTACCCCTAGAGAATAAATACTCCACTCCATTTCAGAATGACAAAGCCCCCACTCCCTGCCATGGAAGTATATCTATGAATCTGTTCAATTAAAATGGTTAAAGGGCAGCATTGCCCATCCCAATGGCTTCCTCAGCATTTGGAGACAAGAGGGCTGCCTCTACAAGGTCTCTCTTCTGGCAGGGGGTGGGAGTGTATTCTGTGACCTATGTCCTGTTGAAATATGTGACAGGGCAGGTGACTCTGGCTCATGCTCAAGGGTTTCTCTTCTTACACCAGGCTAACTCCACTCATCTGTGCTCCTATCTAGTTCATGTGGGCATTTGAGACTTCAGCCTCCTTTTCCTTTTCAGTTAGAAACATTTCTGTCTCACAGTCTGATGCCAGATCACAGGAGGTAGCACTAGATGAGCAGCATGCTCCAATCTTCTTGTCTGGGAACTAAGGAACAGGCTCAGCGAGGGAGAGATATGCTCAAGGTCTCAGGGAAAGTCAGTGGTAGACTCCAAGGCAGGTTTCCAGGGACCTGCCTCCAGCGGCTCTGATGTATATCTTTGTTGATGTATCTCAGCCCTTTCTTACAGATGGGTGTCTTTCTCAGCCTCTAACCCCAATCCTCACCATTTCTGGGGCCTTCCTGGCTCCTGGCCCAAGTTCCTCACTGTGTCTCTGTCACCCATAGCTCATGACCACCTATCCCCATGTGCACCTGGGTTCCCTCCCATGGGCTTCTCTTGACAAAATGGTTGGGGCTATGATTTGGTGACCCCTTCCTCTCTTTCACCCCTTGCTCTCACCTTTACTCTAGAATAAACCCCACAGACTTGGTGCCCTAGGGGTGAGAACATGACCATCAAGAAGTCCCAGGAATCCAGACAGGGTGGCCTCCAGTGGTTGTGGTGAGGTCAGGGGCATGGACAAGGGGCCGGGGTCGGGCTGGGGAAGATTTGGCACCCGTGGCCATCCCCAAGCCTGAATGAATAGAAGCCCCGGCGGAAACACCTGGTGGTAACGGAAATCCAGGACAACTTTTATTATCCCTGTTCACAGGTCCATTCAGACTACATTGGGGGCTTCCTATTTCCTCTGCTGGCACTTCACACTCATTCATAACAAGAAAAGCCATTGTGCTCCTGAGTTATGGGCTAAGGATCCCCACGGGGCGGGCATTAAATACACGGGCCTAAAGGCTTATTTTTAAAATTGTATTCCCTGCTGAATTGCAGGTTCTTATTTTTTCCTTCTCCCACAAAGAAAACTTTAGAAGGTAATTTTCTCCCAACTTCAGGGGTGAAAAATAACTGTGAAATCTGTTTCTGACTCCCTTGGCATGGATCATGTAGGATCCTGCTAACTAGAAAGAAGTATCTCCTTAGCTCCAGTTCTAGATTCTAACCCTAACTATTCCCACACTGGTTGGTGCTGGGTGTAGGATTTTACCCAATGGTTTGGGTCCCAACTACCTAGTGAGAAAGTTGGCCGGGTATCTAGGACTCTTTTAGAATCAGGTATGCTGAATACAAATAGTGCACATTCCCCCATGGAGGGGAATCTCTGTTTAGAGAAGGGAAGACCAGCCTTTAAGTGGTTTCTTCTCCCATACAAGAGGCAGCCAAAACTCTAGTTATCACAGGTTCCAAAAGGCACTTGGTCAGCAGCACATGATGACGGGAGACTGTTAGAGGGTGGCCATGACCTCAGGCTCTGGGTTCAGTAGCCACCAACAGAACAGTGGCCCCACTCTGCCAGGAGATTGGCTCCAAAGCTAGTGCCTGGAGCTGCTGAGACTTCTGTCCATGACACTAGTTTCTTCTCTCTGATAGATAAATGCAATAGCCTGGAATCTTCTACCTGGCCATGATTCTGCATGTTGCCAATAATCCTCATGATTATTCTCCAAAAGTTAGTCAACTAGGCAGCTTGTAAAACTCATATGCATAAGACCTGAAGAGAGCAGATATCTGTTTGCTGCTTTTAATATTGCCTGTTAAAGGAAAAATTATCAGTTAGTTAAGTGTCAAACTCTTGATTTTGGTTCAGGTCATGATCTAATGGTTGTGAGACTGAGCCCCTCACTGGCCTCCACTCTGGGCATGGAGCCTGATAAGATTCTCTCTCTCTCTCTCTCTCTCCCCCCCCCCGCCCCTCCCCACCTCTAAATAAATAAATGTAAATAAAAAATAAATTTAAAAATATTAAATAAATAGGAAAAATTATTCTGACACTTGTTAAAATGGTAAGAAAGACTTTATTCTGCACTACCATGATAGGTGTCAAGATTATTGAGATGAGAGAGATGGAGCTCAACTCTAAATACAATCAAACAAGTGGGGATTAATAGCCAAGGAGCAGTCTGTGGGGTGTGTAGATGGGTATTACTAAGAGGAGACATCAAGGTAATGGATTATTGCTAAAAAGGTCTAAGAAGACTCCTGCTGAAGTCAGGTCAGGGTACTCAGGTTTCACTTGGGGTGGGGTGAGGGAATGAAGGGATTGATCAGATATTGAGGGCCGTCAGATACCAAGGGTAGAGGATTATTTCTAAACTGATTTACCAGGACTCTTAACAAAACTGGACTCTAAGAAAATGAATAAAGACAAATCCTGTTTGAAAAAAGGTCTCAGAGGAGCCTGTCTAAAGTTTGGTCAGGGAGACAGTCTTTATCATACTCTGCCTTGCACAAGGCACATGGATTTGTCAAGGGCAAATCATGACTTCCTCTTTGGGGTCTCACTGACCCCGCCTCCCAGGACCCTCTATCCACGACTTCTATCCTTGTCTTCTCCGGGTTGGAGAGGGGCCTTGAGTTGTGTGGGGGTTGAGTCTCGATCCTGACTCAGTTGCCTTTCAATCCTGAGTCCAGGATTGGAAAAGTGCTGTAGAAATGACATATGTAGAGCTGCTGGATTCCCTCCTCCTGTTCAGGACAGTGCAGGGAAACTTGGCCTTTGCTGCTGTTCTTCATCGTTTTCTTCTTACTTACTTAGTTGCTTGTGGCTGAATGGGGAACCACATGCACTGTTAGCTCCAGGGAGCTTAGGAGGTTGTGGGCCTTATTCTCTGCTGTGTGCCAGGGCCTTGCTGCTTATCCATGTAGGGGCTCAGTGAGTGGTATGTGAATGCACCTGTGAATATGTGACTATGTGAGGGACCCATGTACAGAGATAAAGATTAGAGTGAAACAGGATGGCAGGCCATTCATGGCCTCTGAGCTGTTGTTTGGCCTATCCCTCTGGAGGTAAAGTTCTGTGAGGCTAAGAGACCCTTGACCCTCCATGGGTTCTGAAATGGGTCCAGGTTACCCTGTTTTGACCTCTTAATTCTGATCTGGGATTTTGTTCGTTTGAGGGTCACTGGAAGTGAAGAAAAGTGGGAAAGAATATGTGGTCACCCTAACTTCTCAGCCTTTGGAAGGTCATATAGGAAGCAGCCTTGAGGTGGGACAGCTGGGCAAAGAGATTTCTAAGGACAGACAGTGGGACAGTGGAAACTACATGCTGCTGAGTCAAGTCCAGCTGTGTTCTTAGTGGCCCTGAGCCAGCCTTGTACCACCTTTGATATGGAAAGGAGGGGGGTGGGGACTACTATACCTACTATAAGCTGTGCTTCATGTTTTGCATGCTTTAACTCATCAACCACCACAAAGGTTCTCCAGTGAGTATTAATATTCTTATTTTGTATCTCAGGAAATTTGGGTTTAGAGAGATCAAATTTGCCCTAAGTCACATGCTGCTAAGTGGCTGAGTAGGATCTTGGCCTGGGTTCCCTTTGCTCCCAAGTCCTAGATCAGCATTTCCCCAGCCAGTTGCAAAATGGGGATGATTTTGTAGTCCACTTTCAGTACCATTGTAAGAATCACATGAAGGAACTCAAAAGAATGTGTCTTTGAGCTCTAGAAATTTGTGCTGTGTGTAAGGGCTTCTCATGATCCCTCATGTCAAGCCTGGGCAGAAGGCAGCCCTTCTTTCAAATCTGATGGTCTGTCACTATAAAACAGGCTCTTCCTTTAGAAAATCAAATAGGCCAACAAAGAGTCAAAGGAAACCTTTGAAGGAATAGGATGTGGGGAGGTGGGTGTCCTTGCCTGTTGCTGGATAAAACTAGATGCTTAGTGTGCTGTGGCCACTCAGTAGCAAAGACTCCTGTGTCCTGAATTACACCCTCCCCATTTTGGCTGGGCCCAAGTCCTTTCCTCACCTCATCCAGGGCATTTGGCCATGTGTAGTGCACAAAGATACACACACACACACACACACACATCCATATATGTGCACACACATGCATGCACACACACATATACACATGCACACAGAAACATGCATTCACACATAAACATGCATGTGGGCATATACATACACGCACATGGCAAAAGATTTTGGGGGAAGATGCTGGCTCTCCTTCAGGCATCTGGGCATTCACGGGAAGTCTTGCTTACCTTACACTTTGTGTGGTCTCTGTCGGTCAGAATTAGCAGCCTTTCTGGGTAACATTAATCCCTAAATGTTCCAGCCCCATATGTTCCTCCCCCTCACCAGCTAGGTCACTTCTGTCAATGTACTATCCATTTCCCAAAAGTGACCCTAACCTCCATTTAGCTCATTTCTGTCGCTGTCACAGATATTATCCTTGCACCCCGGCCTTACTGAGTTACATGATTATTAAGAGACCCTGGTTAAGAGACCTTAAGTGAGTGTCTGTGGATGGCCATGTTGGGCTTCAGGCCTCCCATGATGCCAATGGGCTATATGCTGAAAAGCCAGCTGAGGTGGTGGGACATGCTTCTCTGAGCATTCCATTCTTCAATTTCAGATCCTGCTATCCTTTCTTTCTATTTATTGTTCTATTTCTCTTGCCACTTGACTATTCACAGAAACAGTAAGCTCCTAGAGATGATCTTAGAGAAAAAAGATACTCCAAATCCCACCATTATAAGCTGAGTTGTGTTTCCCCCAAATTCATATATTGAAGTCCTAAGTCCCAACACCTCAGAATGTGACTATATGTGGAGATAGGGCATTTCTAGAAGTGATTAAGTTAAAATACAGTCATGCGGGTGGGCTCTAATCCAATACGACTGGTGCCTTTATAAGAAGAGGAGATTAGGACACAGACACACAGAGAAGGGAGACCATGTGGGAACCCAGTGTGAACCTGACCATCTGTAAGGAGAGAGGCTTCAGGAGAATCCAACCCTGATGACATTTCGACCCTCAGACATCCAGCCTGTGAGAAAATAAATGTCTATTGTTTAAGCCCCACAGTGGTAGTTTGTTATGGTGGCCCAAGCAGATCAGTACACCTCCAAATGCATGGACGACTCAGGGTGTACACTCCATCATGTGAGGAAACAAGGATGTTGAGGTGTATGCTCAGCACAGTGTGGGCTGCTGTGGACAGTGCATAGGATGCCATTGACCTGTGGGCTCCATGAAAGTAGGGCCATTGTCTTTCTTGTGTCCTGTCACAGCCACCAAATGCATGAGTGGAAGTGAGGTTCCATCTTCAGTAAACTTTCTCTCCAACTGCAGACTTGAGACCTAAATGTCAGAAACTGCTCAGGAGCACCTGAGACACAATCTCAGTCAGGGGAAAGAATATATTGAAAAAGGGGACTGTATTGTCACAGAGCATAGAGGCAAGAACTTCTCACAGCCTTTCAGACAAGGTGGGGGGCGGGTTGCAAGTTGGCTGGTGGAAGGTGGAACAAGTAGGCTGTGAGCCCCAACCCCGTGCATTTTCTGAACTGGAGCCAGAATGCAATGAGAGAAGTCATGAAGGATGAGGGACCAGGTCAGAGAAGAATGGATCTAAATATGCAGAGTGTTGGGAAACAGAATAAGAGGGTGAAGCCAAAGAGTTATCGAAGCTACAGATCTCAGTATGGAAGGAGCCATAAGCTCCCTTGGGACTTGCTTTCATTTGCAGGCTTGTACCTCACAGGGGCAGCCAGCCTCAATTTGTACATATGTGAGGGAGAGCACTGCTCCAGGAGTCCAGAGCCCTTAATTCTGGCCATGACTCTGCCCTGTACTCCCTGTGTGGCCCCTAGCTGGTCACACGGTGAGTCTCTGCTTCTTGACCCCATGATGCCTGGTCTCAATGGTACATGGAACCCACTGATTCTCTCATGCCCAGGCTGTGCTTTTAGTGATGAGGCTTACTGCTTTCCCAGGGCTCACTTCCAACATTGGGGACTGTTCTTTATTGATAGAAAGTAGACCTCCCGTAATTCCCTCCCTAGTCCCAATTCTTTCCCTCCCCCTTTCAGTTACTCAGTGTAAATTCTCCCCTATGTTCCATGACAGCCCCCAATATGCCAGAGAACCCCATTATGGCCCCCTAGTCTTCTCCAGTATGGAAGTCCCATATCTGCTTAACTGCCCTACCCTTGACACAACTTCCAGGCCTTTGTTAATTTGCAACCCCCTCCTGCATTGTCCTTGTTGGTCAGTGTTCCTTTGAAAGTGTGTGTGCTCTCCTCATGAGTCATGTGGTGGGTGACATGTCAGCCCTTTTTTCAGGACAGCCCCAGTCTCTAATATCCCATCCTGATGTCCTAGCATTATGGCACTTCAGTGTCTAAATGAGTGACCCCAAGCTGCTTCTCTCCCTGGCCTTTCCTAGGACCATGTATTTCCATCTCCAACAATACTGGAGTGATGGCGTAGGGAATCTCGGGCCTGCTTGGGAGGCCTGTTGTTGCAGGAGAGCCCCCTTCTCCTGCTCTTCCAAGGGTTAACCGAGTCCCCAGCCAACAAGGCCAGGATAGGAAGCGGGCTCCAGGAAAGGGGAAGGATATCTTGCCTTTTTATCCGGGTTACAATGCTGAAAGTGAGCCAGTGGGGGAGGGGCTGAAGGCAAAAAACAACCGCCCCCAAATAAAATCATGAATGGGCTGCCTCCATAACAATACTGAAGGTGTGGGGAGGGGAGAGCTGTGGATCTGTTGACAAGCAGCAAGGTCAGGGCCCCAGCCAGCACCGTAAACAAGGACTCACAATGCCCTCCTTTCCTCCAAGAGCCAGCTCCTCTCCGGGCCCTGGTCCCCTGGGCCCCTGGCCTGCCCTGTCCCTCATCCTTGCAGGAGTCTGTCACTGAAAGCCACTGCTACTTCCTCAGGGAAAGGCCCAGGCTTTTGTGAGCTCTTACTTCCTCCTCCTGTGGGAACCACTCCTTGGGCTGTGACATCTGCTTCAAGGCGTCTTTCTCAGGGGGCCCAAGGTGGGAAAAGAGGAGGGGTGCTGGCTGTGGGGCAGGGGGGCTGCAACCTGTCTGGTGCTGGGATTGTCATCATGAGGCCTGGGGAGGCCTGGGGTGGGAGAACAATGAGGGGAGTCCCAGGCCCCCCCGGGGGTAGATGCTGGTGCAAGCTTCCTCTTCCCACAAGCCTGCTCTTTTGTGTGTGTGTTTATTGGGGGGTCAGGGGAATTCTTTTGTTTGCTTTTATTTCCCTTTTTTTTTTTTTGTTTGGCCTTTGGCTAGCCCCAGGCTTGGGCTCCAGAGTGTGGAGGGGCAGTGATGCCAGCAGGCAAGACTAGAGAACTCTCTGAAGGAGCAGACAGGGAGTTGACATAAGAATAGGAGTAGCAGTGGCTTTTGTGAGGAGACTTCGTGAGGGAAAGTTTTAGGGCTTTGTGAGACCAGAAGAGTAAGATGCTGGGATGTGGTCACCAGATGTTTTCATGCCAGATAGACCCAGCCTTTGAGCTGTACCTGTGAGGGCCTCTGGACAGTGTACCTGAGACCCTGAGCAAAGACCACACACAAGGTAAGTGCTTGATGACTAGTAGCTTTAGGGTAGGTGGAGGGGTGCAGGGCCAAGAGCTCTATCTGCAGGGGCATCTGGAAGTGTCTTGAGATCTGTGAGTGAGTCACTCCTTGGTTCCATGCTTGGGTCCAAGGAAGCCCTGACAACATCCTACTGCCACTGCCATCCTGCGTGCTCCCTGTGGCTGGGACAGACATGGTAGATTTATCTCAGAACACCCAAGGGAGCCCAGAGAAGTCACACACCTTGGGAGAGAAACTGCCTTGATTTTAGTTTTCTAGAAGAGCTCCAGGGTGGGACTCAGGGTGCCGAGAGGCTCAGCTATGATAGAAGGGCTCCGTTTTCTAGAAAAACTTCTAGCCTCCATGAGACAGTGGCAAAGGTCAAAGGAACAATTGCCCCCAGCTGCAAAGTTCAACCTAATTCCCCAACCAGCCGAGTTTAGGCTAGCTTTCTACCACATATTGAAGTTTGTATAGTTGTAATGTGAACACTCCCATTCTCTTGAGCTCCTGTCTGAGAGGACACACATAAGTAATTAAGAAGGTGAAGGAAACTGCCCACGTTGGTCCTCAGGGGACAATTTAGAACGTTTTCCCAGGAATTGTCTTTGAGAAACTAGAGTGTGAGACTTCAACTCCATTAGCTAAAGTGCCTGTGGCTCCTGGAATGCCTCAGTTTCCTTCCAGAGCCATGATTTTTAGGCCTGGCTGCATAGTACAGTCATATGAGAGGAAAAACCAAATATCAGAGAGCCACTCTGGAAAAGAGTTTGGTAGTTGTTCCTTATAGAATTGAATATGCAACCACTATGTGACCCAGCAATTGCATCCCCCCTGGACATTTATCTTAGAGAAATGAAAAGTTATATTCACACAAAAACCTGTACATGAATGTTCCTAACAGCTGTATCCATCATAGTTCCAAACTAGAAATGACTCAGATGACCTTTGATGGGCAAATGGGTAAACAAACTGTGGTACGTCCACATCACAAGATACTGGCCAGTGACACAGTGAGTTATCAACATAGGCAGCAACTTGGAGGGCTCTCAAAGGAATCATGCTGAGTAAAAGAAACCAGTCTGAAAAGCCAATCTCAATAGACTGCTTGATTCCATTTGTATCATTCTTGGAATATCCAAATGATAGAGATGGAGAAAGGATGTGTGTTTGCCAAGGTAAGGAGTCTGTAAAGGCATAGCATGTGAGAGCCTCACATGGAGGGAATGGCTCTGTATTTTGATGGTGGTGGTCACACAGATCTACACGTGGGATGGGATTGCACGGAACCACACACATGTGTGTGCGTACATGTAAAACTCGTGAAATCTGCAGAAGTTCTGGGGATTACATCAATGTCAACGTCTTAGATTTGATATTGTCCTGTAGTTATAATGATGTTATCACTGGAGAGTACTGGGTAAAGCATACACACGACCTCCTGAACATTATTTTGTCACTCTCTGTGAATCTATAATTGTTTCCAAAATAAGTAGGAAAAACCACAATAAAAAATTAAACATTCTGGGCTTCATCTCTACCATTGAGTCAGATGTTTGTCAAACAGACACATAAGACAAGACCTGACTAATGCAAAAAGCCACTGTTTGTTTATTTCTTACAGTATGGGAAAAAGAACAAGCAAAGGGTATCATCTCCTAGAGAGACCTGTCCCATACGCTGGAAGGACAACATGGAGACAAAAGGGGCAAGATGACTGCAACAGCAGATGTAGGACAGTCTTGTAACAGCTTCTCTAGGCTTCCATCCATGGACTATCAAGAGCTGTTCTGCCAAGACTCAGACAAGCTGAGCTTCACACCGTGCCTGCATGGTCTATGTGGATCTGTGTAAGATTGCCAGGGCACCATGGTGAAGGTTTTTTTCCACTACTCTTTTGGAGTGGGCCTGGGCATCCAGTAGTTTAAAAAGCCTTCCTATATTCTGCCAGGAAGCTGGGGTTGGAAGCCAGGTCTAGCTCTGTAGGCAGAGGGCCAGAGGTTTGCCCTCTGGCTCTGCCAGGGCCATGCCCTCAGGCAATTCAGTGACTCTGGTTGGACTTCCATTTCCTCATATGTAAAAGTGAGGATGGTTAGCCCTTAAAGGGAAAGCCACTGGTTGTAGGGTTAGGGACTTGCTCCTTGGGACACTCCAGCACTTGCTGTTATGAGCATAGCCTCCCCATTGTGAGAGAAATGCTTAGGACAAGCAAAAGGTAACTTCAGTGACAATAGGTCCCAGTGAGGCTTTCTCCTGGACAAAAGCATGTGGCATGCTAACATATGCTACAGCTGTGTATCCATGCATGAACATTTCTAAAGCAATTCCTCTCTTAGACCAGGAGAGTCTTTGCATATACGCATATATTGATCTGAAAGAAGAACATCATAGTCTTCACTGACATGTGGAAATAAATTAGAATGACAACCCAGATCTCAGTTTATAATATTTCTCCTTCATTCATTCAATGAATTCATTTTTTCATTCATTCATTCAACCCACAAACATTTTAAATGTGCCATAATTATTTGGTACTCTTAAATCAACTTTCAACTTCTCACTGGGAACTGTATGCTCAGGCTTGAACTCTAAGCCCAGATGCCTACTTGATATATGTTATTAGGGCCTGAAATATACAGAAGTAACCAAGGGAACCAACAAGGTTGGGGCTTGGTGAAGGAGAGCAGAGAACTGGGCCTGGGATATCTAGAGAAGCTCGGTTCCTCCTAATTAAACAGTAGCCTTTGTATAGGACTCTCTTGAGCCTTTATTGTGCTAACATGCACTGTGCAGCTCCAGGATGGAGATGTAGTTAGAGGAATATCCCAAACCCACCCAAAGACAGAGCATTTCATGAGACCCTTGGAACACTCTTTGGGAAATGTTGTCCAATGCCAACGACAAGATATGTTGGAAAAGGGAGGGTTGATTCTGGACCTCAGGAGAGGCCAGGTTCATGTGAAGAACAGACAAGGTCAGGAGGCCAGGTCAGAGGCAAGAGACAGATAAAGGAGGACAGAAGGTCATTTAAGAAAATTTTTTTGGGATTTGGGACAAGTGACCTAAAAGCAACAGGGAGACATCCCGTGTACTTTAGAGGAGGAGACTGCTTCTTCCCCCTGGCGTCTGATGGATTGGGAGACAGGGTTAGACAGGACGTTTGGCTCAGAGGGGAGTTCAACTAAGGAGGAACCAGAAAAGGGAGTTTAAATGTCACAACTGTTGAACACTGAGAATCTGTGAAAAAAGGGACAGCTCTGGGGTAGCTGCAGAAGCTTCCTCAGCTGAGGAGCTTCTAGAATCACAGCTAAGGCACAAGGCCTGAATCCCAGTCTGAACCAGAATCCTTCCTGGTAAACTACAGTCTCCCCTGCAGTCCCAGAAATCATGAACATCTGCCACCTAGTGGCTGAGGAAAATGCTGCATAACAATGGATTTGCATACTGCAGATGAACATTTTCACAGATTTCATGTGGTTAATGGAATCTTATTTAATGCAAACCATCTGCTGCATAATTATGAGTTGCTGATATATTCCAGATGATAACATTAGTACATTTGGGAATAGCACTACTTACCCCTAGACTTGTATGCCCCTGTTCATCCTTCTGTGATTAGGCCCTTGGATTCACAGGAATCCAAAAACCTTCAGGAGTAGGCAGGCCAGGAATCCATGTCCCAAGCCCTCCCACTAATTCTGGGTTCACTCCACGAGGATCTCATGTCTTTGTTGTCTTCCAAAGCCCTCCTGGGTGGTGAATATATTTTCCTAGTACAGATATTTGAGTTAGGGAAAGGCCTTCTTGGCTCTGGGTTCTCTTTTCTCCATAAAAATTGCCCAATTATACTGGAACTATCAAACTATATTTCCACTGTGGAATGCTAGAAGACTTGAAGGCACTTCAAGTTTTTAGTTCCTGGGCTTTAGTTTCAGTTGTTTGCCAATGTACTGGGAGCCTTTCTTTGTGGTTAATCACTAGGAGATGTGGCTCTTCTCCTTGGTTTTGGCACTGGTGAAAGAACAGCATAAAATTCTGCCAGTGAGAAGACTTGCTTCTTCACTTGCCTAGCTGGATCTTAGAAGCACCTCTTACTCTAAGTCCCCTTCACTGTGTCTTAACCAAAAATACTTCATTCATGGCATTCATTCATTTGTTCATCCCCACTTTTACTGCATGATACCAGGGTGGGGTGCTGGAGAAAGGTAGTAGTCCTAAACGAGGATAATTGGGTAGTGAATACAAACAAGTTCAGAAACAGTTACAATTAGTGTGTTAGAAACCACACTAGAGGTATGCCCAGTTATGGAGGCTTGGCACAAATGCACCCAACTAGTCTTGATGGACTGTACAGGGTTCCCAAGGGAAGTGTCCCAGATGACACTAGAAAATGAGTAGCAGCCAGGCATGCAAAAATCTGGGGAAGGAGGGAAAATATTGGCAAGATAGGCTCTGCCCAGTTGATCTGCAGTTGAGAAAGTATGAACTACCAGGGGACTGATCTCATGGGTCAGAGTTCAAAGGCTGATCCAAGCAGCAGTCCTTATGTTCCTCTTGAAATTTAAGGGAAGTCTTAAGGTAGGTCTTGGTGAAATTTGGAGATCTCACCTGAATAGTCCAAAGTCTTTAATGGCCTTGAAATTGAACATATCTCTTAAGACTCTTCTGGTCTGAGGGTAACACAAGATTTGGAAAGACACTCGGGACTTCTCCAGAAAGACAGAGTTTCTGAAATGAAACAGATAGAAAATTGGGGAAGGTTAGTATTGATGGCTTCTCTAGTTCCAGCCTAGAGGGGTTGATCAAAGATGCAGGTGTCTGGATGAACTAGCCAAAGATATCCTTGGAGAAATCTGTGCATGCAGGTCTGAAGTGTGAGTTAGAACATTGGGTTTGGTTACCTAAGAACCTGACTCCCTATACAAGCTTCTTCCCCTAAATTTCAGTGACTTTTTCCCTCTGTTGGTCTTGGTTTCCTCATCTATAAAATTTGAAGATTGGCTTACGTAATCTTGAGGATCAACCCATGGGACAACCTGGAACAATCCTTGATTATGAATCATTGTCTTATCAATGTGTTCTTTCCTCTGAAAATCTTCCCTTTCCTCCCTCCCCCAGAACTGTGAAGGCCTGGCCCAGGATGCCATTGTCACACTCACAGGCCTCTTGCATGGTGTCTCTGACATACATCCACTTGACAAGGAGTTTCTGTAGTGATCAGGGCAATGATACCCTGCTGGAGGCTGCAAGTTCAAGAGACTGTGGGTCTTACACTTCCCCCACTGGAAAAGCAGAGATCCCAGGCCTTCCAAGGGTAACCTGAGACTCTGCACTGATAGGGGGTGAGCAGCACTCTATGGGAGCAGGGACCTGACCCCTAGGAGGTAGAATCAGTAGAAACTGTTCTGTACCACATGACTGCTCCATGTGAAGCCCAAGGGTCATTTCATGCTAGCTTCCCTGCTAGTCCCAAACTTCTACCTCTTTGTATGGCCAGCATGTGGCATAATAGGGGAAGTTTATCGCCAAGGGCCAAGTCAGTCTGGGAAGAGAGTTCTTGTATCCAGATCTTCCCAAGGTTAAGCCTTGCAGAAGAGCATGGAGTGGAATAGCTCCAGGTAATCAGAAAAAGGCCAGGAAACAAGCGAACCATCTAACTAAAATCCCAGGCAGCAGCTGGCATTAGGGTAGTGTGCTAGAAGGATATGGAGGCTCCATTGGAGAGTAGTTGAAGAGATGAACCAATTGCAGTGTCTGGGGTTCATATGGACCCTTGTCTCCCAATCTGTAAATGAGGATAATGGTTGGATACTACTGAGGATAAATAACTGTAAATGGGGATGGTGATTAAAAGAGGTCAGGTATATGGAAGTATCTGTTAAATGACTATATGATTTTCCCGTGGCTGCTGTAACAAATGACCACATCTGGGTGGCTTTAAACAATGGAAATTTGTTCTCTCAAAACTGAGAGTTTTGTAGACCAGCATCTGAAATCTATATCACTGGAACAAATTAATAAACAAACAAATAAGCAAAAAGCAGAAACAGACTCATAAATACACAGAATAAACTGATGTTTGCCAGAGGGGAGGGTGGTGGCAGGGATGGGCAAAATGGGTGAAGAAGAGTGGGAGGTATAGGCTTCTTGTTATGGAATGGGTAAGTCATGGAGATGAAAAGTACAGCAGAGGGCATATAGTCAATGGTAGTGACAGGTGGTCCTACACTTGTGGTGAGCATAGCATAATGTGTAGGGTTGTCAATTCACTATGTTGTACATCTGAATTTGATGTAACATTGTATGCCAACTTATACATATATACATGTATATATATATACATATTATATATATGTATATGTATATATACATGTATATATATACATATTATATATATGTATATGTATATATACATGTATATATGTATATATATACGTATATATACTTATATATACATATATATACATATATACTTATATGTATATATATGTATATATATAAGTATATATACATATATATATATATATATATACATATATATATATATATATAATCAGTATCAGTATCCCTGGAGGTTCTAGGATAAAATCCGTTCCTTGCCTCTTCCAGTTTCTGGTGCAGCTGGTGTTCCTGGGCTTGTGGTGCATGACTCTAATATTCAAGGCCAGTATCTTCTAAATCTGTCTCTGTTCTGTCTTCATGTCCCCTGCTTTTGTGTGTTTGTCAAATATTCCCATACCTTCTCCTATAAAGTCATTTAAGACTGTATGTAGGGGCCACTCTGATAATCCAGGGCAATCTTCCCACTTCAAGAGCCTTACCTTAATCATGTATGCAAAGACCCATTTTCCAACTAAGGTTACATTCACGAGATTCAGGATAAGGACCTGATATCTTTGTGAGCCATTATTCTCTCGGCCACATAAGGATGATAATACTATGTGCCTGAAGAATTGTTGGGAGGGGGTATAAAAGATCAGGTTCTTGAAAGTGCTTGGTACTATGCAGGGCACATAGATGGCACCCAGAAATTGCTCATTGTCTTCAAGACACAGCCTGGGAGGTGCAGGCGGTAGGGCACCCCTTACAGCAGAACAAGGAGCACAAGAAGGAGCCCAGTGCTAGGATTAGGCTTGCACATGGGGTGGGATAGGAGCTAGGGAAATAGTCCCCAGCTGGTGCTACCTAGGAAGCCAGTGCAATGGTCCAGTCCAGGTGGAGACAGATGGGGGCTCTGAAAAGATGAGGGCATTATGAGTTGCTTCATAATGGCCCTGCCTGGCCATAAGATTTCATTTCCCAACTTGGGATTTAAGCTAAACAAATGGTCCCTTCTCTACAACCATGTCAGAGCTGTCAGGATTTCAGGTGGAATTCAGGTGCAGACTACATTTTGAATCAGGCCCTAGAGGACTCATAAAGCTGGGAGGTCTGGGCCTCCACTGGTAGCCAAAATTATGGGCTGGGGAGGCCAACCTGACCTGCTTCCAGTGGTGACCATGGGGCCATGTTCTTCTTCAAGAAGTGGTGACTCTTGGTTCTGAACTCTCTCTCATTCTGAGCAATTGGGGGAGTGTTAGCAGATGTTGGGCTGCTTTATTGGATTTAAAGATGTGGTATAGGGCCTGCAACTAAGGCTCAATGTTATGTGCTCCTGTTATCAATTGAATTTGTCCACCCACTCACCCCCAAATTCATATGTTGAAGCCCTAGCCCTCAGTGTGACTGCATTTGGAGAAAGGAAGTTTAAGAGGGTAATTAAGGCTACATAAAGTAGGGTGGGGTCTTAACCCAACAGGATTGATGTCCTTATGAAAAGAGGAAGAGATACCAGAGGTATGTGTGCAGAGAGGAAAGGGCACAGTGGAAATGTGGCCATCTACAAGTTAGGAAGAGAGGTCTCACCAGAAACCAACCCTACTGACTTTGGACTTCTAGCCTCCAGAACTGTAAGAAAATAAATTCCTATTGTGTAAGCCAGCCAGTCAGTGGTATTCTGTTTAAATAAGTCAATCCCATCCTCCTTCAGGAACCACAGATCACACAATCCTCTTGTTAATACAAAGTCTGCCTTTCACAGCCCTGACTGTTGATGCTGCTTCTGGTGCCACTCCAGTGTGGCCTCTGTGTGTGGGGGTGTGTCCTTCTTCCCTTGGGTTGTGAGTCTATGTCAATCTCATCAGTTCAGTGTCAGTTGTTATGGAAGGCCTTCCCCATAAGTCTGGGGTGAGAAACCCTCCCTCCCCAACAGAGTGAAAAGGAGATGATTAAAACAGGAGGTAGTTCACAAGCTAAGAGATGGGGGTCTGTAGAAGGGTTGGGGGGCCTAGCACTCGGGAAATTCCAGCATTCGTTTCCTCCTAGAGCTGGGGTGGCAGCAGTCACTTGCTCTTAATGGCCCTTTCTCAAGTTTCTCCAGATTAAGGTAGGCTGTAGGGTCTGTTGTGCCAGCTGCAGGTGTGGTCTGACCACAGCTGGGATGAGACTCCTTTGGGCCTAGGCACCTACCAGGGGCCAAACTTCTGGCTGTGGGAACTTTGACCTTGGATTCAGAGGCTCCAGTGAGTAAGCTGGGTGCTCAGAGTGGCTGATGTGCAGAGGTTGTCCTAACTTGAGTTTTTGCTGGGACTTCCCTGGGTCAGGACAGAAGTTGTTGTTGTTGTTTCTACTAGATTCTGTGCCTTCTCTTAGGCCACAGGCATGAATTCCTCCAGTCTGTATGAAGAAGCTCTTGGAGATGAGTGGAAAAAGGGGGGAAATGGACCCGATAAGATTTCCCTCTGATGAGTCAAAGAATTAAACTGACCTTGTGGCAAGCCTCCATGCACAGAAGGAGGTTCGGAACTTGAAGTTAGCTGAGTCCTAATTCCTTAATCCTGGTGGGGACCCTAGAATCTGGGCTACAGCTCTGGAGGTCTTGGGAAGTGTCAGGGCCTGTCAACACAGGTGAGCCCAGATATGGGTTCAGTGGGACAAATGGCCAGAAAATTCTGACATTTTCAATCTCAACCAGGAATTCCTACAGCAACCTACAGGGGGCGCCAATCGCCCACCTTGGGTTCTGTACTTTGTTTTTCCTTTCGACCATGAAAGAGCCTGGAAGCATGGGATTTTAGATAGATTTCAAAAGAATTTGATAAAAGCCCAGAAAATTTCCAAAAACGTAAGTTTCTCTGCTCCTAGTATCTGCCTTTATGTTGCATATATTATTTTATTGCATGTACGTGGTTGTGGGAGGGGGGAGAGCATGGGTTGGCAGGGAGCAAGAAGATGCTAAAGGTCATGGAAGTAGGCTGAAGACCCATGGATGGAATTTAGTCGGTAAACATTTCAGCAGTAGCCAGGGCCTTTTCTGGATGCATAGACTTGCTTCTCTAAAACCCTCCTGAATAGGAAGCCACTCAGAATAGAAAGGCATCCGAGTCTGCTAACAGCTGGTTGTTCTTGCCAATGGGAAGCAGGTTGGCCAGGTAAGTTTGCGCCAGCTTAGGTGTGCATTCTGTCTCTTTTTGGGAAGTCAGAGGCAGTCTAGCTCACTCTCTTTTTTCTCTGTCTCGTAGAATTGCATCCTTTTCTAGCCTGATCTCTAGATTACTTCCTTGCCCTGCAACCCTTGTCCAGCCCATCATCAAGTCCCATCAGTTTGGCTTCCAGACTAGCTCCTGACCCTATCAACCTCACTCCATCACCTAGAATGTTCTCCCACTTCCCCCTATGCCACCTACACCCTTCCAAGCCATTAGCCTCTCCCTGGTCCACATCACAGCACCTGGCTGGCCCACAGATATCTCCTGCATTCTACTCCTGACACCACCCCCTCCTGCTATAGCTATACGGGCCTCCCCCAAAATACATATTCCATCACATCACCCTCTGCTTAACCCATCAGTGGCTTCCCCCGGCTCATAAGAGGAGGGCAAAACTTGACTATGCCTTCTTGGTCCTGCCTGCTCTGCCTCTGCCCAGCTGTCCAGCCTGGCCAGCACCATGCACACCCCTAAGTTCTCTCTCCACAGCTACCCGACTTCTTTCAGACTCTAGGATTCGCCATGTTCACCATGTGCCCTCTTGCTGAGCCCTTTGCGCACTTGTTCCCTTTGTGCGCAATGTTCTTTCCTTCAGTGTTCTCTGATTCATCCCTTTCTATCTCAGTTTCAGTGTCACTCACACGGGAAACCTTCCAGAATATCCCACAGGACAGATCCTCATCTTGTCTCCTCTGTCACTGATTCTCTCTCCAGCATGACATTGGTCACAATGTGCATCCATTTTAAGATGAGTCTCTCCCCCACACCCTTACAAGCTGCACAGAGTACTGCTGCTGCTTTTTTCTCACTGCCTAATTCTCCAACACCTAGCCTGTGGAAGGTTGGTCAGGAGACATCTGTTAACTGGGTGAAAGACAAATGGAGGTTCTTAAGGACAAACGAAATGGGCAGTGTAGGCAGGGGTAAGCATTTAGTGAAAGGGATTATAATTAGCACTTGTCTCTCTCTTAGATTCTTTTTAAAAAATAATTGTTGGTTTCTTTTCTGGATGATGCAGTGATACATATTAATGTTTTTTCAATGTGTGCATCTCAGTCGGAGGAACTGGAGGCTGAGAGGATGCTACAGGAACAAAGACCATGAAGCAAGGGCAGAAGGAGTTCTTAGAGCCCTGTTCCCTAGAGTAGGAGACCTCAAGCAATTCTGGACCAAAGACTGGCCAGCTACCGAAGACTGGCCAGCTAAGTACATAGGGCTTGCATTTTCCTGGGTGGTTCTCAGCAACCTCATGGGGAAGGCCTAGGAGCATCAAATTCAACTTGCTCCTATGTGCCCTTGGCCATGTTATGAGGCCACTATGTGTCATATTTTCCTCATCTGTCAAATGGAGATCAATAATAGGGCTTACTGCTCTGGGTTATATGGAGTTTTAAATGAAATTTCATAGCACACATGGTGTTTAACGGTACATTTAATCTGTGTTCAACCAATATCTTTATTACATTAATCACTATCCAAAGGTTCATCAAAGCAGGCTCCCAGACCCCTCTCTTGCAGTGGACCATAACCAATAGAGTCACAATCTCAAAGAGACCTAATTCTCCTTATCAGTGCAACATGTTCCTTTTCTTGGTAATTGTGTGAAATTTTATGATTAGGCAGGAAAAATGACCTAGTTTTTATACTTTGAGGCCACTTCTACCACAGAGTGTAAGCATTATCAAAATGGAGAAGCTTTACTTGATTTTTCCATTCATTTGGACATAAGTTCTTAAAGATTTTCAGCTTGAGACTGTGCCTAAGGAATGTATTTTCTGCCTGAAAAATGGCTCACATAAAAGAAAAAGAAAAGCACAGAATTTGCAGATGAAAGGCAGGATAGGATCCTAGTGGCCCTTGTTTGCTACCTTCCTGGATTCAGTTCCTGTAAAGTGGGGAAACAGTTTTGCTGTTTCAAGCCAGTATTCGGTAGATTACAGTAGGAAGATGTTCCCTGGAGCCCCTCCAGCCATCACTGGCTTTGCCATTATTAACACTCTCATGATTTCCCACTCTTAAACAAAGGGATTTCTTCAAAATTCCAACTTTAGGGCATCAGTAAGTTAGAAATAAGGTCTTTGGTTTAAATTAAATAGTCCCTAGCTTTCATACTAAGAAGAGGATGAGAAGCTTCTTCAGGAGCTTCTAATATATTTTCTTCTGACACAAGAAGATATTCCTTTTTGCACAAGTCACATTAAAACTTAGTGAGACAAAGCAGGAGAAGGAGCCTTTTTTCCAGTAACCTCCACCCATTTTCTCCAGTGCTCCACCACTTGGTTGCTCCATACTGCCATTATCCAAATGTGCAATGGCTCTGTCATTTAACTGTCCTTCTGGGCAAGAACATTTGAAGGTAGGGATTTTGCAAAGGTTCTGCTTTTGGAAGTTATTTGTTGGTACCTATCAAACAAACACATCAAAAGAAAAGGGAATCTGGAATGATTTATAGTGAGGATAGTTGGGAACTTGACCCAGAACAAAGCAATATGCAATTATTTGTTTGCTTCCTGAAAGGATGGGGTAGGGACTTCTTTCTAGTCACTGAAAGCCTCTGGGCCAGTGCAGGATGAAGACATGCTGTATTGCTATTCTTGGCAGTTCTCTTCTGCCCCTTTTGGTCAGCATTACCAGGATTAGGAAGTTAAGCCCCTCTGTGCAGCTCCTGAATCTTGAACAAGATGACCCAGGCAGACACAATCACAGGAGAGCTTATCCTCAGTCCTCTGGGACACACGGCCCTTAGTTCATGTCTCAGATTTGATGTTTCTATTACTGCATCCACTGACTTCTGATGCTGCCAGGAATTCTGCCTCTCCCACCAGACATTGAGTTCCCGAGGATGGTAATCATGTGTCACTTGGTTTCCTAGCACAGAGAAAGGCACTCAACACTTGAATCCAATAACACAATGAATGCATGAATGAATGAATGAATGAATGATTGAATTTTAATGACAAAGATATTTTTGTCTCACAAAGTCATTGTCTTATGAGGAAAGAAAGCAAATACGAAGGAGATCAGTAAGAAGTCTTGTGTGCAGGATTGCTTCCTGTGCCTTTTGACCTTGAGTTATGAAGCATGACCTTTACTGATTGTTGAGCACAGACTGCTTTTAAAGGATATCCTTCCACTGCCTTCCTAGAAGGAAGGGGAGATTAGATAGTTGTCAAAGCCCACCGCTTTCAGGGCCTTCTTAGACTGCTCTGAAATAAGAAGACAATAAGGCAAGGTGACAGCAGTAGGGAATTTCCAAGCAGTTCTGGAGGGAGGATGGGTCCATTTGGGGTGATGGGGTAGGAGAAAGTCTTACTTTAAGTACCTGATTCATTGAAAGCCAACTGAATGTGAAAGAAGACAGGATAACTGAGAAAATACTCTTCCCCCAAACTTTCCCCACACCCCCATACAAATGTGTGCTCCTGTGTGTACTCTGTGTACCTGCACACACACACACACACACACTATAAACATATCATGGCCTCTAGGAAGTGAACCATGTGGTAGACACAAGTATTGAATGGAAAGCTACTTCTTCAGAAGAGGTTAATACATTAAAAGCCCAAGATAACATAGCCTAGGGTAACAGGAATTTGGATATAACAAAGTCAACATCAAATATTCTCATGGAGGGACAGCCTGAGAGGAGAAGAAAGAGCTACACGGGCAAACTGCAGGTAATCCTGATTTAGAAAATGAGAGGCAGAGGATGGGTCTCTGCACTTCAGCTTTCTCCAAAAGGGCCAACAAAATGGTATGAATTAGGAGTCCTGGAATCTGCATCTGTCTTGAAGTTCCCACCAAAAGTCCCAGGACCCCAAATCATTATTGATATTTAAGCCAGAGCAGATAGCTGCCACCAGTGGTGTCAAACCAGAGTCTGGGCTGGGACAGACTGCACAGTACCGTGGGTCCAGGGCTAACCCATTCAGTGAGCAACATCTCAGTCTTGCATTTTAGGAGCTTGGGTTTCTCAGCCTCCACTTATGGCTTTATGTTACGATTTTACTAGAGTGATTCTCTCTGGGATAATGATGATCCTTTGCATATCTAAAATGCTTTGTAGTTTATCAGGTGTTTGCTTTTGTTCTATCTCATTGCAAGAAGGGTGACAGTTAGACAAGATGGGGTCACTACTTTCATCTTGTAGGCAAGAAAATTGAGGTTTAGAGAAATCACAGAGGGAAGGGAATGCCTGGCCATGCTTCAGCTGCTTCATGGCCCTGAGCATTCTATCTTTTTCCTCATTGATCTGAGGTGTGTTTGTAATGTGTAAAGGCATTGTGTCAGGGGTTTCAAGGGACCCAGGGGTGAAGGAGTGTGTACCTGCTGTCATGAAGCTTTGAGCCTTTTCACCCTCTGCCCCACCCATCTTTGCTGTTGTATCAGCACAAAGAGCTGGGCCCTCTCTCTTCTGTGACCTTATTCCTCTGCAGGCTGCAGCCACATTCTCATCGTCACACCTCGGATCCATTCTTGTTTTCAAAATGAGCCTCCCATACCTGATTAAGTCAGGGATACCAAGAGCTACACAATCTGAATATTCTTCTGAAACACCTTAGAACATCAGTGTTTCTTCCTTGACACCTGGTACACCTTTTGTCTGAAGCCATCCTACCACCTAGTGGCAATATATAGGAATTGCATCCTCATCCTGGCCAATCCCAGAGAAACCTGGGTTGTCCCACCTCCAAAGCCCTCTTCAACAACCTAATAGGGCTCCAATCATTCTACAAAATGCTACACCTAGTAGCATCGATTACACTCTTTTCCCCGTGTAGCCATATGGCTCTGTCCCTCACCACCTTTAGATCTGAGCTCTCAGTGAGGTCCTCGCTAATAACTGCTGTAAAGGAACCCCATCCTCCTCCCCACTCCTCACTGTCTTCTCTCCTTTCCTTCGCTGTGCTGTCACTGCCTGTCATTTTTTATAACATCTTTTTGTTTATCGTGTCTGACCACCCTACTAGAATCTAAGCTTTCTGAGGGTGTAAGTTTTACTCAAGTTTTTATTCCCGTGGCTAGAACAGCACTGGCATACAAAGGCTCCCATTGATGAATGAATGAATACACAGTACCAAATACACACTAGTCCATGATTTTGCTTTCTTTAAACACTTGATTTCAGTTTTATGAACTGTATTCCATTATGTGCCATCTTGTACATCGCAATATGTAACCTCATATTCTCTCCTGGATTGCAATGTCTGGAGAAGATTATGTTTGCCATTTTCTAACTGAAACTGAAACTCAATAAATAAATATTTATTACGAATATGATAATATTACTATCAATAATAATACCTCACATGTATAATCTGTTTTATAGTTTTTACCAATTTATACCCTTGATCTTCTTGACAATTCTGTAGAGGATTAAAAATAGGAATTATGAATTCTATTTTTATATAAGGAACCTAGGGCTCAGTAAGGTTAAAGGACTTGCCCGAGATCACACAGCTCCTGAGTGGATGTGCTGGGACTTCTGACTTCTGAGCATTTGTTCCCTGGTTTTCTTGATTAGCATCCAAATGGGGAGACTCCCTCAAATGAGGTTGTTGGGAAAATGTGACATCACAGTGTGGGTAGAGAGGATATGTAAAGGGCCTGTGGTCTGTAGAAAAGCTGATTCTCTATCATTCCTTGCCTCTGCTGTATCAATATGCTACTGTAACAAAAAGTACCTGACACTGGGAGGCTTAAACATCACAAATTTATTTTCTCATAGTTCTGGAGGTTCAAAGTTTGAGATCAAGGTGTCCACAGAATTGGTTTCTCCTGAGGCCTCTCTCCTTGGCTTGTAAACAGCCACCTTCTCCCTGTGTCCTCACCTGGTCTTTTCTGTGTGTGTGTGTTCATGTCCTAATTTATTTTTATAAGAATATCAGTTGTATTAGACTGGGGCCTACAATAATGACTTAATTTTACCTTAATTTCCTCTTAAAGGCCCTATATCCAAATGCAGTCACATTCTGAGGCCCTTCAACATATGAATTTGAGGGCATCCAATTCATCCCACGATATTCCGCCCCTGGCACTCACCTCCATCAGACAAATGTCACCTTCTTTCTCCACAAGTCTGTGCACTCCTTGGAGAGCCTCTGGATATCTTCCTGCCTGTTCAGAATTGCCAGCTGGTTGGCTGATTACTGGCATATGGAAGGACAAGGTCCCAGGCTGCTAGTTACTGAAAGGGTAGAAAAACCCCAGAAGCCAAAGAGACCCCTGCAGGAAAATTAGCTGTTGTAAACTATGACCACTTTGGCTGCCAACAAATTAACATCCCGAGTAAGTAACAGGGTACTTTCCTTCTAAGAGGAATGCCTTAGGGCCAACATCTAGAACTTTCTGTGCACATGCACAGAGGAGGCAAGCACTCAGAATTTAATTTTGAAGAACTAAGAAGCTCTCCAAATTTGACCCAATTAACTGACACCTGAAATGTATTCAGCTCATTTTGGAGCAAACCTCTTTGTGACCCTGGACCTCAGTTTCTTAACCTATACAGTGAGGAGCTTGGATAGGTCCAACAGTAAGGTTTAAAAGGAGGGTTTGGGTCCCAGCTCCCATACCAGCTAGCTGTATGACCTTAGTCATACACTTAACCTCTCTGCAACTTAGTATCCAAATCTCACAAATAAAGAGTAGGATCAGGTAATCTGGAATTCAGCACCATCTCTGAAATTCTGTTTTAAAGATTTTCAAGCAGTTATAAACTTACAAAAAAGTAGGAAGTGCAGTTACATAACAAAACCTTTTCCTTCCTGATCACATTTGAGATAAGTTGCTGACCTGATTCCCTATCAATGTGTGTTTCCATAAACAGGGACATTTGCCTCTGAAACTACAACATCAGCGCCAGGGGATTGACACTAACACATTGCTATCATCGTAATCTTCAGACACCACCGATGTTTTACCAGTTGATCCAATAAGATCTTTCAAAGCAAAAAGACCCATTCAGAATGATTGCTGCCGTAGGTTGTCATTTCCATTTAGTCTCTTCAGTCTGGGACAATACCTCCATTTTCCCCCTTGATTTTCATGACCTTGATACTTGTGAAGATTGCAGTCCAGTTACTTTGTAGAATGTTCCTCAATGCCAGCCCCCCTTCACAGGGACACTTCACTTGGACTCTGACTTCCCACCTCACTTATCCTGCTGCATGGACAGCCTGTTGCCCCATCCAGGCTCTGATCATCACTCTGGGTCGCCTTTCCTTGAGGATACCCTTGTTGCCTGGCTTTGGCTCCACCACTACTGGCCGGGCCACCTTTCCTTGTGTGTGTCCTCCTCACTGCTCTCCTGCCACTCTGAAACTGGCTCTCCTGTCCCTGAATTGAAGACACAGTAGGTATTCCACCACACATCATGGTTTCAGGACTGAATAGTTCTTTGTGAAAGGGAAGATGGTATCTTAAGACTTTAGTCATGAGTGTGTCCTCTGAGTGTGGATGATGCCTACAAATTAAGAGTCAATAAGAAGGAAGAGAAGGCCCAGGAGGCCCAGGATTTAGGGAGGGTTAGTAGTGGGGTTAGGAACAGAAAAACAAGGAAGCTGAGGGCACTGAGTCAGGTGTTGAATATTCCAGGGCTCAGAAAGACTGGATATGAGGTTCACCTTTGGGGTCTACAAAGAGAACCCTCAGAAGAGCAGGATAGGGATGGGTCTCACTTTGGGAGGCTATCTCACATGGGCATTTGTTCCCAGGTGAGTGACAGAATGGTTCAGATTGTAAACCTATAAACAGGAGATGTGGCAGAGAGCTGGGGATGTGCAACTTAGTGACGTCAAGGCTCTGTGAAGCCAGAAGCATGGTCGTCAGGCATGTACACACTGTTCACTTGAGTGACAGGGAGCTGCCCCTATGGGAGCTGCAAAGTCCCCAGGGAGCTGCACCCAGTGTGTGCAAAAGAGCTACAAGGAGTCTGATGTAGCTCAGTATGGGACTTTGTTCAAAGCTGTGTAAAGCTGACAAGGGTTGACTGTAAGTGGTGAGTTCCTTGTCATTTGTGGCATTCAAGTTGAATAACTACTTGCTGTGGTTGATATAAAGAACTTCAAGGGCACTCAAGTACAGGCCAAGGAGGGAGAGAGGGGAGGAGAGGAATCTCAGTAAGGACCCACCCCAATCTGAGATCTTGTCATTCAGCTTGCCCTATGATGGGTGTTTTGTTCTACTGTGTGTTAACTGTGTGCCATGCTTTGCACATCTCTTCATCTGCATCATTACACCCTGGTATTGGCCTTATGCAGTCCATGTGACAATTCTTCCCATTTTATAGGCAAGGAACATGGGGTTTAGATGCTCATGTTCTTGGGGCTAAGCCCTGAGCCTTGGCCGGTGTGATTTTGGACCTGACCCAAGAGCTCAGGTCCACTGCCCGCTACTATTCTCAAGGCCAACTCAGGACAAAGGAGACCAGTGCTGCCAGCCCCCCTGGGGTGGGTCACACTGAGGTCTGGCTCTGCTCTCCACATCTGTGCCAGCAGCTGCTCACACAGCATCTGAGCCCCTGGGTGATCTGGGGACAGTGCTTTGGAAGGATGCTCCACAGGGAGGGGTGGCCCATTCACACATGCAAGCAGAGAGATGTGCCAGAAACCAAAGATAGAAAATGCCTCTTATTGGGCCTGTTCTGATGTAAAAATGCAGAACTCAGAATTAAACAGGCACTTTGCATTGCAGAGCAATAGTACCTAATTAAGCTATTCTGGGGCCTAGGGGCACTTAGGAATTTTGTGAGTTTTTATTGCTCAAGACAATGAATAATACATAAGTCTGTACAGTCTCAATTCAAATGATGACTCATCAGTCACACTGAAGGCTTCATTCCAATCCTATCCATATTCTGATGTGATCTTTCTATACTTCGGAAACCCTAGGCTTGGCAGCCTAGGCCCCTTTATTGGTGATTAAATTTAGGCTCTTTTAGAAAAGTTCCCTTCAAAGGTGAAACATGGACCCTTGCTGGTCTGCAAACTACTTTTCTTGGTCAATGAGAAGATAAGCACAGAAATGGAGAGTAAATGCTTAGAAGCCTTTATAATAATTTAACAGAGTGATTTTGTGTGGGCGGACTCTAATAATAAAAGTTTGGGCTTGCATTTTATATGTTCGCTTTTTAGTTCATTTTTTTAGTAATTCAATTTTATTATGTTTTATGACAATACTGGTTTGTAATAAGTTAGCAATTTAAAATTAAAAAAAAAACAACCCTTGTTCTCCCACAGATGGTCTAAGAAGTGTGGGTCCAGGCGATGGTCCTTCCTGCTCATTGCAGACTCTGCATAGCACATGGTCAGCTTCATGACCCTCAGTCCCAGGCAGTGGTTCAAGCACCTGGGAAAGAGAGCTGTGCCTTGCATTCACTGTGAGGCTCTGTGTTGAGCGCCAGCTGTATGGCCCCTTAGCTCAAGAACACAGCTGATCTTCCTGGAGCCACAGTGTCCTCCTGGGGCTTGCAGACCAGTGACAGAATCAGGGTATTAAAGTTCAAAATCCTGACTGTACCGCAAAGTGGTTGGTGACCTGAGTGTGATGTCTGAACCCAGGTATCAGATCCTCAGGCCAGAGTCCTCACGTTGAACAGTGTCTGGTAGTAGAAGCTGTGTGGCCCGGTAGTTAATCTGCCTCCCTTTAGATCAGACTGTCTGGGTGTGAATACTTGCTCTACCACCTCTTAACTGCATGACATTGGGCAAGTCACTTCACCTCTTTCAGCTTGGTTTCTTCTATCTGTAAACAAGGCATGATAATAATACCTACTGGGGACTGATGGGGATTTAAATACACATAAAAGTATTTAGAAGTGTTTTTGGCATATAGGAAACATTATGCAAATGTTATCTGTTATTAACAAAGAGTTGCATGGTGTTTCTTGGCCTGCTCAGAGCCACTCAACCAGTGATTGGAGGGGAAGAAATCAGACATTTTTTTATTTCAGCAGCAAATGAGAGGTTGAATTAGGACTTAGGACACTGAGGCTCATGGGGTGTTTTCAAGGGCTTAAGTATGGCTGTCCCTCAATAATCTTGATTCTTAGCACTTCACTCTGAGTGAACACCTTCTTTTCTCTGAGCCTCAGTTTCCTCTTTTGAAGGGAGAAAATGGTCATCTCTGCCCTGGTACCCACAAGAGCAACAGAGATGGGTGAGAAGGTGATTTTAAACAGGAAAAGTGAAAGTTTTCACAATCATTTTTCCAAACAAGTGATTTGTCAGGGGAAAATACCAACCAAGTTTTGAGTCCAAAATACTCCTCCTGGAAGAAATTGCTGTGAATCTGGTTCTTAGGAAACCAGATGACGTCGAGTGGCAAGTTAACAGTTCATTTCATTGGCTACATCTGTGCCCAGAGTGGGCGCTGCCAGCGGAGGTGGCAGAGTGCCCAGGCCAGTGACACCGACACTGGGCAGCCGGGAAGAGGCGGTGACATCTGTGTGGAGGCGGGAGCAGATGCATTTGTCAGGGTTTTGCTCTTTCTTTTCTAAATTCAGAATTTGGGGAGAGAACAAGAGAGAGGAATACTGATTTCCTCTCCAGGAAAGGATGATGGATGGCAGGTAGAAAACATGACCACTTCCTTCCCTCCACCCCCTATCTATCCCATTTCCATCTCTTCTGTGAAGGCTGTCTGCTTTTTGTCTCTCTCCCTTGACCTCTGCTCCTTCCCCATGCTACCCCACTCCACTTCTCACTCTCTCTTTCCTCAATTCCTGACCACAAATGCTGTCTGGGTTCGAAATTATACTACATGTTTCAGAAGGAGTTATTTTCCTTGTGTGTAATGGAACCTCTGTGACCAGAAAAGTGCCAACCTCAGTCTGGGTCATCTGTGAGGCCTGGTAGCAGAGTGCGTTTTCCCAGGCGGCCAAATGGTCACAGATGTGAGCAGCAAAAGAGACTGGACAAGGGCAGTATTGAGCTCACTCCTCCTTAGTTGTGGGGAGACATATGGCTGGGAGGAAGGAAATGTGAGGGTTGGAGGCTGTTACTGGGGACAGTCCAACATATAAGAGACCGTGTAAAGAAAGAAAAGGTTGGGGTGTGGGGAGAGGGTCCCTAGAACGAGGGATCAGGAGCCAGGACCCTGAATTCCAGCACCAACAGCACCTACCTGACTTTGAAGAACCACAACACCAATCTATTGACCAGTTAAGATAATGCAAGTCTATCGTAAGGTTTCTCAACCTTTGCACTATGGATATTGGGGGCCCTATAAGTCTCTGTTTTGGGGCTTGTCTTGTGTGTTGCAGCATTCCTAGGTAGATGCCAGTAGTATCTTAACCCCAGTTCCCAGGTGTAACAACTAAAATGGTCTCCAGACATTGCCAAGTGTCTCCAGAAGGCAGGAGCAGCAGTGGGTGGTGGGGAGGTATGTGCAAAGTCCCCACTAAGTTGAGAACCATAGAAAACAATTTGTTTGGAAAATATTACCTATTGGACAGTGGGCCTTTAACATTTTATTAACAAGTATTCAATCCTGAATCAATAAAGAATATTTCTGAGATTTATGTTGACCTTAATTCTGCAGGCAACAAGCAAAAATGGAGAGAGATTTGGTACTGGGCAGTACAGCTGGATCATCATAAAAGAAGATGGGACAGCTGAGTACCTACTAGACACCATGACATATGCTTCAATCCATTTGGATTGGGCTGCTTATGTTTTGTGGTTTTTATGTTTTCATTATACTGACAAATATTTTGGAGCTAATTAAGAAATTCCAATATAAAACTCATGAAGACTGGATATTAATTCAGGTAAATTAAGGCACAGAAAAGGAAAACCCTTAAATAATCTTAGTTAGAACTAGTCTTGGGTTTCTGCCATATATCTAAGCTCATGTACTGTAGGAGGGGAGAATATATAAAAGAGGCTCTCAGAGCCCTGTGTCACACAAGCCAAACAAATTCAGATACCTGGTTTCCTATAGTCAAGAAAATGGAACAGTAGGAAAGAAAGAATCTGGGTTTTAGGGGGGCATATCCACTATAAACTGCCTATCTCCAGACTTTCTTTACATCAAACAATAAATGCTTGTGTGTTTATTCACTGCTTTTTACATTACTGTATCTCTTGGACAATTCTGTAAGTTAAATCAGTCACAGGAGCTCAGCTCAGTCTTTGATGCTGGTCCTCAAGTTCTTGTTCAAATGTCACCTCCTTACCACAAAGATTTTCTTGATCCTTGAAACCTAAGGTATCCTGACTGTCCTCTGACTTCTCAAAGCTTTTGGTCAGTTTCTCTCTCACAGCAAATCTTCCCCATTGCACCATTATCCATATCCATAATTCAATTGTCCCACTGTCTTTCCATCTTACTTGCCAGCAAAAATCCAACTCCGGACCAGTTCAACTGTCTCCTCACCTTTCTTTCTTCCTTCCTTTCTTCCTTCCTTCTTCCCTTCCTTCCTTCCTTCCTTCCTTCTTTCCTTTTTCTAAGTCACTCCTTTCCCCCACATTTCCCATTTCCCTCTTCTTTTGTCTTTTATTTAATAATTTAGTCAACAAATATCTAGTGAATGCCTTTTCTTTTTAAGTTTAATGTTGCTTTTCTTTTTTTTCTTTCTTTCTTTTTTTTTTTTTTTTACAAATAGTTTATTGTCAAGTTGGTTTCCATGTAACACACGGTGCTCATCCCCACACGGGCCCTCCTCCATGCCCATCTTCCCCCTCCCCCCAACACCCATGAGTCCTTAGTTTGTTCTCAGCATTCAAGAGTCTCTCAAGGTTTGCCTCTCTCTCTTTCCCCCACCATTTCTCCCCTTTTTCTCCCCCATTGTACTCCTTTAAGCTCCTCCCAATCCTCCTATACATGCAAACATATGATATTTGTTCTTTTCTGCCTGACTTATTGTGTTATGCTGAGCGAAATAAGTCAGGTAGTGAGTGCCTTTTCTATTAAGTGCCTGACTTATTGTGTTATGCTGAGCGAAATAAGTCAGGTAGTGAGTGCCTTTTCTATTAAGTGCCAGGATGGGCTCTGATTGTTCAATGGTGAAAAAAAAACAAAAACAAAAAAACATGGTCTTTGCCTTCATGGGCTCTCACTAAAGTTTATAGTCTAGTGAAGGTGATAGTCAATAAGTAAGTATAGTACTGTGATAACCATGGGAAGATATTTAAATGAATATCAATTTAATAAATATCAAGGGGACCAAGTTAGAGTTAGAGACATTTCCTTTTAATAGATGACATATAACAACTGAAGGGTGAGAAGTATCCAGTGATACAAGACAGGCTGGGAGGTGGAAGGAGGACATTCTAAGGGCTAAATATCTTCAAAAACCAAGGGGTAGGAAAAAGCTAGTGCATTCAAGGAATGGAAAAGACCAGGCTTAGATGGCTTCACTTGAAGGTAAATTCTATCAAATATATATTTTTAAATATAGACTATTTATTAACAAAGTCTTCCTAAATTTAGAACCTTTCTAGTTCATTCTCTGAGGCCACTGTTACCCTGATGCCAAAACTAGAAAAGATTTCACAAAAACAGGAAAAACAGGAAAAAGTGTGGAAAGAGCACAAAGACATGGAAGTTAAATAACATGCTACTAAACAACGAATGGGTCAACCAAGAAATCAAAGAGAAATTTAAAAAATATATGGAGGCAAATGAAAATGAAAACAGAAGGATACAAAATCTTTGGGATGCAGCAAAAGTAGTTCCACATATGATATATGTGATAAAGGGTTAGTATCCAAAAAATATATATAAAGCTTATAAAACTTATAGCAATACAGGTCTACCTCAAGAAGCAAGACAATTTTCAAATAAACAACCTACCCTTACACCTAAGAAAGCTAGAAAAGAATAAAAAACAAAACCCCAAACAAGCATAAGGAAGGAAATACTAAAGATCAGAGCAGAAATAAATGAAATAGAAACTAAAAAAAACAATAAAACAGATCTTTGAAAACAAGAGATGATTCTTTGAAAAGATGACCAAAATTGATAAACCTTTAGATAGACTCATCAAAAGAGAGAGTGGAAAGGGATTCAAATAAACACAATCATAAATGAAAAAAGAGAAATAACAACCAACGCCCACAGTAATGCAAAGGATTATAAAATTATATTATTAAAAATTATATCCAAACAAATTGGACAACCTAGAAGTGGATAATTCCTAGAAACATATAACTTCTGAAAACTGAAGGAAGAAGAAATAGAAAAATTGAACAGACTGATTATCAGCAATGGAATTGAATATGTAATAAAAAAAATTCCCACCAGACAAAACTCCAGGACCAGAGGGCTTCACATGTGAATTCTATCAAACATTTGAAGAAGCATTAATATTCTATTCTTCTCTATTTCAAAAATTAGAAGAGCAAGGAAAATTTCAGTATTCATTCTGTGAGGCCAGCATTAACCTGATATCAAAGCCAGATAAAGACACTACAAAACAAGAGAACGACAAGCCAATAACTCTGATGAACATGTATGCAAAAAAATCTTCAATAAAATATTAGCAAACTGAATCCAATAATACATTTAAAAAATTATTCACCACAATCAAATGGAATTTATCACTGGGATGCAGAGGTAGTTTAATATTTTCAAATCAATGTGATACATTACATCAATAAGAGAAAGGATAAAAACCGTATAATAATTTCAATAGACAAATAAAAAGCATTGACAAAGTACATCAATTCATGATAAAAATCTTCAACAGAGTGGGTTTGGAGGGAGTATTCCTTGATGTAACAAAGACCATATATGAAAAATCCACAGCTAGCATCATACTCAATGGAGAAAAACAGAAAATTTCCCCTAAGGTCAGGAGTAACACAAGAATGTCCACTCTCATAACTTTTATTCAACATAGAAGTCCTAGCCCTATCAATCAGACAAGAAAAGGAAATAAAAGGCATACACACTAGTAAGGAAGAAGTAAAATTTTCACTATTTGCAGGTGACATAATACTATATACAGAAAATGATAAACACTCCACTAAAAAAACTACTAGAACTGATAAATGAACTCAGTAAAGTTGCAGAATATAAAATCAATATACAGAAATCTATGGTAATTATGTATCAAAATAATGAAGCAATGGAAAGGAAATTAAGAAACAATCCCATTTATAAATGCATCAAAATAATAAAATACCTAGAAATAAACCTAACCAAGGGGGTGAAAGACCTGTACTCTAAAAACTATAAAACATTGATGAAAGAAATTACAGATGACTCAAAGAAAAGGAAAGTCATTCCATGCTCATGGACTGGAAGAACAAATATTGTTAAAATGTCCATACTACCCAAAACAATCCACATATATAATACAATCTGTATCAAAATATGAACAGCATTTTTCACAGAACTAGAACAAACACTACAAAAAATTTACATGGAACCACAAAAGAACTTGAATAGCCAAAGCAATCTTGAAAAAGAAAAAAACTGGAGGTATCACAATTCCAGATTTCAAGTTATACTACAAATCTGTAATAATCAAAACAGTATGATACTGGCACAAAAATAGACACATCAATGAAACAGAATAGAAAGCTCATAAATAAACCTATGATTATATGATCAATTAATCTTCAGCAAAGGAGGCAAGAATATGCAATGGGAAAAAGACAGTCTCTTCAGCAAATGGTGTTGGGGAAACTGAACAGCTCTATGCAAAACAGTGAGATTGGACCACATTCTTAGACTATACACAAAAGCAAACTAAAAATGGATTAAAGACTTAAATGTGATACCTAAAACATGAAAATTCTAGAAGAGAGTACAAGGAGTAATTTCTCAAACAGGCTATAACAACATTTTTCTAGATATGTCTCCCAATGCAAAGGAAATAAAAGCAAAAATAAACTTTCATGACTACAGCAAAATAAAAAGCTTCTGCACAGCAAATGAACTTATCAACAAAATTAAAAGACAACCTACTGAATGGGAGAAGATATTTGCAAATGATATATGTGTAAAGGGTTAGTATCCAAAAAATATATAAAAAGTTTATACAACTCAACCCCAAAAAACCCCAAATAATCTGATGAAAAATGGGCAGAAGACATGAACAGACATTTCTCCAAAGAAGACATCAAGTGGCCAGCAAACACATGAAAAGATGCTCAACATCACTCATCACTAGGGAAATTCAAATCAGAACCACAGTGAGATATCACCTCACACCTGTCAGAATGGCTAAAATCAAAAACACAAGGAACAAGTGTTGGTAACGATCTGGAGAAAAAGGAACTCTTGTGCACTGTTGGTAAGAGGGGAAACTGGTGCAGCCACTGTGGAAAACAGTATGGGGTTTCCTCAAAAAAGTAAAAATAGAACTACCTTATGCTGGGTATTTACCCAAATAACACAAAAACACTAATTCCAAAGGATACATTCACCCCTATGTTTATTGCAGCATTATTTACAATAGCCAAATTATGGAAGCAGCCCAAGTATCCATCAATAGATGAATGGATAAGGAAGATGTGATATATATATATGCAATGGACTATTATTTAGCCATAAAAAGAATGAAATCTTGGGGCACCTGTGTGGTTCAGTCAGTTGAGCATCTGACTTCGGCTCCAGTCATGACCTTACATGTCGTGAGTTCTAGCCACACATTGGGCTCGCTGCTGTAAGCCCAGAGTCCGCCTTGGATCCTTTTTGGATCCTCTGTTCCTTCTCTCTCTCCCTGCACCCCCCTCAAAAGTAAGTAAAACATTTTGAAATCTTGCCATTTGCAACAACATGAATGGATCTGAGAGTATAATGCTAGGCAAAATAAGCCAGTCAGAGAAAAACAAATACCATTATGATTTCACTTACATGAGGAATTTAAGAAACAAAGGAAAAATAAGAAATAAATCCTAAACAGACCTTCACAATAAAGAACAGATAGTTACCAGAGGGGAGGTGGATGGGGGGATGAGTAAAACAGATGAGGGGGATTAAGAGTACACTCATCTTGATGAACACAGAGTAATATATAGAATTGTGGAAACAGGGGCGCCTGGGTGGCTTAGTCGGTTAAGCGTCCGACTTTCCCTTGGGTCATGATCTCGCGGTTCCTGGGTTTGAGCCCCGCTTCGGGCTCTGTGCTGACTGCCAGCTCAGAACCTAGAGCCTGTTTCAGTCTGTGTCTCCCTCTCTTTCTGACCCTCCCCTGCTCACGCTGTCTCTCTCTCTCCTAGAAATAAATAAAACATTAAAAAAAAAAAGAATTGTGGAAACAGTGTATTGTAGGCTTTCAATTAATACAACACTGTATGTTAACTTACTGAATTCAAATTGATTAAAAATTTAAAAAGGATATTGCAAATAAAGTAAATTACAGACTATAATTCTATATAAATATAAACACAAAAAGTCCTCAACGACCTACCAGAAGAACAAATTAAAGGACATACAAAAAGATTATACACCATGACAAGTGGAATTTATGCCAGGAATGCATGATTGCTTTAATATCTATCAATTAATTAATGTCATGCACTATATTAATAAAATAAAGAACAAACATAAATCATTTAATAGATACAAGAAAAGCACTTGACAAAATTCAACACCCTTTCATAATGAAAACACTCAACACATTAGAAATAGAAGGAAACTTCCTTAATCTGATGAAAGACCCCTACAAAACACCATAGCTAACATCATATGTAATGGTAAAAGACAGGGTGCTTTTTCCCTAAGATTGGGAACAGAACATGGATGCTCATTCTTTCTATTATATGCCCTGGCTCTCACTGGGGAAATTAAGAGAGTAAAGGAAATAAAAGTCACCAAGATTGGAAAGGAAAAAGAATAGCTATACTATTGGTAGATGACATGATCTTGTATATAGAAAATCCTAAGAAGTTCATTTAAACACTATTAGAGCTAATAAACAAGCTTAGCAAGCTCACAAGATATATGATCAGTATACAAAAATCAATTGTATTTCTATATCCTAGAATGAACAATCTGAAAATGAAATTAAAAAAGCAATTCTGGGGGTACCTGGGTGGCTCAGTTGGTTAAGTGTCTCTGACTCTTGGTTTTGACTCAGGTCATGACCTCATGGTTTGTGGGTTTGAGCCCCACATTGGGCTCTGTGCTGACAGTGCGGGGCCTGCTTGGGATTCTTTCTCCCTCTCTGCTCCTCCTCCACTCTCTTTCTCGGTCTCTCTCAAAATAAATAAACAAAAAAAATTTAAAAAGAAAAGATTTTTGTTTAAAATAACACCAAAAAAATCAAATACTCAAGAATAAGTTTAACAAAGAAGTGCAAGAGTTGGTGCACTGAAAATTACAAAACATTGTTGAAAGAAATGAAAGGAAATCTGAATAAATTGAGAGACATACTATGTTCATAGGGCAGAGGACTTAATACTGTTAAGATGGCATTATTCTACCATAGATTTCATATAATCCCCCCCAAAATCCCAGATGCTTTTGCTGCAGAAATTAACATATTGATCCTTAAAGTTGTATGGGAATGTAATGTACTCACAAAGCCAAAACAATCTTGAAAAGGAAGAACAAAGTTGATTTCAAAGCATACTACAAAGGTATAGTAATCAGAAAAATATTGTACTGGCCTAAGGATAGATATATAGATCAATGAAGTGAAACTGACAGCCTCAAAATAAACCTTTATACTTGCATTCAATTGATTTTTGACAAGGGTCCCAAGACAATTCAATAGGAAAAGAACAGGGTTTCAACACGTGGTGCTGGGATAACAGAAAGGAATGGAGTTAGACTCTTATATCATACACAAAAGTCAACTCAAACCATGTTATAAATCTATATGTAGAAGCTAAACATATTAAACTCCTAAAAAGAAAATAAGACTAAATCTTTGTGAATGAGGGTTAGGCAATGATTTCTTAGATACAACACAATGTTTTTTTAGACACAAACGTGACTAAAGGAAAAAATAGGCAAGCAAATATTTTCAAATCATGCATTTTATAAGAAACTTGTAGAATATATAAAGAACTCGTACATCTCAATAGTAGAAAAATTCATAGCTCAACTTAAAAATGAGCAATGCATTGAAAAAGGCATTTCTCCAGAGAAGATATATAAATGGGCAATAAACACATGGGAAAATGCTCAATGTTATTTAGTCTACAGGGAAATGAAAATCAAAACCACAGTGATACACCACCGATATACACTAGGATGTAAGATTAAGAAAATGAGCTATAAAGGGGCTGATGAGAAAGTGAGAGAATGAGAACACTAATACGTTGCTGATAACAATGTGCGGTGACTTTGGAAAACAGTTTAGATGTTCCTCAAAAAAAAATAAACATAGATTTGCTATATGATCAGCAATTCCTCTCTCGGTATATATACAAAAGAAATGAAAATATATCCATACATGAATTTATCTATGAATGTTCTAGTAGTATTATTTGCAATAGTCAAATGTGGAAACATCCTAAATATTCAGCAACTGATGAGTAAACAAAATGTATTATATCATAACAATGGAATATGATTCCACAATAAAAAAGAATAAAGTTCTAATACTTGCTATAACATCATTAAACCTTGAAAGCATTATGCTAAGTGAAAGAAGCCAGTCGCAAAAGAACACACATTTTATGATTCCATTTATATGGGATGCCAGAATAGGAAAACCTGTAGAGACAGAAGACCCAGTTAGTAATTACCGAGTACTGAAAAGGGAATGCAGCTGGGAGGAATGAGGTGTGACCCTTGCTTTTGGCTAAGGTAATGATCTCATAGTTTGTGGGTCAAGCCCACATCAGGCTCTGTGCCTATTGGGTATGTGGATACTTTAAGGTTACAAAAATGTTCTAAAATTGGATTGTGGTGATGGTTGCACAATTGTGTGAATATACTAAAAATCACTGATTTATATACTTTAAATAGGTAAACTGTATGGTATGTAAATTATATCTTAATAAAGACACAAAAAATCCCTCTTGCATGTAGCAAGTGAAAAGCAGGAGAGTAGAAACACAGAACACACACACACACACACACACACACACACACACACACACACACACAGCCAACGGATCCAGGCAAGAGATAATGGCTTACCTTAGGTTGGTGCAGGTGTAAAGAAATGGAAAATTTGTTTTGGAAGAAATATCTAAAAAATGTGAAGATGGGTTTCACATGGGAGATGAGACATTCAAGAATGTCTTCCAGGTTTTTGGCTTGAGCAATTGAGTGAATGATGGTGATGCCATTTACCTATCTTGAGACTGGAGGAAGAAACACATTCTGTGGGAGAGTAACCAAGTGTTCTATTTTAGTGTGGAATTTGAGATACTGTTTAGGCACTTAAGTCCATGCACCTGGCCTTCTGAGCCCTGCTGAAAACACTCAAATAGACTCATTGGAATGAACCACTCCTACACACAGTTTCCTACTTCTACTGAGGGGTCAATGGTGCCTGAATTTCTTCTCTGATTTGCCAACTTTCTATGCCAATCTCTGCAGTAGCTGCTTCAAAACTTCACATTCTCCTAAAACTTCCTATCCCACTCTCTTTCCCTTCACTCTTAAAGCTGTATCTCAACTCTTATCTCACCAAAGATTAGAACACACTAGACAAGAATTCCCTCAACTTCTAGACACACTGGCTACCAATTCCTCTCCCCAGTTGCTCTTAATTCCTACCTTTGCGCCCAGCAATGTGTTGAGGCTGGTTCCTCCTGGCCTGGGAAAATCATTTGAAAAATACCCAAGAATTTTGAGCTCCAGTTGTTTTAACCAATGGTTGCTTGAAAATCAGCCAAGGCGGTAATATTTACATAACAGAAATCAGCAGAAGCAACATATCAATGCTTTTTCTTTCCTTCAGAGGAACTATTTATTAAAATGCCACCTGTACTCTTGTTCCATCCATTATCCCCTGAAGAGCCAAAAATTAAGTCCTCCATTAAGAGCAACCTCTGGCTGCACGTAGCCCCAGTCCCAGTCCCAGGAAAAGCCTCAGACTGTTCAAGGCTAAAGCCATCCTCGGACCGCCCTCAGTTCAGCTAATCAAAAAACATTCCTATGGTCTGAGTCAAGGCTGGGAACTGCAGATACAAACTAGCCAATTTCTCACCACTTGTCTGAACCCCACGTGGGCCCTTTGAACTCACTTCACAACTGGTCATTTTCAAAGGATTCTCAAAAGTCATGATTGGGTCCCACCAAAAGTAATGAACACCTCACAGACACTGAATGGTCAAAGCTGTAATTGTAATTGGTGCTTATGTGATGATGCTACATGTACTGTAACAACCCCATCCCTTACTCCTTAAAAACCCTGTTCGCTATTGTTCTTTGCTTCACCTTGCTGCCATGACACCGACAGGCTGGTGAGCCCCTGCTCAAGCCTGTAATAAAGACCCTTTTGTATTTGCATCGGTGCCGGCTCCTTGGAGGTCTCTGGGACTCGCTATTCAGGCACAACACCCATTATGATATCTACTGACACATTCACATGTGCATTTAAACATATTCTCCAAAGAGGAAAATACTCTTTCATCTAAAATTTCCCTATGTTATTACCCTGTTTCTCTCCTGCTCTTTCCAATCAAGGTTCTTGGGTTGCTCACCAATACGGTCTCCAGTTGTTCACCTTCTAGCCACTCCTCAATCCACTACAATCTAGCTCTGTCCCCACCATGCCATGAAAACTGACTTTTCTAAGGTCATGAATTACCTCCTTATTAAGTCCACTGGACATTTTTCTAGTGCTTATATTCTCTGGTCTCTCATCCACATTGGAAGGAGATGACAACTCCCTCCTCTAGCTGTTGGGACAGCACATTTTCCTGGCCCTCCTGACATCTCCCTGGAGGCCACTTCTCTGTCCCCTTTACCAAGTTTGTTTTTTTTTTTTCTGCTGCTGGTTCTTCAAATGTTAATTTTTCTCTAGAACTCTGTCCTTGCCCTTATTTATTTTCATTTATATTCTCCCTTGACAGTATCTTCCACTCCATTAGATAGAGTTGGCAATCCAACCTTCTCTTTACTGTGGGGATACCCTGGGAAAAGTGGATGCTCCTGTCAATTCCCCTTGTAAATAGAGTAATGCCAGACCTCTTGGAAAATACACTAGTGATATTTTCTAGTGGGATATTTTCTACTGATGCATTTGGTAAGATATACCTGGTCTAGGTAGTATTACTTACAGTAAGTAAATCTAGAATATATAGGCATGATGTTCTGGAAAATATCATGTAAATCATGTACCTAAATCAATAGGAAATGGAGAAATTTTTTTTTTTTCAAATGAAAGTCTCTGAGGTACTCATCATGGGGAAGGCATAAGTTTGTTGGACTTTAGTTTTTTAATTTTTTTAATAGTTTATTGTCAAGTTGGTTTCCATATAACACCCAGTGCGAAATTTTTTAATGAAATAGTCCTTTGTTGTGTAAGTGATGTTCTTACAGATATTATTTACAGACCATCTATGTTAAATCCAGGCCAGAACTTCTCTCGTGGCAGACAGAAAAGATCTGGCAAGCAGCCTCAGATTGCCAGGCTTTGCTTGTGCCCTTCAATTACCTGTATCTTTGCAATTATTAGTAAAACTCGTAACTTCTTACTGGGTAAAAGATCTGATTCATGAATCTCATTTGACAATCTGCCCTTTGCCATGGTTTCAATTAACTTTTATGTGAGTGATTGTAAAGTTTATTTTCTCCTGTTCTGTTCTCATCTGAACTCCAAACCATATATCTAAACACCTAATAAACACCTCTACTGGAGGTCCCACTGAGAGCTTAAATTCAACATATCAAAATATGAACTTGACATTTTATCTCTTCCCCTCCCTTTCCCCTTCCTGCCTTCCTACTCACCTTCAATCAGTGGAATGGGAACTTCAATTCCCCTGGATGCTCAAACAATAGCCTGACACAGAGCCAGCAAAGGACCTGGGGCTGAAGATACCGTTGCTTAGATTTAAAGTGCTGAAGGCTCCTACATCTTGACTGGTTGGTTTGTCATGATTTCCAGACTCAAATGGCACCTGGGACTTTCCTATCTTATCAGCGCCTGCAGTTCAGTGTCACGGGAAATTCCTTTGAGTTTAAAGTGTGCAGATTGGAAGAATTAATATTATAAAAATGTCCATTCTACTCAAGGTAATCTATAGGTTCGATGCAATCTGTATCAAGATTCCAATGGAACTTTTCACAGAAATAGAAAACAATGATAAAATTCATATGGAACCAGAAAAAACAAAACAACCAGAAAATAGCTAATGCAATCTTGAATAAGAATACAGCTACAGGCATCACAATTGCTGACTTCGAACTATATTACAAAGTTATAATAATCAAAATAGTATGGTACTTCCATAAAAACATACACAGAGCCCAAAGGAACAAAATAGAGAGCCAGAGAGAAACCCATGCATATATGGTCAACAAATTTTTTAAAAATTAAAAAAAAAATTTAAATGTTTATTTTTTATTTTTGAGAGTCAGAGGGAGACAGCATGAGCAGGGGAGGGTCAGAGAGAGAGGGAGATACAGAATCTGAAGCAGGCTCCAGGCTCTGAGCTAGCTGTCAGCACAGAGCCCAACATGGGGCTCGAACCCACTAACCGTGAGATCATAGCCTGAGCTGAAGTTGAATGCTTAACCGACTGAGGTACCCAGGCACCCTGACAACAAATTTTTGATAAACGTGACAAAAATATACAATGGGGGGAAAGATAGCCTTTTCAATAAATGGGTGTTGGGAATACTGGATATCTACATAAAAAGAATAAAATTAGATCCTTATAACATACACAAAAATCAACTCAAAATGGATTAAAGATTTAATCATAAGACTGATATTGTAAAACTTCTAGAAGAACACCTAAAGGAAAAGCAAAATGAAGCAAGTGAAACTACATCAAACTAAATGCTTCTGCAGAGCAAAAAAAAAAAGGTCAACAAAATGAAAAGGCAATCTAAGAATGGAAGAGAATATTTCCAAACCATATATGAAATAAGAAGTTAATATCCAAAATATATAAGGAACTCATGCAACTAGATAGCAAGAAAACAAGTAACCCAATTTAAAAATGGGCAGAACTGAATAGACATCTTTCTTTTTTTTTTTTACAAATGGCCAGCAGATATATGATAAGTATTTCAAATAAATAAGTATTTCAAAATAAGTATTCAAAATAAGTATAAGAAAATAAGTATTTCAAAGAGATAACTTCATTCCCACATTCATTGCAACACTTTTCACATTATCAAAAATATGGAAGCAGCCTGTGTCTATTGACAGATGAATGAATTTTTAAAATGTGGTATACAGTAGAATATCATTCATCCTTTAAAAGGAAAGATATCTTTCTATTTACAACAACATGGGGAGGACATTATGCCAGGTAAAATAAGCTGGACAGGCAAATATCACATGATCTCATATGTATATGAAATAAAAAAAACTTTTTGAAGTCAAACTTTTGGAAACAGAGAGTAGAATGGTAGTTACCAGAGACCAGGGTGTGGGAGAAAGGAGAGGCATTGATCAAAGAATATAAATTTTCAGTCTCAAGGTGAATAAGTTCTGGTGACCTAAATTACAGCATGGTAACTATGATTAATAACTATATATTTTACTCTTGAAATTTGCTTAGAGTAAATCTCAAGTATTCTTACCATATACACACCAACAGGTAACCATGGGAAGTGATGGCTGTGTTCATTAGATTTTGGTGATAATTTCACAATGGACACAAATATCAAAATATCACATTATACACCTTAAATATATACAGTTTTAAATAAAAAAACAAATAAATAAAATATTTTTAAAATAATGTGCAAGAGTAAGGCTGGTCCCTTTTGTATCAGTCAAAATTCTTCCAGTTGTAAGACACAGAAATCAAACTTAAAATTTTTTTTTCATGTGTTCATAATAAAAGAAAACCTGTGCTTCCTTTCAGCATCTTGCAGTGCCAGGATGAAGTACGCAAAACACACACACACACACACACACACACACACACACACACACACATTGATAAAAGTATGTCATGGGAGCACAGAAACCAACAGGGAGTTCCCAGTAATCACCGCTGGATATTTGAGCAATAAAATAAAAAAATTAGTTTTGGATTAAACCCAAAAATTAGTTTTGGATTAAGTAGAAAGTGAGGCCATATTGATATATATATAAATGACTAAATAAAATAGTGAATGGGGTACAAAAGATAAATTTCCTGTGTAGACGAATTCCAAATAAATATATTCTACATTATAGAAGGTGGGGATATAACTCCATATTCCTTAAGAGTGGGCTGTGTATTGTGACTTCTTCCAAAGAGTACAGTATGGAAATGAGGGGATAAAGAGTAACTTTATAGTAGAAAGACTTGACAAACCTTGCCTCAACCAAGTGATCACAGTCAAGATCAACAGTCAAAAATCATGTTGATAGTATGTCCTCTTGTTATGATATGATAAAAATACACTTAACTTCTGTGATCTTCCTCCCCAAAACCCAATAGCTCCAGTATAATCATGAGAAAAAATAAGACAAATTCCAATAGAATGACATTCAACAATATACTTGACCAGCATTTCTAAATGCTGTCAAATTAATAAAAAACAAGGAGAATCTGAGAACCTTGTCATGGCCAAAGTGCACAGTATTACTAAAAGAGCCCACACTTGAATTACAAGATATTAACATAGCACTACATCAGAGGTTCCCAGACTTCCCCAGTTCATGGGATTTTGGTGTCTTAGCAATTTATTTTCACAGCATTCCTAGGCTAAAAGAAAAACCTAATGACTGAACTTATAAAGTAGTTAGGTCCTAATAACTTAATGGTAGTAGCCTGCTCATTGTCCAAAAGATGTCTTTGTGTCCATTGTGTTCCTACAAGTTTGTAGTAGTCCCCTGGGGCACCTCAGTACAGTTTAGGAATTACAATATAAGGTATTAAAATTCTGATGGAACATAGATAACAATCATGTAGCACAACTAATCACAAGTCAATTGACTGGATAATGTTTAAACTTTTAGTTTTCGTATCATGAGGAAGCATTGCATTGGCTAGTTAACTGTTAAGTGGCAACATTGCTTCCACCTCATTATCTTAGCAGCCCCCTTCACTATAATGAAGACAGTCCTCACTGTATTACTTAGGGTTCTTTAGAGAAACAGAAACAAAAGGAAGTGCATACATATATAAAGAAAGAGAGAGAAAGATATATTATAAGGAAAAAGCTCCTCTGACTTAGAGACTGGCAAGTCCAAATCTGCAGTGGAGGTTGGCATGTTCAAGACCCAGGACAGCTGATGGAACAGGTGAAGTCCAAAGGCAGTCTGTTGGTGTTTTTTCCTTTGATCAGGGAGACCAGTCATTTTTTTTTTCTATTCAGACTTACCCACATAATGGAGGGAAATCCACTTACTCAGAGTTCACTAACTTAAATGCTAATTTTATCCAAAATACCCTCCAAATTGGTGCATAAAATTAATCAACAGAATATAATATGTATATATAATACGTATATATAATATATATATAATACAATATAATATGTATATATAATAATAATGTCTCCTTAAGTCAAACCTAATCTCCAAATAAGGGCAACAAGTTCCTACTTCCATCTAATATAATACAACTATTCTAGATACAATAGAAAATGCACTAAGTCTTTCTCCAGAAGAGAATGTAATGTCTTTGTGATGTTTAGTGTTTTCTTGATATTGTGTAATTAAGTACTCTTTCATACAAAGTTCTATATAAAGTTAACAATACTTAAATACTATGATATAAAGTAAATATATCTTATGTTACATGATAAGGAGATAAGAAGGATGAAAACAAAGATATTTGTTTGATATATACACATACAAACATTCATAACAAAATAAAGGAAAAATACTCATGACAATTATAGTTTTCATTTCTGTGACTGGTCTCATGGTTATGTCTGGTATTTACAACTATCTTCTTCCAGTATCCATTCTGTCATTCCTTTGCCATCATCAAGCAGTTCGGCTGGTCATGGTTCTTTACCTGGTGGTAAATCTTCATTCCTGAAAGTCTTGGGCCATTAGCAGTCTTATCTAGATTGAGTTGTTTTGGTTTTAATTAACCTTAATTTCAGGAATTGCTGGGGTTCCAGACATACTCATCCTGACCTCCATTATGGAATATTAGTTCAATTTCCCTTGGTAATCTGGATTAATTACCCTAGCCAGCCCAGTAACACTCTTATTTGTCTGTTGATTCAGAGGCATCCATTTTAAGGAGTCCAAAATGGCCAGGTGGGAGTCTTAACTTCTAGTTCAATGAAATTGTTGTTATGTCTCATGGTGGAAACATTCCTTCAGTTAGAGCTACAACCTCTAAGTTGTGGGGACAGAAAGCAAAAATTTTATTAGCAGGTAAATTGTGCCACTCTATTTCTAGCCCCTTCCATGATGGAAGTAGTTCAATTTAATCAATTGAGAGAAGTAGCTGGATGATCACCCTGGGGAATGGTGCCATATTGGGAATATTATTGATCTCTGCCATTGACATGCTGAGCACTCAGCAGTGACTATGGCCAGGTTGGCCTTGGTGACTGGGAGTCCATGTTGATGCCCCCATGCATAATTTCTATTCTTGCCACCACAGTCACTTTGCTCATTAAGTCATTGGAAGAAGACAAGTGTGGCTAAGTAAAGAAGCTGACTGGTATTCCCAGAACAGGTAATCTTATCCACTGGATTATTAAAAATTTCCTCTGCCTGCCATCCAGATGGCCAACAGACACATGAAACGATGCTCAGCATCGCTTCTCATCAGGGAAATACAAATCAAAACCACACTGAGATACCACCTCACGCCAGTCAGAGTGGCTAAAATGAGCCAATCAGAGAACTCTAGATGCTGGCTAGGATGTGGAGAAAACGGGCACCCTCCTACACTGTTGGTGGGAATGTAAACTGGTACAGCCCCTCTGGAAAACAGTGTGGAGGTTCCTAAAGAAACTAACAATAGAACTCCCCTATGACCCAGCAATAGCACTGCTAGGAATTTACCCAAGGGATACAGAAATGTTGATGCATAGGAGCACATGTACCCCAATGTTCATAGCAGCACTCTCACAATAGCTAAAACACGGAAAGAGCCTAAGTGTCCATCAACAGATGAATGGATCAAGAAGATGTGGTTTATCTATACCATGGAATACTACATGGCAATGAGAAACAATGAAATCTGGCCATGTGTAGCAACATGGATGGACCTTGAGGGTGTTATGCTGAGCGAAATAAGTCAGGCAGAGAAAGACAAATATCATATGTGTGCACGTATAGGAGGATTAGGAGGAGCTTAACAGAGGACCAAGGGGAGAAGAAGGGCGGAAATGGTGGGGGAAAGGGGGAGAGGCAAACCATGAGAGACTCTTGAATGCTGACAAAAACTGAGGACTGGTGGATGTGGGGGGGAGGAGGGGTGGGCATGGAGGAGGGCACTTGTGGGGATGAGCACTGGGTGTTATGTGGAAACTAATTTGACAATAAACTATTTGTAAAAAAAAAAAAAAAAATTTCCTCTGCCTAGGTCTCCTTTTGGTGAGCATTGACATAGAACACAAGCATTCTCACTTTTTCACTCATTCAGAAAGGTCTGTCCACATATCTCTTTTCCAGACTTCCTTGTCGCCAATTTTCTCAATCATGTTCCTTCCTAGTCCCTGACGCTCCAGCCAAACCACTGCCCACAGCCATGAATCAGTATATAATTGCACATGTGGCCATTTGTCCTTCTAAGAAAAATGAACAACCAGTTGCACGGCTCAAAGTTCTGCGAGAATTTCTCTTCATCACTCTCCTTCAAAAAAGACATGTATCCCAAAAAGGAAGTATAGTACTACATCTGTCTACTTTCTGATAGTGCCTGCATATCACACAGAACCACCTGTAAAGCAAACCTGAGTTTCCTCTTCCTTGGCCAATTGATCATAGAGAACTTCTCATGAGGCCATAGGTGCAGACAGGAAGAGAGAAGGAAGTATGGCTGGGTTGGAGTGAACCATGGGCACTGAAACATTTCTTAATGTAACTTACTTGTGTCTTCAGGAGCTGCTTGAGTCCAATCTTATATATACTAATGTTCATTGGATGATGGAGTGCTACTGTATGTACATGCCCAATTTTGTGGCTTGGTGTGACAGATTATACACAGTTCATGATCGGCAGCTCAAGTTATATGTTAACTTGGTGACCCATGGTTAAGTGTTCAGTATCCACAAGTCTCAGAATTGGGCCAAAACCTGCTTCTCAAAAGGAAAGTAGTTAATCTACAAAGGATGGCAGTACTTTGCTCCAAAACCCTAAATACCTATGCTATAATTTATCTTTAAGTGCCTGCCACAGTCTTTCAACAGTGTCCCTATCCCACTGATATTTCAAGCACCATTGGATCTGCTGGATCATATGGCCCAAGTGTAGAGCAGCTTTTATGGTAGGCTACACCTGTTGCAGAGCCTTCTGTTTTGGGTTTCATTCAGCAACTTTCTGCATTACTTAGTAAATAGGCCAGATTCCTCATTTCACTCAAATGAGTAATATGTTGCCTCCAAAACCCAGTGAGGCCCAATAGGTTAAACCTATTTTTTGGTTGTAAGAGGGGATAGATGCAACAATTAATGATTTAGATTCCTTAGAAGGAATATCTCAACATGTTCCACCCACTGAATCCATAGAAATTTCACTAAGGTAGGAAGTCCTTTAAATGGGTTAGATTTTTTTTCCCCCTCACTCTGTAGCATGTAAATGTCTTACCAATAAGTCTAGAGTAATTGCTACTTCTTGCTCACTAGGTCCAATCAGCACAATGTCATCAATGTAATGGACTAGTGTGATATCTTGTGGAAGAGACAAAGATCTTATGATTAAGATCCCTATGAATTAAATTATGACATAGGCCTGAAGAGTTTATATGCCCCTGAGGTAGGGCAGTGAAGGTGTAATGCTGACCTTGCCAGTAGAGAGCAAACTGCTTCTGGTGGACTTTATGGATAGGGATGGAGAAAAAGGGATTTTCCATGTCAATAGCTATATAGCAGATACTAGGCAATGTGTTAATTTGATCAAGAAATTAAAGCACATCTGGTAGAGTCACTGCAATTGGAGTCACCACCTTGTTAAACTTACAATAATCCTCTGTCATTCTCAAAGATCTATCAGTGTTCTGTTCAGGCCAGATAGAAGAGATGAATGGGGATATGGTGGGAATCACCATCCCTTGAATCCTTTAAGTCTCTGATGGGGCATTAATATCTGCAGTCCCTCCAGGAATGCAGGGATTCTTTTGGCTTACTATTTTCCTAGGTAGAGGCAGTGCTAGTGGCCATCATAGTATCTTTTCCATCATAATATCTCTTACTCCATAGATCAGAGAACAGTGTGAGATTCTGCCAGCTTCTCAGTATGTGTATTCCAATTATGCATTCCAGAACTGGGAAAACAACCACAGGGTGAATTCTGGGACGTACTAGGCCTCCTGTGAGGTGAATCTGAGCTAAAATCCCATTGATCATCTGACTTCCATAAGTCCCTACTCTGACTGGAGGGCCACAGTGACGTTTGGGTCTCCTGGAGTCACTGTCAGTTCAGAGCCAGTGTCTAGTAGTCCCCCAAAGGGCTATTATGTTTCTTCCCCTGTGCACAGTTATCCTGGTTTAAAAAAAAAAAAAAAGCTGTAGGTCCCTTTGGAGGAAGCTGAGAAAATTAACGGTATAAATATTTGGTAACATGCCAGGCTCCTTCATCAAGGGTACCCATATTCCTTTTCATTTAAGGGGTTCTGGGTATGTAACTTGTTAAAGTCTGAGAATTGATTAAGGAACAACAATGGTCTGTTTTTATGATTCAAGTTAGACCTTTGTTCACTTGACCTAGAACTTCTCTGCTTATACAGAACAAGTAAGAATTTAGTAGACTTCTATTTCACTTCTTGGCACACCATGATCAACTAGCTAACACCATGGGTCTGTGCGTGTCAGCCTATTCTGATCGATACATTGACTCTGCTGCTGTACAGTATCCATGCTCTCCTTGTCTTGGGTAGTTGAGTGCCACCATTAGGTATCTGCCACCCCAGGACCCAATTACTCCTATTATGGTTAGATTTCCCAGTTGAGTGACTAAAGTTCACCCTGTACTTTGAGGACACGCAGTTTTATCCCTTTTTTTTAAAGTTTATTTTGAGAGAGAAAGAACACGCAGGGGAGGGGCAGAAAGAGAAGGAGAATCCCAAGCAGCCTCTGCCCCATCAGCGTGGAGCCTGTGGCAGGGCTCAAACTCACAACAGTGAGATCATGACCTGAGCTGAAATCAAGAGTTGGACACAGACAACGGAGTCACCCAGGTGCCCCATTTTTACCCCTTTCTTGAGAAGCCTTAATTATTTCTCAGGACCCTCTTTTTAAAAATCATGTTTTTATTTTCTACCTTGGAACTGTTCTCTTTCATGGCAGAAGGGTCTGCTGTCTTTTCCCCTTGCTTTCAGCTTGCTACCAATTTTCACTTCCAGTTTATTCTTGAGTCAAATTAATGATGCTTATCTCAAACTAGTCCTTCATTTGCTCTTCTTTCCATGCTTGGAAAAACTTCACTTCTCCCTCAAGCTGTTTCAGTCTCTGTGAGGAGATTTCTAGGTTCTGTCAGCCTGTGAAAATGTCCCCCTGTAGATTCCTGGGTTCCACACCCTCTAGCACTCAATTGGGAGGGTCAGGTGTGGGACAAATTACTGTTTGCCAAGAAGCTTCTTGAAGATGCTGTCCTGCCTTCTGCTAAGTCCTCCAGAATCTGACACTGTGAGTTGTCAATATAAGACCAAATTACTGAGTGTTGTCATGTGCCTGTTTCCTCTGACTTTCATCTCCATTGGATTCCCTAGGCCACACTAAAGACTAAGTGGTAATTTAGGAAATGTAAAGCTTTAAATGGAAGGTTGGGTTTTTTCCATGATCTACAGCATGGCTGATACTTCTTTAGAAGGACATTATGAGACAAAACACCTCCTAGTGCTATTTTCCCCCACTCTAACCTTGCTTTTCCAGTGGTCCTGAAGCAGCAATTTTTGGACAGAATTTCTTCATAAGCTCTCAGGAGCCTGAGATTCAGTTGCCTTGGGGGCCAGCCAGCTAAAATGTCCATCATCAAGGGACATCTTCAGTACACAGTCCTCTTTTCCTGTTAATTGCACCCTTATTTCTGTGTGGGATGCCACCTGCACCCATTATCAGTGCACATAGTTCTGAATGGCTGGCCTTTGTTGGTTCCTGGAATGGACTTGTCACTTGAACCTCTCACCATGGAGAGTGCCACTGTTGGCCACAGTGACGAGCAGTGATGGACCATAGCACAAGATTGACTGGAGCACAAGAATTAGACCATAGACTTTTGCTAGAATTATGAGGAACAAGTCTCTCTCTTTTTACTGGGGCTATTAAGTTGGTAGGATGCAAACTGGATATACTGTTGTCATTATGGTCACCACTTGAAAGCTCTTTTTGAGGGTTATCATTATAAATAAAATAGTCCCTGTCAACATCTGTTGAGCCCCTAGTTTCAGCCATGCCTGAAGCCAAACTCTACTCTAGGTATTTTTCTGTTATGTATATCTATAAATAGCTGTTTTAGGTCTTAGATGGTTTGATATAGATAATTCACCTGCAGTGGAAAGAGTACTGGCTAATGCAGGGACCCAAAGCCCACCCCCCAAGCCAGTGATGCAGTCTGTCTTTCTAGTCCTACTTTCTATTATCACTCTCAATTCCTGGACCTTAGATCTAATCTCATAGCCTGTCCCTCTGCTGGTAGCACACTTTCACACATCTTCCTTGGGTAAGGAATAGCACCTGCTTTATTATCAGTAGAAAATGGCCTAGAATAGCATATAGGACAGAAGGGAAATCAGGAGCCAGAATCTGGGGCTGCCTGTCTCTGGAAATTCTGCAGCATGAGACCTCACTTGTTTCCTGCTGGGAGGAGATCTCATTTCCTCAGCGTTAAAAGGCCTTCCCTCTATCTCGGTCACATTCTTGATCCAGAGGTTGTAATTTTCTAACAAGGTGTATATTCCCGGAGTGTTCTTCTGTCCACAGCTCCTGCCCCAGCTGATGATGCCCACCTGGTACCAATTCTTGTCAGATTTTGTGGTGCAGACCAGAGGCCCCCCACTGTCACCCTGTGGGCAGAGGACACAGTTAATAGTGAGTACCATTCTTGACTGTTCATTTGAGGCAGAGCATAGCTCATGAATTGAGAGAATGCACTGATCTCCCCTGTTCCTGGTTGCCAAAGGAAATCTTGCCATTGTTGACCAATGCCTACACCTTTCCTGGGTCCAAGGGAGAAGAGCGCTGCTGTCAAGCTGGCTCTGGGAGTTGCAGGTGTAGATTATAAACAGTGGAGAGGACAACACTGAATAGGGAGGAGGAGAGAAAATTGGTAAGAAAAATAATTGCATCTACAATACAGTGAGAGGGGCTGGAAGACAGAGAGAATGCTACACAGACCTAGAAGAATGAGACCTTATCAAATAAGAAGCTACAGGAAGGGCTATAAAAGAAAACAATGAAAACAGGATACAAGAAGTATTGTTAGAGCTGTGGAAATGAATTGAGTCTCCTTTGATGTGCTTCCAGAGCCATGAAAGAGAATGATGTTCCTTTTTATTTCTTTTGTGTGGGTGTCTGCAGGGCACAAATGAGCTTTTCTAAATGTGTGACCCCCCTGAGGTGGAATCTCATGGGTCTATGACTCACATGATTTATACAGAGAAAATATATGCTTGGTCCTTACCATATACCACTCACATATATGGCTTCCTTTTATACATCTTAATACATGGAAAATGAGGCTTAAGGAATTGAAGACCTGATCAGGGCTACAGAGTAGCCCAACCAGAGTTGGAACCAGGACTTCCTGATCCCAAAGCACACTTTCTTTCCATCTTGTTGCTTGCCTTTCATGGAAGTTGCTGAGTGGCTACAATCATTCAGACCTTTCTTCAGTGGAGACAAAGCTTAATTTACCAATGTCATCAACAGGTGACTAGAATGAATGGAATCTTATAATAAGCTCTAACAGGTGGAGGAGGAACATTAACGTTTCCCAGACATCATAAGTGAGGCACAGAACTATCCCCTTGACTTTTATTTCTCATCAACCCCACTACCTCACATGAGGTAGGTATTTTGACTCCCATTTTATAATTCAAAAATTGGTCAGAATTTATCAAAAAGTGATCAAAAATTGATCACTCCTATTTAACAAATCTTCACTGTGGAAAAACCAATTGTCAGGCCTTTGGAATACAAAACCTTATGCTCTAGTGGAAGAGAGAAATGTAAACCAATAGAATAAACTGTGTTTATTCTGTAGGATAGAAGTACAAACACAACATAGAAGCAGTACAAAGCGAGGAAGAATTGATTATGTTGAGGGGAAGGTCTGTCAGGGTAGACTTCAAAGCATTTAGTTTGAAGGATGAAGAGGAATTTGACAAGAAGACTGTGTGAGGCACTGACTGGAGGAAGTCAGACAGGAAGTAGAGGGACTAGTTAAGAGGACATGAAAATGATGAGGATCTGAACCACAAATGACTTTGGATATAAATGATGAGGAATAGTTCCAAGGTTATAGGGAGTGGATAACAGAGATAAAGTGCAGAGGGAAATAATGAATAAATGTGTTCAAATGGAGTTTGGGTTGATTGAAGAACACATCCCCAACCAGAGGGATATACAGAGAATTAACAAAGAGGTGGAGGCTCAAGGACACCCAGTAAATGTGGGCCAAAACCAAAACTGTCCTTTCCAATACAAAACACTGCCTCAAACACTTGTCTGGCTTTTGAGAGTGCGTGTTTTATGTTGTGCTAGTTTTGTTTCAGTCGGTCATTGGGCAAGAACCAAATCAATAGGACTTCCATTCAAATAACTCCTTCCATAAATTTTGTTTTTATAACTTTCTTCATTTTATGAAGGGATGAATGTTATAAAATATCTTATGAATATGTTGCCTTGATTATATGTTATTTTCTTACACAACATGGAAAGAACTGTCCTTGGGCAAGTAACTCTCTTAAGCCTCAATTTCCACATTGTTCAAATGGAGATAATACCAACCACTTCCCAAGACTGTTAACAGATGAAATTTTAAGAATCTATAAATCACTTGGCACAGGGTAAATACTATGGAACAAATGCCTTAGAAATGTATTAATATTGTTATTTTACCCTTATGTATTACAAACATTGCTTATAAATTTAGGAAATAGAGATTCTCTTCATGGACTCTTGGGACCAAGAGGGACATCTGTAAATACATGTTCTTTTATGCATAAATTTAATTTCTTTCTTTCTATTGGAAAGAAAAGGCAAAGACTGCCTCAAAGGAGGGTCTGGCCTCAGCCAATTAAGGACCCAGGACTGATGACAGCCAGGGCCGCATCACTGTCAGCTTATTGCTAACAATAGCTAGGTGCCTAAGGAAGACTTTCTTCCAAGGACTAAGTCTGATAGCCAGAGACCTGTCTGGTAAGAAACATACTGACCACAGGAGCCTCTCAAGTTCACCACACTGAGATAATTATGCCATGTGATCACTCCTGTCTGTTTTGGGATAGAAGCAGATGACTTGGCTTCCAGCCTGGCCACATTACCACCTGGACTTCAAGCAAATCTCTTAAATTCTAAATTTCTGTTTTCTCTGGCAGTGAGCACTGCCCAGCCCATGGTACAAGGTAGTGGAGAGAATGAGGTTGTTGAATATGTGTAAAAGAGCTAGGAATTTATTACACTGCTTTGGATTCATTCAGATAGTGAAGGGAATGATTGATGATTGAAATAACCATGTTTTGTCATCTGTGAAACAGAGTCTTGATCAAATATTTCCATATATTCTTTTCAAGCTCTAAAAAGTCTGTAATTCTAAAAGTCAAAGATTCTATGGAGGGAAATAAGACTTCTGCGAAAGCATCATGGGTGATGAGCTCAAGATAACACAGGGCGGTGAAACTACTCTGTATGATACTATAATGATGGATATGTGTCATTATACTTTTCTCCTAACCCAAAGGATGGACAGCACCATAAATGAACCTTAAAGTATAGCATGAACTTTGGGTGATATAATGTGTCAGTGTAGGTCTATCAGTTGTAACAAATGTACCCTTCTGGTGGAGGACGAGGGTAGTACGAGAGGTTAAACCTATTATACGGACGGGGGTAAATGGGAAATTCTTATACCTCCTTCTCAGTTTGGTCATGAACCTAAAACTGCTCTAAAAAAAATAAAGTAGTTAAAAATAAAAACAGCTCAAGTCTAAATCCAAGTCAGCTTGGCAGTCCCATGACCAGACATCCCAACAGCCAAGCTGATTTCCTCTCCACCTGCAGACTCTTAGCCTCCTTGAGGACCTTTCTCAGACATCCCCTCCACTAATGCTGTCTTACTGATAGATAGTTGCTGACTTCCTTGGAAAGTTCATCTATTTGACAAGCATTTGTTGAGCATTTTTCACGTGTCAAGCTCTGCACTAGGCACTGGGAATTCACACATGAATATGACAACATTTCTGCTGGAGCCAAGACAGATAAGAAAACAGTGGATTTCATTCTTTATTTCTTTTTTAAGGTTAGCTATCTTAGAGAGAGAGCCAGTGGGACAGAGGGAGAGAGAAAGACAGAGAGACAGAGGATCGAGCCTGATGTGGGGCTTGATCCCACGAACTTGATCATGACCTGAGCCTAAATCAAGAGTGGGATGCTCAACCAACTGACCCACCCAGATGCCTCTAAAAATTATTTTTAATTGAACTCTTTATTTTTCATAGTATAACCTTTTTAAGGCTACTACAAAGAGGAAAAGTGTTGAGAAAAGTAAAGAAAAAATTCAGTTGTTTTTAATTATAATATTTGATTAAATTTTTTAATGTTTATTTATTTTGAGAAACAGAGACAGAGAGTGAGCAGGGGAGGGGTACAGAGAGAAAGAGGCACAGAATCCAAAGCAGGATACAGGCTCTGAGCTGTCAGCACAAAGCCCAATGTGGAGCTTGAACTTATAAACTGCAAGATCATGACCTGAGCCAATGTCAGATGCTTAATGGACTGAGCCAGTTAGGCACCACTGTAACATTTTATTTTAATTTGTATTTTAAATATAGCATGATCTTATTACTATTATTTTGGGCATATTTAAATGTTTTCATTATAAAATTATCATTTTCCTGAATTATGTGATGACATGGTTTTTAAAAATTTCTAAATATAAAAGTATGATTTTATTTTTAAAGTCAATTATTTTTAAGCCCTAGGGGACTGTCTTCCTGGTTTATCTGTTTTTAAGTGATGATAATATTGTGTAATTTCAGAAAAATTTCCTTGACTGCATCCCTGTCAGCTTATTCTTAACAATAGAAAGCTTTCTAAACAGAGAGCAAGGCTTCTCACTTCACAATTTTAAAAACAAGGCTTAAAATGATAACAGCACATTCATTTATAACATTTTTAGATAATAGATAATTAATTCTAGAAGCTTTCACTAAAGTACATGTTAGTAGGAGAGGCATTAAAGCAAAAATCCTAGACTCCAGATGGTAGATCTAGCAAAGGGTACAAAAAAATGTCCTCAAAGATGACACTTAATTATTTCAAATTTTGCCAGAGTTGGCTTTGGCCATTTGAATGTGGGATAGTGTTGAATCAAACAGATTGAAATAGGAGGTGGGAGTGCTCATGGGTTCTGATTCTTATATTCTTGGGTGAGCAGTGGGAGGGACAGCCTGGGATACAGCAAGTCTTCCATGCCTGGCACGCACCTCCCTTGGTAATATTGCTCTGCCCACTTCCCCCGACTCATCTTTTATGACTTTTGGCTTCTGAAATATTGGAAATTCCCTGAGGATATGATGCTGTTTCAAGCCTTTGTGATTTTTTCCCACATTCTCTCCAAATGCCCTACCTTTTCAATCTTATCTATTAAATGTTATTTCCCCTTTTCTATTGATATTGGAGCCCTTTTCCTCCTGCTTCCCTATGAAACGGTTGCTCTTTGAGTCTGTGGCCTGGCTATGATCTGAAATCTTTCTGTAATTTCTATTATTGGGAAGCTTTGTCTTCTCTTCATTATTTAATTTTGATATAGTTGTAGAATTATGTGCAGTTGTAAGAAACAATACAAAGAGATCCCATATTCTTCCAATAATAACATCTTGCAAAAGTGTAGCACAACCAGGATGTTGACATTGACACAGGGATCCCTCATGTTGCCCTTTTTGTGCTACATCCACTTCCCTCTCACCTGCAACCTTTCCTTAATCTATGGCAACCACAAATCTGTTCTCCATTTCTATGATTTTGTCATTTCTACAATGTTATGTAAATGGAATCATTCAGGGTGGGACCTCTGGGGATTGGCTTGTTTCACAGAGTATGAGTCTCAGGAGACCCATCCACATTGTTGCATGCATTAATAGTTTCTTTTTGTCAAAACGGAGTAGTATTACATGGTATTTGATGTATCACAGTTTAGCCATCCACATCTTTCAAGACTATTGTTTTCAATTTTTGGCTATTACGAATGCTATAAACTGTCCTGTACAGGTTTTCATGTGAATACATGCCTTCATTTCTCTGAACTAAGTGTCTAAGACTGTCATTTGCTGGGTTGTATGGCAGGAATGCATCTAGTTTTTTTTTTGTTTTTTTGTTTTTTTGTTTTTTTTAAAGAAATTGCCAAACTATTTTCCGGAGTGGTTGGACTATTTTAAATTCCCACCAGCAATGAATGAGTGATTCAGGTCCTTTGCATTTTTGTCAGCATTTGAAGGTATCACTTTTTTATTTTAGCCATTCTGAAAAGGATGTAGTGATATCTCATTGTAGCTTTAATTTGCATTTGCTTAATGGCTAATGACATTTAACCTCTTTTCATCTTATTTGCCATCTATATATCTCGTTTAGTGAAATGTCTGTTGGCACAAAAAAGTGTCTCCCTGTGACACATTTGGCTTTTGTTTTACGATATAATGTCCGGTACTTTTAGCTGTACTTAGAGGGATTGGGGGAAATGTGTCTACTTCATCTTGTTGAGAACCAGAAGTTCCAATTCTCTTTTTTTGTTTTATAATGTTTTGAAGTGTCCAGAATGTGAAGAAAACACAAGGTTAATGTGACATTGATTTTGTCTCTCCTTTTGGTCCTCACAGTATTCACCACATGGGAGACTCCTTCTAAACTCAGCATCATTGGGGCACCTGGGTGGTTCAGTGAGTTAAGCATCCAACTCTTGATTTCAGCTCAGGTCATGATCTCTGGTTCGTGAGTTTGAGCCCCATATCGGGCTTTGCACTGACAGTGCAGAGCCTACTTGGGATTCTGTGTCCCTTGCTCTCTGTCCCTCCTTCATTCACTTTCTGTCTCTCAAAATACATAAATAATCACTTAAAAAATAAACTCCACACCATTGTTGCTGGAGTCTATTCTTCTTTGCCTCAGAGCCCCTTCTCCATTCTCTTCTCCCTTGATTCCTTCAACCTATCCCAGAAACTCCCTGAAAAGGCCCCATCTCAGAGCCTACCAGGGGTAAATAATAACAGATAATTCTGTAGATACTCTCCCCTTCCATGAGACAGCTTTTTCATTACTCTATAGAATATTTGAAATCTACATTCATAGTTTTACACCAGTGACCAGATCCATTGCCTAGCAAATAAGTAGGAGTAAGTGGGCTCTTCAAGGTGATGATGAAGAAAGCATCTCCCAAGAGAAAGAGAGAACCTTAAGCTTTAAAGACAAAACCTATCATTCATCCGTAGAGCCATAGAAAACTAATTTCTGAGTTTTTCCTCTATTTTTCTAGCATCAATCAAAAATATTTTTCTCTTTAATTTGCTGTGTTTATTTTATTAAAACTAAGACATCAGTCTTCAGTTCATCCACATGTATCATCCAAAATATTATTGGTGTTTACTCAGTAACTGCCTTCTCAGAAGATTATGGGATCCTTTAGGTGAGAAACTATGTCTCATTTATGATGGATTCCCTAGGGCTTAATGTGTGTAACAGTAGTTGCTAAATTAATGAAAATAAAACAATTCCTTATATGAATCTCAAATCCTGTTTGTTTTTCAAGAAGTCCAAGAAATGGAAAAGTCTTGGAGTCCTATTTTTGTAGTATATCTGGAGAAGAGCAGAAATATTTATGTAGTGTTGCTGCATACTGACTCATGGGCATGCACTAATTCCAAGGATCTGACAAAGAGCACTCCACAGTCCGTGACCCCATTCCCCCATTCCCATGGCTGAGCCCTGATTCCTATACATTTTCCAGACTCTTATTGTCTTTCTCAGTAAGGAAAGGATACCCTTGCATTGACAGTCCTGAGGTGAGAGGACTCTGTAGGGTGAGGGTGGAGATACCTCCTAATTACCTGGCAAGCATCAAAGCTCTCATTCTCATACCCAGCACACAGCATATTCTTGGTAAGTCTTGGAAATGCCTTTGAACATTTCTTCCAATCCATGATGATCATTGGCACTTTCATCAGATCAGTTTTCATAGAGTTTTTGTCGTCTAGTCCACAGAGAAAGCACATTAGAAAAGCCATTAGACAGCAGTCCCAGCAACCAGATCACCCTGCACTTCCCCATGTCCCACGAGCCTCTCGTCCACCTTCCTTCACATCCTCCATTCTCTACTTCCTTCCAGTAACCCCATGCAGTTCACTTACTCTACCATCCCAGGCTTGTCTGAACAATTCTCCTCCTACTTGAATTATTCCTCTTATTCAAAATCACATTCTTGCTCCTAAGCAGGCTTCCTGCTTGACTCCAACCAGCCCTACATACTTGACTTCTTGGAACTGGCTATTGATCATTTCTTAACATAATCCTGCCTCTTCAGCATGTGTACCTATTGTTACTTTTTAATATGTGAGTGTGGCACTTCCCCAAAACAGGCTGCTGAAAGTGGGTTTGCACTCCCAGTAAAAATGCTTTCAAGTTCTCCAGGCAAGGGTAGGTTGGTTAAGGGTCTTTATAGGGGATTTGCCAAGGTCCACTCTGGACTGCTGGCTTTCATGAATTTTTCTGGACTTCTATCTCATTAACCCAGACCACACAGATTTCCAAATTATTCTCCTTATTGAGTAATTTTAGTCTTAAATGTACTCATCTGCTACCTCCTCACTTCTAACTCTCCAGTAGTGCCCAGATCCCAGAAACAATGTTACTTTAGTTGTCCTATAGTTACCAAACTCCTGAAATACTTACCATCTTCCAGACCCCAGCTGGTTGCAAAGCTCCTTATGGACTTAAGAGTCTTGTTCAGGCTTGAGACTGCTGTACTGTTCCCATCTCTTCCCCTACCTATTTTCTTTGGGGATAATCCAAGGGGGCTTTCACAATCCCTTTCTACCCTGGTACAGTTTCTCCTATTTTGGCCAAGTAATAATGTAACAACAAGTAACAACAGATTCATTTCTAAGAATGGTTGGGCAACACTCCAGGACCATCAAAAGTCTAGGCCAGGGCAGGCATCCTGAATGCCCGTAGGAACCAGGTGGGAAACATCAATGTGTGAATCAAGGCAGATGTGAGTGAATAAAAAGTATGGGGCCCCCTGGCAAACTGGAGAGTTTAAATGCAGTTAAACAAACAAACAAGGCTGCTCTGTGCTGGCTGAATATGACCACACCCGGGGATTGGCTTGGACCTAACATCTCAGCTTGGGGCTTTGAAGAGATGCTTCCTTGGCACTAGGAAGAGCTGAGATTTGGCGTCTCTGAGCTTCAGGTATGCGGGGATTTGCTCCAATCCAAGTCCTTTTCTCTTCTCTCCTTCCTTGGCCCCCTCTCCTTTCATGTTCCTGTCCATATCTTTCGATTTACTGGCCCATCCTCAGATGCCCATGATGTGGCTCCTCCCCCAGAAGCTCTCAAGAAATGTGGAGCAGTCACATACCAGTGTTGGTCTGACCCCATCCTGCCACCCAGCATTTGTGCCACATGGAGGGGCTGAGCTTCCTGGGCAGGCAGATGGGCTCTTTCAATCCGCTGAAGGTGATGGGCAAGGCCAACAGCAGCAAGGCGATGTCATTGTCCATGTTGACTCTCTGAAAGTCCTTGTGAAGAATTATGCTGGTAACCCTCTTTACTTCCAGGGATGGGCTTCTTAAGTCATTGGTTCCCAGCACAACACTCAAGTCCATTGGACTGGTGGTATAGAGCCAGACAGGGGGAAGACGGAGGGGAAGAGAAGTCACAAAGCACAAAGAACTTGCTATGCCCCAAAAACTGAAATCCCATATGGTTCTAGGGGCCATAAGAACTTGTCATACTGGGGCTGCTGTTCAGAAGATGTGAGAATTTGAAGGAGGTAGAGGGAAGTGAAAGAGCAAGAGTGGCAAGACCACAGCTATGTCGCTGCTCCAGCACAGTCCTAGCGATGTGAATGGCACATGTCTGCGTAATGTTACAGAAGAAGTTTTTAGCTTTGGGGACTCCAAAGAATACAGAAAGGACCACTGTATCAAACATGCTTCAGATAACTGAGTTGCTATTACATTGACTTGTCTACCAGCAACTTAATAGACTCAGCACAGAATTTAATCTAGTCTACCATTGATTAAGCAGAAAGAATCTTTAATAATAATTTAGTAATTCTCTCCAAGCAGAATGGCTAGAAACTTCCCAATAACCAATCCTTAAGTATATTATAGAAGCATATGCAACAAGTTTCCTTGGTTATGCCATGGTGAAACTTTCCCCTGTTTTTTATTAACTTTTAAAAGTCAACCTTTCTTTGCATCTTCAAACTTTCTTGGGGTAGTGTAGCAGATACAGCAGAAAGCATGAGCTCTGGAGCAGGACTTAATTCCTATTTCTGTTTATTGTATGTGCACCTTCTGTGAGTCATTAGGCTTATTGGATCTGTTTCCCTATCTGTAAAATAGTGTTGCTCATTCTACCTGCCTCTGAGGGCTGTTGTAGAATTGAATGATTTAAAATGGGGTTATTCATCTACCTGTTTCAGGGTTGATGTCTGAATGAATAAGTTAATGCAGGTAGTTTCCTAGCAGGTAACTGAATCATGATTATGCTAGATTTACAACCAGTCTCCTGGAGTGAAGAGAAAACTCCACAAGTAGCAAGTAAATAGGGTGTCAGACAGCCCAGGATCTCAGACTTCCAGAATTAGGAGGGTTTCTTCCTAGAAGGACTTAAATGTCCTAGAAGAGGCAAACGGACCAAGCCCTTTGACTCCACTAAACCACAAATGTTCCTGAAAAGGACAGTGTGTGACCTCAGGGAAACCATAGTTATTAGTCCTGGGTGACAATGAGGAGGACACAGAAGATGTTAGTCTCATGTTCACTGCCTTATCTTCTATGGGGCTGGTGGTGTTGGGTAGTAGTCACTCCTGGCTGACTCAGGACTGACCAGGTCTAGGATTTCCTTCAGCAATCAGGTCTTGTGCTGAGTGTGGGTGTGCCCTGGGGACTTCTGAATACTATCAGAAGCAATGGGATTTTGATACTCACGATAGCTCTTCAGAAAATAAGCAGTGAGCAGCAGTGACAATCCACCACTCGTTGATGATTGCGCCACCACAGAAATGTTCATTCCTTGCCTGAATACTCACCTGCCATGGGAACTCACCCACCTCAGCCTCCATCCCCCCTATGATTCTGGAATACTGAGTTCCGTCCTCAAAAATGGGTCTTTTACCACATTCTGGTAGAATGAAAGAGACAAAAAGGGAAAAGATGCAACATTTGGTCAGTTTCCATAGAGGCTTATAAGTAGTTATCACTATACCCATTCTAGAGATGAAGAAAGAGAGGCTGGCCCTGTAAATCACCTCTAGGAACATAAGTAAGCCAACAGATGGTTTATTTTGTTAAACAGAGTCTGGGACCTGGGTCAGAAGTGTTGGCTCTGTCTCCTCTCACAGCATTATGATCTCAGGCAAGTCACTTCACTGAGTTTATTTCTGCTCTAGTCCAAGGAGAAATCACAGTAAAATACTTGGTCCAGAGCCATCCTTGGAGTGGTAGGCAAAATAATGCCCTCCCCCGACCCCACCATTGACATCCACGTCTTAACGGACCACATCCTGGAACTTGTGACTGTTACCTTCCAGGGCAAAGGGGATTTGGGAGAAGGAATTAAAGTTGGTAATCTGCTGATCTTAAAATAGGGGATTACTATGGATAACGGTACAATGTCCAATGCAGTTACAAGGGTCCTTTACATGGTGGAAGGAAGTAAAAAAGAGGTGTGACTGTGGAATAAAAGCATGCAGAGATGCAGCATTGCTGGCTTTGAAGATCGAGGGGCCACAAACCAGGGAATACAGATGACCTCTAGAAGCTGGAGCAAGCAAAAATCTCCCCTAAAGCCTCAGATTACAAACAAAGTCCTGGTGACAGCTAGATCTTCGCCCGCTGAGATCTGTGCTGGATATCTTTCCTACAGAACTGTAAGGTTAAACATGCATATTGTTTAAACCATTAGGTTTGTGGCGGTTTGTTACAGCAGCCACAGGAGACATACACATGGGAAACCAGAAAGGTGGCCCAGAAAGGGCCAGGACCTACTGCAAGCCCTGAGCTGTGGTAGGTTAGAACACTGTGTTCCAAGCAGAGCAGCTCCATGCTCTGGGAAGCTGAGAGCAAAGAATGTGGCTGCTTGTGAAGAGAAGAGAATTCACCTCTGGAGAGAATATGGGTCCAGCTCTTTGCCCTAGGAGGAGGAGATACTCCATTAATATTTGCTGACTTGAAGGTCCACTTTGTGTTCTGGAACAAGGAATGAATTTGACTGTAAAGAGCCTAAGATCTGCTCTTGTCTCTTTCTCGATGCTACTTTTCCAACTTTTCACTCAATGAACATTTTGAGAATTTTGTAGTGTAGGTTGGAGTGACCTAGTAGTGGTCATTTTTTTCCCTTAAAAATAAAGACTAAAGTGAAAATTCAACACTATGTGTCAAGAGCTTCAGCTGTCAGTAATCTATAAAGGCTTTTTTCAGAACTTAAAATTTTTTTTAATGTTTATTTATTTTTGAAAGCCAGAGAGACACACAGCACTAACAGGGGAGGGGCAGAGAGATAAGGAGACACAGAATCTGAAGTAGGCTCCAGGCTCTGAGCAAGCTGTCACCACAGAGCTCAACATGGGGCTCAAACTCATGAACTTCAAGATTATGACCAAAGCCAGACATTCAACCGACTGAGCCACCCAGGCACCCACTTTGCAGAACTTTTGAATCTGTACTTCCTCTTTTATTTGCCAAACACACATAGATGGTTTGCTATATGTCACACACGGTTACACTCTACAAAGACCAGTTTACTTAATTTTCATAACAATGTTATGTAGTAGGTACTATTATTATCATCCTCATTTTATGGTTGAAACAGCTGAGCGACAGAGTTTAAGCAATTTGCCCAATGTGACATTGCTAATCATGGGCATACCAAGTTTTGAACCAAGACAATCTGGCTTCATGCTTGGAGTTCTTAGCACTACTCAGTGCCACTCTTTGGGATATTCTTCTCTCAGATGGCTGCATGGCTCATTTTGCTCAGGCTTTTGTTCAAGAATCACTTCTTTGGAAAGGTCTTCCCAGTCCCTCCCATCCTGGCCCCTCTTTATCTCCTACCCTGCATTATGTTTCTTCATTGCTTTATCATTGTGTTAAGTCAGACATTATTCATCCCTCTTTGTCTGACATCAGAATGTAAGCTGCATCTAGGGAAGGAGACATGCCAGCTTTGTTGCTAGTGGAACCACAGCATCACAGCTGGCAGGCAGGAGCAATGGTGAATGATCCTCTGACTCAGTGGTTGCACTCCTGGGAATTTATCCTAAGGGAAGAATCTGGAATTCAACAGTATAAAGATGCTCACTACAGTGATCTCTATAATGGTAACAGATTGAAGACATCCTCAAGGTCATGACTAAGTAGAGCACCTTCGTTCAGCCATGAAAATTATGTTTATGGAGAGCTTTGAATGATGTGAGCCAAATGCTCATGAGACAATGCTGAGGGGAAAGTCAAGATAAAAAAATCATATACAAACTTATGGCTTCAGTCATGTTAATAAGCTGGCCTTATGCATGCGGGAAGAAATGTGCCACAATACTAAGAGTGATTATGAACTTGAGGTTTGATCAAATGATGGATGACTGCTATGGGTGCCAGTTGTGTAACATCTCTGAGAAGCAGAATATGGCATTTGCTAAGAAGGTAGAAACTAGGGTCCCACAGCCCAGGATCCAAATGGTGTCTCTGTTGCATACTGATTGAATGATTTGGAGGAAAACTACAAACCTTGCTTATACTCCCTTTCTTCATTCTTAAAGTGGACCTACCCTATAAGACAGATGCACAAGGTGCCTGGGTGGCTCAGTCAGTTAAGCTTCTGATTCAGTTTTGGCTCAAGTCATGATTTCACAATTCATGAGTTTGAGCCCCATGTGGGGCTCTGTGCTGACAGTGTGGACTCTGTTTGGGATTCTCTCTCTCCCTCCCTCTTTCTGCCCCTCCCCTGCTTGTTCCCTCTCTCTCTCTCTCTCAAAATAAATAAATAAACTTAGAAAACCCAGATACACAGATTAAACTAGATAATGAGTGTTAAAGTGCCCAACACAGTGCTTGGCACAGAATAAATCCTCAAGCCACATTAGCTGTCAGAATTAGCTCTTGCACCAAAGTCTCCATGAGGCTGGCAGCTGGGCTCCATTCTCCATCTTTGTCCTAAGAACAACCAATATCACCAGTGTAGAACTGTGTGGACTTGGAGATTAATACTAGAGCACAAAACCCCCTAGCTGTGATGGAGGCAGTGCTGAAATGGGTGAGAAGCAGCTGCAACTGAACACACTGGCAGAGAAATGCGTTCTGCTGATTCTTTCCCAACACTATGCGCCATCCCCCAATCATATTTCAGTCAACTCCAGGCCAGAACGAAGGAGGCCAGGTGAATAGGCTGTGTTCATTTCATGGGGTAGTGTGTAGAAGGGGGAATGTGAGCCCTGGAGTTAGATGGGTGCAAATCCCAGCTCTTCCACTCCCCCACTGTGTGACTTGGAACAAGATCCTAGCACATGCATGGGGATGAGAGTGGAGACCCCACTGTGAAGGTCTGTAAATTAAACATGGAGAATGATGTGACCCATAAAAGCAGCTAAGTAACCCAGCTTCCTTCCAACCTCAGCCACCCCTTGGAGACAGAACTACAATGGAGGCAGTAGGAGCTGCCTACTGACAACAGAAGGTCTTGGCCTTCCAGCCTCTTGCACACATGTGTGTGTGCCCAGCTATATTTCTGCTCTGCATCTGCAGTTCATAGGAGCTCTGTCATGCTCTCAACCCCCATACTCTTTTTCCTCTGATTTGGTGGTCTGACACTCAGCTCATTCTGGGCACTTGTTTCTAGGTACAACATGAGTAACAACTCATGCAGGGATAAATTCTAGGATTTCAAAACTGAAACTTAAGGTCAAACAGTCTGAACCTTGGGCTGGGAAAGAGAGGAAAATAAAGGGAAATATTTTTGAGAAGGGGTTTGTGGGAAAACCTGAAACTACTGCTCTTGTGCTCTTGTGGGCCAGCCTCTTAGTGGCCAATTAGCTAATCAATGAGCTCACTAACCAAATCTCTCCCTCAGCCCTTAATGCGCACCACTGACTGGATGAAAGTGATGTGAGCAAGACCATTTTCATGCCTAGCCCCACCTGGAAGAGCTACTCTAGCCACTGGGAGAGGGATCCACATACCGAGATATATGCCCTTGGCTTGGGACATAAGCACCAGCATTGATAACAGGAGCATGGCCTTTGGCTTTGATGTTGGCCTAGGAGGTGATGAAAGCCAGGGCTGAGGGAAATGATGCTGACAGAGTGTCCCTTCTTATAGCCACTCCCTGGCTGGTGATGTCACAATGGGCTGTGGGTTTGAGAACTCCCTCATGAAGCCTTCTCCTCTTGCCATTTTGTTTACAAGGTGGTTGCATAGAGGAACCTCACCCTTGAAGCCTTCTTATCTGAGCTTCCCTTCCTGCTGATCTGGGCAGGACCCATCCCTTACTGAGTCCTTGATGGGCACCTTGCTTTTGTCTCTGGTCACTCCTACCCTTTTTAAAGGCTCATATGCCTCCTCTTCCACAAAGCTGGTCATGTAAGGGTTTTTCTGTGAATTTGTGCATAAGACATCAGCAAGGGGTTGCCAGACTGGACCTATAGATTGGGGAGAAGATCCAGGAGGCCAAGAGGCGTCTCCGAGCACTAACACTCTATCCAGTACATTTGCCCTCATAGTTTTCTGCTCAGGCCTCTGATCTGGGGCTACAGGTGTGACCCTCACAGGCTGGGTTCAGAGGCCCTGGCATCCCCTATGCCCAGCCCAGCTGGTGACAATCTGTGCTCCCACTGCTTTCTGGTGGAGCCTCCAGATCTCCAGATAGGCCCCTGTCCATTTCTAAGGATGGAAAAGTCAGATCCGAGGTGGAAATGTCTGGTCCATAGCTTCTCCTTATGTAAGCAACTCAGTCATGGGATTTGGACCTTACTATTTTTTCCGTGCACTTTCAACACACTTATTTGGGTGGACTCTACCTAAGCATCCTCAGTACTGTCTTCCTGACCACTGTCCAGGCCCAGCAGTAGGAAGTGAATCTCACTAATTTCAGTCCCTAAAGTCACTTTCCAGACCACAATGTCTACTCTGTCTAGCCTGCTCTCTTGGTTTTATTAGTTGCAAAAAAGAAATAGTAGGGTCCACTAATAAAGTTATAAAGCCCAAAATGAGATCAAGTGACGGGTGGTGGCCCCTCTTTACTATACCAAGAATGTGGCTCCAGCTACTTCTTGAGGGGAGAAATTCCAGGACAAGTGACTGACTCCTTCTCTTGTCCTATGGCCCCTTGCAGGCAGCTGCTCCTCAGCACCTAGGTGTCCTTTCTGAGTATGGGGCCAAGGTCTGTTTTGTGGTCATGGGATAATGCAATCCCTATCTGTTCCAAATGGTATATAATCTGCCTCCTCAAACAGAAGAGGTCTGATGAAGAGCTAACCCTTTCTTTTTTGGGGGGCAGGGGGCTAACCCTTTATTTTACTGGCATATAGGTTAAGGTACTAAAGCATACCAAGTCACTGGGCCCTAGTCACTAGGAAGCTCCTGCTTTCCTTCTGCTCTTCCTTTAGACTCATCTCTTTCCCTACCCCTGGCCCTGCTACTCACACTCCTGCTGAATGCTGGTGGTTTTTCCCTTTGCTCGGGTTCTAGGTAGTAGGGATGCAGAGGGGAGGAGGAGCCCAGACCCTTACTCTTAATCTCTACTTGTGGGGAGGCAGGGATGATGGGCACATCCACTAAACTACTGCTCATTTTCTAGGAAAGTATTTAGAAAAAAGTACAGCTTACCTCTAGGAAGATCCATTTCCTTCTGGGTCTAAATCCCTCTTATTAATATGACTTGAGCCCTATTTCTTGTGAAATATTCATTCACTATGCAGCATTTTTTTTTTTTTTTGCCAAGCTTTTTCACTATAACAACAGTTTACAAAATACCTGAACTGATGGAGGGGAGAGACAGGTGAGGGCAGAGCCACTGAGCACAGCCACATCTCCAGTAAGTACCATTCCTATAGACTATAGTGGGAATACTTCCCTATCAATTGAGCAAATATGGGGGCCTAGCTGTGTAGAGAAGCCTCAGTGCTCTTTAAGGAATCTATAGAAATCTAAAGAGAAAAGAAGGCACATGGTGACATAGGTTACTTATGGGACTACTGCCTGGCTGACACTTCAGAGGCCCCCTGGGTGGCATTATCAGAGTGACTTTTTTTTTTTTTTTTTTTTTTTTTTTTTACCACAGTCTTGACCAATAGATCTCTGACTTAGGTGTGCAGCCTGGTGAGCTCATTCAGTGCAGATTAGGGTTGTCAGATTTATCAGACAAAAATGCAGGATGCCCACTTTATTTCTTGTTTTATTTTGTTTTCAATGTTTCTTTGTTTTTGAGAAAGAGACAGAGAGACAGAGAGAGAGAGAGAGAGACAGAGCATGAGCAAGGGAAGGGCAGAGAGAGAGGGAGACACAGAATCTGAACCAGACTCCAGGCTCTGAGCTGTCAGCACAGAGCCTGATGTGGGGCTTGAACTCATGAACTGTGAGATCATGACCTGAGCCAAAGTCAGACACTTAACCAAATGAGCCACTCAGGTACCCCTAATTTTGAATTTCAGGTAAAAAATATATTTCTAGTATATGTACTCATGCAATGTTTGGGACATACATACACTAAAAGAAAATCATTGTTTACCTGAAATCCTAATGTATCTGGAGTTCTGTATTTTATCTGGTGACCTCAATGTTGATTTCCATGCTTCTTCCTTTCCAGATGCTAATTCAGTGGATTGGGGAGGTGGGGGGAGCCAGATCTAAGCATTTTAACAGCTGCCTCCAGATGATTCCAGTGTGAATCATCCTGGACCACACTGAGAAATGTCACTTAAGACTAGGGTTGAGAGCTTCCTGGGGTCCTGGGAAGCTGGGGCTGGAGTTTGACTCCACCTGGGAGATCTGAAGAATGAGAGAGTGGTTGACCAACAACTTAGACTCTGGGATATGTACAGTTTTTGCAGTGTAGGCTGCACAGGAGACCTACCCATGGGGCTTCCTGCATGAGACAAGGGGGCCCCACAGGAAAGAGGATGGGATATACTATCAGGAGAAAGGAGGGCAGCAGGGAGCCATGGAAGAGCCCATGAAAACACTACTCTAAGAGTCACCAAAAAATGCCTCCTAGGCCCAGAGGTCAGGAAGCTGATATTTGGGCTAGCTCACCTTTATTTGCACACTCTCCCCAACTTTGATCCCTGCCAGGAAAGAAAGCAGCTCAAGATGGGGGAAGATGAGCACAACCAGAGGTAACAAAAGGTCCATGTCCCTAACTGGACCCAGACTGGGAGAGGGAGACTTAACAGTCAGATTCAGCCTCTGGAGTGTGACAAGGGTTTAGATATTCTAATGCCTAAATTGAAATTGTGTTTGGGACTCAAGTGCCTGTAGGACTATCATCTCTGAACAATCAAAACATGCACCTAGAGCTCTCTCTCTCTTTTTTTAAGTCAGGACAGGACAAATCATTCCTGGTGAATGGAGTTTTAAAAAATGGTGGGGGACACAAATAAAGCTGTGGTTTGATCGCAATCCATGCATTGCACTTGTTCAAAAGCAGCAGTTGCATTATCCATTGTGTTCTTCAGTTGCCTTTACAGTTGGTGGAAAAGGTCTGGCTGAAGCTTCATGATTTCTCTATTTACACCAGTTTGCTGAACAGTGACTGTGGGGAACATACTCATCCATACAAGCATGGGCAAGTCACCTAGCTCAAGGAGGCTGATGTCTGGTATAACTGCCATGCTTCACCCACTGCCACCCACAGCCCCCAGCTCTCATGACAGATGTGGCCAGTTCATCACAACTCTTTTCTGCTGAGCCAAGAATTGGTCACAATTTGGCCATTTAGGCAGCTGTTACCAGGTGATCAGACAAAATCCACTGTCATTGTTGGACTATGACCTCTATGGTTTCAAGAACTTCACCAATATCCAGTAATGACATTGTCAGAGACTTTGGAAGATGCATCTGGCCTCCTCTCTGATGTTCATGCAGGGACTTGGAGCCCCTAAACGTTGTACCTCCATTTATATTGTGCTATATAATTCAGGAGGTAGTCTGCATGTTATACTAGAGAGTGATCTCTGAAGTCAGACATAACTAGCTTCAAATTCTGCCTCCTCCACTTCTGTAAAGGGTCTTGGGTATGTTATTGCTCCTCTGAGAATTTTGTTTATTTCTACACAGTATATAAGAAGACCTTTCTATTAGGTTTGACACGAGGATCAGGCTATGGTCACAATGTGCCTTAGTCACTTCTGGCTGCTATAACAATTACAGTTGACCCTTGAACAATACAGGGTTAGGGACACAGACCCCACCTTGCAGCCAAAAATCCACATATAACTTTGACCCTCTAAAAACTTAACTACTGATAACTTACTGTTCACCAAAAGCCTTACCAATAACAAACAGTTGATTAACATATTTTGTATGTTATGTGTATTATATACAGTATTCTTACAATAAAGCAAGCTAGAGAAAAGAAAATCTTACTAAGAAAGTCATAAGGAAGAGAATATATGTTTACAGTGCAGTACTGTATTTATTAATACTGTAAGTTTGCATCATGTTTACAAGATGAATTGTTTGTCACTACCTACATCAACACTGTCTTATATTATACAAAAAATTATAAATATTATACATATTACTAATACTAGACATCAAAAATGAAAAGATAAGGTGAAAAATAAATTCATATTTTTTACAGGTATAATGATCCATGCATTGAAGCAAAAATATGGTAGCTTTGTGGGAGCCCAGTATAACTGATATGATTGTATCACTTATACACTAATGAGTGAATTGTTATAAATTTTTTATGGCATGCAATATTACAGTCATATTCATAATGCAGTATTAGTAACATTGTTACAGTTTTTTAAAAACCACTTACCTGTGATGATATGCAGTCTCTCCAGTTATGAGAGAGAAATACTGTACAAAAATGTAATTTTTTGAAAACAAAGTTTTAAAACAGTAATAAAGCTAACACAACTTTAATCTACATTAAATATCACTCACCTTATGCCTATGTAGGAGAGGCTATTCACTTCCATACAAATCTTGCACACAATGTTCTACCCAATGAATATTTAGGCAATGATGATGACACAAAAATGTCTTGTACAGATTTTGCCACACAGTTATTAGATTTTCACACACACGCACACACACACACCACTGAAGGTTTATTAACTATATGGCATGATGATTATTTACTATTCATTCAGTGGAAGTAGTTCATCATAGAGGTCTTCAACCCCATTGTGTTCCATGGCTGAGGAGGAAAAGGAGGTGGTTTTGGTCTTACTGTCGTGGGGGCAGGAGAGGTGGAGGAGGTGGAAGGGGAAACAGGAGAGGCAGGCACACTTGGTGTAACTTTATGGAAATACAGCTTAATTTCTGTCTGACTTTTTTTCTTCCCCGCCCTCTAAAAATGTTTCTATATGATACCAATCCTTTTCCCACCATTGCTTTAGTTTCAGTGCTTGTGTCATGGAAGTGTCCATGTTAGAAAAGAGTCAAAAGCAGGGGCGCCTGGGTGGCTTAGTCGGTTAAGCGTCCGACTTTCGCTTAGGTCATGATCTCGTGGTTCGTGGGTTCGAGCCCCGCGTCGGGCTCTGTACTGACTGCCAGCTCGGAGCCTGGAGCCTGTTTCAGAGTCTGTGACTCCTCTCTCTCTGACCCTCCCCTGTTCACGCTGTCTCTCTCTCTCTCCTAGAAATTAAAAAAAAAAAAAAGAGTCAAAAGCTGTCTTCAATAATCAGAATGCTTCTGCCAGATTGTCTAATGTCAGTTTGTTTTCTAGCTCTGCTTTTTCTACATCTTCTTCCTCATCATCTGGCACTGGCTCAGAAGCACCCATCTCCATCAAGTTGTCTTCCATTAATCCCTCGAGTGTAGTGTCAATTACCTCTTGAATTTCTCCAAGGTTCGCATCTTAAAACTCTTCACTCCTCACTTTTTCCACCCCATATCCACAATCTCTTCCATGACTTCGATTGGCTCTGTTGTAAATCCTGTGAAGTCATGCACAACACATGGACACAATTTTCTTCAGCAGGAATTTATTGTTTTAAGCTTGATGGATTTCATGGCTTTTCCTATAACAACGATGGCATCTTCCATGGTGTAAGTCTCCCAGGCTTTCGTGATGTTCTATCAGGACTCTCCTTCACAGCACTAATTATCATTTACACAGAGTACCATGTGTAATGAACCTTAAAGGTCCTTATGACCTCCTGATCTAGAAGCTTAATTAGAGATGTATTTGAGGATAAGTAGACCACTTCTAGACCTTCAGTGTTGAGCTCATGGGACTCTGTGTGGCCAGGACCATTTCCAGTGTCAAAAGAACTTTGAAAGGCTGTCCCTTGGTGGCAAGATATTTTCTGCCTTCAAGAACAAAGCATTGATGGAATCAATCCAGAAAAAGGGTTTTTGTTGTCTAGTCCTTGTTATACAACCAAAAGGCTGGAAGCTGGTGTTTATCTTTTTCTTTCAAGACTCAGGGGTTAGCAGCTTTATAGATAAGGGCAGTTCTAATTATAAACTCAACGTTGGCATAAAACAGTAGAACTAGCCTATCTTCCCTGTCTCAAATACTGGTGCTTGCCCTTCCTCCTTACTACAATTTGCTGGAAATGCCAACAGCTTACATGGAAATAATTGGCATCATAGAATTTTAAGTGGATATTCCCAACACTGGAGCTCACTACAATAGCAAGGGGAGGTGGTTATAAAATTATTACAGTAATACAGGATACAGTACAGTTAATTTTGTGCAGTTATGATTTAATACTGCATCTTTATCATTAATTATTATTTCTCCTGACTGCGAATGGTTCCATGTATGGACTACAAATTTTGTGTGCCTAAGTTTTGACAAGTTTTAACCTTTTTTAACAGATTTGTGTGTATTTTATAGCAGTAAAGTATTAAATAGTCTCATATCTACATACATTTTGTGCATTTGTGACATACCAAATTTTTTTTGATATTTCTAGGCTATGTAATTTGTCTGTTTTTCCAAATTTTTGCAAATCCCCAAAAAATTTCTAGAGCATTTACTGGAAAAAAAATCTATGTAAGTGGACTTGTGCAGTTAAAACCCATGTTATTCAAGGCCCAACTGTGCCCTAGACTGGGTGACTTAATCAATAGACATTTATTTCTCATAGTTCTGGAAGTTGGAAATCCAATCTCAGGGTGCCAGTATGGTTGGTTCTTGGACAGGGCTCTCTTCCTGGTTTTCAAACAGCTGCCTTTTCAGTGGGTCCTCACATGGCAAGTAAGAAATCTCTCCCTGTCTCTTATCATAAGAACACTAACCCAATTCATGAGGGCTCCACCATCATGACCTAATTACCTTTCAAAGTCCTACCTCAAAATCTTAACACATTGTAGTTAGGTTTCAACCTAATTTTGAGGTGGATACACGCATGCAGTCCACAACTGCATGGTAATGCGTCCCAATTGTGCTTGCTGTGATGAGGCAATAGTGTTCTGGAGCCCAATTTACAAATTTAATCACCAACTTTGCATTTTCAGTTAGTGGCAGATCATGATCATTGTCCCAGGTATACACAGTCTCTGAGGTCATCTTTACATCTAACCCTCTTGGATTCTGAGTGAGGTACCTGGCATTGTGGAAGGATAGGGCACTGGCTTGTTCTGATGGCTTTCTTCATGTTTAAGTTTTGTATTTGCCATCACATTTAATCTGCAGAATAACCCTGTAAACTAGACCAAGTTATCTCCTTTCCTCATTTCACAGGGAAGAAGGCAGCCTAGGACAAGTTAAGGAACAAGAAGAGAATCAAAGGTTCTGGGAGTCTGGGGGGTTAATTTTGTGTGTCAACTTGACTGGATCATGGAGTGCCCAGATAATCTAGTTAAATATTATTTCTGAGTGTGTCTGTGAGGGTGTTTCCAGATGAGATTACCCTCTGAATTTGTTGATAGAATAAAGCAGATGGTTCTTCCCAATGTGGGCAGACATTCTCCAATCAGTTGAAGGCCTGAATAGAATAAAAAGATGGGAGAAGGGAAAATTTGCTCTCTCTGCTTATGTGAGCTGTGACATCAGCCTTCTGCCCTCCAGCTTACACAATTACCGCGCTGGATCTCAGGCCTTTAGAGTTGGACTAGAACTTACATCACTAGTTATCTTGTTTCTTAGGCATTTGGACTTGGACTAGAACTACACCATTGGCTTTCTGGGTCTGAGGCTTCATACTATACTAATGGTTTTCTTGGGTTTCCAGTTTGTAGATGGCCAATAATGGGACTTCTTAGCTTCCATAATTGCATGAGCTAATACCTTATAATAATAAATCATTACATATATGATATATAATAATAGCCTTTGGGTTCTGTTTCCCTGAAGAATCCTGACTAATTACTCTAAATATCATGCCACAATCCAAACCCAGTTCTGCCCAGCTCCAAAGGCCATTACTACTCCACATTGTGCTTTTAGAGATAACCATAGTTAATTCTCACGTTATTTTGACTCATCCTCTTGAAAAACCCATAAGGGGAGAGGAAACAAACTTTGACTTGCTCAAGATAATACAACTCATCAAGGAAGAGCACACCAACATTCCCATGTCAATCTCTACCTTAAGTGGGAGGTCAGCTTTTTCTTCTCAGGGCATTTATTCATTCCAACTATTTATTAAGTGTCTAATATGTACCAAGCAATTCTCTAAGAACTAGGGATATAGGAGGAAATAAAAAATAAAAAGCTTTTGCCCTCACTAAGGTTATAGTCTAGTGGAAGAGACAGTAATTAAATAAGTTCTGAATATTTAGACTGACAATCTAACCAGATGGTCATAAGTGCTATAGGAAATTAAAGCCGGGAGAAAGGATAGAGAGTGCAGGTTGGGGAAGGTAGCTGATGCTGCTTTTAGTGGAGTGACAGGGAGGTCTAACTGACAAGGTGACAAAAGAGACCTTAAGGAAGGAAGGAGCAAGCCTCACAGGTAATTGAGAAGTCTTATAGGTAGTAGTAGGGAGACTTGTAGGTAACTGGGGGTTCTTGTAGGTATCTGGGGAATATTGTTGTAATCTTGCGATATAGTAAGAAATATATGTAGTGGTCTTCATCTGGGTCCCTGGCCAGAGCCCTTTGTAATTTACTAAGTGCTAAGAACAATAGAAGCATCTTTAATACGTGATTCTTGTCCTGGCCCCTAAAATAGCTCTTAGGTGGTAAGGAAGGAGTGTCTCTTGTTATCCATAACAAGCCTTTTTCAACCACACCTGAGGTTATGTTAATGTGGTGACTTGAAAAACCCCTTAGGATAAGGGGCTGGTTGCCAGGGGAACTGATCTCCTGATTAGAAGATCTCCTGATTAGAAGGTTGGAACTTTCAGCCTGAGAGCTGGAAACTGAATTAACCACCAGTGGCCAGTAATTTAGTCAATCATGCCTACATAATGAAGCCAACATAAAAACCTTACCTGAAGCGGCTCAGAGAACATCTACGTTGGTGAACACATGGTGGTGCTGGAATGGGGGCATACCTAGAGAGGGCCTGAAAACCCCATGTTCCTTCCCCATACCTTGTTCTGAATATCTTTTCCATTTGGTTGTTCCTGAGTTGCATTCTTTATAATAAATCAGTAATAGTGAATAAGGCACTTTCCCGAATTCTGTGAGAGTAGAGGGAGAGCATTTTGAGACCATGTTTATTTAGAAGGTTTTAAGGTGGAAATGACTTGAACACATTTAAAGATAAGAAAGATGTGGAAGAGAAAAAGAGCATGAGGACTAGGAAGGGAATGTATAGTTATAGTATCAGATTCTTGAGGACGTGGGGGTTTCAGAGGACACATGGAGGGGTTATCTTTTATCAGGAGGCATTGCTCTTCTTCAGAACATCCTAGTCCTATTTTGCACAGCAAACACCTGATTCTTATTTTCCTATAGTACTTCTGGCAGTTGCCAGCCTCCTTTTCCTGCTCTGCTTCCTTGGTATGACGGTAAATGAAGACAGTTCTTCTGGGCTCAGCCCTAGGCCTTCTTTGCTTTTCTCTCCATACCTCCTCAGGGGACAGTCTCATCCATTCCGGTGACTTCAATAGATGTATGGCTTTCCTATTTGCACTTCTACCCCTAATTTTCAAATCTGTATTTGTATCTGACTGTTCATCCTGTATAGCTCATCAATCACATTACTTTTATATTCAACCTCTTTAGTATCTCTCAATTGTATCTGTTTCTTAGTAACTCCACTGTTACAGGCTGAATGTGTCCCTCTTAAAATTCGTATGTTGACATCCCAGCCCCCAGTACCTCAGAATATAATCATTTGGAGAGAAAGTCTTTAAAGAGATGATTAAGTTAAAATTAGGCCCTAATCTAATATGACTCATGTTTTTATAAAAAGAGGAAGATGGTTACCAGAGGGACATGATGGGGATTAAGGAATGTTGTTGTGATACATTGTGAGATATTTGTGAGACTGGGTCAGGTCTAAAAGTGTTGAATTGCTATATTGTACACCTGAAACTAATATAACAGTATATGTTACCTGTACTGGAATTAAAATAGAATTAAATTTTTAAAAAAGAGGAAGAGATACCAGGAGTACATGTCCACAGAGAGAAGACTATGTGAAGAGGCAGCAAGAGGGTTGCCATCTGCACACCAAAGGGAGAGGCCTAGAACAGATTCTTCCATTATGGCCCTCAGAAGGTAACCAACCCTGTTGACACCTTGACCTAGGACTTCCCAGCCTCCAGAATTGAGAAATTTCTGCTGTTTAAACCACGCAGTATGTGGTACTTTGTTATGGTAGCTTGGGCAAACTAATATTTGCCACCTTCTTTACTACTTTAGGTCACCACCCTCTTTCATCTGCATTTCTGGAACCACTTCTTAAATTATATTCTCTTTTCTAGTTTCATCCTCTCTAAAATAATCTTTGTGTTATACTCAGAGTAATCGTTTCATGCATATGTGACTATATGACCTACTTTCATTCCACCACTCTCCCCATTAATGTCACAATAAAGTCAAATCTTCTAAAAAGTCAGAGAGAGGGGCGCCTGGGTGGCTTAGTCGGTTAAGCGTCCGGCTTTCGCTTAGGTCATGATCTCGCGGTTCGTGAGTTTGAGCCCCGTGTCGGGCTCTGTGCTGACTGCCAGCTCAGGGCCTGGAGCCTGTTTCAGTCTGTGACTCCCTCTCTCTCTGACCCTCCCCTGCTCACGCTGTCTCTCTCTCCTAGAAATAAATTTAAAAAAAAAAATTTAAAAAAAAATTTTAAAAAGTCAGAGAGAGCTTTGAGATAAAAAAATATATATATATATGAAAACTTACTGAAGGACCCATAGCTATTTGATGTCAAAGTGCATGGTAGACTATGTGGATTCTCAAGAGGCTCAGAGTCGAAAGTGGGAAGGGAGTGTGCAGGCAAAAGTATGCCTAATATGGTGCCCTTTATTCCTCACTGCACACAGAATACAGGGAAGGATTGGGCACACAGACTCATTAAGCCAGGCATCCCTGCATCCCCTGTTTCCTCTCTAACCCCAGGCTTACTGTGATGTCACCCAGGATCAGCTTTGCCATGCATTTGTGATGGCCCCAATTGAAACAGCTGCAGCTGGCACTTCATCAGCTTTGGCTAGAGGCATAGGTTGGACAATTCTGGACTGGAATGAAAAGAAGATGCTCCAGCTTCTAATTCCACTGCTCATGCCACTCAAGGGATATACCCAAGAAGAGCCAGGTCTGTGCCAGGCTAATCCAGAACAGGGGATGGAGAGAGCTCTGCAACCTCTTGCCTGGTTCCTGTAGAGTTGATGTAGAATCCTGAGGGAGGGCTGAGTTAGAACAAATGGCTCAGGAAATGAGGAGACCACAAGTGAAGTAGACATTTTGGGCTTAGTGAATAATGCCATTTAAAATGATCCCCCAGAGTCTGAACCCAGAATTCTGAAAATACAGGGGACTTGGAGCAACAACTTAGCAATTGCCTCTGCTTCTCCAGTCTCCACTCCCCTCTTTGTAAATGTATCAAGGATCTTTCTGGACTCAGCATAGTGCTGGGACCACAGTGGAATAAAGATCTTATTAACTTAGACCACCTGTATTAAATTACTTAATCTCATAAAGTGAGAAAAGTTATAGGACTGTTATTATAAGAGCAAATGAGTCAATGCACCATGTTCAAGTATGTTCTGTAGAACCCTGGTCCTGTTAGAAGCTTATCATTAGACAAGATGTAGAAATGTTCTCTTCATTACTTTTTCTGTAGAGTCACAGTAGATATTCACATAGTAAAAGTTTTGACAAATCTCACTGTAAAGAAAATAGAATAATTTTATTTAATCTGGTATTACTGAAATGTATCTGGCCACAAGACCACTCTTTACACCCTCACTTGTAACATTTTCCTTATTTGTAACATTTTCCACTTATTCTTTTGATAATCACCAGTTCCTATAGTTTTCTTATTTTTCTTATTTGAATGGGTGTTGTAAACTGGTTTGTAGGAACTTAAAAAAAATTTTTTTTAATGACATTAACCTCTGTCTCTTATGTGTGCTGCAAAATAGTTTCTCCTAACTCTTCAACACTCTTCAAATTCTATTTTGGACAAAATGTAAAAATTTTAAATTTATGTAAAAGTTCATCAATATTTTTACTTATGGTAAAAAAAAAAGTATTGACTTTTATTTGATTGTGTTTATAATAATCCCAGATTATAGACACAATCATACCTGTAGCATAATGTGAGCCTCTGAAGTTAGATTGTCTGCAAATAATTACATTTCCTCCACATACTTGCTATGTCATTTCAGAATGAATTACTAAATATCTCTGTATTCATCTCTTCATCTGTAAAATGGTAATATTAAGGTTAGTGTGAGGATTAAATATTCATAAAGCTCTGAGAACAGTGTCAGTCACTTTGTAAATACTGAAAATTTGTTAGCTGCCATTGTTTCAGCATATATATGATTTTGTCTTGAATAAAAATTTTCCTCATCCCAAGTTGATAAAGATATTTTCTTATTTTATTTTCTAGAAGTTTATTTTTCATCCTTTACATTTAGATATGCAACCCATTTATTTTCAAATTTTATGTACAAAGAAGGTAGAGTTCAAGATTTTTGTTTTAAGAAAGTAACCTACAAAGGAACCATCACTCAGCCATCTTCAGATGTCTCAGCAGAAAATCTACAGGTCAGGGGAGAGTGGAACGACATGTTAAAAGTGTTGAAAGATAAAACTTGTCAGCCAGGAATACTTTATCCAGCAAGGTATCCTTCAGATATGAAAGAGAAATAAAGCCTTTGCCAGACAAACAAAAGCTAAGACAGTACACCATCACTAGATCTGCCTTGTAAGAAATGCTGAAAGGAGTCCTTCAGGCTAGAATGAAAAAATGCTTATCAGTGACATAAAAGCAAATGAAAGTACACAATACTCTAGCAAAAGTGAAAGACAGTCAGAATTAGGAAACTGGAACCCTGTATTAGAATGCAGTGTTAATCAATTATATTATAAAGGCTAAAGGAAAAGAGCATTAAAAATAACTATAGCTACTATAATTTTTCAATGAATTCACAACATAAAAAAAAAGGTAAATTGTGACATGAAAAATATAAAAGTGAAGGGTTAAAAAGGTAGGACTTTTAAAAGCCAATGAAAATTAGGTGCTATCAGCATTTTTTATGAGTTGTTTTACGTAAGCCACATGGTAACCACAAACTAAAAACCTAGAGGAGAGCCACAAAACATAACAAAAGGAGAGACTGAGCAAATCCCCATGGAAAACCACCACTTAACAAAGGTAGACAGAAACAGGAGGAAAGATACAATGTTGATACAAAATAACCAGAAGGCAAATGATATGATGGCAGTAGTACATCTTTACATGTCAATAGTCACTCTAATTATGAAATGAATTAAATTAATTAATGGGAAGGCACAGAATGTCTGGATGGATTAAAAAAAAAAGAAGACCCAACTCTACACTGTCTACAGGTAACTCATTTTATCTCTAAAGACACATGTAGACTCAAAGTAAAGAGATGGAAAAAGATTTCATGCAAGTGGAAAACAAAAGAAAAGTGAAGGTAGCCATAATTACTAGACAAAATGTATCTTATGCCAAAGGAAATAACAAGAGATAAAGAAGGACATTATACAATTATTAAAAAGTCAAGAAAATATACATCAAGAAAATATAACAATAGTAAATATATATGCACTCAAAATTGCAGCACTGGAATATATTAAACAATTTCTAATGGAATGAAGAGAGACAGAGACAAAAATATAATTAACAGTAGGAGAGTTTACTACCCTACTGTAAACAATGGATAGGACACTCAGACAAAATCAAAAGAAAACATTGGAATTGAATCATAATCCAGAGCAAATAAACTTAATAGACATGTATTGACTGTTCTCTCAAGCATCATCAGAATACATATTCTTCCAGAGTTCACAAGGGACATTTTGTAGGATAGATTATATGATAAAACACACACACACACACAATCTTAGAAGTTTTGAGAACATTGGTGTAATATCAACTACCTTTTCTGACCACAATGGAGTGAACTTAGAAATGAAGAGGAGGCAAGATGGAAAATCTACACTTATGTGGAAACTAAACAACAAATTCCCGAACAACCAATGGGTTAAAGAAGAAATCAAAAGAGAAAATTTTAAATCTTAAAACAAATAAAAATAGAAATGCAATGTATCAGGGTGCCTAGGTGGCTCAGTCATGATCTTTGGCTTAGGTCATGATGTTGTGGCTTGTGAGTTAGCGTCTTGTGTCAGGCTCTGTGCTGACAGCTCAGATTCTGGGGCCTGCTTCGGAGTCTGTGTCTCCCAGAGAGGGAGAGGGAGAGGGAGAAGGAGGAAGAGAGATGGAGGGAGAGAGAGAGTGAGAGAGAGAGAGAGAGAGGGAGAATCTTAAGCAGGCCCCACATTCAGTGCGAAGCCTCACACAGGGCTCAATCCCCATGACCCTGGGATCATTACCTAGGCTAAAATCAAAAGTCAGACAATTAACCAACTGAGCCACCCAAGAACCCTTAGTAAGCTAATATTTAAAAGCCAATTAAGAATACCAAAAAATGAAACTTAAATAATATTTGGAATTAACAGAATATACATCTTAAAAAGTTGAGTGTTAAAACTTTAATATGAGAATAATAGGTTTCTAGTTTTTAAATATTTTTATGAATTTAAATAAGAACTTATAAAATACTGACATGTTTTTATGAAAACATTTTAGTTTGAATACTACATTGAAGCATATTTAGATGCTTAAACAACTTTGTAAGGAATTTTTAGATAATTTTAATCCATTTTCAGTGGTTATTAACATACAATAGAATCTAGAATTTTAGTAATAAAACGTTTTAGCATAAAGTTATGAATTTAAGTGTGGATTTTACACATATATTTAGGTCATGTATTTGGTGGCCTCTATGACTAACAGATGAAAAACAAGAAGTGACTTTCAGTGGTACTTACTGAGGAATAGCATACAACAATTTCCTTAAATATGGGACATGGCTTTATTCAAGTTACATCAGCTGAACTCACATATAAAGATCCCAAACTGTCCTAAATCAGAGGAACTTTTTTTTAATGTTTTATTTATTTCTGAGAGAGAGAGAGAGGCAGCGTGAGCAGGGGAGGGTCAGAGAGAGAGAGGGAGACCAGAATCAGAAGCAGGTTCCAGGATCTCAGCTGTTACCACAGAGTCGGACACGGGGCTCGAACTCACAAACCATGAGATCATGACCTGAGCCAAAGTCAGACGCTTAACCAACTGAGCCACCCAGGTGCCCCTCAGAGGAACTTTTTTTTTTAAATGTTTTTATTTATTTATTTATTTTTTCTAATAGTTTATTTTCAAATTAGTTTCCACAGAACACTCAGTGCTCATCCCCACAAGTGCCCTCCTCCATGCCCATCCCCCCTCCCCCCCACATCCATCAGTCCTCAGTTTTTGTCATCATTCAAGAGTCTCAGAGGAACTATTTTTAAGACTTGAAACACTGACAAAGTTTAGACAGAGCCACAATAATTTTTATTTAATTTATGAGTGCCATTTTTACCTCAATTAAATTTGATCTGAAAAAAATTACTTGAAACTCTAGTTGTATTTCATTATATCCCCAAACTTATTTCACAAGGCCAACATACTCTAATACCAAAGCCAGACAAGGATGCTAAAAGAGAAAAAAACAAACAAACAAACTACTGACCAATATCCCTGATGAATATAGATACACAAATTCTCAACAAAATATTAACAAACCAAATTCAATACTACATTAAAAGGATCATAAACCAATAATCAAGTGGTGTTTATTCCTGGGATGAAAGGATGGTTTACAAATCAATACATGTGACACATCACATTAATTGAATGAAAAATAAAAATCACATGATCATCTCAATAGATGCAGAAGTAGCATTTGACAAAGCACATGATCATTTCGTGATAAAAATGCTCACCATATTGTTTATGGAAGGAATATACCTCAACATAATAATGGCCTTATATGACAAACCCACAGCTAATATTATTAAAGCTTTTCCTCTTAAGACTAGGAGCAAGACAAAGATACCCATTCTCACTTATTCAAGTCCTAGCCAGAGCAATCAGGCAATAAAATAAAATAAAATGCTTGCAAACTAAAAAGGGAAAAGTAAAATTGTCTTATTTGCTGATGATGTAGTCTTATATATAGAAAATACATAACTCTGCCAAAAAAACAATTAATTAATTCAGTAAAGTTTCAGGATACAAGATCAACACAGAAATCAGTTGCATTTCCATAGTGAAACAACAATATATCTGAAAATGGGATAAGGAAAGTAATTCCATTCACAGTAGCATCAAAGAATAGGAATAAATTTAACCAAAAAAGATGAAAAACCTCTACACTGAAACTATGACTTTAATGAAAAAAACTGAGGAAGACATAAACAAACGGAAAAATAGCCCATGTTTATGTATCAGAATTGATATTGTTAACATGTCGATGCTACTCAAAACCATCTATGGAAGTAACACAATCTCTATCAAAATTACAAAGACATTTATTTCAGAAATAGGAAAAAAATCTTAAAATTTGTATGGAATTACCAAAGATTCTGAATAGCCAAAGAAATTCTGAGAAAGAATAAACTTGGAGGCATCACACAAAGCTATAGTGAATAAAATAAGACACAAAGCCCAATGGGAAAAAATTGACAGCTCAGAAATAAACTCTCACATACATGTTCAACTAATATTTGACACAGAGCCAAAGAATACTCAATAGGGAAAAACCGTCTCTTCAATAAACAGTTCGGGAGAAAACTAGATGATTACCTGAATGAATACCTTACACCACACATCAAAATTCACTTGAAATGGGTTAAAGCCTTAAACATAAATAAAACTCTTATAAGAAAACAATGGGAAAAAGTTCAGTGACGTTGGTTTTCACAGTTTTTTGGTTGTGACAACAAAAACACAAGCAATCAGAGGAAACAAGAGAAACTACACAAACTAAAATGCTTCAGTAAAAGAAAAAGTCAACAAACTAAAAGGCAACCTACTGAATGGGATAAAATGTTTGCAAATCATATATCCAGTAAAGGCTTGATATCCAAAATATATAAAGAGCTTGTATAATTTAATACTCAAAAGGATTTTTATTAAAAAATGGACAGAGGGACTGAATAGAAATTTTTCCAAAGAAGACATACAAATGGTCAACAGACATATGAAACATGAACAGATACACAGGCATTACTAATCATCAGGAGAATGCAAATCAAAACCACAATTAGATATCACCTCACACCTGTTAGAATAGCTTTTATCAAGCAGGAAAGAATATCCAATGGAAAAAAAACAGCCTTTTTAACAGATGGTGTTGGGAGAACTGGACAGCAACATGCAGAAGAATGAAACTAGATCATTTTCTCACACCATGCACAAAAATAAACTCAAAATGGATAAAGGACCTGAACGTGAGACAGGAAACTATCAACACCCTAGAGGAGAAAGCAGGAAACAACCTCCTTGACCTCCACCGCAGCAACTTCTTACTTGACACATCCCCAAAAGCAAGGGAATCAAGAGCAAAAATAAACTGTTGGGACCTCATCAAGATTAAAAGCTTCTGCACAGCCAAGGAAACAACCCAGAAAATTAATAGGAAACCAACGGAATGGGAAAAGATAGTTGCAAATGACATATCAGATAAAGGGTTGATATCCAGAATCTACAAGGAACTCACCAAACTACACGCCCAAAAAACCAACAACCCAGTGAAGAAATGGGCAGAAGATATGAACAGACACTTCTCCAAAGAGGACATCCAGATGGCCAACAGACACATGAAACGATGCTCAGCATCGCTCCTCATCAGGGAAATACAAATCAAAACCACACTGAGATACCACCTCACGCCAGTCAGAGTGGCTAAAATGAGCCAATCAGAGAACTCTAGATGCTGGCGAGGATGTGGAGAAACGGGCACCCTCCTACACTGTTGGTGGGAATGTAAACTGGTACAGCCCCTCTGGAAAACAGTGTGGAGGTTCCTCAGGAAACTAACAATAGAACTCCCCTATGACCCAGCAATAGCACTGCTAGGAATTTACCCAAGGGATGCAGAAATGCTGAGGCATAGGAGCACATGTACCCCAATGTTCATAGCAGCACTCTCCACAATAGCTAAAACATGGAAAGAGCCTAAGTGTCCATCAACAGATGAATGGATCAAGAAGATGTGGTTTATCTATACCATGGAATACTACCTGGCAATGAGAAACAATGAAATCTGGCCATGTGTAGCAACATGGATGGACCTTGAGGGTGTTATGCTGAGCGAAATAAGTCAGGCAGAGAAGGACAAATATCATATGTTTGCACGTATAGGAAGATTAGGAGGAACTTAACTGAGGAACAAGGGGAGAAGAAGGGGGGAAATGGTGGGGGAAAGGGAGAGAGGCAAACCATGAGAGACTCTTGAATGCTGACAAAAACTGAGGACTGATGGATGTGGGGGGGATGGGCATGGAGGAGGACACTTGTGGGGATGAGCACTGGGTGTTATGTGGAAACTAATTTGACAATAAACGATTTGTAAAAAAAAAAAGAATAGCTTTTATCAAAAAGACAAGAGATAACAAGTATTGGCAAGGATGTAGAAAAAAGGGAACCCTTGTGCACTGTTGGGAGGAATGTAAATTGATGCAACCATTATAAAAAACAGAATGGAGTTTCCTTAAAAAAATTGAAACAGAACTGCTGTATGATCCAGCAATCCCACTTCTGGGACCCAAAGGAAATGAAAACAGGATCTCAAAGAGATGACTACATTTTAATGTTCATTTCAGCACTATTCACAGTAGCTAAAGTATAGAAACAGCTTAAGAGTCTGTCAATGGATGAATATTGGATGTATGTATGAATATTATTTAGCCATAAGAAATAAGGAAATACTGCCATTTGCAACAACATGAATAGACCCTGAGGGCATTATGCTGAGTGAAATAAGTCAGACAGAGAAGGACAAATACTTTATGACCTCACTTACATATGGAATCAGAAAAAAACAAGCTCATAGAAACAGAGTAGAATGGTAGTTACCAGGTGCCTAGGCTGTGAGAAATGGGGAAAGGTTGGTCAAAGGATACATATTTCCAGTTAGAAGATGAATAAATTCTAGGGACATAATGAATAACATGGTGATTATAGTTAATAATACTGTGTTATATACTTAAAAGTTGCTGAGAAGGGAAATCTTAAATGTTCTCACTAGAAAAAAGAAATGGTAATAATGGGACATGGTGGAGATGTTAATGCGTGGTAGTAATCATTTCGCAATACATAAGTGTATCAAGTCGACACACTGTTCATCTTAAACTTACACACTGTTATATGTCAGTTATATTTTAACTAATCTGGAAAACAAAATTATCCTTAGTAGAAAGTACTAGACAGATACTGCAGAAAGAAGGGGCTTTTTTCCTGGTTCTGTCTGGCTTGCTTGTGTTTGCTTCTCCTTGCTCCTACAGTATCACTGTTGGAGGGAAAGACATCCAATAGCGCATGGTTCCTGCCATTGGTCCCTCTATAAGCTTGAGCCTTGTCTCCTGTTTAGTGATCTCCTGTTATATAAATGGCTCCAAAAATGGCTTTTGTCTACTAGACCACAGATTGTTTATTTCTTCGCAGCAAGCTGATACCCATTAGCTCAAAGCCTGTTGGTGCCAAACTTAATTTTTTATACTTCCACTTGTTTTCAGTATAGCCTACTAAGTAGTTTTTAGACATTTATGGCCTGTCTGTTTTGCATTCCCCATGAAACTGCACCCAATACTTGCCAGTCATACATATGATAAAGACTGTGATTATAAACACCCCACACCACTGCTGCCCTTCATTGCTCTCTTACTCAGAGACTCCCATTTGTGCTGCCGAGCAACATTACCTAGATGTTAAGCCCCTTCTCTGATCACTTTCACCTGGGAGTTCCCTTGTCCTCTTCCACTTCGGTATAGTGGCTCCCTTCCTTAGCTTCTGGATGGTCTCATGTTGTTAAAGGACTTCTACTGGCACTTGTGGGGATGAGCACCGGGTGTTATATGGAAACCAACTTGACAATAAACTATCTGTAAAAAATAAATAAATAAATAAATAAACAAACCTTTAAAAAATTTTTAAAAAAGGGCTTCTACTGAATGCAGGCCTGTTCAAATAAAGCATGTGTGTGCTACTGCCACCTTGTGGTCATATCTTTTTCTTTCATCAGCTCTCCCAATCCTTCCAATCTCCTATGCCTTCTCAAGGCAGCAGTCCCAACATAGATATTGACACCCCTGGCTGATGAGCTGGCTCTTGACACCTAAGTTCCCGCCTGCTCATGTCTACTTGTTACCAGAGGAATGTTCCAACCTCACTCCAGCTGTACTTCAGAGGGGTGTTTCCTGCTTGCATAGCAAGAGGGACTACCAAACCTCTGCTTTTCTTTGGGCTGCAAACACACATTCTCTAGTGATTTCTGAACCCCAACCTTGTGGAGAGGCTACCCTGCCAGGTTGAGTCCTTTTACTCTCTCCTAACCTTATGGTATTCTTGGAGTCCTCTTGACCTTGTGTAGCTATTCCTCTGTTATAGTATATAATTATTGATATTAACTCTTCCTATTCAAATTCTGCATGGTTGCATTCTCCTGAATGGATCCTGCATACATTTAGCCATTTCATGTTGCCCCTTAACCTCTTGACAGCTTCTAATGAATCTCCACCCTGACTTCTCCAGGTCTCACAGCTCTTTTTGAATGTGAGGGACAGACCTCGGAAGTGTGTTTTGTTAGTGTTTTCTGAGACCTGTCCCCTCTGTGCCTGCTCACTTATTTCACTCAGCTTTAGCACTAATCTAAGCTGGGAAGATGCTGGGAATACCAGATAAGAAGGGTTCCTCAGTGCTCCTCATGTACAAATGGCTCTTTCATTTGCACGTATAGGAGGATTAGGAGGAACTTAACTGAGGACCATGGGGGAGAAGAAGTGGGGAAATGGTGGGGGAGAGGGAGCGAGGCAAACCATGAGAGACTCTTGAATGCTGAGAAGAAACTGAGGACTGATGGATGGGGAGGGGGAGGGGGGTGATGGGCATGGAGGGGAGCACTTGTGGGGATGAGCACTGGGTGTTATATGGAAACCAACTTGACAATAAACTATTTGTAAAAAAAAAAATCATTTCTCTTTCAGACAAAGTTCAATGTGGCCAGCGACCTGCCTTTTCAAACTCATCATCATTACGATTTCGTGAACTGTTTGCAGTCCAGGAAGGTGAGTTCCCATGGCAAGTGAGTATCCAGATCTCACGGAAACACCTCTGTGGAGGCTCAATCATACATCGATGGTGGGTTTTGACAGCTGCACATTGTTTCCAAAGAACCCTGTAAGTTTCTGAAACGTTGTCTTAACTTACATCAAATCTTCTCAATCTTTTGTCTGGGCTGGGTAGCTTAACGGGTTAGTGCACAAGGGTTATGAATCCAGTTTGTTCCATTGGCTTTGTACCAGAAAGTGTCTTCTCTATATCTACTTTCTCCAAAGGTTGGCTACTCATTGTAGCTGTGCACCCAATATTGGAAAATAAATACAAATCTTCCCTTTTGCCTTCCCTGTCTACATGTGTAGACAATACACTGTATTTATTCATTGTACACACACTCATGGAACACCTACTATGTGCTATTCTAAGTGCTGGTAATATAGTGGCAAACAAGACAGTCAAACTCTCTGTTGTCAAGGAACTCACATTCTATTCTTTTGGATGGATTAATTCCACTTCTTTGAGTCAGGGAAATGTCCCTGGGCTGATGATTCACTAGCTCAGAGTCTGGGCTGCTACCTCCTGCTGCTCTCATCTCTAGCTACTCTCTAGGCCACTACACATCCACTGTTTTGTTTTTTTTTCAGTATTCAATTGTAAACTGTACTATTGACCAATGTGAAATACAGTGTGACTATTATTATTGTTTGAAGTTATTATATTCATTTTTTAGGTTAGAAATGGCATTGGGAAATGTTACTGTGGTCATGGGAATCAGAAGATTCAGCGATGACCGCTTGGAGAGAAAGCAAGTGCAGAAGATAATTATTCACAAAGATTATAAACCATCCCACCTTGACAGTGATCTCTCCCTTCTCCTGCTTGCCACACCAGTACAATTCACTAACTTCAAAATGCCCATCTGCCTACAGATGAAGGAAAGGATCTGGGACAGGTGTTGGATGGCAGAGTGGGTGACAGCTTATGAGTATGGTATGTGCCTTCCCTTCAAAATCCATAGAAAGCCTACATTTAGGTGTCCCTTGCCTAGAAAGCATGTTGCACTGGAAGATTTTGGCCTCACTACTCTAGCTTTGTAATCTTGAGCTAGCTAACTCCTTCACCTTACTCATCCTTAACTTTTCTCACCTGTAGAATGACAGCAATGTCTCCCTCGAATTCATTATGTGGATTAAATTAAATGCAATTATACTTGTAAGGTCCCTAGTGAAAACCTGGAATATAGAAGAATCTCAAAACATGAGAGTGATAATTTTTTTTGAGCCCAGAAGCACTTTAGAAAGCCAGTTTGGATTCTTCCTTCATGGACTATTTTACAATGTGCATCTCCCCATCTGTTTATCATTTAATGAAGTCCATGTTGACCATCATTCTGAGATAACTGAGCTAGTGATTCCCTAACCAATCTTTGTCATCAATGACTCTTTTTGCAGGGCACAAGGCCAGTCACACAGGAAGAAACTCTAGGAAGGTGGGAGTAGGATTGAGAAAAGGCCAGAAGGTCCTTTAGAATTACAGTTCTTTCCTTTCCACAAGTTGGCACTTACAGGTGTGCCATATTCCTGGTTCCTCCACTGGCCTGGCAGAGACATTGGGACAATACTCAGGAACTGGGTTATTCTGAAACTCTGCACAAGGACCAAACTGGCTGTGGGGAGATAGTGAGGCCATGGAGAAAATTTACCCTAGCATTTCCTGGCAGGAGCTAATGCTAGGGGTTTAGTAGGCTGTTCCAGAGGGAATACATATAAGCAGAAATGAAGAAGCCACTTATTGGATTGAGTGGGTCATTACATTAGGTCACATTTAAGGCCTTCCTACTCTGTGAGTCTATTATTTGCTAAGTGTTTGCATCATTTCATGACTTCAACTCTGATAATTTGTGGGCCTGTCACCTTCAGTGATGTGGCAGAGTTGTGTTCAGGGTTGATGTAGCACTCATTCTCACACTAGCTTCCTCATTTCCCAGACCAACATGACAATGTAAACATGTACCTGCAGAAGATGAGAGTGCTGCAGATTAGCTGGAGAGAATGCAGCAAGAGGGTAGAACAGCTCTCCAGGAACATGGTTTGTGCTTGGAAGGAACCAGGCACCAAAGGCAATTGTCAGGTACTCAGCCCCTGCCTCAGCCCCATCCTTCACATTCCCCACCATTTTCTAGGTTCTCGGGAGAAAGCCCAGGAGTGAAGCCCCTAACCAATGCCACTAGGACCCTCTTAACCTGACCTCTTGCTAGAGCTACTGTTGATACCTTGCAGACTGTACCTTCTTCATTCTCTTATTTTCAGGGAGACAGTGGGGCACCTATGGTCTGTACTAGCCATGGAACCCAGAGGCTCTTCCAAGTGGGAGTCTTCAGTTGGGGCATAAGATCTGGCTTCAGAGGGAGGCCAGGTATGTTTGTGTCTGTGGCTCAATTTATTCCATGGATCCAAGAAGAGACGGAAAAGGAGAGAAAAGCCTACACCATCTCAGGAGCCGGGAGAAGCTCCCTGCCTCATGTTCCACAGTATCCCTTACTGTTGGGTTTGGTTTCTCAAATGTTGCTTGTCACCATATTTACTAGTGATAAATCAAGTCATTAAGCTTTAGACCCACCTTCACTTCTTCTCCTCCTCCTCCATTCTTCCCTCCCATCTTTACACAAGCATCAATGGAGCATAGACTATGAGTTAGCTTCTATGCTAACCCTGGAAGTTAGATATGGATTCAATTCTCCCAAATATCACAAACCAAATGAAGAAAGACCAAATACAGCACTAAAAAAGAGGTCTTTCATCACTCCAACATTTTGTTGTTAAGTAACTTCTTTTAGTTCTCTTATGGAACCCAATATTACCTAGCTAATGACCAGCTTTATCTGTCAGCTAAGTGCTTTAAATAGACCCCAACACAGAGAGCTCCCCATCTTAAGTACAAATGCTTTTATCTACTGGGTCATTCGTGAAGAAAAATCTATGGTAGAATTATGATTAGGGGTTTCTTGTCCTGTTTGGAGTTGAAAGTGGGATGATTATGTCTTGGGACCACACCTTTCTTTCCCTCCCCTTTATATATCTAAATAAAAAGTTAGCATAGTGAAGTGGCTTGGAGGAATCAGCAATATCTGCCTTTACCATAGACATGGATAACGGAATAAAGGACACTGCTGAGTGGCCAAAGTCATTACTCATAAATGAGAAAGGATAAAAATTCAAGGAAGGAAAGTCAGTATGTACTTTCACTGAGAGGAAACAGAATAGCCTGTGTAGCCAGACTATAATACAGAGCATGAGAATTTGTTTATAAAAATTTTGAGACAATGTTTAAAGATCAGGGCTATAAAGTGCAATCAGGGATGAGTAGTAGAGTCTTTTCTAGGTCCTTCCTTGGTTAAGTCTACCTGGCATAGACATGATTAGAATTAGCAGATGCAGAGAAGACAATCAACCACATGCAGCCCCACTGGAGTCCATAAAGAGAAAAATACTCATTCAGATACCTTGTGAATACTGAATGTGTATCAGGCACTGGAAAGATATAAGGATGTAAGGTTCATGTGTTCAAATGTGTATGAGCCACATTTATATGGCCACATCCAAATTTATGAATATTTTACTAGGTCTCATAGTGATTAGTTTCATGGGATATTATAACTTTGTTTACTATTAGAGTTCTCCATAAAACAGGAAAAAACTGTGTGGGGGGCATGGGAGAGAGAGAATTAGAGTTTTATTTAAGAAAGTGGGTTGGGGGAGAGAGCCTGGGTGCCTCAGTCAGTTAAGCGTGTGACTTCGGCTAGGTCATGATCTCATGCCTTGTGAGTTTGAGCCCCACATAGGGCTCTGTCCTGACAGCTCAGAGCCTGGAGCCTGCTGCAGATTCTGTGTCTCCCTCTCTCTCTGCCCATCCCCCACTTGCACTCTGTCGCTCTCCCTCTCAAAAATAAATAACAGGGTTTAAAAAAAAAGAAAGAAAGAAATTGGGGGGCACCTGGTTGGCTCAGTTGGTTGGGCATCTGTCTCTTGATTATAGCTCAGGTCAGGGTCCCAGGATAGTAGGCTTGAGTTTCACATCAGGCTCCATGCTGTGTGTGAAGCCTGGTTAAGATTCTCTCGCTGTCTCTCTCTCTCTCTCTCTCTCTCAAACAAATAGAATACATTGGCACATGCAATTATGAGAGCTGGTAAATCTGAACTCTGTATGGGAGACCAGAAGACTAAAGACCCAGGGAAAGATTGATGTCGAAGTGAGGAGTCTGAGGAAAGTCTGGAGGAATAATTCCTTCCTCCTCAGGGGACTTAAGTATTTTTTCTTAATTAACTGATTAGATGAGTCCCATCTACATTATAGAAGGTAATCTGTTTTGCTCAAAGTCTACTGATTTCCATGCTAATTATACCTTAAAAAACAAAACCCTTCACATCAACATCTAGACTTGTGCTTGACCAAACAACTAGGTACTCTAACCTAGCCAAGCTGACAGATGAGACAGGCACATTGATGTAGTGTCATCTTAAAGCTGCTGAGAAAAGCATAAAATACAGGCTAGTTTCTCTTTGGAGTTTAACAAAATGTAACTCATATCGAACATTAAATGATTTAAAAAATAAAACAAATCTGAAATGTCCTATAACACAAAAACACCACACTTGTTGAGGCCCTTTATCCTACAGATGGAGGGACTTGTGAGTTCTCTCTCATGCCACTGAGAGGTACTTTCCTGTTCTCTTTCTAGTCTTCTCGGGCTATTCTGATTTCACTGGAAGGTCTTTGGGGTTTGCTTCACTATCAGGTTACTCTAAATTTTGCTCCTTATATATTAAGGCAGTGTTTCAAATGTCCACTAGAATTATCTGGATGCCCAGTAAAAATTCAGATTCCTGGATTTTATCTCAGGTTTACAAAATTAGCAGCTCTAGGGGTAAGGCTCAGGGCATCTGCATTAAGAAGCTCTCTGGGTCATTCTTTTAAAATTTTTGTTTTTGTTTTATTTTATTACATTTTTTTTTTATTTTAGAGAGGGAGTGTGTGCAGGTCTGGGAGAGGAGCAGAGGGAGAGAAAGGGAGAGAGCGAGGAGAAGAACCTTAAGCAGCCTCCATGTTCAGTGAAGAGCCTAGCACAGGGCTCAATCCATGACCCTGGGACTATGACCTGAGCAGAAATCAAGAGTTAGACACTCAACTGACTGAACCACCTAGGTTCTTCAATTCTTTAAAAAATTTTTAAATTAATTTTTAACAGCTTTGAATTGTACACACTGAAATAAAGAATTAGGTAAGTTTTGACAGTACTCAAATCTTTCAAAGGCTGTTGGATAACTCATCTGAGATGATATTGCTACTAGGGACCCAAAATATCATGAAATGATCACCACAATCAAGAGAATGAACGTATCTGTTAACCCAAAGGTTTCCTCAGGACTTTTGAAGCACTAAAGTGTTTAATTTTCATGAAGCCCAATTTACCATTGTTTTCTTTTATGGTTCATGCTTTTGGTGTTGTAACTAAGAAATCTTTGCCTAACCCCAAATCACAAAGACTGGTTTTTGTGTTTTTGTGTTTTTATTCTTACATGTAAAACAATTAATAGGCCTATTTTGTATAAAAAATTTTAATTGAAGTATAATTAAGACTTATTTTAGCTTCAGAAATACCATATAATGATTCAACAATTTTACACATTATTTAATGTTCACCAAGATAAGTGTATTATTGAGTTCACTGGTTTGAAACTTTTGTTGTTCTCTAATATAGAGATTTTGTACTATAAGTTTCCCCTAAATAATATTTTAGCATGTTTCTCCAAATTTTAATATGTTGTATTTTCATTTTCATTCTGTACAAAATGAATTCTATTTTTCCTTTTGGTTTCTTTTTTGACTCAAGAGTTATGTAGAAATGTATTATGTGGTTTCTAAGTACTGAGCTATTTGCCAGATATTTTTGTGTTATTGATTTGTAATTTAATTCCACTGTGGTCATAGCACATACATTTTGTATAATTTTAATTATTTAAAATTTATTGATATTATTTTTATGATCCAGAATATAGTCTATCTTTTTTTTTTCCTAGGGGAGAGAGAGAGAGACAGCATGAGCAGGGAAGGGTCAGAGAGAGAGGGAGATGCAGACTCTGAAACAGGCTCCAGGCTCTGAGCTGGCAGTCAGTACAGAGCCCGACGCAGCGCTTGAACTCACGAACCACGAGATCATGACCTAAGCGAAAGTCGGATACTTAACCGACTAAGCCACCCAGGCGCCCCCAGAATATAGTCTATCTTGATAAATGCTCTGGGATGCTTGGGAGGAAAATGTATTTTGTCATTGGCATTGGGTGGAGTGTTCGATAAATGTAAATTAGATCAAATTGGTTGATCATATTGTTAATGCCTTCTGTATACAAATCGTTCTTCTGTATGCAATAATAGAGGCACAGACAACATGTATTAAATAAAGGCCAGGAAGGAGAAAGACCTTCCTGAAGGGTGTGGGGCTTGCAGGACAGGTGGAATATGAAAATAGGCATTATTCATGGAATGACATTTAAGATGATGCCCCAAAAGGAAATATTAGGGTTTTGTAGAAGCTGTAGCTTCCCTAAGAGAGGCTTATTCATACTGTATTATGTCATTAAACAGGGGAGCTCTTAAGTTGAAGTAATGGAGCTTTATTTAAATTGGATAATAGACATTTGTCCAAATGTTTCTTGTTCCATACACATTTCTCAAAGGCTTATGATACCCTAAGTCTTTTCTTAAATCAGTAACTCTGGTTATTTCTGGTGTAGCCTACAAAGCCCGTATCTCTGCTACTATCTCTGTTTGACTTACCAGGCTTGACCGCACTGTTCTTTTCATTCTTTCAATGGGCCATGTTCTTTTTCTCCTCCAGGGTCTTTCTACATGCTTTGCCTGAAGCATTCTTTCCACTAGCCTTCCCTATGCTAACTCCTACTTATTAGCCAGGTCTCATTTCAAATACCACTTCTTCATTGGGGAACTCCCTGCCCACTCAGTCTTAAACAGTTTCCCTCCTACCCTCAGTTCTTTTATATATTCTCTTGCTTGCTGTGGCAGACTGAATTACTGGCCCTGTCCTTTATCCTTCCCTGTGTCAATACCCTTTTCACTTACCAGGGTAGCTGTACTCTGGGGGAAAGGAGAATACTCAGATCTTTCAAAAGCTGTTGGATAACTCATCTGAGATGATATTGTTACTAGGGACCCAAAATATCATTATGACCCCCTGTTATAGTCCTCATCCAAGTCTGAGTCAAAATGGGTATAACAGATTTATGGACCCCATCCAATAGATCCATTTTTTCTGGCTCCTGGGTACACACAAAGATTGTTATACTTCGCAGCCAGCAGAACCCTTCATTCTCTGGAAATGTTACAGTTAAAAAAAAAAAAAACCCACCCTGATAATTCCACTATTGATCAAGATAGTCGCCATAGTTTGGGCTCCCTAGGAAGCAGACTGTGAGACAATGTAAGAGATTTATTAGGGAGTGCCTTCTGGATAAACACCTGTGGAGGGAAGGACACAAGACCAGATAAAGGAAAGCTTGGGCTGTGATACAATTTCAGTGAAATCTTCAGCAACCCCATGAGGTCCTCTGAAGCTAAGATGGCCTTCCACAGTTGTCTCTAACTGGGGTGAGGGAGCTGGAATTTTATATTCCCTGCATTGATCAGACATTCAATGTGGAGTTCCTTTGGAAACTAATCATGACCTTGGGTAAAGGTAATTCCCAAAGAGAGTTGACAGCTGAGGAAGTAAGTTGGAGAGATTCTTGACAGGCTAATTTGAGCACCACATCAATGTCCATTATGGTAGTTAACCAGAGGTAGTACTGCATCCTGTGTGCAATTGCCAATATTAGTGCATTCAATTCACTGGTATGAATGTACACAGACAATGAGGTACTGCCAAATATTTTATCAATTGGCAGCCCCAATTGAGCTGTTATGCCTTATGTGGCATCATTATTACAGCACATATAGTATGCAGTTATTGATCTGGAAAACACATTCTTTTCCATTTCCTCCTAGAAGATTAAAATTGGGTTGCATTGACCTGGAAAAAGTATAGTTGCTCATATCCACTGTCTTGGACCAAGACCATGTTAATTGTCTTGTTCTCTGTCACAAATAGAGTATCACATTAATCTACTATATTAATGTCATCTTTTATATCAGACCTGGGGAATAGGCAGTGGAATGTACTTTACTCAGATAAGACATATCACTCCAGAGGATGAAAGATAAAGATTCAGTGGCCTGATATACTGATAAAGTTTTTAGGGGTCCAACGATTTGGATAGCCTCAGGGAATCCACTTTAAGAGAAAGGACAACCTATTGCACTGTACACCTCCTATCACTAAGAAAGAACCAGAGCAGTTGCTGGGTCCTCTTTGGATTTTGTAGATAGCTGAAATAATGACCCAACTCATTTATCAGTGCCTCAGAAGGTTTTCAATTGACTGTGGGGCTCAAAGCAAAAGAAGATTTTGCAGTACAAGATGCAGTTCAAGATGCAGTGCAAATTGACCTGCCACTTTGGTCATAGGACCAATAGAAAGAAAAACTTTGAATGGCCCTGAAGGCTCATTTTCTTGTTTTTGGTAGCTCAACAGAAACCTGATTTAGTAGGTCTGAGTTAGCTCTATGAAAAAGAGGCTAACTCTTTACTGGGCTGAACTCCCGAAGCTGCCAATGTTACATAATCCCAGAGATGTTCCTTGCTTTCCCCATCCAGTAAAAAATATACAGAATTATGGTCATGTAACTCCTCTCTCCTGGAACAGTAACCATGATATTTACTGACCATCCACACCCAGCCTAAGGTAATGAGGGTTCAGGGGATTGTATGTATTCTAATACTTCTCCACTATAAGTTCCCCACCCCAATCTAGTATCTGTGTGTGTTCATGTTACTATAGTAGATATGGACATTGTATGGAGTCTCTGGCAAGCCAAATTGTAGACCATTATGGATCTGAAGCAATCTGCTTTCTGCAGCAGAGAATTTGTAAAGAAATTCCTGCTGTGCTACAGAGTCCTAGTAGAGAGTGAGCACTGAGCCATGAGACACCAAGTAGCTATGAGATGAGAACTGCATATCATAATCTACTGATTCACATGGGTGGCAGATCAGAAACACTCCATCTTCTTATGAAACTTTAGGATTGAGTTCAAACAAGTCTAAGTAAGTAAGATGAACAGGTTACTTATGCCTTTATGTCACCTACCTCTGTTGCAACAAAACTGCTCTCTTAACTTATATATTGACTTAGTAAGAGGCCCTATACCAGCTGATGACAGAGGAAAAACTCTCAGTCTTCACTGAAGATGGACTTACGCTACAGTATAGACCTGCTCAGAGCTGTCCTTGAATGATGTGATGAGGGGAAATACCCCTGTGGGCAAAGTTTTGAATAGTACACTTGATCATCTCCTTTGTATGGAAAAACAGGTAGTGTTAAATAAGGCCTCATTGGCAGTGGTGAACAGCTTGGCTTGCTGGTCAAGGGGTTGGAAAAGGCAAGATTAAAATATCTAATGTAAAAAGGTCTAGGTCTAAAAAGCATGTGGATGGACCTGAGGAGAAACCTTTGTACTTCACATAAATGCCCACTAGAGAGTATCACTGAAGCAGAGGTTCTAATCAATGAGGAGGATCAATGCCTATAATGGTTTTCTGTGTAACCCACAGTAAGGAGTAGATCCTGCATTGTGGCCTATATACATGCACACACACACACACCTGAAGCTAAAGTTTCATGAAACAATACATATCCTTCCCATATGCTAGATACCACCCACTAAATTGATATCATGACTCGATAATAGGATGTGACATGTGAATCACCATTTGAACAACACTGCTGGAAATCAATCCTTTTATATTTAAGGAAACTGAGGTCTAAAGAAGGCAAGGGTTGGGGCACCAGGGTAGCTCAGTCCAGCTGGGCATCCTACTTCGGTTCAGGTCATGATCTCACAGTCCAGCTCTGTGCTGACAGCTCAGAGTATGGAGTCTGCTTTAGATTCTGTGTTTCCCTCTCTCTCTGCCCTTCCCAAGCTCGCGCTCTATCTCTCTCTCAAAAATAAATAAACATTAAAAAAAAAAAAGGCAAAGCTTTGCTGAACATTATTAACAGATGTAGGACTAAAATTCATATTTCCTGACTTTCAGATCAATTTAATTTTTGGCATCTTTCTCACATTTGTTAAAGGAAATAAAAAGGGACTATTTTTGAGGTGATATGGGCTACAAGAAAATTTGAAAACCTTTCTTTTTAGCAAACATCCTCAAAGTGCATAGCTGATACCATAAGAAAGTAAGGAAAAATTTAGGAAGTCAAACACAAAACAGAAGGAGGAGTCCAGAGTTGTTATTCAGAATGAAAGACCAACAGGAGGTCTAGACTCTTGGATTTTCATGCTTATGTGTGGGACAAGAGCTTCAGCTTTTGGAAGGTAGGTTGTATGAACTGAGAACCATTCTCAAAGAAAGGACGCTTAAAGAATGGACACTTATAAGCTCAGGAAAGGTGTAGGCTAGGAGAAAAAAATATCCTCTGGCAAAAGATTATTCTTCATTTTAGCTCCAGCAACAGATGGGGAAAGAATTCTCAGAGAAATGGCAAACATGACCCTATCCTCATAAGCGTGTTACAGCTTCAAGTTAATCTTGGAGTTAACATAGCCCAGAAAACACCAAACTGAAAAATTAAAGTGGTCCTAGTTGGGTGTATCCCAGGAAATCTCTCAGAAACAGGAACAACTCTCCTCTAGAGATGTATCTTCAGCATAGGTAGGGCTGCCAGATAAAATGCATGTCACAAAGTTAAATTTGAATTTCAGATAAGCAATAAAAACATTTTAGTAGAAATATGCAGTGTGACATATCTGAGAAATACTTAACACACAAAGTATTAGTTGTTTGTCTGAAAATCAAACTTAACTAGGTACCTTATTTTTATCCCCTAAACTGGCAACTCTAATAAGAGTTCCCTATAGATGCCCACAAATTAAGTTTAGCCAATCATGAGTTCAAAATGTAAAGTTGCTGAACTCATATTGGAAACAAGCCACCATGAGAAAGAGCAGGAAGAACAGAAGATTATATGCTGAAAGACTTCAGATATTTAAGTTATTAGATAATGAATGTAAATAATTACATTACAAAAAAGAAGGAATTGAAAACTTGAGACTACAAACAAAATACTATAAAAAATGGCCAGGCAAAATGAAAAAAAATCTAATAAAATTTATGGAAATAAGAAGTAGAATCATTGGGGCATCTTATTTGTTAAGTATCTGACTTTGGCTCAGGTCGTGATCTCACGGTTTGTGAGTTCAAGCCTTATATTGGGACCTGCACTGATGGTGCAGAACCTGCCTGGGATTCTCTCTCCCTCTCTCTGCCCCTTCACCACTAGTGTTCTCTTGCTCTCTCTCTCTCTCTCTTAAAGAAACTTTAAAAAAAGAAAAAAGAAATAAAATCAGTAAACCAGTAGATGGATCTAAAGAAATTATGCAGAATGCTAAAAGCAAAACAAAACAAAACAACACATGAGAAATGTGAGAAAAAATTTACAAAACAAGGAGGATAAATTAAAAGTCTCTAACATATGGCTACTGGAGTTTTCAAAAGGAGAGAATAGAAAAGATGGAGAAAAGGAAAATGTTCAACGAATCAATGATCAAGAATTTTCCATAATTGATGAAAGAAATGAATCCACCAATTCAGAAAAGCTCAAACCTGCAGTAGAATTTATAGATGAGCACATTTTAGTGAAATGGCAAAATAACAGAGACAGAAGAAATCTCAAAATCAGTATAGGAAGGAGAAAATGTACTTATAAAAATAGATCAAATTGGTAGATTTCTCAGCAGCAACAATGGAAGCTGAAAGATAATGGAATCACCAAAGTGCTGAGAGAAAATAACCATCATATTTAAGTTGTTGACACCAAAACATATTTAAATTGTCAACAATTAAAGTCATTAATGTAGAACAGATTTTAAAAATGGTTTATCATTAATAGATCTTCACTAATATTTTTAATCATTAAAAGAATGCTATTTAAAACATAGAAGGTGGTTTATGTAGGTATAGCTACAGCATCATAGTGTGTAATAAAAACCTAGAGAAAAACATAAATGCTCATCATCAGAAGCATGAATAACTAAGTTTCAGTATAGTATAGTCATACAACAGAATACCATTTAGAGGTGATGACATACAGGAATAAGAGTTAACCTGAATAACATAGTTCATAATCACAGACAAAAGCAAGTTGCAGAAAAATATGCAACTATGATAATCCTTTCTATACATTTTTGAAATATTCAAGAGATTACAATTGCTTAGTATATATTCAGATATAGAAAAGTTATAAATTCAAGGGAAAGATAAATACACAGCTCAAGCTATTTACTATGACTGGAGGTGGAGAGACCCACAGAGACCTTCAAGTGGGTTCATAGTGTTTTGGTTCTTAAAGTGTGAAGTATATGTGGTGTTTATTATATTATTATTTGTACCATTTTTGTCTTAAATACCTTACCAAATTTATAAAAGAAATGAAAAGAAGAAAAGGAGGACATTTGAAGTGTTTATAATCTCTTCTCATTTTGCAAAGCAAAATGCATATGGAATGGTAAAACCAGTACTTAAAAGAGATGGTTAAAGGGAAAATAAAGATAAAAGAATAAAGCAGTTCTCGGTAAAGGTGGCAGATAGAACTGCACTATGAAAGCAGGTTTAGTTAGAAGGTTGCTTCTCCACTTTGCCCATAATCTTACAAGCAGAAGTTATGGGTCTCTGCTATTCAGGCCACATCTTTGTGGCTCTGACTTGAGACCAGGAGGCTGGTGCTACAGCCAGTAATTGGGAAGAAGAAAGAAAGAAAGAAGCAGAAAACAGCTTCCTCTTTCACCGGCCTAGCTGTCTTGCAGCCCTAAGGCTGATGACAAGAAGGGAATGAAGAGGTAGGCCACTATAAAAACTCGACTCTACTGGAGTCCAGTTTCCGTGGCCACTGCTACTGCCTTCCTTTTGCATTTCATGCATTTCTGCATCTCATTGGACCCTGAATCACATCTAAAATGTCAGTGCAAGGGAATTGGAAATTGCAATTCATAGGCTTACAAATCTCATGACACAGAAAAATGGGGATTTAGGCTTTAGGGAACTGAATTTTGAGTGCTACTAGACACTATCTAGCAAACCCACACCACTTTGGCTTCTCAGCATATATACACACAACCTTCTACTATGTTAAAAATTCTAGAAAACAAGAATAGCAATAATATAATGCTTTTGCCTAGCACAATACAAATATTCTTCATATAAACAAAAGCAATCTGATTCTTTTCCCCAAAGTGGGAACCAAAAGTCTCATGAATCACAACATCCTTCTCTGGGTAATAATCATTCCACTTTTAGGAATTCCTACTTATGTCTTTGTGTCACTTTGGAACTGCCAAGAAGCAGATGCTAAGGCAGAATTATATGTGAAAGGGATTTATTGGGGGAAAATACCTAGGAGGAATAAAAGACAGGGAAGTGGTGGTAAGCAGGATGTCTTCAAACCCCTGTGCAGGTCTGAGAAAGTCTTGATCAAATTGATGGGAAATCCTGAGAAAGATTACCACATTGAGTAGTAGTAATGGACCTGCTCTAGTATCCTCTGCCTGCCACTCTTAGCCATTGCCTGGGTGCAGCCCAAGAGAAGGGTGTTCTCGCCCTGACTGCCATGATGGATTCAAAAGAATAATAGCTAAAAGCTGTTCTCAGCTGCACACTCCCTGCACCAGCTTCTCTCGAAGCAGATCTGAATGGTGCACTTCCTTGACCATCCCAATCTTGTTTCTAAAGACTAAACAATAAATTTAATGACCACCACCACCTGGGAAAGGAAGGAAAAAAGGGAAGTTGGCATATTCAAACATGAAAATCTAGACAGCTACTACAGTTCTTGAGTATATAACCTGAGCCATAGCTGATATATGTGAATTCCTTCATCCAACTTGAATGAAGCTCACATAGTGGTATGACCCAAATTTTCATTTCTGAGCTCTTGGTGGTTTTGCCTGTATTGAGTTGCTATAGTTTTTCATTTCTCCTTTTGGATAATGAAATTCTAAGAGCATCCCCTAAGGATTTCATAGACTCCTCATTGTCTGAACTCTACTTGCAGTAAAACTCTTCTCTTGATAGTCAGGGTCAATCATTTCAGTCTACACACTAACTCTTTCTTTGTCTCCTGGTTCAATAGCAGGGAGAGCCCCAAACAGCCAGGTAGCAATCTCAATTCACAGGTTAATAAAAGAAGCACTCCTGGAAGAGCACTCCTGTCTTCTGGAAGAAGAAGCACACCTCCTTTGGGAGCTAAGGTTTCTAAACCTTCAAAGCTCAACGTTATGTGAAACAAAGTACAACATTTTTTGAATGAATCATTAGGTAGCTGGTGATTGGAACCAGTCCCATTTCTAGCCTTTGATTTACACACCCATGTTTTCTAGCCATAGGAGATTTGGAGAAGTCTATTGAAACTAGTTTTTAATGTATACTATACCTCGTTAAAAGAGCACTCCAACCTCACACATTGTTAGATCTCAATAGGCTGACTTATGGAAACTTCAGGAAGCTATTCTGTTGTTCTGGCAGGTGTGTTGCTTCTTGGGTGGTGGTATTCATGGTAAGGTCAGTGACTATCATGGGCTTCTACTGCATTATAGCCAGTTGGTCAGAAGTTATGCCAAACGGAAAACCATATGATGAATAACTAAGCATTCATTAAGTTATGTGTGATGGGGTGACAGAAGCATGTGGTCAAGGTGGGTACATCCAAATACAAGATATTTTCTATTACATTGATAAAACAAAATTGCTGCCTATTCCAAAGAAGGGGCCAAGTGTAGTCAATCTTCCACCAGATGGTTTGTGTGTCTCAGCATCTTCAGCCTGCAGATGATGGTCACAAGGTATTATGAGGATGCTGATGCTTCTCATGGAAATTATTTTTCAATGCCTAATTTAACACAGTATCTTCAGGACTCATATAAGGGCTAGAGCTAAAGGATGGCGGAGCAGGTCACATTTAATAAATTCATTCTGACATTCCTATCCAAGGCTTTTGATTTTTTTAAATATTCTCCAAAGGAATTCCATTTCATGCAGGCCATTATTTGTCCAAGGTTTTAGTTTTCCAACCAAATAGCCAGAGCCATTTACAGCTGCATCAGCTAACTCATTTGAATACAGAATTTCTCTTAAGTTCACCTAGATTCGTAAATTTGGCCCAATCACATTTTACTTTATCCCTCACCTAACTCATTTAGAATCCATATAATCCTCAGGTGTCTACAAATATACATTAGCAGAATGTTGCGGTATGTATGTATGTATGTATGTATGTATGTATGTATGTATTGAGAGAGAGACAGAGTGCAAGCAGGAGAGGGGAAGAGAAAGAGGGAGACAGAAGCAGTCTCCAGGTTCTGAACTGTCAGCACAGAGCCCAACATAAGACTCAAACTCACTAATGGTGAGACCATGACACTTAACCGACTGAGCCACCCAAAGCACACCAAAGTCCTTTTAATGCATACTATCTTCTGAGTCATCTTTGAACTGATGCCCTATGAAGTCTAATGGGAAGACTTTACTTTTGGTTCTGACTCTTATAAGAGTCGGTAGGAGTGGGTTGTAGAGAGAATCAGCATTACCTAAAAAAATAATTATTTCAGCTAAGTCATTACAGTTTTCAAAAGGCCTTCCCAGAAAGGACTGGAGGGGCTGCCTCTGATAGAAAGGTAAACTTATGGCATTTGGGGTTTTAAAGTACACTGATTTATCTTAACCCATCCAAATATCCCATGGCAAATTTCTTAGTCATTTTCTTTACCAATTAATCATTTTTCATGTGAACATCTAAAAAAGCTATGAATTAAAGTTATATTGTAATTCTGCCACCTACATATTATTGATACAAAAGAGGTTCTTTTAGGGCAATTGGAGAAGCTTCTCTCTCCCTTGGATAATATCTTTGAGTTGAAAAGCCGCAAGATTTTTGGTTTTGTTTGTTTTCCATAAGCCATCCATTCCATTCTGTCACAGTAGCCCTTGCACTTCTCTTCCACCAGAGCATTCTATCACAAAAGCCACTTGGTCTCTTTGAATAGGTAACTTAATGACAAGTAATGACTTGAGAAACTGTTTTTTTTTTTTAAGTTTATTTATTTATTTATTTATTTTTTTTACAAATAGTTTATTGTCAAATTAGTTTCCACATAACACCCGGTGCTCATCCCCACAAGTGTCCTCCTCCATGCCCACCCCTCCTCCCCCCCACATCCACCAGTCCTCAGTTTTTGTCAGCATTCAAGAGTTTCTCATGGTTTGCCTCTCCCCCTTTCCCCCACCGTTTCTGCCCTTCTTCTCCCCCTTGGTCGTCTGTTAAGTTCCTACTAATCCTCCTATACGTGCACACATATGATATTTGTCCTTCTCTGCCTGACTTATTTCGCTCAGCATAACGCCCTCAAGGTCCATCCATGCTGCTACACATGGCCAGATTTCATTGTTTCTCATTGCCATGTAGTATTCCATGGTATAGATAAACCACATCTCCTTGATCCATTCATCTGTTGATGGACACTTAGGCTCTTTCCATGTTTTAGCTATTGTGGAGAGTGCTGCTATGAACATTGGGGTACATGTGCTCCCATGCATCAGCATTTCTGTATCCCTTGGGTAAATTCCTAGCAGTGCTATTGCTGGGTCATAGGGGAATTCTATTGTTAGTTTCCTTAGGAATGTCCACACTGTTTTCCAGAGGGGCTGTACCAGTTTACATTCCCACCAACAGTGTAGGAGGGTGCCCGTTTCTCCACATCCTCGCCAGCATCTAGAGTTTGAGAAACTGTTTTGACATTGCATACCATGGATTCCCAGAATCCCATTTTCTGCTAGTGACAAGGTCATTATTGCCTTCAAATCAAATCAGGCCTTGACAGTACATCTTGGATTCCCCATCTTTGTAGCTGAACTTCCTGCAACCACTTCAAGTACCAAATACTGCATCTGTCAAGATTCCATCAGGAAAACAGAAAACATTATGTATCTCAAGCAGAAAGAGATTTAGGACAAAGAAATAGATGCTTACAGAACAATTAAAAGGGCTTGTATACAAACATCAGGAAAAACTGTTGCTTGCTTTCAGGAGCTTAGCAAACTTCAAAAATCATGGGAACTTACTGTTCCTCAAAAATCAATGATCTTACTATTCTCTTCAGCATTAGAGTGATGATTTGTAGGAGGATACCCAAAGGTAATGACAAAAACCTCGCAGCTGTCGGTCTGCTAAAATCTGCATGCCTATACGCAGCTGCTATGACAAATGATAGTTTCTCCCTGTTCTCTGCTTCCTGAAACTTGGCTAAGGATCTAAATGGAAGGCTACTGGGCTTCTTAGACATGTAGCCCCAAGCTTTCAGCCTCTATAATTTATAGGAGAGCTTAGAAAGGCAGAGATGGTGCTAAATATCAATATACAATATCTAGCATATCCTCTACTGAATGTGGAAAACAAGAAGAGTAATTCCCTTAGACAGTTGCCACAAGTGTTAAATGAGATATAACACTGGCAAAGTCCTGAGCATAGTATATTATACATGAAAAAGCTTAATGAGTAGCTTGATATCTTTATTAGCCCTAAAATATAGCTTTCAATTCTGTTCTCTGGGCTAAAGCACTAGATGATTCTGTATAGTTGTTTTCCATTTGTACCCCATTTCCCCACTGCAGATCTCCTGGCTGTCCTTCCCTGGGTCCTGGTAGCCTGGCTCCTAGGAGTGAATCACATGGGACAGTAAATGTCATTTGGCTTGCCCTCAGCAATGGGAGATGCTGGCAGGAAGTGAGAGGCTTAGGGGTTTTTCCTCCCTGTCCCTTCCCATTGAGACATTGTGCTACCAGTGGCAGAGACCCTCCTTGACTCAGTTCGGGCTCTGTGACCCTCCTCCGCACCTGTTCTTCTCACTGGATTCCAGTAAGTATACCTTTTTTCCTTGCGCCTTTGACTCACTGCTATTATCTGACTCTGGAGCATCTTCTACATGTGGGTCCCTTTAAGATGCCCATAACTCTTTCTTACTGCCTTCACTAAGTACCTTCATTTGAAAATACTGGGTGGAGTTCTGTTTCCTTCTGGGACTCTTCCCAATTGATATGCTCAGGATTATCTGCCTTAATAGCTGGGCCTGTGATTTTAGAGCCATCAGAGGGCTGGATGGAAATTCAGAAAGTTGTAACAGTGCTCAGGAATGAACTGCAGTGGAACAACGAGGAGCACAAAGACTTCACCCACCTTTCTTGACAGATGTGAGGACTTCACCTCCAAAAAAACCAATGAGCTATCGGCAAACAGGCAGTTTACTCAAGGGAAAATAAGTCCAAGGACCCATCTTGCGCCCTTGTCCAAAATGGGAGTCAGCGAACCCGGGGTCGAGTCTCTGTAACCTTGTGCCCAAATGCTCCAAGCAGCCTGTAACGAGAAAGAATCAGGGCACAGCTGAAATCCAAAAGGGAAAGGAAACAGGCTAAGATCCATGGGGAACAATGTCTATTTCTTAATCTGTCTCCTGCCCCAAATAGCTCCGCTCTCCTCCCCCACTTGTGTTTACGTGTCTGTTTCTTTCCCTGGCAGCAGATGCCACCAGGCCTTAAAGTAGGTCACAAAGGGCGGTGATGAGCCGACACAGGCCCTCAGGCCACGTCCTCCCCTGACCTCACAAACCGGTTCCGGTGGGTCCGGAGACCCACATGAGCCCCTGCTCTCCAGAGCACCCTGGCAGGGTCCACGCTCCCTAGAACCACAGCGAGTGGGGGTTCCTCTGTCCAGCCTGTGAGTGGGCAGGGGGCCTGTTCTGAACTGGCAGCAGAGGGGACAGCACTGGGCTGGGCTGTAGCCCTCCCCGCCTCATCCTGCCCCTGCCCTTTCATCCCCTCCAACCACAGCCCTGCTTTACTGCCCTCAGGGACGCGCATTCTTCCCAGGGCAGTCAGGGAGCAATATGTTTCTCCAGGGAAGCACCGGGGTCCCTTTCACACAGACCCACAGGGTCCAAACCAGGGCTCCCAACACGTACCGGGGGCAGCCTTGGTATGATGGGTAGAGCACACATATTCGAGTCAGGAAACCAGACTTCAAACCCAGTTACCTGAGGCACAGGCCCGTGAGAGCTTGGCCGGAATAACCCAGCTGGGAAGCGGCAGAGCCCAGGCCCGCAAGGACCCACTGCACACCCCAAGTCCCGCGTGTCTGCCTCCCTCACAGCTGGACCTCCCAGCTCTCCTCGGGACCCTCTCTGCCCAGCATCCGGTCCTCATGGTGCCTTTCTCTCCCCAGGTTCTTTCAGAGCACCGCTATGGCCCGATCACGACTGACATCCGGGAGGGACTAACTTTCTACTACGCGGAGGATTACCACCAGCAGTACCTGAGAAAGAACCCCGATGGGTACTGCGGCCTTGGGGCACCGGTATGCCCAGTCTGCTTTGTGTTATGGGCCCAGAATTTAAATGCTGGAACCCTGGCCGCCAGTGTGGCTGATTTTTGGTAATGGGTCCTAATAAGTAAGGCTAGTAATTACAGTAATAATAAAGAATAGTTAAGGTTAAGTGAGGTAATAAGAGTGGGGCCTTGATGCTGTGGGATAGTGTTTTTTTTTAATGTTTATTTTTAGATAATGTGAGTGGGGGAGGGGCCGATGGAGGGGGAAGGATATGAAGAGAGCTCTGCGCTGACAGCAGTGAGCCTGATGTGGGGCTCCAGCTCATGAACTGTAAGATCATGACAGCTCAAGTCCATGTGCAATTAACTGAGCCCCCCAGGTGCTCCAGGATTAGTGTTTTTTATAAGAAGAGACACTGGAATATGTGTTCCTGCTCTCTCCTATTTCTCTCTCTAAGTCTCTCCCTCCCTCCACAAACACTAACTGAGGAAGCCTATCCCAGGACACCGTGAGAAGCTGGCCATGTGCAAGCCAGGAAGAGGGCCCTCACCAGCAACAGAATAATCTAGCACCTTGATCTCCAACTTCCAGCCTCCAAAACAGAGAAAATAAATTTCTGTTGCATGAGCCACCCAGTCTGTGACATTTTGTTATGGCAGCCTGAACAGACTAATACAATATTAATAAAAATCATTTCCCCCCCAAAAGGCTGGCCCTTGAGGTTACAGCAGAAAGGCTTTTAACAAACGGGGCAAGTTTTCTGTGGTTCACATCAGTGGCTTTTCAAAGTGTGCAAAGTATAAAGGCATTTTTAAAAGTCTGATTTAAAGGTATCATTTATATTTATTTAGTAATTTCACTTAAGGTGTATGGTATTAAGAACCCTGACAAATAAAGGGGACCTAGGTGGGTCGGTTGGCTGACTCTGTGACTCTTGATTCCAGCTCAGGTTAAGATTTCATGGTTCATGAGTTCGAGCCCCACATTGGGCTCTGCACTGACAGCACAGAGCCTGCTTGAGATTCTCTCCTTTTCTCTCTGCCCCTCCTCAGATCACTCTCTCTCTCTCAAAATAAATAAATAAATAAAACTTGAAAAAAAATTAAGAATCCTGGGGTGGCTGGGTGGCTTAGTCGGTTACGCATTGGACTTTGGCTCAGGTCATGATCTCACAGTTTGTGGGTTCAAGCCCTGCATCAGGCCCTGTGCTGACAAGCCCAGAGCCTGGAACACACTTTGGTTTCTGTGTCTCCCTCTCTCTCTGTCCCTACCTTACTCGTACTCTGTCCCTTGCTCAAAATAAATAAATGTTAAAAATTAAAAAAAATTAAGAAATCTGACAAATATAAATAGGTGCGTAATCACTACCACAATGCAGACATAGAAACTTCCCACCCACACTCCAAAAATATGTTCCCCATGCCCCTAGTAACCCATCCCTTTCCCCAAATCCCAGTCCCAGGCAACAACTCATGCATTCTTTGTGCCTGTTGTTTGTCTTTTTAGAATGCCATCTGAATGGCACACACTGAATGCAGTTGCTTCTTCCATTTAGCATAATGCATTTGAGATTCATGTTGCCACACGTATCTATATCTGTTCCTTTTCATGGCTGAATAGTAGTGCTGTGGTCTGGATGTACCACTTTTTATCCATTCACCCAATGATGGACATGTAGGTTGTTACCAGGTTTTAGCAATTATGAATAAGGTCACTGTAAACATTGTGAGCTTTTAGTGTGGACACATGTCTTCATACAATGGTGTTTTGATAAAAGTGTGAATTCATCTACTGATGTGCTGGGAGATTTTGAGATTCTTTAGGGTCCAAATGAAGATAATGCATATGCTATGTTATCTCGTTCCGGACTCTGGGCCAGCCATTGGAAGCAATGTGGTTAAGCTAGGCAGGACTGTGGGTGACACTGGAAATTCTTTATATATATATATATATATATATATATTTAGTTTATTTATTTCTGAGAAAGACAGAGACAGAGACAGAACATGAGTGGGGGAGGAGCAGAGAAAGAAGAAGACACAGAATCTGAAACAGGCTCCAGGCGCTGAGCTGCCAACACAGAGGCTGATATGGGGCTTGAACAAATGAACCGTGAGATCATGACATGAGCCAAAGTTGGACGCTTAACCGATTGAGTCACCCAGGTGCGCCAACACTGGAAATTCTTTATCTCTGCTCTCTTCCACCTCATATGGACACAGGCTAACTAGCCCCAAAATATGCGACATTTATAGCCTCAGTGAAACTCAACTTCAGCCTGTTTTCCAAAGAACAGCGGTGAGAAAACTTTCCCTTCCATTTCAGCCCCCTTCCTGGCCTAGAAAAATATGAGCTAAGTGGGTAAATTCTAATGCTTTGTTTATACCTATGCAAAGTATCGGAAATGCTTGTGAAAAGTCTATACCCAATAACGTGAACTAATTTCCTAATATTGCATCTGCCTTTTGCTTATTCTGACAGAATATTTCCAAGAGTTTTAAAGATAAATTTTAAAGCCTCAAAACAGCTAGGAAAAGAAAAATCCCCATGGTCACTTCCCCTGAAATGGAAATCCATTATGTATAGAATTTTTGAAAATGTTTATATCTATCACTGCCTTGCCAGTCTTTAGGAATAATGCTTGTTCCCCCCATACCAGTCACATCCATGGTGATTGCTCATGAGAATTATTCAGTGGCTGGATATTAGGGAAGACTGTTGATTCAGATTTGAGCTTTATTCAATAAATTGATCTCTGTCTCCTGCTCAAACTTGTACATTATTCCAATGCAACCTTTTAGTTTAGAGCATTTGAAATTGCCAATACTTTGGAGATACAAAAACAGAAATTATATATGGTTTGACTTAAAAGTTCCTATAGTTCCCATATACCTTTGCATGTTTGTGCATGTTTTCTGCCCATCTAGAATGCCATCATTACTTTCTTAGGACTGCCATAACAAAGCACCACAAACTGGGTGGTGTAGAACAACAGAAATTTTTCTGGAGCTCTAGATGCCAGAAGTCCAAAATCAAGGTGTCAGGATGCCATGCTCCCTTGGAGGCAGTAAGGAGGGATCTGTTCCAGGCCTCTCTCCATGCTTCTGGTAGTTCCTTGGTTTGTGGCAGCCTAACTCCAACCTTCACATGGCATTCTCCCTCTCCTCTCTCTCTCTCTATGTGTGTGTGTATCCAAAGTTTTCCTTTTCATAAGGACACCAGTCATATTGGATTAGAAGCCAACCCTCCTCCAGGAAGACCTTATCTTAACTAATTTATCTGTAATGACCCTGTTTCCAAATAAAGTCATAATCTGAGGTACTGAGGTTTAGGACTTCAAAAGAAGAATTTTGAAAAGACACCATTCTATCCATAACAAATACCTCTCTGACCTTTCCTAAAACCATTTCTCTTTGTAGATTAACTTGGCTGAGACAGAGTTTATTTCATCTAGAGAATCTTCCTTAATAGCCTCTTTCTCCCACACACCGTATACACATGCTCCTCCCAGACTAGTTAGGGTGCCCCTCTGCAGTTCACAGTGATACACTGACTCTGCTGTGTTGTTGATGTCTTTGGTCACATGTCTCTCCCAGCTGGGTATGTGCTTTTAGGAGACAGAACAAATATTGTTCATTTTTGTATCATCTTCCAAGCTTGGCATGTGGAAAGTGCCCAATAAAGTGCTACCTAACGTACTGCACAAATGAATGGACTGCATCAACAGAAACCACCCTGCAGCTGATCTATGCATGGATCTGTGCTTTATACATGTTTTGTTTATAGACACTGCTGGTTAATGTTCCTTCCTTTGCTGGAAGCCCATAGAGATGCAATTAGTAGAGATGAAATTAGTAGAAACTTAAAATCATGGGCTTGGTATTTGCCAAGTCCTGTGCTAGGATATGCATATTAACTCATTAATACTCCCAACTATATAATGAATCATTATTATCTCCATTTTACAGATGAGTAATCTGAGGCTCAAAGTTCAGTAGCTCCCCTAACGTCCCACTGGTAATGTGAGCTCTCTTCTTTAGGCGTTCTTTAGCTATCCTTTCTCTGCTGTATCACCTGAGTTGTTTGGGCCAGAACCCTTGGATCCTTTCTCCTGGGGAGTGCCTTTAGCTCTTCTGTCCTGATGCATTAATGGATCTGAGAGACTCTGAGATGCCTCAACTTGCAGGAGCCCAACTGGTGTGGAGTTCTCCCACTATCCTGCTTCTGGCCCCCAGTTCCACACTGACCTACACATCCCAGAGGATTGGCTCACAGAAATCATTAAGCCCTGGATGCAGGTGCCACTTCGTTGCCTTGTCTGGACCATGGCTGTTCTACCCAGTGCTCTATTGTGACCTCAATGGTCAGGGTGGGCTGTCAGATAGCAGGCACAGAGAGCAAAGCCCACGCTCAATCCCTGTGAATTGAATCTACACAGTATCACCTGGAGGCTTTCCATTGGCTTGATTAAAGACCAGTGCTGATGATGGGATGGAGGCATGGAAGAGCAGTACTTCTGCTGCTGGTCACCTTGCTGCTGTCCTGGGCACACAGCTCCTCAGCATGTAAGTCTCTCATGGTGTTCTTGGGTCTGTGCCTCACCAGGCCCTTGCACTTTGGCGGGGGTGGGGGCAGGAGAATCCCCTGGGAAACTTGTTCAAAAGGTTAAGTTCTAGATGCTGATTCCACAGTCCTTGGTGGGATCCAGGGAACTGCACTTTTAATAAGCTCTTTAGGTACAGGGGTGCCTGGACCAGACTTTCAGATTATTGCTCCCAGAACATCTTCAACTTTAAAATTACATATGGAGGAGGGTGGTGTGCGTGTGTGTGTGCACACGCTCGCCTGAATATTTTATATCTACATTACATCCCAGAGTTTTCCATAGTGAATGTTGATGTAAGAAAACCCTTTGAGAGGGGTAACCAGCCATCAAGCTGGACATACAAAGTAGCCATATTCTACAGCTTTCAGGTCATGATGCAGGTTGCTTTCTCTTTGAAAACATTCTAAAGGATTACGTGGAGCCAAACTGGCCTAATGCAAAACAGTACCATGATATAACTATAGTAAAGGCAGTGTATTAATAGCTACTATGGATTCATCTCCCTGGGTCCTGAAAATTTCTGGAGACTTGTATTATGTTCAGTCATTTGTTGGTTGACAAATATGAAGCCTCTACCATGTGCCAGGAGTTGTTTTAGGAGCTCAGTTTATAACAGAGAATGACATACTTGTGCAGTTTTACTATGTAGTGAGAAGGATGTATTAAACATATAAAATGAGTAAATAAATAAGTTAATTTCAGTTCCTGTTAAGTGGTATGAAGCATGAGAATAGGCTTATATGAAGGAAGGCCTGTAGGTGATTGTTGAGATTGTTCTAGTGGTCACAGTAAGCCTTCCTGAGATTATAAGATTTGGGTCGAGACCCATCTGATGAGAAAGGGACATATTTCCAAACATATGTGATAGCAAGTGCAAAGGCCCTGAACAGTGAATGAGCTCAGTATGTTTTAGAGGCACACAGACATGTGTAACTGGGGCCAAGTGAGTAGGAATGAGGCACTGAAGAGAGATGGGTGCAGAGGTGTTACTGGGGCCCAGATCATGCTAAGCTTCATAAAGGCAGAGTAAAGACTTTGGATTTTATTCTGGTTACAGTAGGAAGTCATCAGAGAGTCTATACAGGAGAGTGAGAAATGGGAGGTTCTTAAGGAAGAGACACTGGCTGGTGCAGAAGATAGAGTGTGCAGGGGCAGGCCTTTGGGTGAGTACGCATGAGAGGATGATGGCCTGGATGGGTTTATAGTGGCAGGCATGAAGGGAAATGATTGGTTTCTGGATATCTTTTGGTAATGCTGACTGGACTAGCTGGTGCATTGGATGCCAGGAGACAGAGAAAAGGAGAAATCAAGGATAGTTCCTAGATGATATTCTCATCTAAGCAAAAGGATGCATATAGGTGCTTTTTACTGAACTGTGGGTGACTTATAGGTAAGCAGATTTGGACAGGGGTCAGGTAAGTCAATAGCTCAGTTTGGGCCACATCAAATTTAATATGCCTCTTAGATATTCTTGTGAGACATTAAGTAGGACAGTTGGTTAAAGAGTTGAGGGCTCAGTGGAGAGGTCTGGGAGATCAAATGTGAGATATTCTGGATAAAGATGATATTTGAAGTTATGGCTGGGAGAAGATACTCTAGCTAAAGTTCAAACAAAAGAAGTGGTCTGAAAATTGAGGCTTGGGTTTTAGAAGGGCAGGAAGATTCAGCAAAAGAGTGTAAGAATGGCCATTGATGTAAGAAGACCACCAGCACATGCATTCTCCCACTAAAACTTTGCTCAGAGGAGACCCCAGATTTGATCAAGTGTCTTGGGCAAAATTCAGACCTCTTTCTCCTTGACCCAGACTAGAATAAAACAAAATGACATCCATTTAAGTCAATATTACATGAAATGTTACATTAACACAGCAACAGGCTATGTTAATACTTATATTTGTATTAAAGATGAGGATATCGAAGCTTAGAGATGTTAAATCAGTGGCTCTAAGTCACGCAACCAGCAAACAATGGAGTTGGCTCCATTGGAGTCAGAAGTTACTCCAAACCTTACTTCCATCCCTCAGCACCAGGTTCCCTGCCAGCTTGGACAAAGCCAGGAACTTTTCATGCTAAAATCACCGTGCCTTCTGCAGACTTGAGTTCTGTCTCTCCAGTAATTCTTCTTTCTCTCATAGTCAACAACATATCAATAGAATCTTTAGGGGGAAATACTATTTCCGAGATACCCGGACAGTACAGGCAGTGAGAAACCACTTTGGAGTAAAAAGCTGAAATGAAACTTTCTTATCTTAATATGCTTGGTCACATCTCTGGGTCTAGATCAACCAGTCGTGCGGGAAAATTCTAGAGTCTAAAGTGATTTCATTCAGGTGGGACTTGCAAAGATATATCTTTGAACACCCCACCATGAATTTTGCTCTGTGGTGCTGACAGACCCAAAAATTCATTTAGTTCTCTATCAACAGAAAATATAAATTGCTTGGGCTCCCAGGGATTTTCCTAAAATTCACAACCACAGATCTCCTATTTTCCAAGTTAGTCCCAATTCAACCAAGTTGAAATATTAGCATATGAAAATATGGGAACATTTCTGTACTTGCATGAGACTTATCATGTAAATAAATTGATATTTCAGTTTGCATGACCAATGTCCGCCTGACATCAATATCAATAAAGCATTTAAAATGTAATCAGGGGTGCCTGGGGTGTCTCAGTTTGTTGAGCTTCCGACTTCGGCTCAGGTCATGTTTTCACAGTTCCTGAGTTTAGGCCTCACATCAGGCTCTGTGCTGACAGCTCAGAACCTGGAGCCTGCTTCAGATTCTTTGTCTCCTGAATCTGTTCCTCCCTTGCTTGTGCTTTGTCTCTCTCTCTCTCAAAAATAAATAAAGATTAAAAATATTTTAAAAAATAAATAAAATGCAATTGAAATCATGTATCTTAAGGAAAAATTAAGAATAAGATGGCTAAAATGTATGTTTTATAAGAATTTAAATAAAGACAACATTTTTACATGATGTAATTCAAGTAAAAATATTTCCCTGTCAGCATTTTGAACTATAAAAGTACACTGTTTTGGAACTGGAAAGAATCTTAGAGATAATTTTATTGAATCCTCTCATTTTATTTTTTTAAGTTTTTATTTAAATTCCAGTTAGTTAACACACAATGTAATATTAGTTTCAGGCGTACAAAATAATATAGTAATTCAACATTTCCATACAACACTTCATGCTCATCACAACAAATACACTTCTTGAAAAACCTGAAGACTCTACAGGTAGCCCATTTTTACTATAAAGAAATTCCACTAAGTTAATTTTTATATTAAAGAATATACTAATATCTAAACAAAGAATATAGAATTGGGCTTCCAGGGGCTCTACTGAATTTCATATTCACAGGTCTCAGATGGTTCAGATCAGACTCAATTCTGTGTAATTGCCAACAAAGTGGAATATGACAATATGGTGGAATTTTTATACTTCTGTAAGATTTTTAAACCATTTTGTGGTTTCCTCCCACTAATGCTGGATCTGAATAAGTCTGATGCCTCATCTTTAAGAAAATCTTGTAAGAGTCTGAAGGCCCATCTGAGTATTCTTTCTTTTTATGTTCCTTATAAGGCTTCTCAATATATTGGCCACGTATCTCTGCATACGCTCTATTTGTTAATGTAATTCTTGCACTTGTGGCCCCAGACTAACAACCATCCAAATGCTTCCATCTATGATATAGGGAGCTCAGCAATCATATGTTGTCAGCATCTTATGGTTGATATATTCTTTATTAAAAATTTTTATTAATGAGGCGCCTGGGTGGCTTAGTCGGTTAAGTGTCCGACTTTCGTTTAGGTCGTGATCTCACGGTTCGTGGGTTCGAGCCCCGTGTCGGGCTCTGTGCTGACTGCCAGCTCAGAGCCTGGAGCCTGTTTCAGTCTGTGACTCCCTCTCTCTCTGACCCTCCCCTGCTCGTGCTGCCTCTCTCTTTCCTAGAAATAAATAAAAAACATTAAAAAAAAAACTTAAAAAAATTTTTTATTAACATTTATTTATTTTTGAGAGACAGAGAGAGAGCTTAAGCAGGAGAGATGCAGAGAGAAAGAGAGAGAGAATCTGAAGTGGGCTCCAGGTTCCAAGCTGGCAGCACAGAGCCTGATGTGGGGCTCGAACTCACAGACCACGAGATCATGACCTGAGCCGAAGTCGGATGTTTAACTGACTGAGCCACCCAGGTGCTCCTGGTTGATATATTCTTATGAAAACTTCCAAGCCAAGGCTCCCTTTACAATCTAGAGCTTTGGATCTATTATTTTTCTATCTGGGGTTGTAAGACTTTATATCTATTCTTCATTGAGTTTGATATTGATGATTCATGCCCAGTATTCAGATATAGCCAGATAATTTTCAATCTCAATTCTGTAATCTTTAATATTAGTTCTTTCTCAGTTTCATGTCATACATTTTTTTTGCACTTTTTTCCCTCAAGTTTAAGATGAATTTTTGCCCATTTAAATTTTAAAAGTGTCTATCAGTGCTAGCTTGGTTTGGTGTCCTACTGCCAATCCAACACCCTCAGACCTTCAGCAAAAACTACTGATAGATCATAGTCCTCTTTTCCTGTTGAGCTTAGCTGCACCTTTATTTTTTTTTAATATTTTTTATTTATTTCTGAAAGAGAGAGACAGACAGCGTGAGCAGGGGAGGGTCAGAGAGAGAAGGAGATACAGAATCTGAAACAGGCTCCAGGCTCTGAGCTGGCAATAAACACAGAGCCCGACGCGGGCTCACGAACCATGAGATCGTGACCTGAGCCAAAGTCTAAAGGTGCAGCTAAGCGGGGCGTCTGGGTGGCTCAGTCGGTTAAGCCACCCAGGCGCCCCGTTTAGCTGCACCTTTAGACTTGTTTTACTAAAGTACTGTGGATTGGTAGTTACTGTCCACCAGTTGGACTTAGCTCTCCAAGTAAAACCTTCTCTCCATGTACTCCAGAAAGCTTCCCTTGCAGGTGAATACAGAATTGAAGATCAATGCTTCGGATATAGTGTCTCGACCTGTTTGATGTTCACCTTAGAGAGCAATCATCAAACAACATACCATTATTTTAGCCAAATAAGATTCTCAAATAATTAAGCAGAAGTTTTGTTAAAATATATACATACCATGAAAGCTGTGAGCAAGAAGAAGAGATAATTGGGTTTTAGATCCAGACACACCTGGCTGAAAAATCCCCATCTGCCTCATACAAGCTATAGGATCTTGGACAATTGCATGATGTCTCAGAGATTATTTCTTCATATGTAAAATAAGAATAATAAAACATACCTTAGAGGTTTGTTGGGATTATTAAATGTCTCAAACATGCATACACACAATACACAAGCTGACTCATAGTAGGTGCTCAATAAGTAGTAGTTATTATGTTACAAAAAGACTGAAATATTGGAGATTTTTAACCATGAATCCAATCTGACTCTTTTAATCATCAGTAATTATGTTTAAAATTTCACAAGTTGGTATTTTATTTAAGTATTTAGAAAATTTCCCAGATATTCAACTTTGCTTTATTTTAGATTAATTCCAATATTTCCTTGTTGGCCCTGAAAACTTGACATTTCCATCTGAGATTGGGCTGCAGGGCCCTTGCAGTGTATGGTTTCCACTGGAAATGCCAAAACATCTCCCCTGACAGGAACAATATGAGTGAGGCAGATATTCCTGGGTAACAACTCCTTATTCTCTCTTTGCATCTTCAAATGTGATAACACCCCTATAGGCCACTTACTCTCCCTTCACCCAAGGCTACCTGATTTAGGAACTCAAAGGACAGTTGCCTCCATAGGTAAAGCAGGGGGGAATAGCATCTTTGAACTCATGTCCTTCAATTCACCACTCATATTAAGATCTTTACTGCCCACCTCATCCATCCATCCATCCATCCATCCATCCATCCATCCATCCATTTATTTAATAAGTATGTATTGGGTTTCTGTCATTTACAAGTCTCTATGCCAGGTAATGGAGATATGAAAATTAGCAAAACATGGCTCCTACCTTAATAGAGATTACAATTAAATGGTGGGAAATAGACTTGAAACTAACAGTTTCACAAATGTTTAATTTCTGTTGTTAGTGTTCTGAATGGAAGGTAGCGTGTCAGAAAAGAAAGTTATTCCGAAGGTAGCTTTTGTAATCTTGAAAGGCAAGGAAGATTTTTAAAAGGACATTATAACTGAGCTAAAATGTGAGGGAGACACAGGAATTAAATAGGCAAAGAGGGGCAAGATGGATGAGAGAGGAGCCTGTCTTCCTGGCAGACACATGGAGAAAAGCCCTGAGGTAGGAAAAGAGCAGGGCACTTCTGAGGAGCTGAAGGGCCAGGGAAGTTGGAGGAGAGAAGCCCAAAGGCAGAGATAAACAGTGGCAGTGGTGGCGACTGGCAGCAGTGGTGATGTGCGCTGGTTGTGGTAAAATGTGGTGGAGATGAGCAATATGAAGAGGGTGACATGGTGGGGACATGTGGTGGTGGGGTTGTATGGTTTGTTGTGTGATGGCTAGGTTGTATGTTGGCAGGGTTGTGTGGTGTGGTGACCTGTGATGTGGGGACATGTGGTCAGATTATGTAGTGGCAGGGTTGTATGGTGGCAGGATTGTATGGTGGCAGGATTGTATGGTTATGGTGATGTTTGCTGATGGTAACATATGGATGGTAGTGATGTGTGGTATGCAGATGGTCTGAAGAGATACACCTTTCATAATATACTTGTTTGTGGAAATTTTTGATGTTCGCTGTCTTTTCTCTGCATGCATAAGCGTGGTTAATACTTTGAAGGCAGTTTGCCTAGTGGTAATGAAAATAGACTCTGGAGCCAGACTGCCTAGGTTCAAATCTTAGCTCAGTTATATATTAGCTGTTGAGTCTTGGCCAGATGTGCTAACACTTACACTTGCCTTTATTGGCTCATCTTTAAAATGGATCAAGAATAATTTCAGATATCTCATGGAGTCCATGTTAAAATTAAATTGTTTTAGGCAAAGTAGAATGGTGCCTGGCAAACAGTAAGTGCTCAACAGTTTAGATTTTATATTTACTTTTCTCATTACTCAATGATATTCAAAAAACACAAAAGATGTCAAAACAATCCTATCACATAGGAATGCCAAAATTTTTATTCCTTTTAAGGTGCAGTTGGAATCCTTAGAATTAAAAGTATGTGAAAAACGGTGCCACTAATCATAATAAGAAATGAAGTAGAGCAATCAGTTAAGAAGGGAAGTGCTAATCAGTTTCCCTTTGCCTGTAGAATTTCTGGTGTGTTTGTCATTCAGGGATAGAGGCCGTGAAAATGAGTCTAGAGCTGAGGAGAAGAATTTTATCGTCTATGCCAATATACCATTCCAATGTCCTATTTTTCAGAAGATGCTGAGGCCTAATTTCAAATAAATGAATGTTTCCGTTCAGGCTTCCTTACTGAGATGCAATAGCAAGATTCAGCTCCAAGGTCTGTGATTGTGTCTCCTTTCCCACAAGTCTTCAGAGGGAGACCTTTCCAAAAATCAACGCTACAGTGAAGGAAGCAGCCATTGTTCCCCATAAGCACATTATTATCATTGTGAAGGCTCTGGTAGGCATAAGAAGCACGATTTTTTTACGAGTCTCCCATCTGATGTTAACTTGGCTAAGATGAAGTGGCAATTGTACTTAGGTTCCTTCCAAGCCAACAAACCTTGACTGTTGGGCCCTGGATCTCTTGTCCCTTTTCCTTCTTTCTACTTTTAGGGACATGTGGCCGAAGGATAAGTAACAAACCTGAGAAGTCAGAAATTTTGGAAATCGTGGGTGGGGTACCTGCAGACATAATAGATTTTCCATGGCAGGTGCGTATTCTTTACCGAGGGATACATCTCTGTGGAGGATCAATCCTCAGCGAGTGGTGGATTTTAACTGCAGCCCATTGCTTCATAAACAAAAATAAGTAAGTATTGACAACAGAATTTTTTTTTAACCAATGTGGTAGGATATTTGTCCTTACATGCGTATTATTCTCCTGGAACCTCCATCCAGGTTTGTCAGTCACATAACAAAATACCAGGAGGCTAAATATATGCCTCTGTGGTTGAATATCACACGTTTCAGGTGGAATAGACACTGTTTTCCTCCTAGGATATTCTACATCTTATTGTGTGGGACTCAAATGGCAGAACAAATGTTCCTTGGGCTTCTTAGCATCTTGCCAAGTGCATGTTGTCCTCATCAAAACCTTTGGAAAGTACTTTCCTAAGCATTTTCTTCCTCTTAGGGAGAAAGTAGGCTAACAATAACCAGAGTCAGAGAATCCTAGAAACTATTGGCCCCCAAGGGCAGGGTACCAGGCTTAGTTGCGTGATGGAAGCTCCTGAGATGCTGTCTTACCTCAAGTCTATACATCAACATTTTTGAGAAATTTCCCAGCTGTTTGTTAATAGCTAGTTTACCCCTTCTTGCAAATCAAGATCAAGTCCCTCAATTACATGTGCATAGCATGACTTCCAGACATTTGTTAGTAAAATTTACAAGTGAAGTTGCCCAAGAGGCCATCAAGTCAAAAGCTGTTTGGCAACAGTGCAAGACTGGAACTCAGGTCTGTCTTCTTGTGCCTAGTTAGGGCCCAGGTACATGGCCCCAGCTTCCTCCACCCCTCCAGCTCTCAGGATCACATCTTTGCACTGGTAGAATTATTTTCTCTTAAGGCTCACCTTTTTTGTCCTTCCACCACTTACCTTTTTTTTCTCCTTCTTTTGTTTTGAGATAATATCTCACTTGGAGATTATACATGGTGAAAGAAACACTGATACCAAGAACTTGACAAGGATGAAAGTGAACAAGTCAATTATTCACCCTTACTTTGACAGCTGGTTCTTGGATAATGACATTGCTTTGCTCTTACTCAAATCTCCATTTGAATTGGGTGTCATGGAAGTACCCATCTGCGTTTCAGAGGTCACTGACATACAGAAATGGAGAAACTGCTGGGTGACTGGATGGGGCATTACCAGTGAGTGACTATAGCCCAACCCATTGGGGGGGGTGGCACCCTGGTTATGCAGGCAATGAGAAAGAAAACTCTGGAGGCTTTTCTAGCTCTGAGAAATCTGCCTGGTGGATTTGGAAACTTCGGGTTCTCATTTAAGAACCCATGGTGAACCTTCTCAGTCCACCTGTGAATCATCTTTCCTTGGCCTTCCTGGACTCCTGTACCAAGTTTTGTGCCCACATTATAGAACAAAAATCCTAAACAGGGCCTTTGTGATAACCCAGGGAGAAGTGTCCAGAATCCAGGGATGACCTGGGAGAATTTACACTTAATGTGTAAAGGGGTGGCAAAGTCGACTAGGCTCCAAGAAGCCCACCCTAATGTCAGCAGAGCAGTTCTGTTCCACTTGATGGTGTCAGTTCTGCTCCCCTGTGAAAAGTGCTTGGTGGCCCAAATATTTGAAAACCACATATCCAGGCCAAGAAGAAGAGGATAAACTGATATAAATTTGTTCTTATAGAGTCAATCTGGAACCTACTCCCACCATTTTTCCCTGTCACCCCATAAAATGGTGCCTCTTGTAATTATTCTTGGTGAATGTGTCCAAAATCAAGAACAGAAGAAAAATCCTAGTCAGTGCCATTCTTCTAAGTAGGCACACAGATGGCAGTATATTGATTCCCCATGGCCACACAGCTTGGAGCTGTTTTAGAATTCCTTATTGGGAACTACCCTTGGAAGCTTTCCATGAACTTCATAAAAGCCCACCTTCTTAGAGTTCCTGATGCTTTATTCAGCACATATTCAATGAGCCTTTTTTTATGATCCAGGCAGTGTTCTAGGCTCTGAAAATTCAGCAATATACAAAAAGGGAAATGTCTTCATTCTCAGGGTGTGAACATTCTAGGTGTTAGGTTCACCTCTTCCATGTCAAAGGCCCTGACATGATCGACATGATTCAAATCCATCTTAATGAGCCATAGGCCCTGGGAATTTGTCATCATGGGTCCTCTTTACATGCTTAGGGATTTAAATGAAATACCTTTTTCGGACTATACCTGGAGTTGGGACCTTCTGCAGAAGAGTGCATTCAGGCTGAGATCCAATAAAGACCCAGCTGTGAGGAGCTCTGGATTCAGAGAAGATAGGCTTGAGTCTCCTGAATGCTTCTCAATCCTCTCTTCACTAACTCCACATCTGCATTGTTCTCTGGGTCATGCAGTATTTCCTTTGTCATTGAGGTGAAAAGACATGATGATGGGTGGGTGTTTGACCTCAACCCAAAGGGACCACTTTGAGCTCAGAGTCCTCTCCCCATCTGCTTCTTCTTTGGGCCAGTCCCTAGGCAAAGTATGACTTCAGAGCTGCAAAAAGTCAACATCAAGCTGGTCAATTGGGAAACATGCTCCCATATTGTGCCTATGCTTACCAGGAACATGCTATGTGCTGGGAGCCCTCAAGGTGGGAAGGACGCCTGCCAGGTAATGGAGCTTCTCCCCTGCTTGGAGAGGGGTTGCTACAGAGGGTTAGCCTATATTTCCAGGATAATTGGTTCCCCTTTTCCTCCTCTGGATGAGTTTCCTAAAGCTACCATAACAAATTACCACAAACAAGGTGGATTCAAACAACAGAAATATACTGTCTCACAGTTCTGGAAGCTGGAGTTCCAAAATCAAGGCATTGGCAGAGCCATGATCCCTTGGAGGCTCTAGGGGAGGATGGTTTTTTGCCTTTTCTTGCTTCTGGTAGTTTCCAGCAATTGATGGCATTCCTTAGCTTGCAGGTGCACCGCTCCAGTTACTACCTCCATCTTCACATGGACTTTCCCCCTGTATATAGGTCTCTTGTTTTCTTATAAGGATTTCAGTTGTTGGATTAGGACCCACCATAACCCAGTAGAATTTCATCTTAATTTAACTAATTACATTTGCAAAAACCGTATTTTCAAATAAGCTCACACATGAGGTTCCAATAGACATGTATTTGGGAGAGATGCTATTCAGCCCAGTACAGATCTCTGTAACCTGGGCACCTGGGTGGCTCAGTCGGTTAAACATCTGACTTTGGCTCAGGTCATGATCTCGCAGTCTGTGGGTTTGAGCCCAGCATTGGGCTCTGTGCTGACAGCTCAAAGCCTGGAGCCTGTCTCTCTCTCTCTCTCTGCCCCTCCCCAGCTCATGCTCTGTCTCTCTCTGTCTCAAAAATAAATAAACATTAAAAAAAAATTTTTTTAAGAAGATGCTCTGTAACCAAAAGGAAGCTCTGTGGGATAATGATTAGAGGCAGAGGCTCCCCTAGCTTTCTTCTCAGCTCCTTTCCTTATTGCTTGCGACTTCCCTCTGTGCCTGTCCTTTTTCAGATTTCTTCCTCTGCAAAATGGAATATTAAGAATTTCTATCTTTTAGGACTAATGTGAAACTTAAGTGAGTTTGCACAAAAGCACTTAAAATGATGCAGAGCAGAGGATAGTCATAGTAAATGTTATAATTTTCTCCATCTCCATCTCTTATGCCTGTTTAGTAGCATATTAACTGCTTCCACAAATACGTGAAAGGGTTGCAAACTAGCCCTAAGAAGCAGGCCTATTTAAGATGTGGAAACTGAGGATCAAGGAAGCAGACAGGCTTGCAGAGGTCACACCAGCAAATTAAATGTCAGACCCAGAATTCTAATGAATGCACGCTGTCTTCTGAGATTGAAGCCATCTTTTGAGATTGAAGCCACTTAGTTCCAGTGGAAACAGGACACCAAATCCAGCAGCCCAGCCTGGTTATGCCCAGATTTGGCTGGTTCAATGGCCACAGAAATGCAGGGAGGTACCATTGAGTACAGGCTTGCCATATATCATGGTGCATAGGGCTTCACAGCTGTCATTTCCTTCCATCCATACAGCTGTATTGCAAGAAAGGTAGTTATCACCATAATAATATCAGCATAAAAGCAGAGGCTTAAAATGCTAAAGAAAATTTTTACATTTTCTCAGCTAAATCTTCTCTCTGGAGTTTGAACCAAGATCTGTTTGGCTCCAGAAATTTGAGATCTTAACTGTATTGCTGTTCTGCTTGACATATTTCACATAGATCCCCTCATATCCACAGAGGGGACTATAATCCATTATTTTAAGTATAGGTCATGGGACTTCCCAATTACTTCAAGGAATTTGGTAAAGAACAATTTGGTTGAAAGTAAGTTGATAGGCACAGCAATTTGTTCATGATAACAATCTGGCTTAAGAAATCAAATAAGCCCATATCCTTTTTTGTTTTGTTTTGGATTTGGATTTTTGGCCTATTGCTGAATGGTGCTTCTTCTCAACATTTAGGGTGTCACTTTCAAAAATAAATCTTTGTAAGCTGTGAAACAATATGTACCACCCAGTTCTACTTCTGTAAAACAATAATGATGTATACATATTTGCATACTCAAGGACGTGAAAAATTATATTTGACTAAGGGGTTGCCTCTGTATGGCTGGAATGAGACGTGTTGTTTATTTAATTCATTTGTTTGAGTATATGGTAGAGAAAATTCAAATGTTATAGATGAAAGTACAGTGAAGAGGAAGTTTACCTCTAAAACTTTTTCTCCTGTTCACTCTCCAGATAAACCATTTTTACAGTGTTGTCTTGTTTCCTGAAATATTCTTTTTTTAATAGCTTATTGTCAAGTTAGTTTCCATATAACACCCAATACTCATCCCCACAAGTGCCCTCCTCCATGCCCATCATCCCCTTTCCCCTCCCCGTACCCCATCTGCCCTCAGTTTGTTCTCAGCATTCAAGAGTCTCTCATGGTTTGCCGCCCTCCCTCTCCCCCACTATTTTTCCCCTTCTTCTCCCCCATGGTCCTTCGTTAAGTTCCTCCTAAACCTCCTATTCGTGCAAACATATGATATTTGTCCTTCTCTGCCTGACTTATTTCGCTCAGCATAACACCCTCAAGGTCCATCCATGTTGCTACACATGGCCACATTTCATTGTTTCTCATTGCCAGGTAGTATTCCGTGATAGATAAACCACATCTTCCTGATCCATTCATCAGTTGCTGGACCCTTAGGCTCTTCCCATATTTTGGCTATTGTTGAGAGTGCTGCTATGAACATTGGGTATTTCTTTAAAAAATTTTTTAGTGTTTATTTATTTTTGAGAGGAGAGAGAGAGCAAGTGGGGAGGGGCAGAGAGAGAGGGAGACACAGAATCCAAAGCAGGCTCTGGGCTCCAAGCTGTCAGCACAGAGCCCGACACCGGGCTCAAACTCACAAACTGCAAGAACATGACTTGTGCCAAAGCTGGACACTTAACCGACTGAGTCACCCAGGCCCCTCCTGAAATATTCTTTTCATACACAAGTGTATGTGTGTTTATATATAAATTTTTTATTTATATAATTATGACTATCCTTCATGTTCCTTTCCCATATCTGAGATTTCTAATTTTGGGGGTGAAGATACATAATTTTTAATAGAATTTAATAAGTCACAGAGATGAAAAGTATAGCATAGGGAATATAGTGAATACTGCTGTAGTAATGTTACATGGTGACAGGGTAACTACATTTATCATGGCACTGTGTAATACATAGAATAATCAAATCACTATACTGTGCACCTGAAATTAATATGACATTGTACGTCAACTATATTTAAATAATAAAAGTTTAAATTTTAAAAATGGGCCCAAAGACTTGGGTGCACTGAAAGATTGTGCATTCTTCAATTTTATGTCAATGATGTCTGCTCCCTTACTTGTGTTTTGGCTGTCTTTGTTGTGATGATTTAAAATTGGTAAATTGTTTAGGGGGCATTTTGTGTTGGCTGGAGCCGGAGTAACAAGATGGCGGCGTCAGCGGAGTGACCGGGGTCCCTCCGGGCGGGAGCCGGCGGCAGTGGTGGCAGCGGTATCGCCGCCCTAATCCACCGCGCCCCTTTTCGAGCCCGCGACGTTGCCGTGAAAGCGAGGCAGCGGCGGCTGCCCAGAAACAAGTGGCCCAGCCTGGTAATCGCGAGAAACCCCTCTAAGCTGCGGCCTGGCAAAAGAAGCCTGACTGAGCGGCGGCGATGGGGTTCCCTTTGACCGATCCTGCGCCCTGTAACGCCTTGAAAGAGCCAGCGCTTTCCGTTTCCGGCCACCCTCCTCCGCAGCCTTGCTCCGTGGACCAGCCCCAGCGGCCTCTGTCTGCCCCTCAGAGGTGTCGGGGCTTGGCCCCCGCCTCCATCTTCGTCTCTTAGGATGGCGAGCAGCAGCGGCTCCAAGACCGAAGGAGGGATATATAAACCGGTACGGAAGATCGGGTCTGGCTTCTTCGGGGACGTTTTTCTGGCGATCAACATTACCAACGGCGAGGAAGTGCCAGTGAAGCTCGAATCTCAGAAGGCCAGGCATCCCCAGTTGCTGCACGAGAGCAAACTCTGTAAGATTCTTCAAGGTGGGGTTGGCATCCCCCACATACGGTGGTATGGTCAGGAAAAAGACTACAATGTGCTAGTCATGGATCTTCTGGGACCCAGCCTCGAAGACCTCTTCAATTTCAGTTCTAGAAGGCTCACAATGAAAACTGTACTTATGTTAGCTGACCAGATGATCAGTAGAATTGAATATGTGCATACAAAGAATTTTATACACGGAGACATTAAACCCGATAACTTCCTAATGGGTATCGGGCATCACTGTAATAAGTTATTCCTTGTTGATTTTGGTTTGGCCAAAAAGTACAGAGACAACAGGACAAGGCAATACATACCATACAGAGAAGATAAAAATCTCACTGGCACTGCCCGATATGCTACCATCAATGCACATCTTGCTATCGAACAGAGTCGCTGAGATGACATGGAATCATTAGGATATGTTTTGATGTATTTTAATAGAACGAGCCTGCAAGGACTAAAGTCTGCGACAAAAAAAGCAAAAATATGAAAAGATAAGTGAAAAGAAGATGTCCACTCCTGTTGAAGTTTTACATAAGGGGTTTCCTGCAGAATTTGCCATGTACTTAAACTATTGTCGTGGGCTGCGCTTTGAGGAAGCCCCGGATTACATGTATCTGAGGCAGCTATTCCGCATTCTTTTCAGGACTCTGAACCACCAGTACGACTACACGTTTGACTGGAGAATGTTAAAGCAGAGAGCAGCATAGCAGGCAGCCTCTTCAAGTGGGCTGGGTCAGCAGGCCCAAACCCCCATAGGCAAGCAAACTGACAAAACCAAGAGTAACATGAAAGGTTTCTAAGCATGAGTCAAGGAACAGAAGAAGCAGAGCAGATGATCAGAGCAGCATTTGTTTCTCCCCAAATCTAGGAATTTTAGTTCATATGTACACTAGACAGTGGTTGTGAACAACCATTTACTTTGTGTAAAGAACTTTATTTCAGTATAAACTGGCTCTGGGCAGCATTGGTGATGCTGTGTCCCGAGTTGTAGCCGCTGTAATTGTGAATATTAACTGAGATAGTGAAACATGGTGTCCAGTTTTCTATTACATTTTTTCAAGTGGAAAAGTTCACTAAATGGTTGACACACACAAATTGGTGGAGAAATTGTGCATATGCCAATTTTTTGTTAAAATCTTTTATTTTGAACTATACTGCTTTGAGATCTCATTTCAGAAGAACGGCATGAACAATCTTCAGTCACAGTTGTGATGGTTGTAAATGCTCACAATTGTGCATTCTTAGGGTTTATCCACCCCTGGGATTTGCAAGTTTTTCACTTAAAACATTCTTAAAATGGTTGGCTTCTTGTTTGCAAGCCGGCTTGATATGGTAGCTACCAAAGATTCCAGTGTTTGAGCGTATGGAAGACTCTGCCTGCTTACCTGTGCTAGAAATAACAGCATCTAAAGTGAAGACTTAAGAAAAACTTAGTGACTACTAGATTATCCTAGGACTCTGCATTAACTCTATAATGTTCTTGGTATTAAAAAAAAAAGCATATTTGTCACAGAAATTTAGTTAACATCTTACAACTAAACATGTATGTATGTTGCTTAGATAAATGTAATCACTGTAAACATCTATATGATCTGGGATTTTGTTTTTATTTTGAAATGGGAGCTTTTTTGTTTACAAGTTCATTAAAAACTAAAAAACTGTTTCTGTAAGGAAATGAGATTTTTTTTTAAAACAACAACAACAAAAAAATGCCTTGCTGACTCACCATGAAATCAAAATCTCCCCAATTTTTTTAAATAGACTACTTCAAGCCATTTGTTACATATAGTTCCTTTGCGAATCGTTTAAGATTTAGTGTTACAACTTATCCTCCGTTTTTTTTATTTCAAAAAAATGTTTTGTTTTGTTTTTTTTTGGTCTAAAGGGGAAAGGCATTCTTTTATTTTTCCTTTTACAATGACTTGCCCGTATAATGCCTAGTGCTGCCGTGGCCAGGAGTTGGCGTTCTGACTCCTGCAGGGTCTCATACGCGGCAGCGCTGGACTGATTGTGCAGAAGAATGAAAGCGTTAAAGAGTTTAACTACCATTCTGTAGCTTTTCTTTAAGTTCCTGGTTGATTTGGCTTTGAGCAGATTGGTTCTTAATCTTGGAGAGTATCCCTCCAGGTGAGGTTCCCGTGATCCCCGGCCCTTCCCACGCCCCATTCTTTTCCCTACATTCTCTGTGCGCTTCCTCTTAATCTTAAAGGCCCTCTTCTCTTTCTTCTTTCCGACCCAATAGAAAGAAAAATTTATTGACCGTAATTATTTAAATAGCGTAATTTATTCGTTTATAGCATGTCAGGATTAATTAAAAGAACCTTTGTCTGAAAAAAAATTAAATAAAATTGGTAAATTGTTTAAAATTTAATGCTTTAAACCACATTTAATACTTTATGCATTATATATATATATAATATATATATATATTATATATATATATTATATATATATATATAATATATATATATCAGTTTGTTTGCCTGCTGTCTTCAACCAATGACCCATTATGAGGCATAATGGATTTTTATGTTTGTTTTTCACTTTTTGCTATTATGAACAACACAGAAAGACCAAATGGGTTAGCTGGAAATAGATTTAAAGTAAAAAGGTACTGGGGAAATTGGAAGAATTCTGAAAAACAACAAAAGTGCTTAGAGGTGAAACGGATTAGAAAACCAGTCTTTGGTACATCAGAATGAACCCATATGACTACATGATAATGATGATGATGGATATTCATTTTTGTAAATCAAATTGTCATTCATTACCATTGCTTTTGACCAAATTGTTTGCCACTTAATCATGCAGCTGGGAAGCACAGTCATGTGGTTGGATAGCGTAATTAAACTGTCCCCGTCAAAAGACCATAAGTGCTTTTTGCCTTGTGCCAGTTGCCCACACTTCAATAGGCTCTAGAAGTTATTTGCTACTGTCCTTTCCACTCCCAAACAACTTTTCTCTCATAGGGTGACAGCGGGGGTCCTCTGGTTTGTCAGAAAAAAAACAACCGAAGCATATGGTACCAGCTAGGCATTGTCAGCTGGGGAGTGGGATGTGGCCGGAAGAAACTGCCTGGAGTGTACACAAAGGTCTCTAATTATCTGTCATGGATTGGCAAAGAGACAGCGATGTCAGGAAAGCCCTACGTGCATGAGCCAGACTCCGGGTACAGTTTACTTCTCTCACCTTGGGCCATATTGTTACTGTATTTTGTGATACTTCTATTACCCCATGATTAAACACAAAACCAAGTGTCCTCAGGGCACCTGGGTGGCTCAGTTGGCTAAGCGTCCAACTCTTGATTTTGGCTCAGGTCATGATCTCACAGTTTGTGAGTTGGAGTCCTGCATTGTGCTCTGTGCTGACAGCATGGAGCCTGCTTGGGATTCTCTGTCTCTCCTCTCTCCACCTCTACCCCATTCATTCTCTCTCTCCAAATAAATATATAACCTTAAAATAAAAAATTAAAAAAAAAGTGTCCTCAGTTTGTGGAGTAAGGTCAAGGATGGGATACAGGGGACTCTTATACTATTAGTTGTGCTTGAAATAGTCATATACCTATAGGAGTGCTTACAATGTACCTGGGATCTACTACATGGCTTATTATTCTCCTGGAACTTGGAAGCAGTTTACTAATTTCAGCTTGGGGCCTCTCCAGAAGTTTGGATAGAGCACCTTCACATGGAGGGAGGCATGCCAAGGATCTCTGAAACATGAATTCTTTTCTTTTCTCTCCTGCAAACAGGTATCCTTCCACAGCTTCTTTCATCTTGCAAAAGGAGTAGACAGTCCCCCCCCCTTTTTTTTGCTCTAGAAATAAGGAATATTCCAACCCTCCTTTCTCTTCATTTGTAGCTAATTCCTGAGATCTACAAATTGGGTCTTCAGAAAGATCTTGTCACCTCCATACCTACCACCTGGTCCAGAGCCTCAGTAAATACTAGTTTGAGCTTTCAAAGATCATGTGCAATAATGCTATGATTCAGGATAGGGTAATTATTGAAGTAGAAATGTCCTAAAGATGAGGTGGAAAGATACACATAACTAAATGAGTTGTAGTAGTCAAGACACTTTTGAATGCAAACATCAGAAACTCAACCAGAAGCAAAAAAAAAAAAAAAAAAAAAAAAGGAAATATACTGGGGTAGCATAGAATCAAAGGAATTACTGTTCTAGTAAACAGCTGTCTGAAAGTTTGACTTAGTCCAAGACATTTTGGATCATCTGGAAGAGTGGGGAGACTATATTTCTTGCAATCAGTCATGAGCATAATTTTTCCAACCAAGCAAGACATAATAAGTGGCATTCTTTTCTAAGGCAACTCAGCACATTTTTGAAGAGAGAGGGTAAAGCTATACTCAAAAATATGGGCGTTTTTATATGAGTTTGCCTTAAGTAGAATTCCTTGAGCTATGAGTAACAACAACAAAATAAAACAAAAAGGAGAAATCTTTTCTGCATATACATTCTGAAAAGGAAGAAAAGAAAGGAGGAAAAGAGTTTCTCTCTGCTGGCTTTCATTAGCTGCATCAGACCAGGCCAGCTTGGCCACCATATGAATCTAAGGAGGGGGGGCAGGAGGGTGGTGGTAAAGAAACATTTCAGTGGATGAGGGCAGAGAGAATCAATATATAGTTGTTTTGCCAAAACTGCAGTGTTACCCCAAACTTTTGGCTGATGGTAAGCATGGAAATATGGCTACAAGTTGATGGGTTACTGCCCCTGAGAAAGGTAGGTTTACAAAGAATTTCCTCTTTTCTGTGAAAGAAGAAGTAACAGCAATATGGCCTTCAAGTTCAGAAGGCAGAGGCTAGGAGAGACTGAGAGGTCACAGTCTAGTGCTCTCAGCTCAGAGCAGAGGCTGACAGAGAAGGCCTCTGAGCCAGGATCCTGTGAAAGGGAGTGTGTATGAGAAGGGGGCTACTTTGCCTCCATTGCAAAACATATTGTCAAACTTTCCAATTTTTGCCAATTCTGTAAGGAAGAAATAAGAGTTCAAACCAGTAATATTTTTCTTCAAACTGAGGTATAATTTACATAGAGGGACATGCCCCAACTTGAACTATATAGTTTGATGAGTTTTTAACAATGCTTATAGCCATGTAATCCACACCTCTATCAAGATATAGAGCATTTCCACCACTGTAGAAACACCACTCCAAGCCCTTACCCTACCAATCCCAACTTGCTCCCACCCTCTTTCCCTTCTACCAAGGTAAAACACCATTCTTCTTTCTTTCAATTCTGTCAGTGTGTATTAGTTTTGCCTGTTATAGAACTTTAAAAAAAATGGAACAATGTATTATGTACTTTTTTGTATCTGTTTTCCTTACCTTGATATTTTTGAGGTTCATCAATGTTATTGAATGTATCTGTGGCTCTCCCCGTATTACTGCAGAGTAGTATTCCATATCAGAATTACTTATGCATTCCCATTTTGATGGACGCCTGAATTCCTTACAGTTTGGGGGTATTCTAAAGAAAATAAGCTACTACAAAGGGTCTTTTAACAAATATTTTTGTGTATATGTTTTCATTTCTGTTGGATAACAACAAGATGTAAAATTTCTGGGTCATAATATAAGCATATATTTAACTTTATGAGAAATTGCTAGTAAATATCACAGTTATTTTATACTATCCACCTTGCGACCCCAGTAACAGATGAGAATTCTAGTTGTTGTACATATTTGCCAACATTTGGTATTATCAGTCTTTTTAATTTCTCTACCCTGTGGGTGTGAAGTAGTATCTCATTATGGTTTTAATTTGCATTTTCCCCCTGATGGAGTTGAAAATGTTTTCATATGCTTACTGACCATTTGTATAACTCTCTTTGTGAAATGCTTATTAAAGTATTTTGCCCATTTTTAATTTGGATTGTTTGTGTTTTTATTATGGAGTTATTGGGGTTCCTTATATATTGACCTTGTGCCCTTTGTCAGATATATATAACTTTACATATTATTTACCTTAAATTTATTTATTTAGCTTTAATATTTGGTCTGTGATCTATCTTGAAATAATTTCCATATGTGATGTAATATGGATCAAAATTTGCTTCTCCATATATATAGCCAGGTAAGTTGAAAATATCTTTGTTCCCCCATTGAATAGCTTTAGAGTCTTGGTCTAAATCAGCTGACCATGAAATACAAGTGTGGGTCCATTTATGATATTGTTCTGCCTTGTGTTTTGTTGTCCTGAGTAGTAGGAGGATTAGACGTCTAATTTGGATTTTATTTGATATCTGATCTTGATAGCTTTCATACCACTTGAAAATGGGATACAGGTAGTCTGTGGCCACACTAATTTAATTATCACCTATAGTACCTTAGAATGAAGTAACTATTGAAAGCAAGCTTTGGGCAGATCAAATTGATGTTGCAATTGACCATTACAATAGAATGAGATATACAAGGACTATGGGGTAGGCTATGAGGGTGAAGGGGCACAGAAGTAGGTAGGGTAACTGCTTAGAATAAAGCTTAAAGAAACTAGTAAGCTCACGATTTTAGGTTTTTGGCATAAGTCATGGTCAAAGAACCAGAGAGTATCTATGTCTGCTATTCAAAAAGTATCTTCTCTCTTGAACCTGCAGAGTCAATGTAGCCAAAGTTTAGGCCCCCAATCTACTGGTAATGGTTGCATAAATACAGTATAAGTTGAATTTACATCCTCTATAGGTCTCTCATATAAAAGGTAGAAAAGAGAGGAAACCTGAAAATTTGAGATGGGGATACTTGAGTGGATTTACATGTATCTATTTCTATTTTATTTAAAAAATTTAATATTTATTTATTACTGAGAGGAAGAGACAGAGCATGAGTGGGAGAGGGGCAGAGAGAGAAGGAGACACAGAATTCAAAGCAGGCTCCAGGCTCTGAGATGTCAGCACAGAGCCTGACACAGGGCTCGAACACTGAAAGGTGAGATCATAAACTGAATCGAAGTTGGACATTTAACCAACTGAGCCACCCAGGTGCCCCATGCATCTCTTTTTAAATGCTGGTATTAACATCATTTCCATATGGTGAAGTCAACAGAGAGACATATTGGCACAAAAAGAGACACAAAGACCAATGGAATAGAATAGAGAACTCAGAATTGGACCCACAAATGTATGGCCAACTAATCTTTGACAAAGCAGGGAAGAACATTCAATGGAAAAAAGACAGCCTCTTTAACAGATGGTGCTAGGAGAACTGGACAGCAACATGCAGAAGAATGATACTAGATCATTTTCTCACACCACACACAAAAATAAATTCAAAATGGATAAAGGACCTGAATATGAGACAGGAAACCATCAAAACCCTAGAAGAGAAAGCAGGAAACAACCTCCTTGACCTCAACTGCAGCAATTTCTTACTTGACACATCCCCAAAGACAAGGGAATCAAGAGCAAAAATGAACTATGGGGACCTCATCAAGATAAAAAGCTTCTGCACGGCAAAGGAAACAATCAATAAAACTAATAGGCAACTGATGGAATGGGAAAAAATAGTTACAAATGACATATCAGATAAAGGGCTATTATCCAAAACATATAAAGAACTCACCAAACTCCACACCTGAAAAACAAACAATCCAGTGAAGAAATGGGCAGAAGGCATGAACAGACACTTCTCCAAAGAGGACATCCAGATGGCCAACAGACGCATGAAACGATGCTCAGTATCCCTCCTCATCAGGGAAATACAAATCAAAACCACACTGAGATACCACCTCACGCCAGTCAGAGTGGCTAAAATGAGCAAATCAGAGGACTCTAGATGCTGGTGAGGATGTGGAGAAATGGTCACCCCACCCCCCCCCACACCTTTGGTGGGAATGTAAGCTGGTGCAGCCCCTCTGGAAAACAGTGTGGAGGTTCCTCAATAAATTAACAATAGAACTCCCCTATGACCCAGCAGTAGCACTGATAGGAATTTACACAAGGGATACAAGAGTGCTGATGCATAGGGGCAGATGGGGTACGGGGAGGAGAAAGGGGGTGATGTCCATGGAGGAGGGCACTTGTGGGGATGAGCATTGGGTGTTATATGGAAACCAACTTGATAATAAACTATTAAAAAATTAAGAAAAAAGAGAAACTATAACTGGTCAGTAAGTGGAAGCAATGAGTATGGACATTAGAATAAAGAAAAAGTGGGATACTAAAAAAAATTGTATAGAGCACCCTACTTCTCCACCATCTTGCCTCCTCCCCTCGTTCTGCTAAGTTTTGTGATAGCTTTGGAGCAAGCCTGCATGCCTAAAAGGAGAAACTTCATGTGTGACTTGAGGGCAGAGTCTAGGCTCTCAGTTCTACACAAAAGCTCTTCCAGCCTTCCTTCCTGAGAAAATTAGTTTCTCCTCTAGTTTCGCATCAATCACTTTTTCTTGAACTCCATGGAATACTCACCTACTCCAGCCCCTATCCCCACCTTTTTTTGTATTCAAACATGAAGTTGCCTCATGTGCCACAGGAAAAACAGACTCTTCCATCGCTGCCTTTCTAGAAAATGCTTGTATATTTGCCTCCAGTGAAATGAAAAACATCAGAATATTCTGGAGGGGTCCTCTGAACCACCTCAAAGCTAACTTAGAAAGCATGATATATTTCAAGCTGGCATGCCCTTTCCACCTGAATGTTGGCCTTCACTTCTGCCTCTTCCAATCAGAGCAAAACCATAGGCTGGGGGAAATTCCAATATGCAGGCTAATATCTCCTTGTACTCTATTTTTAAAATGTCCATTGCTTTGGTTGCATGATTGGATGATCACAAAGGAATTTAAAAATAGAACCTCCTGTATAATCTCAAGGTCATGAGCCTGATTAATGACAGAGGTGAAAGAAAGCAGAACCCTGGCCTCTTCATTTGCTGTTCAGTCTCTGTGTGCTTCACCAGCTATGGGCATAGCTGAAACCAAGTTGGTGCCAGTGCAGGGACTGCTGACCCCATGTGAATCATCACCCTTTTCCAATCCTAGCACAGAAGTGGAGAAGTACAACTACTTGAGACAAGGGACATTGTAATTATTGGTGTAATAGAAGCATCACAATATGCCAGAGTAATGGACACAACAGTGCTGGTGTATGAATGCAATTTAGATAGCAGGGATCACTGTCTCACATGGCACATGGCAAGCCAAGAGCAGATAAAGGGGTATCTATTTTTTTTTATTATTGATATTTTAAAAACATTTCACAATTTGGATCTGTATTTTCACTTTGATCCAATGGTGCTTTAATAACATGCTTTAAAATTCACAGATTTTCTTTATAAAAGATTTGGGTTTTATCATTTTGTTACCAATTTCTAGCTTTGTGATTAGAGAATATTGTATTTATTACTTCAAATTTATTGTTTATTGAAATTTTCATTGTGGTCCAAATATGCTGAATTTTATTAATGTTCAATGTGCTCTTGAAAAGAAGATGAATTTTCTATTCTTGGATTCCAAGCTTTTAATATATATTTATGTGGTTTGGCTTATTGATTATGTTGTCTGTTCTTCTAAATCCTTACTCTTTTTTTTTTTTTTGCCCATTGATTTTTATAGGTCTGAGAGAGGTGTTTTAAAATAGTCTAAACTATTAATAACTGTTATATCTTCATTGCAGATTGTAACAGTAAGCTTTATGAAGTCTCTTTGTTCTTTGAATTACTTTGGTTTTAATTCAACCATGTTGAATATCAGTATCATTATCCTTATCTCTTATAAATTTGCCCCATATGTCTTTGCTAATTCTTTTATTATGTTTTTTTATATTTCTTTCTTTTAAGAGTGAATCTTGAATACAGCATACACTGGATGCTGAATGTTGGATTTCAGTTTTGACTGACATGTACTTCTTTCTTTTAATATCTTAATCATGCCAATATACACTTACTGATATATGATCATTTTATTTGGTCTCAGTTTTGACATGCTGTTTTATATCTTATTTATATATAATACAAATTTACTTTTCAATTCTAATGGTTGACCTCATGCAAAAATCTTCTTGTTTTTATCAACTCCAAATTATCTCTTAATTTTTGTGTTTAAGAAAGTTTGGTTAATGTCCTCTTAGAATTCAAAATTATGAGGTGACTAGGTGGTCAGTTAAACATCTGAATCTTGATTTTGTCTCAGGTCATGATCTCAAGGTTTGTCAGATCGAACCCTGTGTCAGGCTCCATGCTAACAGCCTGCTTGGGGTGCTCTGTCTCCCTCTCTCTCTGCCCCTCCCCCCTTGCAAACACACATGAGCTCTCTAAATAAATAAGTAAATAAATTCAAAATTATTAAGGATACTTCATCTGACCCTTATTTTCTCTTGGAGCATTAATAATCGAGTGGAAACCACCATCAATCTGTTCTTTGTATCTCTGAATTTAGTGCTTTGTTTGTTTTGTTTTATTTTTAGGTTTTACACATAAGTGATATAAATGAGATAATTTATTTGTGTTCTCTGTCTGACTCATTTCACTTAGCATTATTTAAGGTTTTATCCATGCTAACGCAAACGGCAGGACTTCCTTCTTTTTTATGGCTGAATGGAATTCCAGTGTGTGTGTGTGTGTGTGTGTGTGTGTGTGTGTGTGTGTGTGTGTGTGCGCGCGCGTGCGCACGCGCGCATGCATCACATTTCCTTTATCCATTCATCCATCAGTGGACACTTGGGTTTTTTTTCCCCAAGTTTTGGCTATTGTAAATAATGCTGCAATGAACTTGGGGTGCAGACATATCTTCAAGACTGTGATTTTGTTTTCTTTGGATAAACACCCAGAAGTCGAATTGCTGGATCATACAATAGTTCTATTTTTAAGTCTGAGGAACTTCCATATTGTTTTCCTGAATGGCTGCACCATCAAGGAAATTTACAGTTCCAGCAACATGGGAGCAAAGGTTCTCTTTTTCTCATTTCCCTACATCTTTACCAATATTTGTTATTTTACTTTTTTACCAATTCTCTTTATAATGTCCTTTGTCCATTCCTGTTGTTGATGTTGTTGTTAGTTCCTACTTTGAGCAAAATTGAAGTTGGCTACAAACTTCCTCCTACTCCTTCCTTTCTCTCCCCCCAGTATCTAATTTGAAGTACTATTATCTTACCCAATTAATAATAAGCCAAACAGGAGTTTTATTCTATTTTTTTTCTAGGCAATTGTTATTTTCTGAATTTTTATGGTTGTATTCTGACTATACTGTCAAAATATAACATACTACACAATCTTCCTTTTTCCATTATACAGTCTTGGCTCTACTACAAGTATATTAGATGTCCAGGATCCACTCTCATCTGATGCTTCTTACATTGGTTGGCCTAAGTTTGTTCACAGTAGGTTCCTCAAAAAGGGCTCAGCAAAATTTCCCAAGTTCTTGCATGTTCACAAAGTTTTGATGTGGCTTTTATAATTTAGGTCAATTTATATGGATAAAAATATTTGGCACATATTTTAGTTCCTGAAATAATTTTTTACAAAATATTTATTTTGAGAGTACAAACAGGGGAGGGGCAGAGAGAGAGAGGGAGAGAGAGAATCCCATGCAGGATCTGTGCTGTCGGGGCAGAGCCTGATTTGGGGCTAGATCTCACAAACCATGAGATCATGACCTGAGCCATAATCAGGCATCAGATGCTCAGCTGACTGAGCCACCCAAGTGCCCCTTATATCTTTACATCTTAAACACAGTATTCCATTTCCTTCTAGAAAAGAGTACTGATGTCAAAAGTCTAATGTCAAACTAATTTTCTTTTTCTTTTTGCTTCGATGTTCGAATGATTTTTTTCCTTTTCTTTAAACCAAGTAGTTCTATTAAAACAGTGGTTTCTCCCATCAAAACCCTAGAAGAGAAAGCAGGAAACAACCTCCTTGACCTCCACCGTAGCAACTTCTTACTGGACACATCCCCAAAAGCAAGGGAATTAAGAGCAAAAATAAACTGTTGGGACCTCCTCAAGATTAAAAGCTTCTGCACAGCCAAGGAAACAACCCAGAAAATTAATAGGCAACCAACGGAATGGGAAAAGATAGTTGCAAATGACATATCAGATAAAGGGTTGATATCCAGAATCTACAAGGAACTCACCAAACTACACGCCCAAAAAACCAACAACCCAGTGAAGAAATGGGCAGAAGATATGAACAGACACTTCTCCAAAGAGGACATCCAGATGGCCAACAGACACATGAAACGATGCTCAGCATCGCTCCTCATCAGGGAAATACAAATCAAAACCACACTGAGATACCACCTCACGCCAGACAGAGTGGCTAAAATGAGCCAATCAGAGAACTCTAGATGCTGGCGAGGATGTGGAGAAACGGGCACCCTCCTACACTGTTGGTGGGAATGTAAACTGGTACAGCCCCTCTGGAAAACAGTGTGGAGGTTCCTAAGGAAACTAACAATAGAACTCCCCTATGACCCAGCAATAGCACTGCTAGGAATTTACCCAAGGGATACAGAAATGCTGATGCATAGGAGCACATGTACCCCAATGTTCATAGCAGCACTCTCCACAATAGCTAAAACTGGAAAGAGCCTAAGTGTCCATCAACAGATGAATGGATCAAGAAGATGTGGTTTATCTATACCATGGAATACTACATGGCAATGAGAAACAATGAAATCTGGCCATGTGTAGCAACATGGATGGACCTTGAGGGTGTTATGCTGAGCGAAATAGTCAGGCAGAGAAAGACAAATATCATATGTGTGCACGTATAGGAGGATTAGGAGGAGCTTAACGGAGGAACAAGGGGGAGAAGAAGGGCAGAAATGGTGGGGGAAAGGGGGAGAGGCAAACCATGAGAGACTCTTGAATGCTGACAAAAACTGAGGACTGTGGATGTGGGGGGGGGAGGGGGGGCATGGAGGAGGACACTTGTGGGGATGAGCACTGGGTGTTATGTGGAAACTAATTTGACAATAAACTATTTGTAAAAAAAAAAAAAAAAAAAAAGAATTACAAGGAAAAAAAAAAAACAGTGGTTTCTCAACAAACTGATGGTTACTGGGGGGTGGTATGTGAAATTGGTGATGAGAATTAAGACTTGTACTTGTGATGAGCACTGAGTTTCATATGGAATTGTTGAATCACTATATTGTACACTTGAAACTAATATAACACTGTGTTAACTATACTGGAATTTAAATTTAAATTTAATTAAAAAAAAGAAAAAAAAACAGTAGTTCTCAAAGAGTGGTCTATGAACCATAAGGTTCCTGAAATTTTTCAGTGGATTCAATAGGTAAAAACTCTTTTCATAATTATACATTTGCCCTTTTTCATTGTGGTGATATCTGCATTAATAAATAGTCTAAAAAAACCAGTATAGCTTATCATGAACCAATGCACTGGTAACAAATTTTGATTTTATTGAATTCCTCACTGCCAATCATTCACAGTAAAATATATATTACTTTTACTTAAGAATGTCTCTCATTATAAAAACTATTAATTTTGTTAACCTAGTATTCTTTTTTTTATATAGATGGGTTGTATTATTTATTTTTAATGTTTATTTATTTATTTTGATAGAGCATATTAGCTGTGAACGGGCAGAGAGAGAGGGAGACAGGAACTCCAAGTGGGCTCTGCAGAGCCTGACAAGGGGCTCAGTCTCACAGAACCGTGAGATTATGACCTGAGCCAAAATCAAGAGTTGGACACTTAACCAACTGAGCCATCCAGGTGCCCCTATCCATTTAACATTCTATGGGAAGAAATGGGAAGTACACATAAAGCCCTTATGCTGTACACTGAAATGTGATGATTTTCTTAATGAAAAGCACATGTGGAATTGTTTGAGTTGCAAGCCGAACTAGACACTTTTTTTTTTAATGGAACACCACTGTTTTCCTGGAAAGAATGACTTATAGACACACCGTTGTTATTCAGATGTGGACATTTTGAATACATTTCTTGAAAATTAATAAAGTGATGCTATATTTTCAAAATGATTTATTGTCAATGATAAAATGTCATATTTCAAGTGAAAATTAAAATTTCAAGAAACTTGTACCCACTATCATGAGCTTGACAGCTTCCCCCCCAAAAGATTTTTATAATGAGATTGGTGATATATAGATGAAACTGATTCTTTGATACTGTATAACAAACTATGTGAACATTTGGTAAATCTGCATACAGTGAACCAACATTTTCCGAATGACCCATGTTTGATGCTACAAAATTAAGTGCAAGTAAAGAATCAACTTAAAACCCAATGGCTATTAATGTAACAGAGTACAGAAAGTTAATTGATTTGGTTGCAGATTCCACATTGCAACTTAAATTGCAATTTAAGAAATTGCCAATTGTTAAATTTTTGTTAAATTTTGCTCTAGTATCAAAGACTATCCATGATTATCTGAAATGTCTATTGAAATAATCCTTTCTTTTCAAACTATATGTATAAAGACAGGTTTTCTTCCTATACTTCAACCAATATGAGAATATACTTTTACTTGTATCTTACCTTCTTTAAAATACATAGGATTGTATAAAAAATACATAGATAATGACAGGAGTGCTTGAGTGGCTTAGTCAGTTAAGCATATAACTCTTGATTTCAGCTTGGGTCATGATCTCATGGTGTGTGAGTTCAAGTCCTGCCTCGGGCTCTGCTCTGACATGCAGAGCCCACTTTGGGATTCTCTCTCTTCTCCCTCTATGCCCCTTCTGCACTCATGCTATATCTCTCCCTCTCCCTCTCTCTCTCTCTCAAAATAAATAAATAAATGGGAAAAAAATAATTACAATGTTGTGTTGTGCTTATAACTTATCTATATGACAAACTATATGACACTAATAGCACAAAGAGGTGGGGCAGTGGAGCCATACATACGAAGCAATACATATGAAGCAATGCTACCATATTTTCCAGAACTAAATTAGTGTTCAGATGGAGAACACTGTGGTTTAGTAAGATATATTTTGCAATCCCTAGAACAACCACTAAGAAAATACCTTCAAAATGTATTGCTAAAATCAACAGATGATTTTAAATGCTCACTAAAAATATTTGTTTAACACAAAAGAAAATAGGAAAGGAAAATTGAGGAACAAGAAATCAGGAGATATAAAAAAACAAATGTCAAAACAGCAAATGTGATCCAACCTTATCAATAATTACATTAATTATTAATTGCCTACATGACTCAATCAAAAGGCAAAGATTGTCAGATGAGATTTAAAAACCAAGATCCAATGATATAATCTACTAGAGGCACACCTTAGATTCAAAGATACAAGTAGGTCAAAAGTAAAAAGGATTAAAAAAAGATAAGCTATGTATAAACTATAACTATATAAGATCTGTAGTGATTCTATTAATATCAGACAAACTAGACTTTATGACAGAATTACTACTTGAGACATAGAAATTCTACAATAATGCAAGAATCAATATAACAGGAAGATATACAAATTACAAAAACATTTGTACCTAACAACAGAGTCTCCAAATACATGAAGCAAAAATGTATATGTATATCGAATCATCACATTGTGAACTATAAATATCTTCAATTATATTACTCAATTATTCCTCAATAAAGTTAAAAATCAACAAAACTGAAAGGAAAAATAGATAATTATACAATAATAGTTGGAAATTTAAGTAACCCCTTCTCAATAATTGAGAATAACTGGGGAGAAAAATCAGTGAGGATATAGAAGAACTGAACAACACTATTAACTGACACAAATCTAATAGCCATATATTAAACAAGCCATGTAACAATTGCAGAATACACATTCTTTAAAATATGCTAGGCCATAAAACAAGCATCAGTAAAGTTAAAAAGAATGAAAACATACAAAATAGATATTTTGACAAAATTGGAATTATATTCAAAATTTACAGGAGTCTCAAATATGGGAAACTTCAAATATTTAGAAATTAAGCAACACATTATAAATAAACCTTCAGTTGAAAAAAATCACAAGGCAAATTTTAAAATATTTTGCAGTGACTTAAAATGAAAACATGGAATGTCAAAATTTATGGGGTTCAGCTAAAGCAGTACTTAAAAGAAAATACATAGCTTTAAACTCTTATGATAGAAAAGAATGAAGGTCTCTAATAAACAAAGCTTCCACCTTAAGAAATTAGAAAAATAAGAGAAAGTTAAGCCAAATAAAAGCATAAGAAATGAGTTAACGAAGATAAAAACAGAAATCAATGAAATAAAAAAACAGAAAAATAAAAGAAAAAATCAAACATTTTGTTCTCCGAGGAGACCAACAAAATTGGTAACTTCCTAGTTAGATTATCCAATATAAAAGGAGAAGACATAAATTACAAAATCAGTATAGAAAAAATGGGAACATTTTTTCCTAGAAAAAAAGTTTCTAGAAAACTTCCAGAAATTCAAAGAATTTAAAGGAATATTGTAAACAAGGCTATGCAACAAATTAGACCACTTAGATAAAATTGGGAAATTGCTAGAAAGACATAAATGAACAGAATCAACTCAAAAAGGAATAGGAAATGTGAATATATCTAATAACAAATACAGAAATTGATTTAGTAACAAAATGTCTTCCCACAAAGGAAAGTCCCAGATGGCTTCACTATTGAATTCTCTCCAACATTTAAAGAAGAAACAATACTTCACATACTGTTTGAGAAAACAGAAGAGGAAGGAATATTTCCAAACTTATGAAACAGTGGTTACTACCTTGTTGCCAAAGTGGATAAAGATAGTATAAGAAAAAGAAAAAGAAAGCCATCACAAGAAATAAAACAAAACAAATCAAGGTCAATATATGCATAGATGCAAACTACTTGACAAAATACTAGCAAACCAAATCCAACATGACAAAGTGGGATTCACCACAGAATGCAAACATTGTTTTAAAATCCCAAAATCAAATAATGTAAGTAATTATGTGGGAGATAACAGAAAATATATGTTGGTCTCTGCCCCAATTCCTGGCACAGAGCTCCTAAAACCCTTAGAAATTCATAAGTTATGAAGCATCTTTTGTTATATTGAGGTGACCTCGGTGGGCTTCTGGATGGGGGTTGGTCACCAAAAAGACCAAGCTCTGATTAGAAGCTTTGAGTTTTCAGCCCCACCCCTACTTCTCCAGACAGGGGACAGGGACTAGGAATGGAGGTACTAATTCATTGTGCCTATGTGAGGAAGCCTCCATAAAACTCCAATAGTGTGGGATTCGGGGAGCTTCCAGGTTGGTGAACACATCCATGAGCCAGGAGGGTGATCCATCCAACCTGTGTTTTTTGCACCCTCCCAGTCCTGGCCCTATGTATTTCTTCATCTGGCTGTTCATCTGTATCCTTTATCATATCCCTTAATAAACTGGTAAATATTAGTATTTCTTTAAGTTTTGTGGGCTGGTGTAGCAAATTAATCAAACCTGAGATGCTGATCATGGGTGTCTCTGATTTGTAGCCAAGTCAGACAGATGTTGTGGTTAACCTGGGGACCTACTACTTGCGATTGGTATCTGAAGTTGGGAGCATTCTCGTGGGACTGATTCCTTAACCTGTGGGATATGACACTATCTTCAGGATTGAGTTAAATTGCAGAGAATTGTTTGGTGTCAAGGGGAAAATCTCCCACATTTGGTGTCCAGAAGTGTAGCATTCTGTGTGAGTGTGGTCTTAATGTGAGAAGTAAAGGAAACACACAGGAGAAACTCAGGAAGGAAAGATTGAGGTTTTCCCTATCTGGAAGGTATAAAACAGTTTTTTCCCCCTGACTCACAATGTTAATAGGACGGAGGATAACAACACAATCATCTCAATAAATGAAGAAAAAGTACTTGAAAAAATCCATCTTCCATTCCTGATCAAAAACTCACAACACACTAAGAATAGAAGGAAACCCTCAACCTCATAAAGGGCATCTAAAAAACCCATAGCTAACATCACACTTAATAGTGAATGATTTCTACTTAGGGGAAAGGAAAGATGACTGCCTTCACTACTTCCATGCCACAATATACTGGAGGTCCTGACCCTTCAATAAGGAAAAAGAGCTGTAGGGAGGGGCAGGGACAAAGAGAGAGGAAACTGAACGCATCTAAATTGGAAAGAGGAAGCAAAAATTTTTTTATTTGCAGATTACATATCCTGGATGTAGAAAATCCCAAGCATCCACAAAACAAACAAAAACAAAACCAGAAACAAACAAAAAAGAACTACTAGGAGTAATAAATGAGTGTAGTATGACCACAAAATATAAGGTCAATGGTCAAAGCTAGAAGTATTTCTATGTACTACTAATAAAGAACCTGAAAATAAAATTTAAAAAACAGTTCCATTCATAACATTGTAAGTAACACACTTAGTAACAAATTTACCTAACGAAGTAGAACACCTGTACGCTGAAAACTATAAAACATTGTGAAGAGATGGGGCGCCTGGGTGGCTTAGTCGGTTAAGCGACCGACTTTCGCTTAGGTCATGATCTCGCGGTTCGGGGTTCGAGCCCCGCGACGGGCTCTGCGCTGACTGCCAGCTCAGAGCCTGGAGCCTGTTTCATTCTGTGATTCCCTCTTTCTGACCCTCCCCTGCTCACGCTGTCTGTCTGTCTGTCTCTCTCTCTCCTAGAAATAAATAAAACATTAAAAAAAAAAAAACATTGTGAAGAGAATTACAGATCTAAATAAATGGAGTGACATTTTATAGATTGGGAGGTTCAAAATGATCAAGATAGATTTTCTCCCCAAATTGATCTATAACTTCAACACAACCCGTATCCAATTTTGAGTAGGTTCTTTTAGTCTACAAAAAGATTGAGAAGCTGATTCTAAAATGTATATTGAAATGCAAAGGACCTAGAATAGCCAAAACAAGTTTGAAATAGATGAACAAGGGGTTGGAGGACTTAGAGTACCCAATTAAAAAACTTACTATAAATCTATAGTAATCGAGACCATGTAGGATTGGTACAAGGAGAGAAATATGAATCAGTGGAACAGAATTAAGAGTTCTGAAATTTATGGTCAATTAATTTTTGACAAAGATTATTAGATAATTCAATAAAGCCAAAGGCAGTCTTTTCAATAAATGACCCTGGGACAATTGAATAGCCATCTGCAAAAAGTAAAAACAAACAAAAAAAAAACTTAGACTCTTAGTGCAAATCATACATAAAAATCAACTCAATTGTTCATAGGCTTAAATGTGAAAGGTAAACCTATAAAACTACAAAACTATGATAAACAGGAAAAAGTCTTCATAACCTTGCATTAGACAAAAAGTTATTAGATACACTGCCAAAAGTATAATCCATTAAAAATTGATAAATTGAGTTTAATAAAAATTAAAAACGGGGCGCCTGAGTGGCTCAGTCGGCTAAGCGTCTGACTTCGGCTCATGTCATGATCTCACCATTCGTGGGTTCAAGCCCCGTGTCCGGCACTGTGCTGACAGCTAGCTCAGAGTCTGGAGCCTGTTTCAGATTCTGTATCTCCCTCTCTCTCTGACCCTTCCTTGCTCATGCTGTCTCTCTCTCTCAAAAATAAATAAAACATAAAAATTTAAAAAAAATAAAAAACTTTTGTGTTTCAAAAGTCACCATGAAGAAGATGAAAATTTTAGCTACAAAGATAAAGTTTTGCAAATCATACATCTGATTTAAAAAACTTGCAAAAAACTTGTATCCAAAACATATAAACAATTCTTCAACTCAATAAGAAGTAAACAAAATTTGAAAGAAAAAACTGACAGATTATTTGAATAAATATTTCATTAGAGAAGATGAATGAATGACTAATAAACATGAAAATATGCTCAACATCATTAGTTATTAGGAAAAAAAACTGAAATGATAATAAGAGGGGCACCTGGGTGGCTCAGTCGGTTAAGAGTCCAACTCTTGATTTTGACTCAGGTCATGATCTCATGATTAGTGAAACTGTGTCCCACACTGAGCTCTGTGCTGATAGCCCAGAGCCTGCTTGGGATTCTCTCTCTGCCCTTCTCTTCCCACTCAGGCACTCTCTCTCAAAATAAATAAATAAACTTAAAAAAAAAAACCCATAATGAGATACCACTACACATCTACCAGAATGGCTATAATTTGAGAGAGAGAGAGAGAGAGAGAGGGAGAGAGAGAGAAATATTGACAAGGAAGTGGAGAAACTGGAACTTTCCTACCCTGCTAGTAGTAATATAAAATGGTATAGACTCTATAAAATGGCAGGTGTTTCTTAAAATACTAAAAATGTATAATTCAGCAATTGTATTCTTAGGAATCTAAGAAAAAAAAATCTTTGTTCACACAGAAATATATACATAAATATTCTCAGAACTATTATTCATTATAGTCTCAAACTGGAAATAACTCAGATTTTCATCAACTAGTAAACGGATAAACAAAATGTGCTATACCCATATAGTGGAATACTATGTAGCAACATAATGGAATGAATATCTGATACATTCAATGACATAGATGAACATCAAAATCATTATGCCAAGAGAATAACCCCAGACACATAATGCTACCTATTGTATAAGTCAATTTACATGAAATATTCAGAAAAGGCAAACTAAGAGAAACAAAAAGTAGATAAGAGGCTGAGGTGGGAGCAGTGATTAACTGTAGAGTAGCATGATGAAACTTTTGGGGATGATGGAAATGGATGGTGGTGATGACCGCACAACTGTAAACTTACTGAAGTAAAAAAATCACCAAACTACATTTACAATGAGTGGATATTAAGCTATAGAAATCATACCTTAATAAAGTGGTTAAAATTTTTTAAGTTAAAATTCTTATGAGGAAATAACAAATAATATTGTTAGACACATTTAAGGATAAACTTTCATTAGAAATTACATTAAATTTGCGCTCTGTCCTATAAAATTTGAGAGCTAGGATCATGACTTTCCAGGGAGCCCAAATATTTGGGGCTTTTAAGCAGCAAGTGAGATCACAGATGCACTGGTATTCTGAGACAAAAGAGAGTCACAGAAATCTCCTAAGACCTACCATGGAGAATATAAAAGCTTGGCTCCTAAAGGATTCTGGGCCTCTCTATGATTAGATTATTCCAGACTGCAGGTTTTTCCCAAAATGACTACCTAGCCAGGACACGGGATGCCATCAGAGCAGATGGTTTGAGCCAACGAGGTCTCATGTCAGTGGTTTGAATCCAGTTGGCTTCCTCCATCAGTGCCATTTTATTCCCTGAAGATTCTCACCACTGGCTTCTGACTTTCAGTTGAAGGAAGACTTTCCAAAATGAGAATGAGGGAAGCTTGAATGGAGAGACAAAAATCAAGTCTGCAGAAGCCAGTGTGGTTCGAACATGGAAATTATCTGCTCTAGCCTAGGTGTCAGAGTTGGGACATTGGGTATATAATTTAGTCAGAAGTCCTGAGTTCATGTTCGGGCTCTGAGTATGTTACTAGCAAGCCATGTGACCTTGGGCCAATAATTTAACTTCTTAAAGACTTTTAATGTGAAGATAAAGTAATAATGATGCCTTCCTGGTAGTTACGAACAACACATTCATTTAGAGAGACTGCATGTCAATTCTGTGTCCTTTTGTCTCTTTTTACAGTCTTTCTTTTAAAGTCTGTTTTGTCCAATATAAGTATTGCTACCTCAGTTTTCTTTAGAGGGCAATTTGCATAATAAATGTTTCTTCACCTCAAACTGCATGTATCTTTAAGTCTGAAATGAGTCTTTCAGACTCATGGCATCTTTTATACATTTTGTCACCCTACATCTTTTGATTAGAACATTTTGTACATTGACATTCAAAGTAATTATTGATAAGTATGCCTTTATTGTCATTTTGTTACTTGTGGGGTTTTTGTAGTTTCAAGTTTTTATTTAAATTCCAGTTAGTGAACATACAGTGTAATATTAGTTTCAGTAGAATTTAGTGATTCATCATTTATATACAACACCCAGTGCTCATTATAGTAAGTGCCCTTCTTAATACCCATGTAATCCATCCCCTGCCCACCTCCCCTCCAGCAATGCTGAGTTTGTTCTCTATAGTTAGGATTCTGTTTTATGGTTTCTGTCTCTCCCCCATTCCCCCTTGTTCTTTTATTTTGTTTCTTAAATTCCATATGAGTGAAATCATATATTTGTCTTTCTCTGACTTATTTCACTTAACAAAATACACTCTAGTTCCATCCATACTGTTGAAAACAGCAAGATTTTATTATTTTTTATGGCTGAGTGATATATATGATAGATCTTCATCCATTTGTCATTTGATGGGCATTTGGACTCTTTCCATAATTTGGCTATTGTTGATAATACCACTATAAACATTGGGGTGCATGTATTTCTTTGAAACAGTATTTTTGATTGTTTCTGCAGTTACCTGATCATTTCTTCTCTTGCTCTCTTTTCTCAGTTTGCTGGCTTTCTATACTGGTATACTTGGATACCTTTCTCTTTATTTTTTGCTATTACTGCTTTTTTATTTGTGATTATCATTAAATTTATATATAACATCTGCATATAGTAGTCTATATTAAGTTGATGGTTACTTAAGTTTGAGACAATTCTTTTCTCTTTTCTCCCATATTTTTGGTATATGGTGTCATACTTTACATCCTTTTATTTTGTGAGTCTCTTGACTGATTTTAACAGATATACTTACTTTTACTGCTTTTATGTTTCATATTTTTCTTACTCTTACTTATGGTCTTTCCTTTCCACTCACAGTCCCTTTTAAAATTTCTTGTAGGGCTGATTTAATGGTCATGAACTCCTTTATCTTTTGGTTTGTCAGGGAACCTCTTTATCTCTTTTTTTTTTCTGAATGATAGCCTTGCTTGATAGAGTATTCTTGGCCACAGATTTTTTTCTTTGTTAGCTCTTCGAATATATCATACACTCCTTTATGCAAAGTTTCTGCTGAAATTCTGCTGATAGCCTTATGGGGTTTCCCTTTTATGTAACTGTCTCCTTTTCTTTTTCTGCTTTTATTTATTTATTTTAAGTTTTATTTATTTCTAGGAGAGAGAGAGAGACAGCGTGAGCAGGGGAGGGTCAGAGAGAGAGGGAGACACAGACTCTGAAACAGGCTCCAGGCTCTGAGCTGGCAGTCAGCACAGAGCCCGACACAGGGCTCGAACCCACAAACCGTGAGATCATGACCTAAGCGAAAGTCCGACGCTTAACGGACTAAGCCACCCACGCGCCCCTCTTTTAAAGATAAAATTCTCTTTATCACTATTGTTTTGCCATTTTATTTACTATGTGTCTTGGTGTGGATCTCTTTGGGTTGATTTTGTTGGAGGTGCTCTGTGTCTCATGGATCTGGATGTCTGTTTCCTTCTCCAGATTAAGCAAGATACTATTTCTTCAAATAAATATTCTGCCCCCTTTTTCCTTTCTTCTTCTGGGAACACTATGATATGAGTGTTATTATGCCCGATGGAATCGCTGACTTTCCCAAGTCTATTCTTATTTTGCCTAATCTTTTTCCCCCACTCTCATCTGTTCCACTTCATTATTTTCCATTACTCTGTTCTTGAGTTTGCTAATTTGTTCCTTTGCTTCCTCAAGCCTGCTATTTATTCCATATAGTGTATTTTAATTTTATTTATTATGTTCTTCATCTCTGATTGCTTCCTTTTAATGTTTTCTATCTCTTTATTAAGGGTCTCACTTAATTCTTTTCTCAAGGCCATTGAGTATCTTTATGATTATTACTTTAAATTCTCTATCAGCCATATTACTTATCTCCATTTTACTTAGGTCTCTTGCTATGATTCTTTCCCATTCTTTCATTTGGCACATATTCCTCTGTATCCTCATTTTATATAGTTATCTGTGTCTGTTTCTCTGTATTAGAAATGTTAGCTACATCTATTGCTCTTGAACACAATGGCCTTATGAACAAGAGTTCCTACAGTTCTTTTTTCTTTTAACTTTTTAAAAAGTTTCTGAGAGAGAGAGACAGTGTGAACAAGGGAGGGTCAGAGAGAGAGGGAGATAAAGAATCTGAAGCAGGCTCCAGGCTCTGAGCTAGTTGTCAGCCCAGAGCCCGATGCAGGGCTTGAACCCACAAACCGTGAGATCATGGCCTGAGCCGAAGTCGGACACTTACCCAACTGAACCACCCAGCGCCCCGAGTTCCTACAGTTCTGTGCGGTGCAGTGTCCCCTGTTCACCAGAACCTGCCATTTCAGGAGTGTCTCCTATGTGTGCTGCATGCACTCCACTGTTTTCTCCTGGCCACATTTTCCTTCAGTGCAGTCATTTGCAGAGGCTCCCTTTGCCTCTTGCGGGCAGTGTTTCACTCCCAGCTGGGGTGGGGTGTACAGTTTTAACAAGGTGCATGCTGGTTTGCTTGTGAAATGAGACGCCTTTGCCACCGAGACCAGAGCCATATGGGCAGGGTGTGCATTTTAACAAGGTGCAACTCAGGCTTCTGCAGATCCTGCCGCTGCTTCCACTGGGATCCAGGCCCTGCAAAATGTGCAGGTGGGAGAGACAGTGTTGGCAAGGTTTGCACTGGTCTTCTGAAGGAGGGAAGCTGCAGCACTGGGACTGAGGCAAGCATGCCTGGAAAGGGTGGATCTGCCAAAGCCCAGGAGGTGGGAGTTGGTGTAAGCAAAACTAGGTAGTTGGTTCCTGCAGGTGGCCAGGCATTTGTGCTGGTAGTGGTGGAGGAAAATCACGCCTGTCATCTCCTTTGTTCCTGGAGGGGTCTCCCTCAGGGATATGCTCTAAAATGAGTAAACTACTCTCCCTTCCATATGTTTCTCGCATTTTTCAAACTGCTGCTTCTAAGCTATACCTCCACAAGGTGTTTGTCATGTCATTTTTTAAGGGTGGGGACTCAGCTTCTTGTTGTCCTCCTGGTTCTCCCAGAGCTAAGCCTGCTGATTTTTAAAATTCTAGGCTTTAAGTCTCACTAGTTACATGAACCCATAAAATTCAGCTCCTCTAGTTTTCAAAGGCACATATTGCAGGGATTCGTTTTATTCGTGCAGGCTCCCTAGTGTGAAAGTGTTTCTCACTCTCTCCGTATCCACAGCTCCCTCCCCACACTGATAGCCACAGTCCCCTTCAATCCCCACTGCGTTTGTACCCTTTGTATCCTCTTCAATGTCATCTCTTCTCTACCTTTAGCTGCAGAGGTTGTTCTGCCAGTCTTCAAGTCACTTTCTGGGTTATTTAGGCTGATGTGAGTGTTGTCTAGTTGTATCCATGAGATGAGGTGCGCTTAGGGTCCTCTTACTCTGCCATCTTGGCTTCTGGTCACCTTCCAACTATGATTTTAGAATTGTCTATGTTTTGCTCTGAAATGTTTTATTTTACACATTTTTGATGTTTATTTATTTATTTTTCTTCCTTAGTTTGTCAAGTTGGTTTACATATAACACCCAGTGCTCATCCCCACAAGTGCCCTCCTCCATGCCCATCACCCCCCTTCTGCTCTCCCCCACCCCCATCTGCCCTCAGTTTGTTCTCAGTATTCAAGAGTCTCTCATGGTCTGCCTCCTTCCCTTCCTCTCCCCCACTATTTTTCCCCTTCTCCTGCTTTCTCCTCCATTAACTTCCTCCTAATCCACCTATATGTGCAAACATGATATTTGTCCTTCTCTGCCTGACTTATTTTGCTCAGCATTAACACCCTCTAGTTCCATCCATGTTGCTACAAATGGCCAGATTTCATTCTTTCTCATTGCCATTTTTGAATCTATGTTATTAGAATAATACAAATTTAGTATTATGATGTCTTCCTATCAGAGAGCCTTCTTATTATCATGAAATAAAAACTATTTCTAGTAATAGTTCTTGATTTAAGGGATCCTTTATCTAATATTTGTATAGCTATATAAGTTTTTTATTAGTGTTCACATGGTATATGTATTTTTATTTTAGAGAGAGAGGGAGAGAGTGGAGGAGAGGGGCAGAGGAGAGAATCTTAAGCAAGCTCCATGCTCTGTGAAGAGACTGATGTGGGGCTCAATCCAATCCTATGACCCTGGGATCATGACCTGAGCTGAAATCAAGAGTCGGACACTCAACCGACAGAACCACCCAGGCACCCTTTCATGGTATATATATATTTAATACTTTACTTTCATCCTTTCTGTGCTCTTATATATTAAATGTTACTTTTGTGAGGAAGATAAAATTGGGTTTCTTATTATCCTGTCTGCCAATCCTCTACTAATTATATCAGTAATTATTGATATGGTATGGTTTCTATAACAAATTTACTATAGGTTTTCTATTTAACTCATATATTTTTTTGTTCCTTTCTTTTTGTCCTTTCTTCTTTTAGACTTGTCAAATAATTTTAGTAATTATTTTAAAAATCCATATTTTCCATCTATTAGTTTGTTAGTTATATATGCTTCATTTGATAATATTTTAGAGACAAAACAAGCATCCCTAACAGTCTAACAAAATGCAATACCTTACCACTTCCTTGATACTGGCAGAAGCTGAGAATCTTTGAATTCTATTTACCAACCACCACCTTCAAGTTATTATTATTAGGCATTTTAGTTCTATATATATTTTAAATTCCAAAAGACCTAGTTGTTGCTTTGTATAATATGTATTCACTTATATTTGTCCACACATTTACTTTTTCTGTCCCCTTTCTTTCCATCTTATATTCTATATTTCCATGCAGGATTATTTTTATTCTACCCAAAGAACTCCCTTTCATTATTCTCTTCATGAAAGTCTGTTGGCAACAAATTCCCTCAGTTTCCATTTGCCTCAAAAATTTATTTCGCCATCATTTTAGAAGCGTATTTTACTAGTCTAAGATTCTAGATTTTTTCTTATTTTTCTTTCATCACTTTACAGATGCCAGTACATTATCTTCTGCATTTTATCATTTTTGTTGAGAAGGCAACTGTCATTTTTATTGCTGTTTCCTTGTAGATAATATGCTCCCCCCCCCCCCCCACCGCCCTTTCTGGCTGCTTTAAAGAATTTCACTGTCTTGGTATTCAGCAGTTTTACTATGATATGGATGTGGTTTTCTTTTTTTTTTTTTAATGTTTTTTTAATGTTTTTTTATTTATTTCTAGGAGAGAGAGAGAGAGAGAGAGAGACAGCGTGAACAGGGGAGGGTCAGAGAGAGAGGGAGTCACAGACTCTGAAACAGGCTCCAGGCTCTGAGCTGGCAGTCAGCACAGAGCCCGACGCGCGGCTCGAACCCACGAACCATGAGATCATGACCTAAGCGAAAGTCGGACCCTTAACCGACTAAGCCACCCAGGCGCCCCTGGATGTGGTTTTCTTTGCATTTCTCTTCCTTGAGGTTCTCTGACCTTGAATATGGAGATTGATATTCATAGTTTTGAAAAATACTCATTCAATACTCTTTGAATATTGGTTTTTGTCTCATTCTTTTTCTTTTACTCTCCTTCTGAAATTATACTTACGTATATTAGGCACTATGAATGTATCCCACATGACCCCTGTATTGTGCATGTTTTCTTTTTTGTCCTCTCTTGGCACTTGACTTCTCTTCTAGTTAACTAATTCCATGTTTGGCTGTGTCTAATCCGTTGTTGAAACTACCCATTTAATTATTAATTTCAGATTTTATTTTTTGGGTTCCACTAGATCCATCGGCTCTTTATAATTTACATTTCTTAGTTTTAAATCTTTTCATTTATTCTATCTACCTTGTCTCCATTTTATTTAACATATTATGTTTCATCTAAAGCCCCCTATCAGCTACCTCCAATGTATGAATCCTATGTGACTCTGCTTCTGTTCATGTCTTAAGATCTACTCTGATATTAGTGTAGCTTCACCACCATCTTTTGATTAGTGTTTCTTTCATAGTTTCTTTGTATTATTTTCTTTCAACCTTTCTGTGCTCTTGTATTTAATATATGTAAGTAGTATATGCTTGTTTTTCTTTTCCATACTGGCAATGTTAGTATCTAGATTGTGGAGCTGTATTTTTTTTTTTTTTTGCTTCTTTCTATGGTTAATTTAAAAATTTTTAATTTTAATTAAGTATAATCAATTCAAATACTCAACATTATGTATTTAGGGAAAAAAAAGGAAGAGAGTTTCCACTTACTGTTGTCTTCCACATGAGAGGAATCCTCTGCTCTCTGTTGGGCAGAGAAACTATAGGGCTGACCATCTCAAACCAGCCAGGGATTTAGTTGGGTTATGGCTATTTTGCAGTCACACCTCAGATAAAATCAGTATTTCTCTCATCAATCCATATTTTCTGATTGAGAGCCTGAAAATCTCAAATTTCTCAGCTTTGAAAGTCTTCAGGAGATCTGGGGTTCCCAGCTCAGCCTCTCCTCAGACAGCTTCAACCTGGCTAGCATCTGTCCTGAGGACATGGGTGGTGATCTTGAGGCAGATTTCTTCAACTGGTAGATCTTTGGAGACTTCATATATTTCTCTCTGGCTTTTAAGAAGATATTGGTTTAGCGTGCTAGTCATACATTCAGCTTGAGGTTTTGATTATGGGCCTCTCAAGTTTCTTTTTTTTTTTTTTAATGTTTTTTAAATTTATTTCTCAGAGAGAGAGAGAGAGAGAGAGAGGGAGATACAGAATCCAAAGCAGGCTCCAGGCTCTTAGATAGCTGTCAGCACAGAACCTGACTTGGGACTCAAACCCATGAACCATGAGATCATGACTTGAGCCAAAGTCGGACGCTTAACTTACTGAGCCACCCAGGCACCCAGGGCCTCTCAAGTTTCTTATCTCTCCTCCAGACCCAGACAACTACTAATGCATCACTGGTTTCCTCTGCTTCTGTGGATGGTCCCTTTCTGGTGCAAATCTCATTCTCACTTGTGGTGGCAAATGGCCCCAGAGAAGAGGAGGGACGCAGCTCATTCATAACAGTGCTGGTTCTCTGAAATGTTAGTTCATTTAATCCTCATAGTTCTCACAGCTTTCCTCTGCTGTCATTAAAAATAATATATATCCAGGCTTTTTTGTTGATACAATGGGAGCATTCATCTACCATATCTTACAGGATCCTACCCAGAAGCGAAAATCAAGACCCTATTTTTTGTTTATTTGTTTGTTTGTTTTTAATATCTTTGGAAAGGAAAATCCCCTGCTCCCAGGGTCACAGGGATCAGGTCACATCAGGATTTTTGCTTCAATACTTTTGATGGGAATCTTCAGCTTAATATACATTTCCTCCCAAATATTAGTCATAAGCATACCATAACTATTCTCTTAAAGAACATCTTGGGGAAAAGGAAAAATTTGGCCTTAGGTCCTTAACAGAGATTATCAAGGAAGGAGGGAGGTATTCTGTGGTAATGCAAGTTTTAAGTGAGGAAGCAAAAAGTGGATTGGAGTAGGAATTGTAAGGGTGTGGTTTGACATTGGTCTCTGCCACTCACTAGGTTATACTGGGCAAGCCACTTTTCTCAGTCTCAGTTTACTGGAATTTGAAATAAGATTTTTTTCAACTCTAAAACGTATATCTTACTTACTACACCAATGCTGTTACAATTGCACGTAGGGGATCCTTGACTTGGATCTTGTCTGTCTGAAATAGGCCTTAATGCAGTAGAAGTCCTAGAAGAGAATAGTGGCTTTCTGGTTGCCATGAAAAATGGATAATTGTCCTCTGAAATTATTTCATCAGTACTGGAGTGGAATGAAAATGAGAGGACTCAAGGTTAGGGGAAGGCAAAAAGGGCTGAGGACAGTCACGATCTACTTACTCTCTCCTTCCATCTAAGAGGGCTGAAAACCCAAAAGTTGAGAATCCTGGAGCTGAACAGAGGATTTCCCAATATCCTATGGTTCTGAGAAACAGAAAGCCACCCTAAGATGTCATGAAAAGCAGGCCAGGGACTGGAGGCGGTGTGAAGACAAGGCATGACATAGTCTGAAGGCCTGTGTCAATTCATCACCACTCCTTTGACCTAGTTTAGGGACTGTCAGTCGGGTGGCATCTGCTGCAAGAGAAAGAAATCTAACACATAAACACAAATCGGGGGAAGATAACAGAGCTATTTGGGACAGGAGACAGATTAAGAAACAGAAAATTTTCCCTATGGATTTTAGCCTGTTTCTTTTTCTACTTTTGTATTTGAGCAATGCCCTGATTCTTTTTTGTTCCCAGACAACTAGGGTATTTGAGCACAAGATGACAGAGACTTAACTCTAGTTTTATTAATTCCATCTGGGACAGAGGAGATAAGGTAGGTCCTGGGATTGTGCCTTCATAGAGGAATTGATTATATTCTGACTTTTTCTGCATAGAGTGAAGAACTAAAGTCTTGCAAGAATGTTAGATCTAGTCTCAATATTGAGCTTATTTCATTAATGCATTTTTTCCTGAGTACTCACATGGACTCTTGATTCTTCATTCACCCTCTAAGCCAAAATAAGGGAGACTGATGGTCATAAAACCCAACAGGCCTATGATGATAAAATGAGAAAACTGATCTGATCAAGCCCAAAACAGGTTGAATCAAATTAGTAGCTCCCTAATAGTGATTGAGCAGTCAACCATTCTAAGTATGCTTTGAGAAAACTGCCTTTGTAAGCTAGCAAATTCTGAGAACGAAGTTCTTTACAAGTGTTATGTCATTTTCTCATCTTAGGAACTAAATGGGGAAGTACTATATTGTTATCCACATTTAATTCTGTGTGCTAGATACTGGTTTTGATACTCAGCATCATGCTGGCCCTCTTAACCTCTCCTAGGCTTAAAGTGACTGACATTTTAGAAACCTTGTTTCCCAGACTATCTGTAGCAGGTGAATCCCTGTCCATGGTCTCCTTCACTTTAATGTCTCTGATGTCTTGACTCCTTGGCTTCTTGTGTAAAAGTTGGATTAAGTTGTCCCAAGGGCCTCTCCCAGTTCTATCATTTGATGGCTTTAGTACCATCCACCCCTCCGTAATCTTGGTTTCCATTACTTAGAGCCTTCTTGTTTCTCCAAAAGCAAATACCTGCAGAGTTTTGTCCTATACACAAAACTTTCAGAGGTATCTCCTGAGGACAGTCAAGATCTCTCACAGATCTTTTAACAGACAGTCAAGAATTCTCACAGATACTTGTAATGCAGTAGCACTAACTCCTTTTTAGAGACAAGTAAACTCAAGCTGAGAAATGTAAGTGAATTTTCCTTGGGTATGCTGACTTTAAAGGCCGTGCTTTCCACACCACCCCACAGAGCCTCTCTCACGGGCCTTCTCCCTCTATCTACCCTGTTTCTTTGTGCTGATACATTGTGGGCTAAACCCAGGGCTCAGGCTTTGCTCTCTGCTTGTTTCCCAGGAAACCAGTCCATCAGGGAGTTCACCCAATTATATGGTTTCAATTACTACTTGTTGAGAGAGAATCTTTACTCCTGGCTCTTAACCTAGATGTGATTTCCTATCTACATGCAAGGCCACTTACGATTTTGTAGGCATTTTTCCCTTTCTTGAGGCACTTTCTCCTCATATCCATGTATTTTAGAAGTGCATTGGTATAAAGATAAAAATGTTAGTATATATGAAAACATTTTCTCTAGATTTTTTTCTTTTGATCATAAAAGAAATAAAAACAGTTTTGTGAACTCCCTTAAAGTATTATATGCTCTAGGCACTCTGCCTATTCTATGTAATGAATAAGTAGGTCCTTGCACACATGATCCTTCTGAGACTGTGAACTAACCATCTAAAAGAGTTAGACAGAATAAACCTCAGAGCTCATACAGGCTAGGGAATAAATAGTTCTGGTTTCCACCAACCAGAGTAGAAAATCTCATAATTCTTTTTAAAAATTTTTGATGGTTTATTTATTTCTGAGAGAGAGAGAGAGAAAGAGAGGGACAGCATGAACAGGGGAGGGTCAGAGAGAGAGAGGGAGATACAGAATCTGAAACAAGCTCCAGGCTCTGAGCTAGCTGTCAACACAGAGTTTGATGTGGGGCTCGAACCCATGAATGGTGAGATCATGATCTGAGCTACTGAAGTCGGATGCTTAACTGACTGAGCCACCCAGGTGCCCCTGAAAATTTCATGATTCTTAAAGCATGAAGTAGAAACTTTCTAAGTGGGGTTAAATCTTAGCCCTAGATTAAATGCTGCTTTTGTTCCACCTAAGAAAGCTTACAAGTAAGTCCTGAAAGGATTAAATGGTTTAGAAGTAACTTAGATACATCACAGAATAAAGTTTAGGCTGGGGTGCCTGGCTGGCTATATCACTTAGGCATCCAGCTCTATTTCCACTCAGATCACAATGTCAGGCTCATAAGATAGAGCCCCAAATTGAGCTCTGTACTGGGAATGGAGCTGGCTTAAGATTTTCTCTCTCCCTTTCCCTTTGCCCTTCCCATGTGTGTGAGTGCTCTCTCTCTCTCTATCTCTCTCTCTCAAAAAAAAAAAAAGAATTAAAAGAATTAGAATTAGAAGAAGTGGAAGTAGAAGTAGAAGTAGAAGAAGAAGAAGAAGAAGAAGAAGAAGAAGAAGAAGAAGAAGAAAGCTCAGGCATACTTATAGGAGTAGAAAAATATCCAGCATCCAAAAGGTAAAATCCGCAATGTCTCTGGCATTCAATCAACTGTTATTAGACATAGCAAAGACTTAATAAAATAAGGCCCATAATAGGAATAATCAGTAAACTTAAAGAGACTCAGAAATAACACAGATGATATTGTTAGTAGATGAGGACACTTAAACGGTTATTATAAATGTATTCAATATGTTCAAAAAGCTTAGAGGAAAGATTACACATGTTAGTGGAGACAGGGAAGATGAAATCTCCAAACATCAAGAAATGAAAACCACAGCATCTGAGATGAAAAATACACCATATGGAATTAACAGCAGATTAAAGATCGCAAAATAAAATATTAGTGAACTTACAAACAATTAGAAAGCAACAGAACAATTGAAACCTCCAATAAAACTCAGAGAAAAAAAAGGCTGAAAAAAAATTGTCAGTTATCAGTGGAACATTTAATTGTAATCCCCAAGAAGGGGAGGGGACAGAGGAAATATTTTAAGATTTAATGGCAAAAAGTTTGCAAGCTTCATGAAAACTACAAACCCACAGTATCAAGCACATTAAAATCCAAGCACAAGAAATGTGAAGACCATTACACTAAGACACATTGTAATTGTATTAGTTTCCCAAGGCTGTTGTAACAAATTACCATAATAGGATGGCTTAAAACAATAGAAATTTATTTCACAATTCTGAAGGCTGGTAGTCTGAAATCAAAATGTCAGCGGGGCCTTGCTCTCTCTGATAGCTATAGAGGTAGATCCTTCCTTGCCTCTTCCTAGATTCTGGTGGTTGCCAGAAACTTTTGGTGTTCCTTGGCTTTTAGCTGCCTCACTCCAAACTTTGCCTCCATCATCACATGGAGTTCATTCTGTGTCTTTACATGACATTCTCCTCTCTGTGTATGTGTGTTCAAATTTGTCTTATCTTAAAAGGACACTATATTTGGACTAGGGTCCATCCTAAACCAGTATGACCTCATATTAACTGGATTATATTTGCAAAGACTATTTGCAAATAAGTTCACATTCACAGATATCAAAGCTTGGGACTTGGACATATTATGTGGGGCAACATAAATTTATACACTATAATAATCAACTTACCTAAAAACTAGTAATTAAGAGAAAATCTTAAAAGCAGCCAGATGGGAGAAAAAATTATGTACATATGTACAAAGGATGATAGCAGATTTTTCACTGAAAAGAATGTAAGCCAAAAAAAGGACAAGGAAGCAGCATCTTTAAATTCCTGGAGAAAAAAGCCATCAAACTAGAAAAATATGTTTCATGAAAAAAGGTGGAATAAAGATTTCAGACACACAGATACTGAAAACATTCATCACTAGCAAAACTACTATAAGAAATGTTGAAGGAAGTCCTCCAAGCAGAGGGAAAATGACACTAGATGGAAATCTGAATCAGCCAAAGAAATGAAGAGCACTAGAGATGGTAACTATGTGGGTAAATACAAATTAATTTTTATTATTATGTATATCTTTTTATAAAATAATTGTTTAAAGCAAAAATAACAGGGGTGCCTGGGTGGCTAGGTCAGTTAAGTGTCCACCTTCAGCTCAGGTAATGATCTTGCAGTTTGTGAGTTTGAGCCCCCTGTCAGGCTCTGTGCTGACAGCTCAAGACAAAAAAGGAGATAAAATGGAGTAAAAACACTCAGTGTCCTAAAAGAAGAGAGAAAAATGAAAAGAGGAAGAAAGAACAAATGGACAAGTAGAAGACAAATAAATATATAAAAGATATAAACCTAACTATAGAAAACATCACATCAAATTTAAATATATATCCCAAGTAAAGTCAGAAATAGTCAGGTTGACTTAAAAAGCAAAAAACTATATGCTGCATACAACTCACTTTAAATATAAAGATACAAATTGGCTGAGAGTAAAGAATGGAAAATTATATATCCTGTGAACACTAATCTTAAAAAAAGCTGAAATTAATATATTAATATAAGACAGAGTGGATTTCAGAACAAAGAATGTTACCAAGGATAAGTTTATACTTTTTATAATGATAAAAGGTCAACTCATTAAGAGACTATAAAAACCTTAAGTGTTTATGCACCTAGTGACAGAATTTTCAAATACATGAAGCAAAACTACAAGGAAAAATGGACAAAGCCACAACGACTGTTGGATATTTCATTATTGCTCTTTCAGTAATTGATAAAACAAGTAGATAGAATATCATTAAGGTATAGAAGACTTAGTATAATGAACCAATTTGACCTAATTGACAATTATGGAATACTCCATCCAACAAGGACAAAATATACATTCTTCTCAAGTTCACTTGAAACATTAAAAATAGACCATATTCTGGGCCATAAAAGAAGTCTCAAATGTGAAAGCATTCAAAATACATAAAGTATGCTTATTGACAATGATAGAATTAAATTAGAAATTAATAACAGATCTCTGGGAAATTCCTAATAAATTGGAAATTTAAAAATACACTTCTAAATAACATACAAGTCAAAGAATAAATAAAAATAAAAAGTATTTTTTAAACAAGTCTAGAGAGATTTAAGTATTGGAGGATTTTTTTTAAGGTTTATTTTTCAGAGAGAGACAGACAGAGAGTGAGGAGGGGAGGGGCAGAGAGAGACACACACACACAGAATCTGAAGCAGGCTCCAAGATCTGAGCTGCCAGCACAAAGCCCAATGTGGGGCTTGAACTCATAAACTGCGAGATCGTGACCTTGGCAAAAGTTGGATGCCCAACTGATTGAGCCACCCAGGCACCCCCAAAACTATTTTTAACTAAGTGAAAATAAAAACATACCACAGCAAAATTTGTGTCAGTAGAAGGAAATTTATAGTACTTAATTCCTGTGTTATGAAAGAAAAAATAGTCTCAAACCAACGATCTTAGCTTCCAACTGCAAACCAGTTAAATGGAGAGAAAACTAAAGCAAAAGTAAAAACAATAAATAAAATAACAAAGATCAGAATATAAGTCAATTGGATAAGAAATACCGTAGAAGAAACTCAATGAAACCCAAAGTTGGTTCATTCAGAAGATCAATAAAATTGATAAATCTGTGGAAAGACTGACTAGGAAAAAAGAGAGAAGAAACAAATTACCAATATTAGGAATGACAGAAGAAACATCACTAGGGATTCAATGATTCTTAAAAAGATTAGCAAATATAATGTCTATAAATATAACAACTTATATGAAATAGACAAATTCTATGAAAAACAAATTCAGAAAGAAATAGATAATTCAAATCACCCTATATCTATTAAACAAATTGAATTTGCAATTAAAAACCCTTACACATAGAACACGAAAGATCTAGATGATCTCACTGGCATATTCTATGAAACATTTAAGGAAATAAATAATACTAATTCTAATTAAATTTTTCAGAAAATTGAAAAAGAGGGAATACCTTCCACTAATTTTGAGGCCAGCATTACCTTAATACCAAAAACCAGACAAAGACACTACAATAAAACTGCAGATGAATATCCCTCATAAACATAAATGCGAAAATTTTAGCAAATTAAATCCAATAATATATGAAAAGGATACTATATCAAGATCAAGTAAAATTTCCAGGAATACAAGATTGATTTAACAAGGCAAAAACAATGCAACTCACCACATGCACAGACTAATAAGGAACATTCATATTATCTGCTAGTTGTAAAGGAGCTTTTGACAAAATTAAATTTCCATTCCCAATTAAAAAAAAAACACACAAAAACAAAACAAAACAAAAAACTTTTTCTAAATTATGAATAGAAGGAAACTTGACAAAGCTTTTATGAAATATCTACAACTAACATCATATTTAATAGTGAAAGACTAAATGCTTTCCCCTTAAGATCAGGAAGAAGACAAGGACATCTGCTCTTACCATTTCTATTCAATACTGTACTGGCGATGAGGTTCACTAAGACAAGGGCAGGGAATTGGGAAGGCACAGAGATTGGAAATGAAGAAGTATAACTGTGTCTCTTTGCAGATGACATGATCACAGATGTAGGAAATTCCACTGAAACTACAAAAGGAGACTAGAATCAGTGAATTTAGTGAGGTGGCAGTACAAAAAGCGTACCAAAATCAAGGGTATTTGTATAAATTAGCAATGAACAATTGGAAAGCAAAATTTTTGAAAATGCTATAACAACTCCAAAAACAATTAAATACTTAGGGATATATCTAAAAATATGTGCAAGACCTATACACTGAAAACTATAGAACATTAATAAGACAAATTAGTTAGTTAAATTGAGAGCTATATTGTGTTCATAGATTGAAAGACACAATATTTTTAAGCTGTAAATTCTCTCCATATTGATCTGATTCAATGAAATCTTAATTGAAATCCTAACAGAAATCTTTCTTATAGAAACTGATAAGCTGATTATAAAATTTGTACAGAAATGCAAAGGACCTAAGATAACTGAAAGCAATTTTGTTTTTGAAGGTGGGAAGATTTTATTTATTTATTACAAATAGTTTATTGTCAAGTTGGTTTCCATATAACACCGAGTGCTCATCCCCACAAGTGCCCTCCTCCTGAAAGCAATTTTAAAGAAGAAAATTGGAGAAGTTATACTTCTTGAACTTGCTAAACATTATAAAGTGATGTAACATGCTATAGAGTGGAGATGTAAACTACTAATGCTTGAGTTTCTAGAGAGAGACTTAAAAACAGTTGCATTCACGACCAATTTGTATGCAAGATCTTTCCCATATTCCCTCTCAGATGTCCACAGCATTCCTGCTGCCAGGACTCCTGGCCTCTTACAGTTGTGGGGCCACATGGCCTCTCCAAGGGCTGCTTTGAAAATTCAATTCCTGTCCAGGAGCTTCATGTGAACTTCTCAGGATCTGGGAAAATAGATTCTGACTGTTCATAGCACTTTATCTTGAAATAAAGAACAAAATCAAACTTTAAAGAAATTTAGGGAGTATTCACGCTGAGTGTGAGAAAAAGACTTTTTATGTACCTGATTTCAAACCAGAGAAGGACTTTAACTCCTGATTTTTAACTTACACTGATTTTCACTGTTCATACTCCCTGATTTCAAGACTTATCTAGTAATCCATAGCAATCAAGACCGTGCAGTATTGGCATAAAGACAGACAAATAGATCAAGAAAACAGAATAGGTGGTCCAGAAATAGATCCATATATATGGATAATTGATTTTCAGCAAATATGAAAAATCAATTCAGTTGAGAAAGAATAGCCTTTTCAACAAATGGTACTAGAACAATTTGATATCTGATGGAGGGGAATAGAGTTTCAATTCATACTTTATACCTCATACAAAAATCAACTCAAAGTGGACCACAGGCCAAAATGTAAAACTTTAAACTATAAAACTTTTAACCCTAGGCAAAGATATCCTAGATATGTTATCAAAAGCACAATCCACTCTGGAGAAGAGTATGGAGGTTCCTCAAAAAACTAAAAATAAAACTATCCTACAACCAGTAATGGTACTATTAGGTATTTACCCAAAGGATACAAAAATTCAGATTCAAATGGGTACATGCAACCCAATGTTTATAGCAGCATTATCAACAATAGCCAAACTATGGAGAGAGAACAAATGTCCATCAACTGGTGAATAGACAAAGATGTGGCATATACACAATGGAATATTACTCAGCCATCAAAAACAATGAAATCCTGCCATTTGGAATGATGTAGATGGAGCTAGATAGACTGTGTTATGCTAATCAAAATAAGCATTCAGAGAAAAATAAATATTCTGTGATTTCACTCATATGTGGAATTTAAGAAACAAAACAGATGAACATATGGGATGGGAGAAGAGAAGAAAGGGAAACAAACCACAAGAGATGCTTGACAATAGAGAACAAACTGAAGGCTGATGCAGGGAGGTGGGTGGGAGATGGGCTAGATGGATGATGGATATTAAGGAGGGCACTTGTTATGATAAGCACTGGGTGTTGTATGTAAGTGATGAGTCACTGAATTCTACTTCTGAAACGAATATTGTAGTGTGTATTAACTAAAATTTATATTTAAAAAAAAGCACAATCCACAAAGGAAAAATGATTAATTTGATCCTAATCAAAATTAAGAATTTCCGTCTTTGAAAGACACTGTTAAGGATTTGTGTCTACAATACATAAAGGATTCTCAAAACTCAGTATTAAGATAACAACCTAACAAAAAAAGGGGGAAATATTTGAACAGACATATCACCAAAGAAGGCATGGCAAATAAACACATGAAAGGGTATTCAACATTATTTGACATTAGGTAAATGCAAATTAAAACCATAGTGAGATATTGCTACACACCATCTTAAATATCTTAAGTCAAAAAGATTGGCCATTGCCAAATGTTGATATAAAGGAACTGAAAATCTCATACGCTACTGGTGATAATGTAAAATCTTACAACTACTTTGGAAAAAAGTTTGTCATCTTCTTGAAAAGTTAAATATGTATCCATCATATGGTTTAGCCATTTTATGTCTAGATATTGACCCAAGAGAAATAAAAGCATATATCCATACAAAGGCAAGCACATGGATTCCATAGGAGCTTTAGGTATTATAGTCACAAATGGAAAACAACCCAAATGCCCCTCAAAAAATGAATGGATAAACAAATTGTGATATAATCACACAATGAAATATTACTCAGAAATAAAAAGGAATGAATCAAAAAGACATACAACCACATGGATGAATTGTAATACACTTACACCAAGTGTTAAGAAGGCAAAAAAGAAAGAGTAAATACTGTATGAGTCCAATTATAAGTAATTCTAGAAATTCTGTAATGACAGAAAGCTGATCAATTCAGGACTGGAGACAGGAGAGGATATCGAGTGGAGGAAGGATGCCCAGAAATGAGGGAGTCAAAGAGGCATGGGGCGATAGATTTATTTATTTATTTATTTACTTATTTATTTATTTATTTATTTAATATTTTTATTTATTTCCAGGAAAGAGAGAGAGAGAGAGCATGAGCAGGGGAGGGTCAGAGAGAGAGGGAGATACAGACTCCGAAACAGGCTCCAGGCTCTGAGCTGGCAGTCAGCACAGAGCCCGACGCGGGGCTCGATCCCACGAACCGCGAGATCATGACCTAAGCGAAAGTCGGACGCTTAACCGACTAAGCCAACCAGGCGCCTCGATATATTTATTGTCCTAATTGTAGTGATAGTTTCATGGCTCTGTATGTATATTAAAAAAAAAGTGTATATTTTAAGTATAAAATTTGTGGGGTTTTTTGGTGTATTTTTGTGTGTGTTAATAATCTCAATATATCTTTTTTCCCAAAAATATCTTTAAAAAAAAAAAAGAAACCTGGGGCACCTGGCTGGCTCAGTCAGAAAAGCATGCAACTCTTGATCTTGGGGTCATGAACTTAAGTCCCATGTTTGATATAGAGACTGCTTAAAAATAAAATCTTAAAAAAAGAAAAAAGAAATCTGGTAGTGAGCTAATTGCAGTTTTAAGAAAAGCATCCACAATAAAAATCAAAGGCCCCAGAGGCCCCTCAAGATGTGACCCTGGAAGATAGATAAAACAACAACAACAACAACAACAACAACAACAACTCAGTAACAAACAAAACAAAAAAGATAGCAGCCTCATGCAACCAGGGTGTATAGTGTAATAGTTCAATTATGGGTGCTCAAAAAGACAGAAATCTACTTTGTTGGCATTGCCAACTTCATCCCTCAGACTCCTACTCATACTGGTCAGCTACAAAGAAATAATCATTAACACACATATATCACCATCACCACTGCTCTTAGATATCCTTTTTCCCAACTTTTCTTTAGTTCCCCCCAAATACTCTATTCCTTCCCACCTCAGGGCCTTTACATGCCTCTGACTGGACTGTGCTCCTTCTCTTGACCACATCTTCACCTCCGCATGTTAATTCTCACAAATCTCTCAAAAGTCAGCCCTTTTGGGACTTTGTCAGCTTGAATCCAAACGCCTCATTTTTGCATTTTTATAACACACTATAATTTTCCCTCTGAGCACTGCCCATAGTTTATATATTTGCGATGCTATTCATTTAATGTGTATTTTCCTCACTAGACTGATTTTTATGAGGCCAGCAACCAAGTTTGGCTTGCATAGTATTACCCCATCATCTATCACAGATGCTGGCACGTACTAGAAACTCAATAAATACATGTTGAGAGAATGAATGAATGGACAGTGAGAAGAAGATCATGGATGAAATCCTCTAATAAAGAAAGAAAGAAAGAAAGAAAGAAAGAAAGAAAGAAAGAAAGAAAGAAAGAAAGAAGGAAGGAAGGAAAGGGAGAGATGGAAGTTGGGAGGGAGGGAGGAATCTTCTAATGTACAAGTGATTTTTATAGGTGATCCAAGGGCCTCAGTCCAGAGCTATTCTTTTTACTTCCACCTCCAAGGAAGCCACTCAGTAGAAGAACACGTGTGTAGCAAGGATAGGGTAGATGGCTCATAGAGTTGCATCCTGTATGAAAAGACATCAGTAAGTAAACTGCAGGTGTCCAGGAATATCTGTTCCACATCCATTGCTGATGCCAGGGAAGATGTGTTCTTGGTGTCTCAATGTCCCAAATGGAACTCAGAACACATAGCCATAAACCTATAGCTTGAGCTCAGATGGAAGTATCTAGATTTTTAGAGCCAAAAAAAGGCATCTTGGAATCAAATGAAAGGTAAAAAAAAAAAAAAAAGATTGCTCCCTTGAAATTTTATAAAATATTCCAACAAATTAATAATGTTTGCAAAACATCAGTGATCATCCCAAGGAAGGGTGGATTCACAACAGTAAGTGATATTTTAAAAATTTCATCAAGGAGTGCCTGGGTGGCTCAGTCTGTTAAGCTTAAATGTCCAACTTCCAGCTCAGGTTGTGATTTTGCAGCTTGTGAGTTTGAGCCCTGTATTGGGCGTGTTGGCTCTGTGCTGACAGGTTGGAGCCTGCTTTAAATTCCGTCTCTCTCTCTGCCCCTCCGCTGCTGGCTCCCATGCTCTCTCTCTCAAAAATAAACATTAAAAACATTCTGGGGCGCCTGGGTGGCTCAGTCGGTTAAGCGTCTGACTTCGACTCAGGTCATGATCTCACCGTTTGTGGGTTCGAACCCCAGGGCAGGCTCTGTGCTGACAGTTAGGTCAGAGCCTGGAGCTTCTTCAGATTGTCTCCCTCTCTAACCCTCCCCTGCTCATGCTTTCTCTCTCTCTCTCAGAAATAAATAAAACATTAAAAAATTTTCAAACATTTTTAAGTCCCATCAAATAACAAATTATATAATATCTATATAAACAGTTTATGTAATATAATACAGTATTTATATAGGGTATATATTCATATGGTACATATGAACAATATGTTATATGTTATATATTATATGTTTTTTAATGTTTATTTTTGGGAGAGAGAAAGAGACAGATCACAAGCAGGGAAAGGGGCAGAGAGAGAGAGGTAGACACAGAATCTGAAGGAGGCTCCAGGCTCTAGAGCCTGATGCAGGGCTTGAACTCACAAACCGTGACATCATGACCTAAGCTGAAGTTGGATGCTTAAACCAACTGAACCACCCAGGTGCCCCTATATATGTTATATATTTTATATACGCTGGGTACAGATCCTGAGACATAATAAATGCTCCCTACATGGTATATTTTATTGTTAAGTCTTCTAATGAAAAGGAGAAAAGGAGATTATTTGATGAGACTTTTAATCTCATTTACTTTTGTGAATCCAACCTGGCTCCAGAATAATCAGTGACCTTATCCAAACAATACTAGTTTGTTGGGATAGCTTATGAAATTTCTAGGAAATGACCTTTATGTGTATATAAATATTCAATCTTCACCAAAAAAAAAATAATGTAGGTATTGTCATCACCATTTTATACTCCAAGAAACTGAGTCTCAGAGAGATCATGTAATTATTCTCAAGGTCATTCAACCTATAAGAGGCATATCTAGTATTTTCACTTGGATCTGTCAGGCTCTAGTTGATCTCTCCTTCAGCTTCAGTAGTATTTCTGGATTTCAGCAAAACATCTGCCCCACTCTCTGATCATCAGGTTGTGGGTAAAATAATGGTATGCTGTTTGTATGATTGTTCTCATAGGTAAACTTACACCTAGTTGAGGCATTATATCTATAGCATTTGTCAAAAAGTATGGGTCTATTTGGAAGGAAAGCTATAGATTTCACCTGGAAACCAAGTCTGATTGTTGGCTGTGGCTGCCCAAAATCCTTTGTGGAGAATTCTGAAGGTGCATCTGGGCTCAGCAGGAGAAAGCATGAAATCCACCAATGATTTCTGCTAGAGGCTGGGTAGAGGGAAGGTCAGGAGTGGCAGTAGAGTGAAAAGCCATGCCAATTACAATACATGCTCTAAAGACCTTAAACAAAGGACATGTCTTTCTAAGTGAACTGCCCAGTTTAGTATTTTGCATAATGACTTTCAAGAAGACACTGACGACATGCTAATGAAGCCCATGCATGACATAAAACTGGGAAAGGGAAACAATATTCCAGATGTCAGAGTTTAAATTAAATTATTTTAACAAAATGATATGCAGGGCTGAAATAAACAGAAAAATCAACAATGAAAGAATGTAAATTCTGATAACTGAGGTTAAAAGGATAATAATAAAGCAAGGGTATAAGGATATGAATGGAATCTCTGGCTTAAAGGTAGTTCATATGAACCTTTTATTGGTCTTTTGGGCCAACATAATGACTTAGCTCTATTAATAAAAGGACATGATAAAGATTGAAGGACATGAAAGTCCCAACAAACCCTTTCCTTAGATTAGTGCTGTCCATAGAACTTTTCTGTGGTAATGGAAATGTCCTAAATCTGCACTATCCAATATGGTAGCCACGTAGATACTTGTGGCTATTGAATACTTGAAATGTAGATAGTGTAACTGAGGAATTAAATTTTTAATTATATTTAATTTTAATTAACTTAAATTTAAATGGCTACATGTGGTTGGTGGGTACCATGTTGGACAGTGAAATCTTAAACAAATGACATTCATTGCTGGATCTGAGATTCTAGTGGTGGTAGTCAACAGGTATAAATTAAGTTTTTAGAAGGGATATAGAAAGTTATTTAGCCTAGAAAAGATCATTTGAGGATAGTAAATTTTGTCTCCAAATTTTGTCAAGTATCTATCTCCTAGGAAGAGGGTCAGACTTCCCTAGTAGCCCCAGAGAGAAAAACCAGGGCCAGTGATCTCGATACCAGGGGGAAGATTTCTTTCTGATATGCTAATGAATTTATGGCACTAATAGTGAAAAAGTTGCCTCTTGGGTCCTCAGCTATGTTTTATAGGCAGCCATTTAAATAATCTGTAAGTCTCTTTCCCATTCTAAAATGCTGTGATTTTACATGCAAAACCATAGTAGTTAAAAATATTTTTACTTAATTAACACGAACCTTAGAATAGAGGTGTCTTTTTATGTGAATTTTTGGAATTAATTGTAGAAGAAAGTTTACTTTCTCTATTTGTATCTTGAAGGTCTTACCAGGAAATAAATAGCATGCTCAATCTGGACAATTAAGAAGAGGTTCATATAGGGAATATTTACAAAGTAAACAGGGTTTAGGAAAACTCTAAATAGATAGTATTGTAGGCCATAATCAACAACAGCATGGAGCAATTATCACCCATTCACAGCCAACCTGTGGGAACCTGCTGGGAGAACAAATGCCTTGACCTTAACCATTTCCCATCCTCAATCTCCTACAAGTGCCTTCTATTGGCCAGACCCAAATTAAAGCAAGACAGCGAGGAAGTCTTTTGTTTGTTACAACCTATTCAGGACTCCCAGGACACAGAGAAAGACGGAGAAAGCTTATCTGGATTTGAATATAAAAACGATATTCAGTACAGGCTACCTTAGTCAAATACTTTGAGTTGCTTTAATAAAAATACCATAGACCAGTCAGATTAAACAATAAACAGTTATTTCTCACAATTCTAGAGGCTGAGATGTCTAAGATCAAAGTGTCAACAGATCTGGTGTCTAGTGAGGGCCAATTTCCAGGCTTGTAGACAGCCACCTTCTTGCCACATCCTCACATAGCCAAGAGAGTGAGCTCCTTTCTCTTTCTCTCCTTATAAGGGCACTAATCCCAACATTAAGGCTCCACCTTCATGACTTAACCTAAACCTAATTACCTCCCAAAGGCCCCACCTCCTAATTTCATCCCATTGAGGGTTAGGGTTTCAGCTTATAAATTTAGGGGAGACACAAACATGCAATCTGTAACATTACCTTTTGTCTTTCAACATTGACATCCACTATCATCTTTTGTTTGGGTAAAGAATTCATGTTCCCTACACACAAAATCCCATTAACAAATTTATCCTATGTCATATATCATTTCTGCATTTAAGGTAGTGGGGTAAATGGAAGGGAAAGAGGGCAATTAATTCACTAAAACATAACATGAGAACTAAGTTGATAACACAATTTCCTTCTTGTACCACCCATTTCACGATCTCCTTTCTCTATGTCAGCAAATCAGATGGGCAGAGTTCTCTGCCTGCTGGGTGATCCAAACCTACTCCTGTTGGGTCCAGGGGTCCACCTATGATCTTTGCTCCCACTGTTTCCCCTTGAAAGGTGAGATCCTCCATCTTGATTAATACAGGAGCTTCCTTATACATCCATTGGTTCATCAACAGGAGGAGCCAAAAATGTCAAGAGGAGATTTTCTACTTCATATTCAAAGGGAATCATGAACATTTTCTAATGGAAGCATTTATCCATTGAGCACCAGAACTTTCAATTCACCGAGTCAAAAGTCTTGAGGATATGAGACAAAAATTTCTCCAATGGATTATTTAGTTCTATGATGAGACCAATCACTCTCGCTTCCATGTCTTGGTGCCTGGACCTATACATTCTGGCTCAAGGAAAGACAGTAGCAAATATTGGATGCAGATCTGAGTCATACATCACATCCAAAAAAAAATCTCAACTTTATAGGAGGTTGTCACCCAGCTGATGTAGTAATGAAGTCTTTAGCAGGCCATTCTATAATTTTGTCAAGCCAACTGCCTCTGAGTGATGGGAAATGAGGCAAGATCAGTGAATTCTATGAGAAGAAACTCATTCCATACTTCTTTCACTATAAAAAATGTCTTTTGATTGAAGGAGCTGCTGTGGAGCATTATACCATAACAGTGGCTAAGACATCCTGTAACTCCACATATACATGGTTAAAGGAGCAGTATGAATAATAATACAATTGAACATATGGAATATGTGCCCACCTATGAGTACAAATCATAATTGCCTCCAATACAAAGGGTGAAAAATAATTAACATGCCACCAGGTGATTGGCTGTTCCCTTCCACCCTTCCACACATGTACCCTACCATAGATGATTAGGACCATACTGGGGTATTTTCCTTTGGCTACCTAGAACCACGGGTGGGGAACCAGATCAGACTTAGTGAGTCTGTGTTTCTGAATTCATGCAGAGCTTCCATTTCTACCTTGTTGCCATTTTGTTTGTGAGATCATTAAGCAAGCAACTATGTGGTTGGGGGGGTCACAGGACTGACTCCAAAGTGTATGGTTTCTCACAGACATTTAGGCCCATTCATATTTGTGCTCAAAGAGATTTATTCATATCATTTTCCTCTAGACCTCGATTTCATCTATCTTTCAGTTTTCTTCATTCCTATTTTCTTCCTGTTAGCCCCTGATCATGAATCAATAAAGATACATATCACTGGCTATCTCTCCTTCCATATGAAGTAGATAACCAACTGCACTGCTCAAATTTCTGCCTTTGGGAGAATTTTCTCACTACTGTCGTCCAGAGCAAACCAAGTGATGTTGCAATGCAACAACTATCTGCTTCTGGCTACAGCCAGCCTATAGTAACATTGATCTATAAACAAGACACATAATTCTCTCCTTTCTAGTCAGAGGAAACTGCCAATGAGGTCAGAGTTGTGGATAAAGGTAAGGTAATGAAGAAATTAAAGTAAGCATCATGTGAGTCTGAGCCACCTATCTTGCAGCTTATTCACTTTCTAAATCTGCCCTTGAGCCCAATCTCATGTACACAATTTCCACTTAACAATAAATTACTGCTGTGCACATTCAATTTTGTGATTCAGATAATCAGAGAGTACCTAGATTTTATAGCTTGAGTTGCTTACTTCTCTATCTGGGCCTACTAGCAAGTCAGGAATTATTTTTCAATGCAGAAGGGAAGAGGACATAGCTGTATTCTTCATGCCCTAGGGTCTTCACTGTGATTCTCCTACTGGGGTTTGCCAGAATTTCTATCCAACATCTCTGTATGCCACAGATATGTTCAATACCTTAAGGACTGCTGTTGGCAAGGTGGCTTGTAGCTCAGTTTGGATCTTCTGAAGAGTCTTTTCTTGTTCTGAGTCCATCTCAAACCTGGTGGGTCACCCAGTACATAGTTCAAATCAGCCCACCCAAATGTGGTTATCTGTTGCTTCCCAAGCTCAAAGAGGTCCACTAAATATTGTGTCTCTTTTTTCATGATGGGTAGTCCAAAATGCAGTAACTTGTTTCTCACACTCCAGATCACCAGACACAGAACTATAATCAATGTGGCAGTCTTTGAACTTTTGGGTAAAATCTCTCACTGTCCAGGCTGCTCATTCCTTCCTACTTGCCAAATTCATCTAATGTCAACAGTACAATGAATCAGTTGATGTTCTGTGAGATGCCAAGGTGATCAAGCTTTCTTTGGACTAAACGTGACATAAAGTAGAATTGGCATGACCTTGAGACAGGACAGCAAAGATACAGTGATGACTCTACTATGTGAAGGCAAACTGCTTCTGATGGTCCTTACTTGTACGGATAGAGAAGAAAATGTTTTGGCACAGATAGCTACATATTAGATGCCAGTGGCTATATTAACTTGTTCTAGTAAGTATGATATATCTGGAGCCCCTGACATACATGGACCACCTCATTAAGTGTCTAATATAATCTACATTCATTCCCCAAGACCTATCAAGCTTTAATATCTGCCAAATGGAAACAAAGCAGGATGTGCACCAATCTCAAACTCTGAATCATTTAATTTTACTACTGGTGTCACTACTATTTTAAGCTTCCTCACAGATATTTTTTTTTCTTTACTCTACTGGGAGTGGTTAAGTCTGAGGATCTTTATTCTGTGAATAAGGGAACTAAAAATGGGGACTTTGTCAGTTACCGGGTATACCTATCCTCTTTATGTTTTGATAGGTTTATAATTATTTAAGTGTGGTAGGGCCAACAGAACATGAATGGTTGCTATTGAAAGGAGAGTTTGTTATTCACAGATCCCAGAGGAAGGGGCATTCCACGTCATGCCATCGGAAGCTACCAGGGTAAGCATCAGGGTCTATCAGGAGGCAGAGGGAGAGGGAGAGGGTAGAACTGTGGAGAAGAGTCTTTATTGTGGTTCCCAAAGGAAGGAATGGTGAAGCAGGCTAAGCAGACTTAGGTTAGCTCATTTCAATAATTTTATCTGGCTCTGGGGCAAAGGAGCTGTCCCTAGTTGTCTGGCACCTGGTGACCAGGGGTGATTAGAGCAGGTAGATAGTGGTCTGCATTGTGACAGTCTGATAAAGGCAGTGAATGGGGATGTGAGCTCTGCATTGGTCAGTTTATATTTGGAAAAGTGCCTCCAGGAGGAAGACTCCTCCCAGAGAGAAGCGGAGTGACAAAGGAGGCAGGAAGTCAAGGCAAGGTGGCTGGGGCATATTATAGGGTTGTCCAGACAAGGCGTGTCTAACATATGCATGCAGGGAGATGTTAAAGCAATTTACAGAAGCTAGGAACATAGTTAATACACACTAGGCATACTGGGAGTGAGGAAAGAACTTCAGGCTTGTTACTCATACCCGCTAGACCCACTGTGAAATAGACTTGAAACAACACTCCACCCTTCCAAAGGGACCCTAGTGGAAGGTCTCCTAAAACGTCAGTTTATAGCCAGGAAGTAATAACTCCAAGAAGGACCTGGGTGACTTCCACTTCTTGAGTAAAGAGTCACTTTGGTGGGGTGCCTGAGTGGCTCAGTCGGTTAAGTGTCCGGCTTCGGCTCAGTTCATGATCTCACGGTTCGTGGGTTCGAGCCCTGCATTGGGTTCTGTGCTGACAGCTTAGAGCCTTGAGCCTATTTCAGATCCTGTGTCTCCCTCTCTCTCTGCTCCTCCCCCACTCCTGTTCTCTCTGTCTCAAAAATAAATAAAACAAAAAAAAATTTTTTAAGAAAGAGTCACTTTGGTAAAAGCCCCCCATTTTCCTCTGGGGAAGGCTTAGGGCAAGATTCAAAGCACATACCTCCTGAAACACTACAAGATCCTTCCTCAAAAGGACCTGGTTTCCTTGTCATTTTTTATTGTGTTCTGATGTAAATATAGAAAAAAGTTGGTCTGAGTTTAACCCCGACTCATGATGCATCATCTGCATTTCTCTTTTGCGTCATTCAGATCATTATTCATTTCTTGGGGTACATGTCTGTGGCTAGTTTTCACTGTGAGGACACACCTCCTTTATGTGCCTCCTTCAAATGTCACTTCTCAAATTCCTTTGCTCCTCCTTTACCAGCTCTCCATATGTCAGGACACCCCAGCAATTTAATACTCCATCCCCCTCTCTTCCTCTACATTCCTTCCCCAGATGATCTAAACTAGCTTCACACCTCAAATGTGATCCATATACTGGAGATTCTTAAATTTATCTTCCTTGGATCCCTCCTTGGCTCTACAACTGCACAGCAAACTACCCTCCCTTACATTGTCATGAGGATGAAGCACTTCAGATTTTGAGTGGCCAAAATTGATTCATTCACTTATCTCTCCTCTGTCTCCTCCTTACACATAAATAACACCACCGTTCCTCTAGTTGCTCAGCCTAGACAAAAAAGGAGAAACATAGAAATTCTCCAATGGCCATCAATTATTAAACATAATGAATGAATAAATGAACAAGTCCCATTAACATGTCCTTTGAGGGTTCTGCATGATCTGGCTCTTCCTACCTCTCTTTCCAATACTCTTGCTCATCATTCCCACCCAGCCCTATGGGCCTGTCTGTTTCTCAAGCACTACAAATTCCTCCCTGTCATGGGACACTTATACTTTCTGGCCCTTCTGTGTGGAGAGGTTTTCCCTCAGGCAACCAAAATGGGGATGTTGAGACTGATTAGGCATATCAGTCTGCTCCACTTACATATTTTTCTTTTTAATAATATTTTTTGGTTTATTTGTTTATTTTGATAGAGAGAGTATGAGCAAGCATAGGGGAGATGCCAAGAGAAAGGAAGAAAGAGGATCCCAAGCAGGCTCCACGCTGTCAGCACAGAGCCTGATGTGGAACTCAATCTAACGAACTATGAGATCATGACCTGAGAAAAAAACTGAGTCTGATGCTTCACTGACTGAATCACCCAGGTGCCCCCATAATAATTTTTTAATTGAAGTATACCTGACACACAATGTTACATTAGTTTCAAATGTAAAACACAGTGATTTCACATCTCTATACAAGATGCACTGCTCAGCACAAATGTAGCTACCACCTGCCACCATACAACACTATTACAATACCACTGACTACATTGTCTATGCTTGTACCTTTCATCTTCATGACTTATTATTTCCATAAATAGAAGCCTATACCTCTTACTCCCTTTCACCCATTTTGGTCATCCCTGTATCCTTTCCCCTCTGGCAACCACCATTTTGTTCTCTGTATTTTTAGGTCTGTTTCTGCTTTTTGTTTCTTTATTCATTTGTCTTGTTTTTCATATTCCACATATGAGTGAAATAATCAGGTATTTGTCTTTCTCAGTCTGACTTATTTCACTTAGCATAATACCTTCTAGGTCTGTCCATGTGTTGCAAATGATAAGCTCTCATCATTTTTTATGGCCACATAATATTCCTCTGTGTGTGTGTGTGTCTGTGTGTGTGTGTGTGTGTACACACATCAATCACATTCTCTTTATCCACTCATCTATTGAATAATGTCTACGATGCTTCTGTATCTTGGCCATTACAAATAATGCTGTGATAAACACAGGGGTATATTAGTGTTTTTTTGAATTAGAATTCTTTTTTGAATTAGTGCTTTTATTTTCTTTGAATAATTACCCAGGAGTGGAATTATTGGATCATATGACATTTCTATTTTTAATTTTTCCACGGTGGCTTAGGGCACAGAGGAAATTGAAGAGGGAAAAGAAACATGTTAAATCCCTGGGGAACAATATATTTCTTAATCTGTTTCCTGCCCCCAAAGCTCTGCCCTCCTCCCCTGTGTTTACATTTCTCCTTTGCATCATTCAGTTAACTTGTCTCTCCACCTCACAGAGGCTTTCCCTGACCAACGTAACCAAAACTCCTCTGTGTGTAACTCCACAGCCCCTAGAGGCAGCTTATCTTATCCTGTTTATCATCTTCATATCATTTGTCAGGACCTGTGATTATCTGATTTGTTCATGTGATGACATGTTTCTTGCTTATGTCCCCCACTCTTTGTCTTGAATATAAAGACTCTTAAGGACAAGAAATGCACATGTCTGTTCTAATTAGAATAGTACCTGGTGTGATGGCTGTAACAGGCATGTGGAAAACATCTGTTATCACCAAAAGTGAAAGGAGCCAGAGGTATACATGGTTCCTGAAAACTTCAATCATATCTTCCATTTGGGGGAAATTCATTTTGAGGGTTTTGTCCTACAATACTTAGAAATATCCTACCTAAAAGTAAAAGACAGATGAGACGTGAGGCAGTTTGTATTAGATTGCACACTTTTATTAGAACAAGAATTTCTTATAGCTGTAAGCAAAGCATTTCAATTCATCAAGCTAACTCACATCTTTTCTCTGCCACGGGAGGGCTGAAAAGGAGAGAAAGCCCCTTACACATACAGGATCAACAGAGCAAAGTATTGCAGTGAATGATTCACTGAGGCTATAAATGATTGAAGATTTTAAGGCACTAGAGGGTAGAGGGCAGGTAAGATGGGACAGGGCACAGTTAAAGGGTGTCCGATGTGCCTCATCCGGTCCGACAATCTCCCAGCTTCCTTCCCCAGCTTCTAGGGCAGGCATCCCAGCCCAAGAAGGGGAACACAGCATCCTCGTTATCCTCACTCAGACCCCAGTAGGTCACAGTTCGACTCCCACCATCATTTATTAGAAGATAAACTGCATGTTCTCAACTTGCCATTCATTGCACTTCATGTAAATTACACATCCTTACACCAGATTTTTATGAATGCCTTTGTGCTCTGTGCACTTCAAAAAGCCACTGACCTGGACCACAAAAGAATTGCCGAATTTGTTGAAAGCATTTTTGCTGTGACCTCAAGCGCTGATCACAAGCGGAGAAATTACTTTTTAATACCCAGTGGACAGGACACGCCGGTGCCCCCAAGGCCGCAGTACCCATCGGGGTTCTTGCTCAGGTACTGCTGGTGGTAATCCTCCGCGTAGTAGAAAGTTTGTCCCTCTCGGATGTCGGTCGTGATCGGGCCATAGCCGTGCTCTGAAAGAACCTGGGGAGAGAAAGGCACCATGAGGACCGGATGCTGGGCAGAGAGGGTCCCGAGGAGAGCTGGGAGGTCCAGCTGTGAGGGAGGCAGACACGCGGGACTTGGGGTGTGCAGTGGGTCCTTGCGGACCTGGGCTCTGCCCCTTCCCAGCTGGGTTATTCCGGCCAATCTCTCACGGGCCTGTGCCTCAGGTAACTGGGTTTGAAGTCTGGTTTCCTGACTCGAATATGTGTGCTCTACCCATCATACCAAGGCTGCCCCCGGTACGTGTTGGGAGCCCTGGTTTGGACCCTGTGGGTCTGTGTGAAAGGGACCCCGGTGCTTCCCTGGAGAAACATATTGCTCCCTGACTGCCCTGGGAAGAATGCGCGTCCCTGAGGGCAGTGAAGCAGGGCTGTGGTTGGAGGGGATGAAAGGGCAGGGACAGGATGAGGCGGGGAGGGCTACAGCCCAGCCCAGTGCTGTCCCCTCTGCTGCCAGTTCAGAACAGGCCCCCTGCCCACTCACAGGCTGGACAGAGGAACCCCCACTCGCTGTGGTTCTAGGGAGCGTGGACCCTGCCAGGGTGCTTTGGAGAGCAGGGGCTCATGTGGGTCTCCGGACCCACCGGAACTGGGGAGTGAGGTCAGGGGAGGACGTGGCCTGAGGGCCTGTGTCGGCTCATCACCGCCCTTTGTGACCTACTTTAAGGCCTGGTGCATCTGCTGCCAGGGAAAGAAACAGACACGTAAACACAAGTGGGGGAGGAGAGCGGAGCTATTTGGGGCAGGAGACAGATTAAGAAATAGACATTGTTCCCCATGGATCTTAGCCTGTTTCCTTTCCCTTTTGGATTTCAGCTGTGCCCTGATTCTTTCTCGTTACAGGCTGCTTGGAGCATTTGGCACAAGGTTACAGAGACTCGACCCCGGGTTCGCTGACTCTATTTGGTACAGAAGTGCAAGGCACAGCCCTGACTTGTGTTTCCAGGAGGGAACTGACCAGTCTCTGACTGTTGGTCCATTTGAGATGAAGTCCTTCCCTCTGCAGAGCAGGGGGAATCCAGTATTAATCCAGCATGATTCATTGCTGCACTATTTCCCTGAGAACTTTCCCCTTCCTCCTGCGTCTCCATCTAGCCCTCTGAGCCAGAATGAGGCAGACTGAGGATCTGACGCCAAACAGGCCCAGGATGGTAAGGAACGGGAACCTCGCCAAGGCAGGCACGTTGGACCCCACAGCTCGGAAGCAGCCAGTTTCCTTACAGGGGTTAGAAATGAGAACGAGGAGCCATTCTGACTTCAGTTTTGACAATTTTTTGTAAACGAGCAATTATCGAGGGCTTACCATATGCCACACTCTGTGCAAAGACTTCACAGTGTTAATTTTAGCCTCACAACAGCCATATGAAGGAAGTACTATTATTATCATCTGCATTTAAAAGTGCATGTCAGATATTGTGTCTTGATCCCTGACATTCTCAGCTCACCCTTATACTGCACAGGCTGGAAACTTGAAACTACATTTCCCAGATTCTATTGCCAACAGCATGCCAATTAAGAGTCCACCAATGAAAGAAGCACACGTGAAATTAGGCAGGATCAGGAGAAGCCATTATTTGCAAGGTGCAGCCGTGAAGATGGGCTCAGGTATCTCCAAAGATCAGATGGGAGACTCCACCAGCTCTTCCTGACAATCATTGACAGTTATGCTTCAGGCAAAGTCATCAGCAGTGATTTCTAGCAATTTCTGTAACTTCTTGGTATCTTGAAATGCAGTGGTGCTTTTCCCTGATCTTCACTCAAACAGCCTCTCTAATGAGTCTGGAAGCATCAAATTTCCTTTGATGCTTAAAATCTACCCTCCTGCTTGAAATGCCTTGAACACCATTTCTATGATTGAACTCCAGCTACCACAGCAATTGATTCCAGAATTGTTTTCAGGAACCAAAGCCTGGATGAGAATGAGAATCTGGAATGGTTAACTGTCTTGGTTAGGGTTAGAGTTAGAAATGACCTCACTGTCAATGGGAAACGGGTCAGTGCCCAGGGGGTGTGTAGTGGACACTTACTAAAATTACTGCTAGTATTTGCCTGTGAAGGAGTACCCACTTCAGGACGTGGGGTGGCTGTGGTGGTGGACTGTTTTGGTGAAGATGATAAGCACGAGGTCTGTGGGGTATCCTGGCTGCTGCAGGCAGCACTTGAGAGCTTGTAGAAAGGAAAGGATGTAAGGTCATCACTTGAACTTCCTGGTGCAAGTTGAGAGAGGCGGAGAGCTTCTAGGACTGATTTCACATGACCTCTGTCTCTTGTGGCTGGAAATAAAAGGGCTCCAGATTTATAAGTGGAGTTGACACCCTCACTGGTCAGGAGCCCAGAAATCATGTGCATACATGATTGCCCTCAGAGAGCTCATTTACTCATTCATGAGAGATGCTCCCCTCTGGTTCTCACCCGAGATACTGCGTACATGCTGACATGAGTCTTCCACATTCTGATGTGACCTCATAGTTTGACTGTCCTGGCTGGAGACACCCTGCACAGGAGCTTGCTGACATCCTCTGCCCCCTTGCCTTTCCCTCAGGGCCGAGACCCGGTCTCAGATCTCCACTCACTCACCTCATCCCCTCCAGGCCCTGCCCTTTCTGAAGGTGACCTCCTCCCACACTACTTATCCTATTTCTCATTCATAAATGGCCGTCCTCTGAGGCCCTGGAGTTCATAGCCACTGTCTCCAGAAGCCTATTTACCAAGGGGGAGAGGCCAGTGATGGTGAGCACTACTGCACAGGCTCTCTCCTCCTTTCCACACCAGCTCCCACCGACCCCTGTCCACGGACCACCCCAGAGGGCCAGCATCCCTTCTAGGGGATCAGTGGGACGGTGACTGTGGGGGCCCAGGCAGTACCAGGCCTCTGCCACAAGATGGCAGACACTTCACTTTTATTTGAGAGAAGAAACAAGAATAAATAGTGAGGAAAACCCATGGAAGACAGCTCCAGGCTGCCCTCCTGCACTTCCTGTTAAGCGGGGACATCCTGGTCAGTTTTTGTTAGGGTGGGAGATACATGCTGGAACCACCGGGCCTGAGGTCAATATCGCCCCGTGCACACTGTGCTGGCCAGACTCGAGGCTGAGGCCATCCCTGAGCACAGGGCTGTGGCTTTCCTCAACCCTCGCTCTAAAATCTGGGAGTGGGGACAAACACATGAGAAAGAAAATGTATGCAAAAGAAAAGGGAGGAGGAAAACAGGAATCCTAACTAGCATCTGGTTTTCCTCTTCCCCCACATCCGCTGCCTCTGCTCGCTCACACACGTGGCTGCAGGAGCACCTCACTGTCCTCGGCCCTCCCAGGCCCATCTACAGAGAGGTGTCGTCAGACACACACAGCTGGATGCTGTGCTGGGGATTCTGGGGGCCTGTTTGTTTCAGACCTGGTTGAGGTTGGTCAGCTTTGCCAATCCTCATTGCTCTTTTATTCCAGCCCTTCCACTGCACTGTTTGAGCTACAGGGTTAAAGAGAACAGGACTCAGGACTGGGACTGATTACTGTCCCCAGAAGCCAGGAGAGCGCATGCTGGTCATGGCACCTGTTTAAACCATGAAGCAAAGCTTCCCTGATTCCTTAGGAGAACCCAATGGCCCTCCCATGCTGGATTTCAGTCCACTTCCTAGGCCTAATGTCTGTTTCCTATTCTTTCCTAACTCTTTCCTTTCCCTTTCTCTCTAAGAACTCTTTATGTGAGTCATATGAAACTTTATACATTTCCTGAACATTCCATTCCCTTGCACACAACCTCCTTGGAATGCTCTTTCTTCTCTTCTGGATCATGTGAGCTTCTACCCATCTCTTAACACAGAGATCAAACGCCCCCACCTCTATAACACCTTTTCTGAGTCTATAAGGCAGGAGTTACTCCATTGTTGAGGCCCCCAAAAAAGGGCTGTCCTTTTTGGTACTTATGACGTTGTGTTCTAATTGTTCTTTGTTTCTCTAAGCCACTTCCACTCCCTATGACAATACACATACAGGTCTATATGCTCCTTGAGAATATGGACCCTCTTGTTTCTCTACCTCATCTCAGTGATTAATGAATGAATAAAAAAGAAAAACAATTGAGTCTTGGGGATTCTCTTCACCTTAAGGGTTTCCACTTGGGTCCCTGCTGCTGCCTCAAGCCAAAGCACATTCTTGGGGACCTGAGAAGGAACATCAAAAGGGGGCTTGGGGATCAGGGTGCTCAGGCTGTCACTTTCCTGTCCTTCCATAGGTAGGTTTACTTTTTAGACTCTTGCAGTGGCTATGTCCATACAGGGAGGACTAATCATCTTGCATAGAAGGATGATCTCAGCATCTCTAACAGCTCTTGAAAGAGCCCATTTGCTCTTCTAGGGAGGGGGTGAGTGGGGTGATGGGGGAGATGGATGAGCAGGAGGAAGTGAGAGATGAAGACCAGGTTACAGATTATCCCTTTGGCCTCCAAAGCCCACTAGTCGGTTTGGGCCACGAGCAAGCAGTGTAGGTACTGGTAAGGTGAACCTCTGTCTTATCCTAATAGCATCACCATACATCAGGTAGCCTAATCAGGGGTGTCATAAGTAATTTGTTACAAATAATGGCCAGTGTATCAATGTTTCTTTTTTTAAAATAAGATTTATTTACTTATTTTTGAAAGAGAGAGAGAGAGAAGGGGAGGGGTAGAGAGAAGAAGACAGAATCCCAAGCAGGCTCTGTACTGTGAACACAGGGCCCAACACAGGGCTTGAACTCACAAACCATGAGAGCATGACCTGAGCTGAAACCAAGAGTCAGACACTTAACCAACTAACTACAGGCGCCTCTGTATCAAGTTTCTGAGTAACTTACTTTTCCTCAGTGAATTAGGGCAGATGGAGGGCTATCCCAATCCAAGCATCACTATGGCTCTCCTTCCTGTTACTGTGGGAGGGAAGGGAGTGTCAGGAGCGCTAAATTGAGGCAGCACGTAATCCACAACCTCTGTAATCTCTTCCACGGTCTGTGAGGGGGGCCCACGCTGATGACGTACCATTCCTGATTATAGAAACGATGAATCACATCACCTACAAAGTTTTCTGGTAGCTTCTAAAAAGGAGGCTGTGTTCATGAAAGTGGGTTGCCCAAAGGCAAATCATGGCAGATAAAGAGTTGAAGGTAAGTGCAGCAAATGCTCTAGTCTGAAGCATAGAAATCCTGACAGGGTGAATCCCTGAGGGGCTCCCAGCACCAGACGGATCCCAGCCCAGAAGACTGTGCTCTCCTTCAGGTTCTACAGAGCCACCCTGTGGTATAGGGAATGAGTGCAGGTCATCAAGGACTTAACTAGTCAAAGTGACTTCCAGGTTGGCTCTAAACTTCACTATGGTTTCAGATTTCACATTTAGGTCATTTAGATACACTCTGAGTTATTTATTTTTCTGTATAGTTTTATAAAGTGGTCCAGTTTCATAAGGGGTTAATATCCAAAATATATAAAGAATTTACATAACTCACCAAAAAAAAAAAAACCCTAAATAATCAAATTAAAAACAAGCAGAAGAACAGAGATTTCTCCAAAGAAGACATATAGATGGCCAACAGACACATGAAAAGATGCTCACTATCACTAATCATTATGGAAATTCAAATAAAAACCAATGAGGTATCTCCTTATATTTGTCAGAATGGCTAAAATAAAAAAGACAAGAAATAACAAGTGTTGGCAAGGAACCCTTGTGCACTGTTGGAGGGAATGCAAACTGGTGCAGCCACTGTGGAAAACAGTATGGAAGTTTCTCAAAAAATTAAAAGCAGAAATATTGTATGATCCAATAATCCAAAAAACCCCCCTAAACATTAAGTCAAAAATATATATGCACCCCTGTATTTATTGCAGCATTATTTACAACAGTCAAGATATGGAAGCAACCTAGTGTCCATCAATAGATGAATGGATAAGGAAATTGTGGTACACACACGTATATATACCATGGAGTATTATGCAGCCATATAAAAGGATGAGATTATGCCATTTGTGACAACATGGATGGATCTGGAAGGTATTATGCTAAGTGAAATAAGTCAGAGAAAGAGAAATATTGTATGATTTCATTCATATATGGAATCTAAGAAAAACAAATAATAAACAAAAAGCAGAATCAGACCTATAAACACAGGGAACAAACTGATGATTGCCAGAGGCAATGTGGAAAATAGGAAATTAGCCAGGGCAAAATAGGTGAAGGGGTGTGAGACATACAGGCTTCCAGTTATGGGATGATTAAGTCACAGGAATAAAAGGCACAGCTAGAGAATACAGTTAATGAAATCATAATGCATTGTAAGGTGATAGATGGTAGCTCCATCTGTGATTAGCACAGCATCACATTGAATCACTATGTTGTACATCTGAAACTAATGTAACATTGAATGTCCTCTATACTCAAATTTAAAAAAGTTTGAGCTCCATGATGACGCTGCCAGGAAATCCACTCTCTTGCTGGTCAAAGCCCAGGGCTCAACCAGTCCTTCCCTTCTCCAGGGCTTGGTCTCCCACTGCCACAGGGAAAGCCAAGCCCTGCATTCCCCTCTGCTGGGTTCCTCAACCAAAACCAGCACTAGAAGAAGAAATAATCTGGCCTGACTCCCCTACCCTTTATTTTTCTGTCACCGACTTTTATTGACTCCAGTATAATTAACCAAACGCTCTTGCTCATGGCATTTTTTTCTTGCTGATTTTTTGGAGGGAAGTAAGTGGGACCTATCTAAAATAACCTGTATCAGTGTGACACCTGGATCAGGAAATCTCTGGAAGGTCACCTAATAAAACTGATTGGTCATGCTTTTCTCACAGATTCTTACTTTGCCCTTTTCTTAGATGACTCCAGAAACTCTTCTGTGCCTTTTTTCCTTATATTCTGTTCTTCTAAGCAGCAGCTTTTCTATCTGTAAAATGGGCACAATACCTACATCACTGCTCTGACGAGGATCCCAGAAAAGGGACACAAAGTACACAGCACTCTGGCATATTTTAACCACATGACAATACTGGCTTCCTTTGCTATCAGCCCCCACGCATGCTGGAAGGAAGCTGGCCCACCCATCTTGCCCTCCTAAAGTAGTCCTCCATGTACACCCACCATGCACTCCCTACTTCTACAGCTGTGTAGCTGAGCTCTGTGGGGCAAAGACAAGACGTGGTCATTAGTAAGCTGTGGCAGAGCTCCCTTCCAGCCCCAACAGGTGTCTCCAGTCCCCACCACTCCTGCCAAGCACAAAGACCTGAGGAACTCACTCCCTTACAGATGTTCTGCCTGCAAGAGCACCCTTGCAGTGCTATCGGCAGGAAGCCTTTCTTTTAATAAAGTTAATGAACAAGTGGCCGCTCTGCTTACTGCAATCTGCTAACAAGCTTATTAGTTTCACTGAGGTCTCCTGAGTGCCTAGGTATACTCAACATATTGCACGGAAAAGATGCTTACACCACCCTGAAAAAGTATAGCCTGGTGGTGACAGCAACACAGGCTATGATGGACATCAACGGATCAGGCTAGGAGTGAATCAGGGCAGAGAGGCCATCTCTAATCCCAAACCCTTGCATTTCTCCTGAGTTGCAGATTCTTCAAGGTGCTTCCTCACACACTCTAGTCTAGGTGAGGCTTTCAGTAACTACAAAAGGGAGGAATTATTATTCTTACTTCTCAGTGCAGGACGGTGAAGCCCAGAGAAAGAGGAGGCTTGTCTCAAGCCACTTGCCAGTAGGCTGCAGAGACAGGACTCGAACCCCTGCTTCCTGATATTTCCAGTATTACAATAAGGCACACTGTTTCAGGTGGTCAGATAAAGATGTACCTTTCCCTTAGAGAGAGATATTTATGATTTCAAAATTTCCAAAAAGAGTTCTAAACATGGATCATCCTATATTTGGGTCATACTCTTTCTCCCCCCTGCTCACATTCCTGGAAATCAAAATGTGTGATGTAGATTTCTCAGGCCATCTCATTGACTTTTGTTTTTTAAGTCATGGTAAAATACACATAACTTCAAAGTTTCCACATTAACCATTTTTAAGTACATTCACACTGTTGTGCAACTAATCTCTAGAACTCTTCATCTTGCAAAACTAAAACTCATTACCCATGAAATAATACCTGTTCATTCCTCCCACCCCATAGACCCTGGCAACCCCATTCTACTTTCTGTCTCTATGAATCTGATGACTCTAGGTACCTCATGTAAGTGGAATCACACAGGATTTGTTTTTTTGTGTTTGGCTTATTTCCCTCAGCATAATGTCTTCAAGGTTCATCCATGTTGTAGCCTGTGTCAGAACTCCTTTCCTTTTTAAGGCTGAATAACACTCCATTATATGTATAGACCACATTCTGTTTACCTATTCATTCATCAGTGGAACTTGGGTTGTTTCCCATTGTTTTGTTAGCTGTCAAATAATATATTTTCCTGCATAACAAGCACATCCCACAACAGTGACTTAGGTATTTCCTGGCCTACTTGTATCAGTAGCCTCCTGTTATGATGTTAAACTCCTCCAAAGAAGTGCCAAAGGAGAACAGTGAAAAGACTTGCTCCAAACATGTGGTTCAATTATTCTTTTCCTTGTCCTACCTCAGATGATCCCAGGTACCAAAGGCTGCCTGATAAAGATGTAAAACTAACACAAAGAGCCCATCTAAGGTTACCTAATAGAGAGTTGGGGTTGCCTGCTTCCCATCTGCACAGATGGACAGATGCCCTCCCAATAGCAAATTCCACAAACTTCCCAAGCATCATCTGATTCCAAGAGATGACAGAAGACCTACTCAAGTGTCAAGAAAAGCAGAGTTTGTGTTTTACATACCAGGCTCCATACTGATTTGTAATGGATGTCAGAGGAGAAGTCTTCAGGGCCCCTCTAGTGGGGCGGCTGTGACCTCTAGGGGGCTTTTTCTCTCATTTTCTCATTTCATCATGCCAGCAACCTTGAAGCTGTGGGGAGATCTTTATTCTGACTTCACCCACAAGAAAATCAAAAGAAGTTAAAGACCATGATCAAATTCATGTGCCCAGAGTGTTAGTTGTGAGTCTGGGTCAAGAATACAGGTCTGTCCGGCTCTGATTCCATCCTCCTTCCCACATACACACTGTGCCCAGGATTTGGAAATGCAGGATAAGTGAGACCCCAGAGAGGTGAGTCTGTACTGTTCTGCAGCATGCTTGAGCAGAAACCATCAATATGAATCCACCAAGAACCTACTGGAATTCTACATAGCAGGGCAGGAAGCAGGGAGAGTTCATTGGCTCTAGAGACACTAACACATGGTGTATGTGCACATGGATGTGGGAGAGGTGTGTGGGTGCACCGTTATGCATGTGAGTGTGCACTCGTATGCATGTGTATATAAGTGCACATGAGGATGCTGTGTGATATACATTCAACCCCACCTTAGAGTAACCTATAGAAACCTTTCACTTTTTAGAAAATGTATCTCTGTAAAAAAAACTTGAATCTGTAGTAGCGGTTCTTAACATCTTATGGGGTCACGGATTCACGTGAGAATCCAATAAACACTATGGACATTCTTTCCACATAAAGTCACAGTAAAATAATTTGCTTATAATTTCAAAGGATTCTACGACCCTCTGGAGTCTACCAAAGAACTTCATATTCAGAACCTTTAGATGGAGGTACCAAGTCCAAAGTCATCATGGTAACTGCCCATTCCCCATCCATAAGGTTCTAGAAACATGCAGGTCTGTATCCAATCAGCAAGGAGCATTTTCAAGACAGATGTCCTTAATTTTGATCATAGTTTGAAGGCCCATTGAGAAATGGCTGTGTTGCTAATGAGAAAGTAATCAGGAAAGGAGGAAGGAAACTGCAGTTCAATCCTTATTCAATTCATATTTTTTAAAGCCTTACTAAGTTTGATCCAAGCAAACGCAAAAGACCTGGATTCTATTTCTCACTCTGCCCTCTAGTGGCAGCAGGGAGCATGTACGAGGCATAGCCTCCTTGCTTCCTGCTTTCTCCTTCTGAACTGAGAGATCCCTTCAATTCTTTCCAGACCTAATGCCATCAAATCCCATGCTACGTTTCCATCCTGCGTGCACACACACACGCGCAGTCACACACCCCGTGCAGGCTTAACAAGCTCAGCCAATGCCAATGCCCAAGTCAGCAGTTTTATTCCATTGGCAGCTCCTAGCTGACCAGATTGCCATCAATCAAAACTTCTGGGAAGGGATGCAAAATGACTGGCATGGCTTTTAAATAAAACCGCTAGAAAGAAAAACACCATCTATTCCAAGCTGAGCAGAGACTCATGGGTTTCCGGTTCGGGACAGCACAGAGCACCCACAAAACTGCAGGTGTGTGGGGAGCAGGTTGCCCCTGCCCACAGTGGTTTGGCCACAAGGAGGAGAGGGACAGGCTGCTCATGTCCCACACCACAGAGGACCCTGGAACACCAGGGGCCCCAGGCTCTGGCACCCTGGACTCACCCCTGAGAGTCAATCAGTGGCTGTTAGCACATGTAGGAGGGACAAGTCAGAGCTAGTGGAGGATCCCTGGAACAACAAGGTGACACTGACAAGACAATGCAAGTGCTCAGAGGGGCTGGACCTTCACGAGGTCCAGTCAGGGCTGCGCTGACCCTTCCTGTGAAACTAAGGAGGCAAAGTCGGAAAAAGGTGACATAATTAGATCTAATTTGGTGCATTTACAAAACCTGCTTATGCAAATGGTGGCCTCTGGATGGAATGAGCTTGGCCTTCTTGGAACAGCTATAGCATTCCTGTGCTCTGTCCCTCCCTGGACCCTGCGGTTCTACGGAACAGTTAATGGCTTTCATTATCTATTTCTCTGTGTCCCTCTCACCCTCGCGATAAATCACAAGTGTCTTCTGACCAGCAAGGATATTTTTCTTGGTTTGCAACACAAAATGACAGAGCTACATGATGAACTTTATCTCTGGAGAGAAAGAGAGAGAGAGAGAGAGAGAGAGAGAGAGAGAGCGCTCGGTTTGGCCAGGAAGGATTCAAAGCTTTGCCCTTGCTCCTCAGAGTGTGAACAATGGGCCAGTGACTTGTCAGAAATGCAAAATCTGGCCCCTTCCCCAGACCTACTGAATCAGAATCCAAATTTTAACATTATTTCCAAGCGATCCATGGACACGTTAGAATTTGAGAAGCTGTGCTCTAGCAGACAAGCGTGGCAGACTCTGTCAGTGGTCACCAACACCCCCTGCCCTCCCTCTTGAAGTCAGGTTGCCCACATGACTGGTCAGCAGGCTGTCAGCAGAAGGGACCTATGTCATTTCTGGGCAAAAACCACCCAGCATAAGATTTTCCCCTTTAGCCACAGTGGCCAGCATTGTTCTAGCTGGTGGTGGCTCTGCCACCCCAGATCCTGGCATGAGGGCAATGCCAATCTGGAGCAGAGTCCATACACAGAATATTGTATTTCCTCTATTACAAGTGCCTGGTTTTCCCTGGTGTGGGGTATGATGCTGAGGGGTCATGGGAGACAGGCATGGCTCCGTGTAGGCCGGTCATTTCTCTGCAAATACATTTTGAACTCTGCAATCCCACTTAATTAGCTGACTTCAGCAATCATTGCGGGGCACGTACTATGTCCCACGGACTGTGCAAGGCAATAGGCATATACAGTCGGCCTGGGGTAGCTCTCTCCAGAGCAGGGGAATGACAGGGTATGTGAGAAATCACAACACAACTGCCTGCTATGTAGCAGGCACCGTGCCAGGTGCTGGTGATGTAGGACTGAAGAAGGCAAACCTCCCTGCGATGAGCTTGTGGTTTAGAGATGGTGTCATGTTATATGATGAGGATGTGACCACCTGGCGGGATAGCTAAAATGTGACAAAATGGGAGCCACATCCACATGCTGGGGAGTGCAGAGGACCACTGTTCATCCATCAGGAGGTCAGAATTCTGCCAGGAGAGACAGGACATCCAGATAGTGACAGGCAGAGGGACTCTGCTGGAATATATGGAGGAAGGAAAGATTAATCCTGCTCAGGTGGGTCCTGAAGGGGGCGCATGTCGAACTGGGAATTGGCTGAAAGGCTTGGAGAGGAAGGGTGGGAAAGCTGAAAAGGACCCAGATGAACAGCATGAAGAGATGGAAGTATAAGGGACAGTGAGCTTTGGAGGCATCAAGGTTATGGTCCTTTTTTTCTGTCTGCTCCCATTTAAGGTAACTCAGTACTCACTTTCTGTTCATCCTCTGCCCTGCAACTACAGTGACATGCAGAGGCACTTTGTAAAGAGCCTTGTAATCTTGTAAGATTAAAGGAACCACTTGAACCCAGGCAAAGCTGCCAGACACCTCTGAGGTTCACCTGCTTGCCTGCAGTGATGACTTTAAGACCAATAGAGCCAAGGTGGCGATGTTGGGGAAGGATATACCTATTGTTTATTTTTCCATTACTTAGTTTTTATCCTTTACTTCCCCATACCTTACAAATTCCAGGAACCATTTCATGGGCACAAGAAAAAGTAGGTCTTTCCTTCTTCTCTGTTTTATGCTTTCGAAGATGGAGCCCCACCAGGCTGGGTAGGGCTGTGCTGCAGCCCTGGACTGGAAAGGAAAAAGGCTGAGCTGGGAAGTTCAACTTTGGACTAGGGGAAACAGCTCAGGCTTGTATGGCTGAAATGTGCCACTGCCCATTTGCTCCAGCCAACACAGTATTCCTCCATCCAGGAAATGACTTACATCAATCACACACCCAAAGAGTACTGGTTTCTCTGATTTGATCTTACCTTTAAGGTCTGCTAGTTTTGAAAAGGAATTAAAATGACTTTTTCTATATGAGTTTTACTTTCATGGCTTTTAGTTTTACAGGAAATGGATATCTCTCTTGTGTGCACCTTCTCTCTCTCCATCTCTCTCTCCTCTGTATATATCTCTAAGGGGTTGTAATCTGCTTTTTCATATCTGAAATCAATTAACTACAACCTCTTCTCCCCCCCCCATCTTCTTAGCATTTAGTATACAAAAGAATCCACTTGTCACTTTTCAGAGGAAGCCAAGGACACTGGGTTTCACCTTGGGGATGAAATGCAGATTTCATTAAAAGGAAAGATCCTTCATTCCTAAAGGTTGAATAGAAAAGAACTTAAAGCGAAATGCCAGCTGCGTAAGTTTAGAACACTGAATTCAGCAAGGTAAAGGAACTTTTCTGAATATCACTATTTCTCATTTATGCTTGACTCCAGGGACTCAGAGCTGCAGGAAAGGAGATTCATCCCAATTTGCACTGCAGGCAGAGCGGCCAACTGCCCTCGTTTGCTCAGGGCGAAGGGGCTTCTCAGTCAGTGCTAAACCCAGGAAAGCCTGGCTGGTCACTGTAACTGTGGAGTAGGTAAAGAAATTCATGTCTATTCCTCTACAAGCACTGGACAGCTTCTTTCCCTCATCTGGGGCTCAGATCCCCCAACTGTAAATGAGGTTAACCTAAGAGGTCACCCTCCTGTTGCGGAACACGGTCTCTCTTGGAGCCATGTGTTCCAGAGCCTTGTCTGAATTGTGCTTCCTTTTTTAAGATAACTGTTCTATTGAGATATAGTTCACATGTCCCCAAATTCATCCTTTTAAAGTTTACACTTTAGTGTTTTGTAGCACAGTCTTGAGAGGTGGTGCATCACCGTCTTCCTTCCTTCCTTCCTTCCTTTTCCATTTCTGTTTTGCAAATTGGGTAATCTCCATGAATTTTCGTTTGTTGATTCTTGCTTCTGCCCCTTAGGGATTTTTAAAAAAATTCTAGTGAGTTCTTTTTTCCCATTTAAGTTATTGTTCCTTTGAATTTCTATTTAGTTCTGGAATTTCTATTTAGTTTTTTTTTTTTTTATTTTCTATCTCCTTACTGATATTCTTCATTTGTTGAGACATTGTCCTTGTATTTTCCTTTAAGTCTTTAGACATGGTTTCCTTTAGTTTTTGGAGTATATTTCTAATAGTTTATTTCAAGTCTTTGTCCCTTGTTTCTTTATCTCATACTTTTTATTTTTGAAAATTGGGCATTTTAAATAATTTACTGTGGTGACTCTGAAAACCGGACTACCCTCCCCACTGGTGTATTGTTGTTGTGGTGCCTGCAGTTCATTTGTTTAGTGACTTTCTTAAACTAATTCTATAAAGTCGGTGTGGCCCTTTCTTGTGTAGCCACTGCAGTCTCTGCTTGGTTTACAAATAACCAGCTAATGAGTGGGCACAGGGTTCCTTAAATGCCATGAAGCAATGGTTTTCCATTTGGCCCTGTGTGTGTTTTGGTGCAAACATAGCTTCATGGCTACAGCAGTTTTCAACCCTGCCTTCTCCTTCTCTCTTTCTTGCATGGGGCCTCAAGGTCACACAGAGGTGAGAGATTAGAGCCCTTTCAGACATATACATATTGTGGTTTGGTTATTGATTCGCCAACTGAAGGACATTGGGGCTGTTCCCAGTCTGGGGCTATTATGAATAAAGCTGCTATAAACATCCAAGAATAGGTTATGCAGGAAACATAAGTCTTAAGTCTCCTAGATAAAAACCTAGAATTGGGGCTGATGGGTCACATGGCAAATTTATGTAAAACTTGATTTTAAAAAATCTCCAAGTGGTTTTCCAAACTGGTTATACCATTTTGCATTCCTGCCAGCAATGCGGGGGAGCTCCTACTGTTCTGCAGCCTTGTCGGCATTTGGTGTTGCCATTATTTCTTAATATAGCCATTCTAACTGGTATGGTGTCCTCTTTCAAGGTGGTTGCAATGTGATTTCCCTAATGACCGATAACATTAAACATCTTTTAATGGTTCTTATTTGCCCTTCTGTATATCTTCTTAGGTGAAGCGTCTGTTCCACTCCTTTGCTGGTTTTTAAAATTGATTTATTTGTTGGTCTTGTTGAATTCTGAGAATTCTTTATATATTCCCAAGTTTTGTTTTGATTTCAAATGCATAAAACTCCCCTGAGACTCTGGTGTGCTCCTACTGAGCATCTTAAATGGCTCTACATCTGTAACATAATGTTTTATATCGTATATAATACCTCTGTCTCTCACTCTCTCCCTCTACACACACACACACACACACACACACACACACACACACACACACAGCTCTGTAAGCAATTTTCCTTTTTTTATTTAATTCAAGAAACATTTACTGTCTCCCTATTAAGGAACTGTACAAGGTACTAGGGAACCAGAGTTGAATAGCATATGGCCCCTGCAACTGAGAAACTTTCTCTTTTAAGAAATATGGCTTTAAATTGGATTATGTTAAAAAAAAAAAGAATGACTATATGTAACACATCAGCTTTTAGTGTATAAAATTGCTTGTTCATACCAAGAGCTGAAACATGTTCATTATAAGTTAATAAAGGCCATTAATTATCATGAGTAAATCCTTTTTTTATTCATCGTCAGAAATGTTCCTCAGTATAGCTCCTTGCCTAAAGCACCATGCGTTCTGAAAGAATGCAGCATGCATTAAAGGATTTCTGCTGCAATTTTAAATGGATACTCCTGTATTCTGAGCTCATGAAATGTGATGAAGGCCAAATCATGTTCTCTCCAAAGACAGGGTATGATGACTCTGCACACATCTTAGCATACACCCTTTCCCTGCTGAGCAGAGGTGTCTACAAAACAGCTCAGAAAAATATTTCACTTAACTGCAGCATGACTATCTGCAGAACCACTGGAAGAATCTTTTTGAACACAGAGAAAATTAACTTTCAACAGTAACTTAAAAAGCTATTGTGGTTTCTTAAAATCCTCTTATGCAGAGTTTATAAATGAGACTTAGCAACTTTATTGTTTTTTTACTCACTGATTAAGACAATAAAAGTTGCGCTCATTTCAATATTAAGAAATTAAAACCTCCCTTGAGACTTTCTCTGCCCTGGAGTAGGTTACATCTGTCAACGGCAAACAGGCTGGCCAGCTTGCATGCAAGAAATTCTCCCCGGGGCTGCATTATGTATAACCTCACACTGTATTGTCTAGGGCTAAGAATGAAATGATTGGAATTTTTTTTTTATTATCAAAGGAAACTAAAAATAGGACTATAAAATAAAATACAAGCTGGAAGGGAAAATGCATTTAGGATATATTTTACTTTAATGCTTTAGCTTCCGGCCTCACATGTAGAGAATAGACGATGATGTTAAATAAAGAAAGAAAAGAAGCTTTTGTTGGTTTCCTCTAAAGCTTAAAAACGACACAGTGTGAGTAAATGGAGGATGGCCCGCAAAGGGCTGCTTCCCTCTGATACTGTCAGTGTGCGGCCCAGAAGCTGTGGGTGATGGGCATGTATTACTTTCTAGTTTCAGGCAACACCATCTAAACTTCTAAGCAGGCATCACTGGAGGACTCTTGCCTCTTCATGTCTTCTAATTGCTAATGCGATAACAAAGGGACACAGAAAACCCGAGTGGAGATAAGCTGGAGGGCTCTGCATTAATGAAGACTCTCTATTCAGGCTGTTTAAGCTTCTTAGTAATGAAGTACAGACAGGATTTTTTTTTTTTTTTTTTTTTGAGAGAGAGAAGAAAGGAAAGGAGGAAAAGAGGAAGGGAAGGAGCAAAGAAGTGGAGAAATAAAACAGAAAGAATCTAAAATAGGCTATGGGTGTTCTTTGCCAAAACATAATTTTAATTTTCTCCAAGGCTCAGAACCAGTGGAAGAACTGGAACTCCCTCAAGAGAAGGTGGCAGGAACATAAGCTAATTATACAACTTAAATTTGGTAATACAATATAATTGGCATGGTTTCCGGTTAAGGCAATATAAATCCATGCTAACTGGAGTTAAGACAATGATGCTATATATCTAACGCAGTGCTGTATATCTCTAAGTATCACAACTTCCTTATCATATCTCCAGGGGTTCTCATGTAGATCACGTTTATATAGATGTTAGTGATGACATGGGTCTGAGTTCCACTCTAGGCTCTCCCCAGTTGTATGACCTTGAGGCTTGGCCTTCTCTTCTGTAAAGTGGGGATAAGGCACCTACCACTCAGTGCTGTTGGAAGGAATAGATGAGATTATATGTCTGAAATAATATTTTCCACTTCAATAGCACTGCTCATACTGTGGTTGTTATCTTTGAAGATGTCATGATGTTTTTAAACCTTTGGAATGTCATAGTGTGGAAACTTGAGGTGCAGGGATGATGCCCAGAGAAGGTGGGAAAAGCAGAGCCTGACTAGTGGAAGCCTCTTTCCAGCCTTCCTGTTTACCCCTGGCATAGCCAAATGAGTGACTCAAGATTTCCCATGTCACAGAGACTTTTGGTACTTTGAAGACACAGCCTGTGGCCTGGACTCCCCATATTAGCAGGCTGGCCGAGCAGGAATGCCACAAATTGCATGGCAGTGGGTGAGACTGGCAGTGCCACAGAAGAGAATCTGGACGCAGGCCCTGGAAGATAATATTTCTTCCTTTGATTTTCTCCATGAAGAAAGATCCTCATAGTGTCTATTTTCCCCAGGGAAAAGCCATGTTTCTAGAAGACAAGGAATAGAATGTGCATATAGGGGGATGAGGTAGTGATGGCAAGGAACTAAGGAGCTGACTTTTCTCGAGTGTTGACTCTGCCAGGCACTGCCCTGTGTGTGTTACTCGTGCAGTCCTCATAACAGCCCTTCTGCCAAAAGTAGTATTATCAACTCCGTCTCCATGAGGAGGGTACTCAGCACAGAGATGAGGGGGTCAGGATTTGAATCTAAGCAGTCCAACTCTTGAGCCCATGTTCTTAACCACTCACTACAGCTGCCTTCTTAACTAAAATGTATTCAGGTCCACTATGTGACAATATATCTGGCCCTTGGTAGAATATTTACTTACATTATCTGCTTTCAATACGATGGAAGAGGTTATTAACGTCATCTAAAAATCTGGGGGCTTTGATGACATATCCTCTTTGAAATATCACTGTCAAGATGTAGAATAAGACTGGTGCAAGTTAATGACCCTGAGTACCTTGATTTTTATACTTCTCCCAGTGATGTGACCTTTTCTTTCTGGCTTTTATTTCCTGTCCGTAAGCCAGTTTCCTGTTTGTGACAGCACAGATTTTCTGCTGTGCTCCTGATCTCCTGATTACCCTTGAAACAAAATTAGAATTTGGTGTAGAAGCTTTTCACTGTGTCCAGTGCTTCTTATTGAAAGTTTAAGAAGTTTATATCTGTTGATTCTTATTTGCAATCTTATTAATCCACTCAAAGAATCTTTGCATTGCCAGATGAACTCATAGGTTTATGTGATCCCTGACAAAACTCTCAGAATTGATATCTGATCAGGATTCAGAATGCAATCATCATAGGATGGAGAATAGGTGTTAAAATATAAATATAAGAAGCAAGTGGGAATTTTAATAAAAGTACAAATGATCCTATACTCCAGATACTATGCTCTTTGGACCACAGATGACTCACTCTCTGTGTTTCTGTCCCCCACCATTTCCTGACCCTTCTCTTTATTTGCTTACTGGGTCCTGCCACTCACCCTCCCAGGACTTCAGACAAAGCGCATCTGAAACTGGAGACATTATTCTTCTTTCTCCCAAATCTGTTCATCTTCTTCTGTGCCCTCTCTTGGTGTACAACATCATCACCCACCTATCCCCCAAGCTATACATCTCATTGTTATTATTAACCCTCTCCTCCCTGATGTCTTATAGCAATTCATATTTATCAAGCAAGTCTTGAATCCACCCCACCCTCACTGACACTCTCCAGGCTCAGTCATCACCAGCCTTTGTCTGGACTGTTGCTATAAGCCTCCATCTGGTCTTGCTGACTCATGCCACAACACTAAAATCTACCCCCCACCCTGGGCACAGAGCAAGGAGAGCGGACAAAAAGCTGCGTGTGAGAACACAGGTGTGTTACACCAACCCCTGCGTTGGGAAATATAGAACTCTTGTTTGTCTCATTCACAAATGACAAAGAAAATGTCACATCCAACAAGGCAAGACTCAAGGCCATCCTCAGCGTGAATCTCACCTTGGTGCCTGGAGCCGGCTATATTTCAAGGTGTTCTCTGCTGGCCATAAAGGTGATTCCAAACAAGAGGTTGCAAGAAGAAAAGAAAACCCCTGCATGCTTCAAAGAAATCAAAGGAACTAGCACAGAGCAGGGAGATGCAGCTCACATGTAAAAAAATAACACATTGTGTGTCTGGGAGTAGGCTGTCAGGTTAATTTATGCCAAGAGAGAAAAGTGGAGGCTTTGCAGATAAGCAAGCAATGCACAGAGGCCAACGCAGAAGAGGTCATGCCCACATTCCCTGACTTTGCTGTCCCATATCTGCTGCCTAATGTTCCCGAAATAAGGTCTAGCCAGCCTATTCATGGGTATTCTCCATACCACCTCTGCCCTTTCTGTGCCTTAACTAACTATTATAACGGACATCCCACTTACCTCCTAACCTGGCCAAGTCATTCATCCTCTCTGGACCCCAGCCTCATCTCTAAAGTAAAAATGATAGTCTCTTGTAAAGGTGTGGAACATGTGTTTGTTGGAAATCCACAAAATTCTCATTTTCCAGATGAATAAGAGAGGCCCAGAGAGGTTAAGGAAGTAGCCCAGCATCACAGAGTTAACAAGTTGCTGTGAGTGTCATATGCCATCTTCACACTGCCAGCTAGACTTCCTCTCTGCTCCCCTGGCTGAACACATTCGCTCCCTCTCCCCTGCCCCTGCCAGGCACATGGGATGAGGCCTTGCCACTCCACAGAGAATCAGACTTGGTGAAAAACATTTCCATTTCTCCCTCATGCTGAAAAAGAGCAGGAAACATGATACTTCGTTACCTATTGTCTTATTTTGGTTATATTCGGTTCACGAGAAAAGTCCTGACAGCAGGGTGCCTTACCCATGGAAATCACTCCATGAATTGCTCCTTTTGTCACATCCTGTCCCTTATGATCCATCACGGATGTGCATGTGAGTGAGCGTGTGTGTGTGCATGCACGCCTGTGTGCATCTTCTCTGAGTTCACTTCTAAACCTCGCCACTGCACCCTGATTCACATCATTTACTCCAATGCTTTCATCACCATCAGGTGGTAAAAGTCTGCTCTACAATCATTACAGATATTGGGTCCTTAGGTGTCCAAGTTCTAGGGAAGGAAACGTGACAGCTGAGGCATCAGGGTAAAAGAAGAAAAAAAATGTTATGTGGGGCATGGAACACACATTTTTATTCTCTCTCTCTCTTTAAGAATCTGGCACGAAGAGCTCACCTCCTTCCTGCCAGAGATGGAACAGTAGTGACTTGGCAACAGTCTCAAGCCAGATGTCACCCTCATCTGGTTGCCTTGGCTGGTGAGTTGTTTGGAATGAGCAGCCCAAACACCGTGCAGGCGGGGCTGCTGCAGGGATGTGGGCATCAGAGCTGGGCACCGGCCCTCATGATGCCCCGACCCTCTGGGGGCTGGGGGACAGTTCGTTATGGGGGCAGCTCTCTGCTCAGGTGCAGGGTCGGCAGAAGGCAAAGGGTCCCTTGGGAAGGCCACATGTGCACTTCTCCCCTTCTGTCTCTCTCCCGAGGGTGAGCTGCATGATCCTGTTCCCCCTGGCACAGGGGTACAGACATGTCTTGCTATGTTACAAAGACAAGGCTCCAGCATATTTGGGATCCAGTCAACAGGAAAGCAGCTCCTGTTCCCATGGGTCTCCTCAACTGACGTACCCAAGACCCCTCTCGAAGAAGCAGATGGTGGGGGGCAAAGTACAGGGCAGCCTGTGCTTCTGGAGTTCTGCGACCACAGCTATGGTAGCTTGGCCTTTGTGGGCTGTGTCCAGACCGAGCCCAAAGCCGTCATGGATGTCCTGGGAAGACAGCCACACTGCTGGGCGAGCTCACCAGTGAGGAGAGAGGAGACAGGAGACATGTGGCTGCTGAATGGAGGAGGGAGAAAGCCGTGCCTGGGAGCAGGCGGGAGCCACATTCACAGTCTGGTGGCCAAACACAGAAGGGTCTAAGGCTGACAGGGATGGCCCCAGGGACCAAGCATGTCCTCTGGAATGAGCCCTCTGGCATCACCTGAAACCCAAGGCAGGTGCCTTTAGAACAAAGCCATGCGCTCAGATGTGTGTTTGTACACACATCAGTGTGTGTGATGGGAGGGTGGCGTGTGGTAAAACCTGCCAACAAGCCCATTTTGGTCACCATCTGTCGTGGAGAGCCCGAGCACCTGTCGGAAACAGCTGCTGATGGCAGATCGTAGGTGAGGGAGGAAGCAGCCCCACCCCAGGATGGCCTATTGCAGGGAGTGCACGGCCTGTCCCCACAGGAATGCCAACTGTTCACTTTGAAGCCCATCTCTATTAGGAGGGTGTGTGATGAAATCCCTCGCTGTTCATTTACTTCCTTGCGGGAAGGGTGGGAGGGACACCGGTATCCTTGCCACCTCAGTACCAGCTATCACAGTTGCTTGTCACAGGGGCTGAGGAGAAATGCATTCAGGATTCTCTGTGGGGAACAGAAAAATTCCAGGGCAACTCTTCTCTGAAGGGATTAGACCAGAGACTCCCATGGTGAAAACCTCCCCTTTACTGGAAGAAGAACAGCAACATTCTATTTCTCTGGCCTTGTGGGAAACAGAATGTTTGGTCTGTGTCAACCAGGGGGCTGAGGTGACAGGTTGGAATGAGCATCAGAGGGTGATGTGGCTTGGGACTGGGTCCTCTGAAGCATTTTCTTTCAGGTACACAGTTTCCTCCATTAAAATGAAATAAAAACGATCTAATAATTTCTAATGTGAAAGCTTTCTAAAATGAGTTTCTGCCCAGTGTATTGTTAAATATTTGCCATTATGAAATGCTCATTCCTTGCAGGCATCTTATTACTTTGTTGTCTTTAATGCTCACAGTAATCTTATATGGTAGGTGTGGTTTTTATCCCTATCCACTCGACCGGAGGACTGAGGCTTAAAGATGTAACTTTGCCCATTAGGGACACATAGCCAGTATGGGAACTTTAGGGCTCCTGTCCACCTGTGTGCCTCTAGCCACACTTGGAACCCACTGGCCACACTGCAATGTGTCCACCAAACAGTTTCAACATTGGAAGTCCTTCCTGAACACCCAAGATTTGCAAAGCACACACATCCTGGGCCTCTGTGGGCCACAAACACACATGAAGTCTATGCTGCTATCTCTTTTGGAATGCTTTTCTCCACAGAGCCACCTGACGGCCCTTCTCCTGAGTGCTGAGGCTAGCTGGAGAGCACTTCAGAAGCCACAGTTGCAAGTCTTCCTTGCCAGGCTCACAGAGCCCTCCTAGACTCCCTTATCCCACCACTTCTTGGGTTGGCCTTGGGGCTGAGGCACCCCATTACCCATGGTACCCTTCCACTGGCCTGGGAGCTCTGTGGGGGCAGAGACCAGTCAGGTGCACCACAAGCTTAGTGGATTGTATAAGGTGTCACACTTGCCTGCTCGCATAGCACAATGGGACTTTTTCTTGTTTTTTCTCTTGTGAGGTCTCACAGTGAGGCACCTTGCTTCTGGAATCTTCACATCTGCTTTTCCCTGGTTTTTGGCTGGTGTTTCTTTCCTCTCTAGCTACCAAGTTTCCAGAAGCTTCACTAGTACCTTCAAAGAGCCTTCCTCAAACCAGTTCCAATATATTTTAATCCATGGCTTCTAACTTATAGGGGCTAATAAATAAGAATCTCAAGCTTTACAAGTATGTCTGCTTAAAACCAGAGCCATACAGGGGTAGAGTGTACTGGCTTAATGCATGGACTGGGTGACTTATCTTTTGGTTGCTCAAAAGCTGTTTTCTCCTCTGGTTTTCAGATATTTGGAACCACTCTGTTACTTGGGAGGTACTTACATTGACCATGGGCTCAGTGGCCAGGAACATGGTAGTCATGGTATATACTCTTTGCTTCTCAGAAGTAAACTCCTCCAAATAGCAGGAGAAACCAAGCTCATCACCAACATCAGGGCCATTCAGTGCAGGGAAAATACACTTCTGTGTTTAAACCTCAAGGTTGGAAAATTCCCTACTGATTCCATATTGCCAAAGAAAGTTACTATAAAATATCATTCAAAAGTGCCACTTTATTATCCCCTTAAAAATAATTTGGCCATCTACAACTAAACCTTTTGTGAAAGAAGCACATCTGGACACAACTGTGGTCATACCTCTGTGGAGGTATCCTGTTTCCAAAACTAACACTCCTTCACCACCTCTCCGTCCTTCTCCCATTCCTCCCTGCAAGCTAGGAGCCATCATTAGAAAGTATCATATAGGTGCCTCCAGGGAGCATCATGGGCTATGGGGTAGCACTTGGCAGGGGCTCTGAATGTTTGTTCCTTAGGAATAATGACACACAAATGCAGCCTCAGGGCTCTCCTCCTGGGGAAAGCAGGGTAGGAGGAAGCTGTAAATGCAGGAAAAGATCCTGGCCCACAAAGCAGCTAGTGGCTGTAGAAAATGAATCCCAGTTGGTTCAGCCCTCCAGGCTCTCTCTGTCCTATCCAGGCAGGAGCTGAAATCAGAGGCCAGGACCCCTCAGGGTAGGCTTACCCCATACCCCCAGTTTGGAGACAATTTCTCAGCCAGATGTCCAGGGATGGCAGGATATGAACCGGCACAGCCCTGGATAATGGGAGTTGTACAGGGGAACGAACAGCAACCCTCAGCCATGCCAAAGCTTAAAACATGCTCAGGAGAGCTATGGGACCTGAGCAAAGAGCCTTCTAAGTTAAGGGCCTGCCCAGCCTTCTTCTTTTTTAATGGTAAAATATATATAATATTTACCATTTTAAGCACTTTAAAGTATACAATTCAGTGGATTAAGTACATTCACACTGATGTGCAACCATCACCACTACCCATCTCCAGACCTTGTTCATCATCCCAAACAGAGTCCTATATTCTTTAAACAATAATTCTCCATTTTCTCTTGTCCAAAGTCCCTGGTAAACTCTAGTTTCATTTCTATCTCCATGAATTTGCCTATTCTGACTACCCCATATAAGTAGAATCATGCGATATTGGTCTTTTTGTATCTGGCTTATTTCACTCAGTATAATGTTTTCAAGGTTTGCCCAAGTTGTAGCATGTATTAGAATTTCATTCCTTTTAAGGATGAATAGCATTCCACTGTACGGATATACCACACTTTGTCTATTCATCTTTTGGTGGGCACTTGGGTTGCTTCTACCTTTTGGCCATTGTGAATAATGCTACTATGAACATGGTGTACAAATATCTGCTTATCTCCCTACCTTCAATTCTTTTGGGCATATATATAGGAATAGAATTGTTGGGTCATATAGTAACTCTGTATCTAACTTTTGAGGAACTGCCAAACTATTTTCCACATTCGCACCATTTATTCCTACCAGCAACGTGCAAAGGATATTTGCTCTTTTCCACTTAAAAAAAAACAAAACAAAACAGGAGTGCTTGGGTGGCTCAGTCAGTTAAGTGTCTGACTTCAACTCAGGTCATGACCTCAGTCTATGGGCTCAAGCCCCGCGTCGGGCTCTGTGCTGACAGCTCTGGGCCTGGAACCTGCTTCGGATTCTGTGTCTCCCTCCCTCTCTGCCCCTCCCCAACTCGCTCTCTGTCTCTATCTCTCAAAATAAAATAGAAGACATAAAAAAATTTAAAAAGACAATATTCATCCTAATGGGCATAAAACAGTATCTCACTGCAGTTTCATATGCATTTCCCTATTGACTATGATGTTGAGCATTTTTCATATGCTTACTGGCTGTATGGATACCTTTAGAGAAATGTCTATTCAAGCCCTTTGCCCATTTTTTAATTTGGTTGCTTTGTTGCTGCTGAGTTGTAGAAGTTCTTTACATATTCTGGATATTAATTCCTTACCATGTACATAATTTGCAAATATTCTCTCCCATTCTGTTGATTGTCTTCTTGCTCTCTTTATAGTGTCTTTTGATGCACAAAAGTTTTTAATTTTGGCAAAGTAAACGTATTTATTTTTCTTTTGTTACCTATGCTTTTGGGGTCATGGCCAAGAAATCACTGCCATATCTGATGCAGATATGCATTAAATCTATCCCAAATCCAATAAAGATTTTCCTGTATATTTTCTTCTAAGAGTTTTATAGCTTTAGCCCTTATGGTCTTTCATTTATTTTGAATTAGTTTTTATATATGGTATAAGGGAAGAGTCCAACTTTATCCTTTTGTACTTTCATTCAGCACAAAACTAGATATCCAGTTTTCCCAGCACCATTTGTTCAAAAGACTACCTTTTCCCCATGAGATGGTCTTGGTACTCTTGTTAAAAATCAATTGACCAGATATGTAAGGGTTCAGCCTTTATTTTTAATACTGTCCCTTACCCTTCTCTTTCTGCCACCACCTTAGCAATGTGACTCCTCTGAAAGGCTGATGGCTGCCCATTCTCTACGATCTTTTAACCAGCCTGTTACTGCTTCCAGGCAGCAGACCCTGAAAGCAGGTGCACCATTCAAAATCAGCACGGAACCACATAATTCTCTCTCTGTTCTCCCACATCTGCTCTCATTCCTATTTTCCCTATCTCAACTCCAATGCCAGCCTTATGTACAAAAGGGAATCTTAATGCTATCCCAAGCTCCAGTCCTCATTCACTCATTGCTTGTGACCACTACCCCCCATCCCCACACACAGACTGAATAGGTCATAGGTCATGAAATCCTCCTGATAGTCTTTTTTCTTAAGTCTCTCTCTCCTCTCTTCCATCCTCTCCATCCACTGCCTTAATCCAGGTGTTCTTTCATCATTTCTCACCTTATCCCATCCTGCTACCCCTACCTCACCTACAATTCCAGCCCCTATAATTTCTCCAGAGTGATCATGGAACATGCAGATCGGACTTTGTCTCTGCTGCTCACAGTTCCTCAAAGATTCTCCATTTCTAGGAGTACAGTTTATCATAGTCTCCCATAGCCAATATATACAGAATGCGTTAGATATACTGAAGCTGCGGCTGGTCCCTAAGTAATCCATTCTAATCTTCATGACTTTGCACATTATGTTCCCCTTGTCAGGAAAGTCCCTACTCCCACTGTTCACCTGACTGTTCGAAAGCAAATCAGATATTTCCTCCTTTGTGATGAGTTCTAGATTACTCCTTAAGACCATTTGAAGTAGAGCTGGCTGTTCCTTCGTATGTGTTGCACATCCTGAACGGTTTATGAATAACAACAACAGAAATAATCAATGCTGCCACCACCACCATTTACTGCAGGTCTCTCCTGCTCTAACACTACAGGGGACACTTGTAAAATACTACAGTAACCCCATACGCATTGGTTCTCTTGTCCATTTCCTGCCCTAGACAGTGAGGTATCTGAGGACAGGGACTGCCCTCTGCTCATCTCTGCAGCCCCAGCACAGTATTGGCACCCAGCAGGTGCTAATACATATTTGCTAAATAAATGAATGACTTCAAGCTCCCACTTTAAAGTTTTGCAGCCGTTGGAAAATTCCAGTTTGGGCAGCTGCTCATGTCCTCTGTGCAAATAGGCAGTTTATCAATCCAAAGGTTGGCAGCAGATCTGCTGAGCCAAACTCAGCCCTCAGGCTTTTTCCCAGAGCCATCCCTCCACTCAAGTGGAAGCCACATCTGACTCTCCTGATAGGGGTTCCTGCCAGGAACTAGGAAAGGCTCCATGGAGCCCCACCATTCCTAATGCTATTTTAAAAGCAAATTCAGAGGCAATGGTGATATTTTTTGCCCTTAAGAATGAGACAAATCCTTTGACAGAATAAGGTTAAAGAAGAAAGGGGGGGAAAAACCTCGTACTGCATTTCCTTTCAGCTGAATTGAAAAAATCCCCAATCTCCCAGTTCCAGCTGGCAGACTGCTGGACTCTCAGCTTCCGAGGAGAAGGGGAGTGGAAAGATCATCCCTCAGCAGCTGAGAACTTATTTTTGGTCGAACAGCTGGTGGAGGGATTGCTGGCGCCAGGCAGCATCTCCCCTACACAGTGTGTGGGGCACTGACACCATCTGGGCAGAACACCCCGTCCAGACCCGGGCACCCTCCTCTTACACTGACAGTGACAAATCTGTCTCGGGGCCCAGCCAACCCCGGTGGTCAAGGACCTTCTGAGGGACCCTTCGAGGAGAAAGGGATGCTCAACATCCCAGAAAGGAGACTCCAGTGGAACTTCAGTGCTGGCTCCAAAGGAAGCTCTCTCTTGAAAAGGGGGACAAGGAGGACCTACTTCGTCCTGCTCTAAACCAAAGACCAGGACAGGCAGGTGGAATTACATGGACACAGAATTTAGTCATTTCATGATGAAGAAAACTCTCCTCTGAAGAGAGGTCTCTCATGATGGATGGGTTGTGCCAGAATTGTTCAAACAGAGTCTGGCTGACTGACCATTTGCCAACAATTTTATAACAGGGATCCCTAGATAGAGTGAAAAGCACTTAGCCTCTTAAAAGTCAGGAAGGTCAGTGCAGACTAGTCAGGGCTCAAATGTTATCACTATGGACAGGCAACTGGGAAGAGGATGGTAACATTTTAACAGACCCCACAGTGGATTTTTATACGAAATTATATTTTAAAATTTTCCTTTGATTAAAGCCACACAGCGATTGCCAATCTTCTTTACTTTGTGCTGAATCCACACAACCTTTTACAATGTTGATGTTGATGTTATGTCCCAGGTTCAAGGTTTTCCACATATAACACAAGAGAGAAGAGAGGGCCTCTACCTGCTTCTGTTCTTCACCGAGCTGTTACAATGGGCTCACTTCCTCACTTCTGCTGTTTTCTTTTTTGGTAACTTAGAACAACAGGAATAAAAAGTCCTAAGGACTACGAGAAGACAGAATGTTCTTCAAAGAAAGTTTTTCCATTTATATTCAATCCATATATCCACTACTCCAAAAACATCTTCATGTTCAATGTGGAGTATTTTTAAATGGAAATCTAAAGCGAAAGAACAGGAAGTAGGGAGAAGAAAAAAGAATTTCCACTGGTAGAGAGCCGACCAGCACAAACTCAGAGATCACTTGCTGTGCATCAGGCTCTACCTTAACTACCATCATGGACAAAGACAAACAAAAGCTGTGGCCCCTGCCCTTCAGGGATTTCTGAGCAGCATACCGAAGCCTGGCAGAGCAAGCACTTCCAGAGAGACCCGCGTGCTCCATGGCTCACACCAGTGCTCTGTTCACACCCTGCTATTCTCACCTCTTTCCCCACCAGGCCCTGTCCACCCTCTGCACAGCCCCACCCACTCCTCAGCACAGCTCTGTGGACCCTGCAGATCAAGGGGCTTGTCCAAAGGTTAGTTGTGTTACAAATGAGCTCAATCCAAGCAACATATGTTCACCTCCCACAAAACACCAGCGCCAGTGTTATGGCCTTGCAGGAGTAGTGTTCAAAGGTGAACAGATTCTAAATATGTGTCCATTTGTTTGTTTATGCCTTCAATTTATTCCCCCCAGAGATGCCTTACAAAAATGAAACAGGGCCAGGGATAATGTCCTTTCTAGGGGAGCATAAACAAAGAGACAAAGGTGAATGCACACATGCAGGTCATTAGGCCTTACATGGTTGCTAAAACAGAACTGCAAAACTGACCCCACAGATGGATAGGACATGGTCTCCAAGCTGTCTAGAGATGGAGAACTCATACCAATGTCTGGAGTATAAAAGTATAAAAGCTGGTATACAGCAGGTGCTCTAACTGATCACTGTTGGGAAGCAGACTGGGGGCATCAGTACCTAAGAAGTTGTGCCTCAGAGCATGAACATCAAATTGAGTCCTTTTGGCTGGGAGGCTCAGGGAAGGTCTCATGTAAATCAGGCTACTTTGAAGGGTAGACTGCCCAAAGCCACCAAGCCAGTACTTACTGCTGCCACTGACAGTAAAATGCAAAAGGTATTATGAAGACAAATGCCACACAATTCCTCAAGCAACAGGGCATGTTAGCAGCACAGGGGCTAAAACTTTTGTTTCAGAGCCAGACCCCAGGTCTTCAACTTCCCTTGGCTTGGGCAATTTCATTCATTTAACAGCCTCAAGGTTGTACATCGAAGTACTAGTCTTGAAATATTACTGGTGGCAGTTCCTTTGGGTAAAGGGGCAAGGTCACTCAACAGGCAGAAACATGTCATCCTTCTAGAAAGTTCTAGACCAGAAAATCTCTTCAACCCTCTAAGGAATCTGAAATGACCCTTAATCATTTCCAAAAGGTTTTACAGCTAGTATACTCTTGCAGGGGATTGCAGGGTAAGTTCTCAATGCATCGTCTTCAAAAACGAATCCCATTTTCACTGGAATACTTGTCTGGTTTTCCTCCAAATAGTAGTTTCCTTTAGTAATACAGCCTCTTATCACACCGAAGCTTCAAATATAGAACATGAGCAGGGATTGAACTGTTATATCTTCTTCCATTGAAATGCTGCATCTTTTTTCGTGGCCCTTGCCACTCAATGTGTAAATATACAGATTTATCTGAAGAATAACGGCATCGGCTAAGTGCATGAATGGTGTCCTCCTGGAGGTCTGGTACCAAGGACAGAAGTCATCAATAACAACACCACCTCCTGCTTGTCTCTGTAATTTAACTGGCCAGTGTCCCAGTTAACAAGTGGAAAAACATTTTAAAGGAAAAGAAGGTGGAGGATGGGGTCTTGCACTGTGGAGATGCTAGCCTGAGACATGAAAAGTTGCAGCTACGGGCCCCTGCAGTAAGGGGGAATGGAGCGAGCAGCAGCACCCTTGGCTTATTCCAATAGAAACTGTGCCGTACAAAGTACAGACAAGGTATCACCCACTTGAGTTTGACCATACTTGGAGGGCCTTGTGAAGACAAAAATGGTAATTTTTGTGAAATGTTGTTTCTGATTTCCGCTTTTGTAGAGAAGGAGGCTGTGCACGTAGGAGAACCACTTTATATTATTACTAAAGACATGTGCTTCTGAGACCCATACAAGATAGGACATCTACAACCTCAAGGACTTCAGCAGTTTTCGAGGATGTAGGGCAAAGGAAGCTGAAAAGCACTCTCAGAAGTAGGCAAATGCATTTCCATTGGATTAGGAGGAGTTTCAAGTTGTCCTGTGCTTAAAGGTAATTTCTTAAGCCAGGGTGGACCCAGGGTGAGCAGACATGCAAGAGTCTCAACATTTCACTAAAAATAGGAGGGTGTGTGTGTGACAGCAATAACCCTTCTCACCCCAAGTTGAGAGGACTCCTCCATGCTCAACCAGGTCTTCTACCCGGGCCTCCAAAGCAGCCTTAGTCTGTAATTGTCTCTCTCTTCTGCTCCATTCACCTCATCACTGTTTGAATGATTTTTTAAAAAAAAACACATCTCTGGCTATGTCATGCCTCTGATCAAAAATATGGTGTGATGTTCCCTCTACATTTTGGCTTCACCCAAATACGCAGTCTTAATCCCTCTACTCCTTACCCCCATCTACATACATCCTGTGGTTCTGCCCCAGTGAACAGTTTCTCAGAATCACACTTGCTTCTCTCTGGAATGAATTCCTTCTCCCCTTACCCAACACAGCCCTTTGTAGACACACATGTGCATGTGAGCGCATGCACCACACACACACGTGCATGCTGCCCCACACAGCTACACACTTCTGGTTAAAAGTCCTGCTTATCTTTTAAGACACACTCCCAAATAGAAAGACCCTCTGGAAAGCCTTCCATCTCCCCCAGGTCAGAAGCCGGTGCCCTCTTAGGTGCGTTCCTAGCGCACCCTGAGCTTGTCCTTGTTGTGACACTTATCAGATTGTTCTAGATTGCTGTATGTATGTTGCCTTCTGCCACTGGACTGTAAGCCAGTGTGAAAGCAGAGACTGAGCTGAAATGATTTTTATTGGTCCCACCCCCCTCCCATGCATCCCAGGGCCTAAGGCAGTGTCTTAAATATGGTAGTCAGTCTATGTTTTAATTGAACTGAATACATAATTGCAGATCATTGATTTATGATCAGTAAGTATGGACATTATTAGAAATTGGGATCCAATTCAGACAAATAACCTACAATATTAGGTTGAAAATTTGAGAAGCCAACTCATATTTGTACCTCTCAGTACAAACTATTTAGAAAGTAACTGATACTCTTTGCTAGAGCAGACTGTGAAAGAAAGAGGTCCCAGTCCATTACTGAGAGCAATGGAGGTGTAGAAAACAATCTGGATGTGGAATTGACCCTAGCTTCTGTGTGACTTTGGGGAAGTTGCACAGTCTTTCTGCGCCTTGGCTCCCATTTCTATAACATGGATATAAGAATTCTGCCAGTCTAACAAGGCTGCTCAGAGAGTCAATCAGATAATACATATCAAGGGATTTAAGAACTAAAAATGTACCATTCGAATGAGAAAACTTACATAACTATTTGAAATCCTACTGCGATAACAAATTTTTGTAGTTAATACAGCATTTATTCCGTTTTTTGGACTGTAAAGCAGGCAGGAGTTAGGCAGAGCAGGAAGCACTATTTATGGTTTCACACCCCTGTGTTGATAAAGGGTCTGAGACTTTGGGATAGCTCCTTTGAAAATACAAACTATTCTCTTGGGGGACCACAGGCTTCTAGCTGCCAAAAATACAGATACTCAGTGTTAACTTTGGTTTCTCTAAAATAAAAGCACTGAAAAATCTCTTTTAGTTTTGGAAAGGTCAATGAGAGAAAACTTACCATAACAAGGAAGATGAAGAGACTGGTAAAATATTCAAACATAATTATAAATATACAAGATGCAAATGTCATCTCACTAATAGTTCCTATTAAATTGCTAGAAACCCAATGCAAACACTAGATGTGTTGTCTTAGGGTCTCTCCCATCTGCTGTTTGCTTCACCACCAGTTGCAGAAAGCCTAAATGACACAAGGCCTGTGGGCTGGCCATGTGGTCATGCATACATTAGGTTGTCTGCAGACCACTAACCACCCACATGGCACCTTCATGACAGCCCAATACACGATGTGTATAGTGACCATATAGAAAGGCACACGTGATGTTCAAGGGCCAGTGAGAAGACATCTGCATGCTCACCTATTATCTTGTATGCTACCCATGTGCTAACCACACAGCTAGAGATTCATGTTGCTTGTGTGCATGTCATAAGCAATACAGGATAGCTACATACTAGCCGGTCCTGAATATTTATAATTCCCATGCTACAATCAAAGCATACACAATGTTTCCATATATACTCTGTCATACAGAACTACATATTCCATGTCTGTACAACTGCCAAGTAGCTGCATATCTATAATACCCAGGTGCTGGTCATGGCACTGTTACACAGTGACCATGTGTCAGGCGTGCAATTACTGTGCCAATCCCCTTCAAGATGGCATCCTTTTGCCTAGAATATAAGACCCACTTCCATTTAAAGCCAAGAAATGTCTCCTAGCTATACAGCAATACTTGCTATAATAATTTTAGGTTGAAATCTGAAAACTCCATTATGACAAGTTCAACGGGAAAATAATACAGAAAAATGTCTCTGACCCAATGGCAAAGGAACAAATCTCAAACTGTAGTTGTGAAGCAGAAGAAAGGGGCCTTGACCCTCTTCACACAGTGGATGGAAACCCTGGGATGAGGTGGGGGGTTGCTCTGCTTTCTGTCCTCCCCTAATTTTCCCAGGACTTGGGAATAGCTATGGCCAGGGCTCAGGGCTTAGGAATTACAGAACATTTCTCTACTACAGGAATGTTCCTTTGGGATCAGCTAATTTGACCCTCTTAACATCACAGATGAAATAACTAAGAGGTAAAGTTTTGGCCATGAGCCACACCACTGATTAAAGGCTAAAGTGTGTTCACAGTGACATACTTCACCATTGGATTAATTTTTCACTACAGAGTATACTTGGCTACTGAGCATATTTACTGATAACGAAAAGAAGCAGCGTGGCCAGATCCAGAGAGAGGGAGGAAATAGGAGGTGAGGGTGGAAAGTGGAGCTCAAGAGAAGGTTGGAGGTGGGCACTGGCAGGGAGGGATACTGGGCTGGGAACAGAGCCTGGCTCAGTGCCTGCCTTTGACATTGTCTATGACACTGACCATCCTCAAGGTCTAGAGGAAGCCACTTTCCCTTTCTCACTGACCACTTCCTGGGCTATAAAAGGAAGAGGCTGGCCTGTACTATCTCTTCTCACACTCAGAATTCAGACAGGCGTGGGGGGTATCGGCACCATTTGATGTGTAAGGAAGGCTGGCATACAGGCTGCTAAAACTTAAGGGGGAAGCAGACACATGTCTGTCCATTGAGCTGTGGCCAGCCTAGACCGTGCACCTTTATTCCCCTCTCCCTTGGCTGCGAAGGTCTCAGATTAACTGTCATCACATAGAAAGGCTGGTCCTCAGAGTCTCCCTCCCTTCACAGAGAGGATCCTCCTGCCACAAAGACAACAGGGGAGGCTGTGATTCACCAAACCTCCTTACCTTGTTTTCAGAGCACTTCATGTTCATGCAGTGAGTTCTTTTAATTTTGAAAGCCTGTAAACTAAGCCTAAAACACCAATTTTTAGAAATGTAGAGAAATGTTTCAGACATTTCTATAGATCAGGAAATGTTCACTGCATGAATAGCACTGTAGCAAAACTAGGCCAGTGACCCAAGTCCTTAGTAAGTGGAACACAGTATTTTAAAGACATCACCATCTTCCCACTCACTATTCTGTCACTTCCTTTCACGTGGGACAAATGAAGCCATGAACAAAAGAGGCTGTGAATCAGTCTTCTTGGACTCAAGGGCACGGCAGGCTGGGACAGTGGGTGACAGACATGGTAGGTGTGGTCACATAGGAGAATGGACCTCTAAGCATGGTTAGCCAGAGGTCAGAAGTGTGGCCCTGGGGGCTCACCCGCCTCTTCTGACCAAGGCATCCTCACCTGTGTCATGTCACTGTTGGCTTTACATGTTCTCTGGAAAACCTTCTTGGACTCACTGGTTTTACTATTAGTAAAATACCTATAGAATTATCAATGAGTGATGAAAGACATTTTAATAGCATTCTAATTAAAGATACGATTTTGGTTTTATCACCTATAAGGCCACAGATATATACAGTTGTCTACTGTGTCCCAGGCAGTGCCCAAGATGCCTCATATACCAGAGTACCTTCTCCAGGCAGGGACAATCTAAAGAATCATGCCCATTTTCAGATGAAGAAACTAGAAGTTAAATTGCCAAGAGTAAAAAGAGAGCTATGTGTCAGAGCAGGACTGGAATCTAGGTTTTCAGTCACAGCAATAAGGAATAATAGATTTATTATACATTTTAAAATTGATTTATAAAATAATCTATTTTCTAGCTGGGTTAAGTTGGGCTGTGTTACGGATGATTTAAAGGTTTCAGGGCAAAATAAAAGCTAAATGCAAAATTAGGCTAAACTTTTTTTAAAAAGTATTATTATGGAGTTAAAACATAAGTAAGTTCAAGAAATACTTCCCTCTGTTTCTGCTTTTTGAAGTCCAGAACATGAGCTACATTTGAGAATGAATAGGATTCACCTTTAAAAACTCAGTCAGTTAAGCATTCAACTTCAGTTCAGGTCATGATCTTGTGGTCTGTTAGCTCAAGCCCTGTATGCTGACAGCTTAGAGCCTGGAACCTGCTTTGGGTTCTGTGTCTCCTTTTCTCTCTGCCCCTCCCCTGCCCAAGCTCTGTCTCTCTCTCTCTCTCTCTCCAAAATGAATAAACATTTTAAAAAACTCAGAGCACAATACCTTATACTATTTTTAAAAATATAATTTTAGGGGCACCTGGATGGCTCAGTCGGTTAAGCGTCCGACTTTGGCTCAGGTCATGATCTCATGGTTTGTGGGTTCGAGCCTCACATCGGGTTCTGTGCTAACAGCTCAGAGCCTGAAGCCTGTTTCAGATTCTGTGTCTCCCTCTCTCTCTGCCCCGCCCCCACTCGTGCTCTGTCTCTCTCTTTCTCAAAAATAAATTTAAAAAAAAATTTTAAAATGTAATTTTATATCCTTAATTTCTTCATCTTTAAAATGGAGTTAATGGATGTCATATCTCTTGAAAGGCTCAAGTAAGGTAATATGTACAAAAATGATAACCATAATTCATGAAACAAATGTAGGGTGTTCTTTTATTGTTGTAATTATGACTTTGCCTTGATAAACATCTAAAAATTTTCCCAAATCATCATGTGACAAAGGTCAGATGTATAATGATGTGATCTAACTAGAAGTTTTCATTTTGCTTTCTATGACCTGAGCACTCACAGGGATGCCCCTGGTTTCCTGAGTGGGTAGGGAAAGTGAGCAGGGGCTGAGCCATGAGACCGAAAAGGCAAGAACCCTAACGGATGAGCCTGATCAGAGCTGACAGCTAACCAGGCTAGTCTGGCTGGTCATCTGTCCTTGATGGACCCATTAACCAGATAACTGTCATGCCCTTGATTGTGCACAAGGAAACAGAAGGCTGCCAACACATGACCACACAAGGACCCCTCGACTCAATCTGGACATCCTCGCTGCACATGGATGGATGCCTGTATTTCCTCACAGCCAGACTCTGTGCAGAGCATGATCCTGAACACACAGGCACAGAGCAGTCTCCAAGTTAGACAAATTCTGAAAGTGGCCCAGCCAGGTACCAAGAAATACAGAGGAGAGAGAGACTCCATCTAACCAGAGGACACAGCAGAGGCAGAAACTATCTGGCCTGTAGCAGGAAGAACAATGTGAGCAAACCCTGGGAGTCAGAATGCCTGAACCGGCCTGGCTTGAGCGGAGGTGTGCACACAGGGGTACATTGTGAATGACCTTGAATTTCAGGCAAAAGTGTCTGGTTGTCGGCAATGGGAATCAGTTAAGTCTTCTGAAAAAAGATCTCTGGGCAGCGGGGCACAGGGAATAAAAATCTTCTGAGAAAAGAAGTGACAGGATGTTGAGGAAGGCTAATCAAGCAACTAAGCCAGATGACTGGGGAGGAGATAGGCAGGCACATGAGGGGCTGCAGGGGCTCTTCCAATCCATCCCAGGAGGTAGCAAGAAAAGAAAAGACATGTTAGGAAGGAAATCTGTCAGGGACTTTTTTTTTTTTTACAAATAGTTTATTGTCAAATTAGTTTCCACATAACACCCAGTGCTCACCCGCACAAGTGCCCTCCTCCATGCCCACCCATCCTCCCCCCCAATCCACCAGTCCTCAGTTTTTGTCAGCATTCAAGAGTCTCTCATGGTTTGCCTCTCCCCCTTTCCCCCACCATTTCCGCCCTTCTTCTCCCCTTGGTCCTCTGTTAAGCTCCTCCTAATCCTCCTATACGTGCACACATATGATATTTGTCTTTCTCTGCCTGACTTATTTCGCTCAGCATAACACCCTCAAGGTCCATCCATGTTGCTACACATGGCCAGATTTCATTGTTTCTCATTGCCATGTAGTATTCCATGGTATAGATAAACCACATCTTCTTGATCCATTCATCTGTTGATGGACACTTAGGCTCTTTCCATGTTTTAGCTATTGTGGAGAGTGCTGCTATGAACATTGGGGTACATGTGCTCCTATGCATCAACATTTCTGTAAGGGACTTTTATACCTACCCACCACCCATCACATTTTTTAAAAAGAGAATAATGGGATTACTGAAGTAGTAACAAGAAAGTTAGGAAGACAAGAAAACACAAACATTGATAAATTAATTCCAGGATTTTTAGAGCCAAATAGCTACTTAAAAAAAAATATATTGCAGGGGCACCTGAGTGGTTTAGTTGGTTGAGCATCCGACTTTGGCTCAGGTCATGATCTCACAGTTTGTGGGTTTGAGCCCCACATTAAGCTCCCTGCTGACAGCTCAGAGCCTGGAGCCTGCTTCGGATTCTGTGTCTCCCTCTTTCTCCACCCCTTTCCTGCTTGCACTCTCTCTCTCTCAAAAATAAATAAACACACAAAAAATTTAAAATATATATATTGCAAAAGGAACCAAATACACTTTTTGACCCCTCACACTGTAATTACACTGCCTTCTCACCATGACTCCAAAATAACCCAGTGTATGTCTGATACAAGTACATCGCTCCTCGATTCAGAAGCTACTACAGTGGTTCTTAAGCCTGGCTACACATTTAGAATCACTTGGGGCCGCTGGGTGGCTCAGTCGGTTAAATGTCCAACTTCAGCTCAGGTCATGACCTCACAGTTTGTGGGTTCGAGCCCCATGTCAAGCTCTGTGCTGACAGCTGGCTAAGAGCCTGGAGCCTGTTTCAGATTCTGTACTTCCCTCTCTCTCTGACCCTCCCCTGCTCACACTGTCCCTCTCTCTCTCACACACACAAATAAAAATATTTAAAAAAAAAAAAAAAAGAATCACCTGGGGAACTTGAAAAACTACAACCACCAGGGTCCTTCTCAGAGAAACACTAATTGGACCCTCTGGGGTGGAACCCAGGTGATTCTAACAGACTGCCACCATTCTGAACCAGTGCCTGTTCAGTGATTTTCAACTGGAGACAAATGTCCCCTAGGGGATGTTTGATAACATCTGGGGACATTTTTGGATGACATGACTGGGACAGGGTGGTGGTGATGGTGGTGGTGATGGTGGTAAGAGAGCTGCTGGCATCTAGTGGGGTAGGTTGGGGTAGCTGCTCAACATCCCACAATACGCAGGACAGCTCCCACCCCCAATGGAGAAGTACCTGGCCCCAAATGCCAACTGTTGAGAAGTACCGCTCTCCTTATACAATATTGAGGGTTGTGTTGTGTGTGCTATCTGGAGCTTGATGGAATAGAAAGAAACCAAGATTGGAACACTGAGCAGGTTTCTTTCACCTCTTGGAGGCTCAGCTTTGTTATCAGAAAAGTGGGAGATACACTCCTGTCTTACAGGCTGTTTTCAAGCTAACCCAACAACTCCGATGCATTTGCTGGGCTTTAACTACCTTCTTAGCCTTACAGAGCTGTCAGACAGAGATTTTCAGATGTCTGGGATGTTCCCTGGTGTGGGGAGGGCAGTAAATCTCTAAGAACTCACAGGTAGCAGTGCCATGGAGCATCCTCTAGCCTGGTGGCGTAGGGTGGTCAGCTGTGCAGAGCAGCAGTTGCTAGAAATGCAGAAGCTCAGGCTGCCCCCCAGACTGGCTGAGTTAGAATCTGCATTTTCCCAACCACCCCCTGCCCCTGTGATTCACATGCAAATTAACATTTAAGAGGCGTGGCTCAACCAGCTGCAGGTCAGCTTCTGCCTCTGCTTTTCTGCAGATTCTGAAGGCTTTTTTTTTTAAACAAAACAAAACAAAACAAAACTCTATAAAGAGTCTCCTCAGAGGGTTAGCACCGCAATCTCTTCTGGAGAAGGGCATCTAACACAGTTTAGAGATACAAAGCCAAATGTGTTTCACCCCATAGTTTTGGAAATAGAACCACATGTGCATGTTAACGTAGACCAGCAGTTTTCAAAGTGTGATCCCAGAATCATCTACATCACCTGGGAACTTGTTAGACATGCAAATTTTAGGGTGAGGGCCCAGTCCAACTCAAGGTGGGTCCTAACCACCTGGTGTGATTTAATAAGCCCTCCAGGTGCTTTCAATCCACACTAAAGTTTGAAAACCACGGAGCAGCCTACAGCCTTTATGAATACAGATACGAATGCCCACAGATGTGAGTGTTCACAGCCTTTGATCCAGTGTGGCCACCACTTCTGAGAATCTCTCCTAAGGAAAGAACCATTCTTCTGCTGTGGGATGGTCCTGTCAGTCATATTCTAGTGAATCTAACAAACATCATTCTACAACAATCTCTTTTTCTTTCCTGCTCCAAGCATATCTATGTCACCCCCACCCACTCTCTAGCTGCTGTCCGCATCTTCCTAAAGTCTAATCAGAAAAAAGTAATTGATCAAAAATAACACGAGACAGTGGAGAAGTCTGGAATCAGACAGGCCTAGATTGTATCGTGCACTTAGCTATGAAACTCTGGGGAGTTATTTCACATCTGAGCTCCAACTTCTCCACTTGTAAACTGGAAATGATAATACTTACCTCATAGAACCATTGTCTCAGTACATACTCATTTATCATTATTTTTAATAAATAGGCAATGATACTGACACATACTTAAATGGCAGCTACGTTCTGAAATTTTAAGAGAAATTAACATGAGACTGTCCCTCCATCCCCACCCTCCCTGAAATACCCACAGATGGAGCCACTAAGGAATGGGTTATGAGAAAGGGAGGAATACTTCTCCAGAAAGCTACCCTCCTCTCCTGGTCTCCATGGCAGATTATTGTCTTTCTCCATTGCTATTTACACTTGACACCTTTGCAAGCTCCTCTTCTTTTGCTCTTTTCACAATTGTTGATGTTCTGTCCTTCACCTGATTTTGTAGGACACCTCCCCTGGGGTGTGACATATTGTCAAGTTGGTTTCCATATAACACCCAGTGCTCATCTCCACAAGTGCCCTCCTCCATGTCCATCACTCTCCTTTCCCTCTCCCCCACCCCCATCAGCCCTCAGTTTGTTCTCAGTATTCAAGAGCCTCTCCTGGTTTGCCTCCCTCCTTCTCCCCAACTATTTTTCCCCTTCTTCTCCTCCATGGTCCTCCGTTAAGTTCCTCGTAATCCACCTATACATGCAAACATATGGTATCTGTCCTTCTCTGCCTGACTTATTTCTCTCAGCATAACACCCTCAAGTCCCATCCATGACTCAACCAGTCTTTAAATGCTAACCACTCCTACCTTTGAAGCTCCTTCACCACACTCCCAGCTTCAGAGCTTTATTTCACTGACTTTTGGAAATATCCCCCTGGATTGTCTAGTGAGGATCCAGATGCCAAACAGCCCACACTGAACTTGTAGTCCCTTTCTCCAAGAGCCAGCACTCCCAATCTCCTAACAAGAGAATAGCCTTTTACAATTGCAGACCTGATCTTCTCACCCCCTGCCCTACCTTGCCCCAGTTATAAATCAACTCCATATTGTCATATCTCCTACCCCCCCCACCTCTTACCCCCACCTGGCACCTTCTATCTGCAATGTGCCACCCACCCTTCTGATAGATTCTCTTCTTGAGCAAACTCAAGTTGGGTTGCTATGAACTCCCCTTAGCTAGGCCTGGCTTTTGGACTTCTTGTATTCATCTCTATTTGCCCTATTTTAGCAAGAACCATGCTAAAAGAGTTCAACTGGAACCCCTACCCTCAATATCTGATCACTCTCAATAACTGATGGGGTTCCTCATTCCCCACCACCACCTAAGAGATGTCTGGTTGCCCTGACCTGCCTTCAGCAAGAATCCTACTGGGTGCATGGGTGCATTTACCCATGATGTTCCGTCCCAGTCATTTTCCATGCACTGACCCCCACCAGGCTCCTTAGCTATAAATCCCCATTTTTCCTGTTGTATTTGTATTTGTATTTCCTGTCTCTCTTCCCTACTACATAGTGGCCACTCTTGAATAAACTCTTCTTCCAGTAATCAATCTTGGTTGCGTCCTGAAAATATCTGGAAGCTTCTAAAAAAAAAAAAAGGCGCTTATGTCTGGCTCACTCCTCAGACTAGGTAGTTAAACATCAGAATAGAAGTGGGGGAGTGAGGAGGAAGTGTTTTAAACCCCATAGGTGACCTCAGTAAGCAGCCAGACTTGAGAACCTCACCACCTAGACAAAGAAGTCAATTCTGCAGAGACTATCTTGAGAGGCTACACTGACCATCACTAGGGTGTTTATCACCTTGTACTATCATTTTTCAGAGGGCAGGGTTTCTGGCTTTTCTGTCTTTGGATTCCCAAAGTGGGTGGCAGGATGCCTGGTATCATTTTTGAACTGATTCGCAGGAGTCACAGCAAGCAGGTTGTGGCAGAGGAAGAGCCTCTGGGTGGAGTAGAGCAGGCTGCTACTACTTCTCCCATTCACAATGGCACAGGAGTTGTCACATAGTTCTCCAGGGTGACACGGCCCTACATGTCAAGCACTTCCAAATTTAAGGCACGAGCTCTGGGTTTATAGCTGTCCTAAACTGGCAGGTAAATGTCACAGTTAGCATTTTAATGTGTAGCTTCATGAAACATGGGTGGTCTAGAGTCATTGATTTGGGGGTGGATCTCAGCTCTGCAGGCATCAATCATATGAACACACATTCCTTGCTCTCCACACCCCTGGGAAAGGAGTTGGGGTCAGTAAATGCAGAAGGTCCCTAAAGTTCTTCCCATCTATAACACCCTACAGTGCTCTAACAAACAAAATAGAAATTTCTGTCCTTAGTCATGCATAAATAAAGCAGAAGTTATCAAAATGAGGGTGACAGTGATCAGCAAGGAAATTCACAAAGGCAACCAGGTAAAAGTAGACTGCAATTTTACAACCCATCACTGGATTTTGTCTGAAAAGATTACTGAAAGATGAGAAGTATGACTTGGGGTAGCCAGAAGAATAATTCCAATCATGCTTCCTGGAATAATGCACTTTATATTCCTTTTGATTTCAAGGTGTCTGAAACAGTTTCCAAAACATTCTTGCAAATGTCAAACTCCCTGTCAACCCTAAACCACCTGGAAAAAAATAACTGACAGGCAGTTAAATTAAGGAGCTATAATTTTGCTCAAGTGTTTCAGGGACCTTTTAAGCCACAAGAACCAAATTGGTATTGCTTCAGTAGACCCCAGGAGCTTCTTGAGTTAGAATAGACCACAAACCCTGCACTCTCTCTCTTTGTCTCTCTCTCTTTTACACACACACACACACACACACACACACACACACACACACTACAGTGGTAACTATCTGAAGAGATGAATATGTAAATCAGCTGGAATATGGTGATCATTTCATAGTGTATACATGTAGATCAAATCATCAAATGTACACCTCAAATGCATACAATTCCTAATTGTCAGATATACGTCAATTGAAAAAAAAATTGACCCTGTGTGAGATGAACCAGAACCCTTTTCCATCATAGGACCCCATTCACCCTACCTGTCATTCTGAGCTTCCCTTTACCCACAGCACAGAAGGAAACCTGCTGAGGCCCGAACCCCACCCTCATTCCCTGCAGCCCTCTTGTATCCCAGATGGCAGCAGAACTGGCAAGCACCCTTCCCTAGATAGTCCTGACCCAGCCATCCTCAGGCCTCGACTATTCTGCCTCAAAGGACAGGTGACTGAACTAGGTTTTCTTAATTGATTGAAAAGCTCCACACCTCTCCTCTTTTCAGAAAGGGATGGTCTGAGAATTCTATTCTCATACCCAGCAGCTCAGGAGAAGATGGCAGTTCTAAAGAAGGAAAACGTATATAGGAAGCTGAATACCTACAAGGGGGTTGGTTGGGAAGGGAGGGAAGTGGGATCTAAGGTGGGTAGGAACAGGGAAGTCAGTCAGTCTGCACTAACAGCTCATTGGTGGCAGAGTTGGACCTCTTCCAAGCATGGCTTTGTCTTTCTATGACTGGGAGGGTGTGTCCACTTAAAGAGAAGAAATACCATTCCAGCCCTTGAATGACCCCTCAAGACTTCTGCCAGCTTCCAAATATGAAAAAAGAGCTGAGATGTTTGCCACGTGAAGCTGTGGCTAGTGGCCCCCAAAGGCCCGTTGGCCAGATTTTCATGAGATGCTCTGGCAAAGCCCTCTCCTGGCGCCACCTTGACAAATCCAGGTTTCCAAATGAGAAGCAGGTGTAGAATGACAGTCTCTGGTCATTTTGCAAATCAGACACTCAAGATGCACCCCCTCCCAGGTCAAGCTGAGCCTCTATATCAGTTGCTACTGATGGGTCTTGGCACTAAAAGCAGTTCATAGGAGACTTTGGTGACAAGCATCTCCTCAAACCCAGTGTGGGTCAAGGGATAAAGAGTGAGGAAGGCATGGCCCTGGACTCTTGGCCTAAAGACCCAGGAGAACCACAACGCAGGGGAGGGGATGCATAGGAGCAGAGCTATCTCTTAGTCTAAAGGCTCCTGATTGCTGGCAGTGTTCAGTGATTTGCAGAAACAGCCAAAGGAAGGGAAAGAGGCCGCTCCATCTGTTGAAGTGAAAATAAAAATCCACAACCAAGTAATACACAACAATCCTTGTCCTAGTCTAGTGGTCACTACAGGCCACTTAAACTTGTTGGGCCTGAATTTCCTCAACTATAGTGTGGGAAGGGAGACCCCTACCTTATAGAATGAAGTGGCTCTCAACATTACTATTCTCCAATTACATTTACTTCTTCAGTAACCTATTGGTGATCTGGGCCCTGCAGGTCTGTCCTTGGGCATCTAGGATCACAACAGTGCCAGTACCTGAGGTGAGGCAGGGAGCAGATCAACCCAGGGAGATTTTTCCAGATCCTGGGGATGGTCCTATTTTCAGGGCTCTCTGACACAGTTCCTAGATCTCGAAGGAAAAGCATAGGTCTCATTAGTTTCCTGAGGGTCTGCCCTACCTCTGCAACACTGCAAGTAGAACAGAATCTAGTACCCTGATCATTACAGGGAGGGTGGGGCAAGTATTCCCCTTGGTGGTTCAATTAGCAACTGCAGAAAGAACGCCAGAACCTACAGTGTCTAACCCCAGGGGTGGGAGCAAGCATGTTCCCACCTACCAGTTTGGCCTCCAGGACAGCCCACGGGCCTATCTCCAGATGGAAACTCTCTGGGGAGGGACCAGTGTGAGACCCAGCTCCAGGATGGAAGCCTCATGGCTCCCTTCCTCCCAGATCTTCTGAAATGTTCCGGGAATTCTGTAACTCAGGCCACGTCCTTTCTGAGGCTTTGGAAAGGAGCCCTAAATAAAACACCTGCTGATGATTTATTTGGTCAGGACAAAAAAAGCTAAAGGAGGTAGGGAATAGGCTGCTCTATGTTAGGAAGAGGTGGATCCAAGGGAAAAGGGAGGAGGGAGAAAAATAATGACACCAAAGTAAAGTTGGAAGATGAGCATGGGCCAGAGGGAGGTGGGAAGAAAGGAGAACAAAGGGAGAGGTTGGGGAGAGATGCAGACCCAGCATCCTTTCAGGGTCATGGGGCAGGCAGATAAAGGACATCCATTCATCCAAACAAAAAATTACCAAGTACATGTTGTGGGCCAAGCATCTTATTGGTTTCTGGAGACAGAGATGAAAAAAAAAAAAAAAAAAAAAAAAAAAAAAAAAAAAAACCCACACAGTCTTCAGTCTAGAAAAGGAAAGAAATGTAAGCCACATGTAATTGCATTTTCCCATCCTAGGCTGACCCTAGAAAGGTCCAGCATCCATGGCATTTCAACCAGCATGGGCTAACCAGGATAGATGCACAAGAAAGGGTCACGCCATCAGTGTATTATATAGATCCCTTGGAATAGCCTTAAAGAAAGCAATTCCAAAATTGAATACTAATGATGCCATCAAAGGGAAGTGAGGGTCATACCCTGTGGCCTGTCCTTCCACACATAGTGCAGGGAGTGTTTTCTCCAGTTGCCCATGCAAAAGGCCAGGCCTCCTCCGAATCCTGTAGATGTTGTTCTGGAAACGCTTCTGGCAGGAGGTGACCCTTCTGAATCTTAAATCATGAGGAGTCATATCCATAGACAAAGGGGAAGGACACATTCTAAGCAGGGAAATAAGGCCCAAAAGAACCCAAAGCTGGCAAGAGCAAGTGTGGACCAGGTGTGCCTGGAACACGCTGGGAGATGCAAGGTAGATGACGTCAAAGAGAGAGACCAAAATCAAGGTTGAAACCCGCACTCTCCATCATGTGTCTTTTTTCACTGAACTTTTCTCCCCCCATTGCGCATGAATGCTTTCAGGTTGGGTGGGCTCTCCAGTTCCTTATAGGCCTGCCCTCTACTTTGGTCTGGCCCAGTCAATAATTATGGTACTAGCCTGCCCCTTCTAGGCATCTGAGTTCAGTTTGTAATCTGTGAGCCAAATAAGAAAGAACCTACTTTGCTATGTCATGAGGATCAACGCATAGCCACAGACTGGACATAAATGGAGCCTGGCACTCACAGAACAGCTAAAGTCACATAAGATGCACTGAGGATTACTCTTAGACCTGGCAATCCCACATCCATACATTTATCCTAACAAAATCACTTTTAAAAGATACAGTGTTATTTATATGGCCCAAGACTGATCAGTGGGTTTGCACAACAAAGGGGATATCACTAGGGGTCATGCCAATCAAGATCAAGTGTTTTGGACTCCCAAAGGACTATGCCAGGCTGGGAGCAAGAAGACAAGAAGGCGCACAGGTGTGGGAGAGGGAGAAGGTGGAGGCAGCTCGAGAAAGAAGGAGGGGCCTTCCTGCTGGGGACCAGGATGGTCAGGAAATGACCGACAGCAGGCCTGGCACAGGGCAAGGCCACAGGCTTCTAGCCCGTCAGAGCAGGGGAAGCTCCCATCCCCACCCCCACACCATGCCCCCTGTGCTGATGCCACCTGTGAGTGAAATGAGAAGCTACTCTGGTTAACAAAACTCGGAGAACAGGGATCTTGCCATCGTGATACATCACTGCAGATTTAGTATCTGTTCTGGGTTTCTTGTTGCTTTTTCCACTAAGTAGCCTTTTTCCGATAACCTCATGTAGAGGACTTACGGGAAGGTCAGATGTTGAGCTAACAGGAGGTCAAGTGCAATGCCCCCGAAGCTGACTTGCCCCTGGACAGGCAGGCAGCTTCTCCAATAGTGGAAAGCGGTAAGTCGCCAAATGTCTAGGGACAGGTGGTCAAGCATGTAAAGCCAGTCATATGAAGGAAGTGTTTTGCACTCACAGAAAATGACAAGTATGAAGGTTACAAAGTAATGTGGGGAAAAAGCACTAATAATGTTGTAAAAAAAGTCTAGCACGAAAAAGACTCTATATAATGTCTTCTATGTAAAAGTGATGTAGGCAAATGGACAAAGGCAAAAGAAAGCTCGGAAAGATAAAAACAGTGGTGCGGGGGGCTGTGGGTAATTTTTCAAAGTACCTTTACTGTTATGGCATTGTCTTAGTATTACAATCCGGTTTTATATAAGACACACACACACAATGGTTCTTGAACTACAGGATTGGGCTGGTACAGCAGTAATCTAATTTCGGCCTGCCTGGGATAGCTTATAGGGCTTGTTAAACTGATTGCTTGGCCCATCCCCAGGGTTTCTGAATCTGTAGGTCTGGGGTAGGGCCCAAGAATTTGCATTTTTAGGGGTGGCTTAGTTGGTTAAGCATCCAACCCTTGGTTTCAGCTCAGGTCATAATCTCACAGTTGTGGCTTTGAGCCCCACATCGAGCTCTGCTGACAGCGCAGAGCCTGCTTGGGATTCTCTCTCTCTCTCTCTCTCTCTCTCCATCTTGCCATGCCCCATAACCCCTCTCAAAATAAATAAACCTTTAAGAAGAAGAATTTGAGGGGCGCCTGGGTGGCTTAGTCGGTTAAGCGTCCGACTTTCGCTTGGGTCATGATCTCGCGGTTCGTGGGTTCGAGCCCCGCGTCGGGCTCTGTGCTGACTGCCAGCTCAGAGCCTGGAGCCTGTTTCAGTCTGTGACTCCCTCTCTCTCTGACCCTCCCCTGCTCATGCTGTCTCTCTCTCTCTCCTAGAAATAAATAAAAATATTTAAAAAAAAAAAAGAAGAAGAATTTGAATTTTTAATAAGTTTCCAAATGATGCTTGTGTCATTGGGCCCATACTTTGAGAATCACTGGGCTTGTGTGTGGTCTCTATGCAAGTATGAACCTTGAGCTGCTGAGGTGGATGTCAGGAGGTAATATGGCGAGGTCTCCGGGGTTGTCGCCCTCATCAGAAAATCTCTCATGCCTTACAGAGACGGAGAGACTCTGTAGGATGGGTGAGGTGCTAGCCCCTCCTTGTTTCCGGGGGTGCCATGGTGTCTGACTACACGGCTCCCTAGTGGATACTCCTTTAAGGCAGTTGCCTGTGTAAGGAATCTCACTGGGTGACTGCTTGTCCACCTCTGCTGTTCTCTGCAGTCCCCTAGAATCCAGAACATGGGGCTTCACAACATCAGGGCCCATGAGTGATCCACCCCCCCTGCTGGCTTTCATACGGGAAGAAACCAAGGCCCCCAGAGTAGAAAACCACGCAGCTGACTACTGGCAGATCTGAAACTAGAACCCAGGGTTCCTGGTTCCTGAGCCATAGCTCTTTCTCTCCCATTATGCTCTGTGCTCTCAAAAACCAGTGGAGCTCCTCTGCCAACGTTCAGTCACTGATAAAGATATCTGTTGGCCCAGCCACCCACAGCCTTTCACCCCGAGCAGGTGTTGCTGATTAGAAGCTTCTGTGCTGGGGCCAGCACTCCCAGTGTGGGGGTCACATGCATGCTGCCACTGCCCAAGTTCAAACTGAGACCCTCCTGGACCACAAGTGGCAGCGTTGCCAGTAAACTTCTTCCTGGGGTCCATGCTAAGTGGTGCCCAGCTTGTTGGCCCTTGGGAGACTCCAAACCCCCTCCTCACCCACCACTTTGGTATTCATGATCCTCCTTTGAAAAGGCGTTTTGGCAGCAGGAGTTCGCCCTGTGAACTTGCCATAATTAAAGCCACCCAGAGAGACTCAGCAGAGGCTCAAATCTGATTTCAGAGCCTGAAATCAGTTGGCCCAGTGTTCTGAAAGGCACACACTGCCTGCTGTCCCCTAGCTCCAGTTCACAGGCCTCCAGTGGTCTCCATGAGACATTTTGGTACCATATCTTGCTGGGTAGATGCAAACCCAAAAGGTCGCACGTGCGGAGTACATTTCTGGGTAAAAATATCTTCATTCTTTACCTCATACGCCCCCTATCTCCTTTTTTCACTCATCCAAAGGATACAGAGAAGCCATGCCTTCTAACAGAGTCCTTTACTGTTATTGTAATAAACTTTTGCTGAAGTGAACAAAGAATCAATATCTGCTAATGGAAAACATTGCTACTAGTATTATCAGAGAATCTGGTTCTTAATAGGTCAAACTGTGCTTCAAATCAGAGGCCCCACATAGATACTGGCAGAAATCTCCTTAAAGGGGATTCAGGCCACCTTCAGGTTTGGGATTTTGCCAGCCAAGAATGTCAAATGTAATTAATGTAAAACCATGCAGGCAAACTGGCCTGGTTTTTACCCTCTGGCTGGGTCCACCTGTATACCAGGTGAATTATTCCCCAAAACCAACCTTGTAATCATTACTTTCAGTAAGATGGATCACCATGGACTTTTCACACAGCTGCATAACATGAACTGTCATTGTAAGTTAAGACTTATCTTTGTAGCCCCATTTTACAGATGAGGAACCCGAGTCAGATCCAGAAAGCTTAAATGGCTTACCCAAGGTCTCACAGTGAATAAATCTGGGCTTAGACACAGTCCTCTTGAGCCCCACATCCTTCTTCTTTTTCAAAGTTTCAGAGAAGTCTTTTAAAAAACGTATGTGGAATGATATAGTGAAGAAGGCACCTCCATATTACCTGTGGCTCCCCAGGAATATCTGCTTCCACTAGAATATGGTATCCTTAAGGAAAAGGACTTTTGACTATTTGTCTTTATATATTCAGCACTTAGCCTATTCCAGTTCATTGTTTACAAGCACAGAATGCTGGTAGTTATGAGTGACAACTCTAACCTCAAAGTTGGTATAAAGCTAAAACTGGTTTAAAAGTTCCAATACAGTGAAAAATAGGATTTCCTTGGGGTTTGAAGTGCTTCATAATAGCTACTATGCATTTAGTACTTACTGTGTATCAGGCTGTTCTTCTGTAATTTACATGGAATAATTTATATATTGCTTACCAAACCCTAGAAGGCAGGTGCTACAGCTGTCCTTGTTTTACAGACTGGGAAAGTTAGGCCGAGTAGAGAAGGAACGTGTGATACTGAAGAGCACATACCAAGTGGCCCAGCAGAGATTTGAACCCAGACCATGTGACAGCAGAACTCATGATACTATCATTGCTATACTGCCCCTGGTTACATACCTGAGTAGAAAGGTAGGTACAGTCCTCAAGGTGCCTTGCCATTAAGCAAGCCACGTCATTTTTCTTGTTTCTGGCCGGATTATAGTAGTGAGGGCTATGAGGATCCCCCAAACCATGCCAGATAAGTCAATGCCCTAAGGAATATATCATCTTATGCGTACAAGTTACCCTATCTTGGCCAAATGATTCAGTTAAAGGAATAGATTATCTGTCTGCTAAGCACCAATGGGCTGCTGAGACAACCAGAAGTGTAAGTCTGCAACCCAGAAAGGGATGTCACTAACAGAACCCTGAACAAATCAAGTCAAGTTCCAGAAAGACACGATCATTCCAGGGCCCTTTAGAAGTATGGCCTTAATCTGATGGGCAGGGGGACACTATTACTAAGTAGGAGCCCATGTTAATAACCATGCCCATCTGAAAATCCACACTGAAACTTCCTATAGAATGTTGATTTTGTTGACCGAACTCCACTCCTATGCAAAGAAGTGAGGGGAAATTCCCTCCTGCAGTGGCAAAGCACAGGAATGATCTGACCAAACATTTGTAGAAGTCCTGAGGATTCAGATTTGTCTCCCAAGCCCCAGCTTGCTGTTGGTCTTTGAGGGGTAGCAGATGCCTCCATGGTTGACCTGTGGGTTCCCCTGTTCCCATTAGCGATGCAGCCTCCCACAGGCAGAGACAGAAGCAAGCCTGATGCCCGAGTTACCAACAGGCTGCCAATCTGAAAAATCCAAAGCCGAAGGACCTGCTGCTGGTTGATGGGCATCACCCATTAATCCTGACTCCCTGTTGCTGTTTTTCTGTTAAGAATGTGTGGTTTGCCCTCAGTCTCTGCTTCCCCAAACATGTCCTATTTCTACTGACGTACCCACAGAGTCTCTGGCTCCACAAAATGACATCCCACTGGGATGTTCAGAGAAACACGTAAGCATATAAATTAATGTGTGCTAGTGTCTCAGAGATGGAGCTTCTCACCCACCTCAAGGGCCGAAGATCCATCCCACACAAGCGTATGTGGTGTCCATGCCAGTAACTCCGGATTGGGTTAAGGTTAACAATAAGTTAAGTTAGACTGCTACAGAGCTGATGCTAGTTTTATTTTTGTCTTTAAAAAATTTCTTAAGGTTTATTTATATTTGAAAGCAAGAGAAAGAGACAGTGCATGAGCAGGGGAGGGGCAGAGAGAGATGGAGACAGAATCTGAAATAGGTTCCAGGCTCTGAGCTGTTAGCACAGAGCCTGACGTGGGGCTCGAACTCACAAGCCACGAGATCATGACCTGAGCTGAAGTGGGACGCTTAACCAACTGAGCCACTCAGGCACCCCAGCTGGCTATTTTTTTTTCCTAAATTTATTGTGGAGGGTGAGGCGGGAAGATACAAGAAAGAGAGAAAAAAGCAGAAAGTGGAGCAGATATGTGTCTGTACAAACCAATTCCTAAGTCTTTTGTCTGTTCAAATCTACAAGCAATCTCAAAGATAAAATGGAGGGAGAAACGCCAACTAAATGGTTAACCTCTCTGAATGTTTCCAAGCAAGGATCCCTGACCCAGCCAACTACATCTCCGTGATCCTTTTCCTGCCGATGTACAGTGGGAAGAGGCACAGAAAGACCTACACTGTACTTTCACTTGTCATTTACCAGCTATAAGACCTGGGGCAAGTGATTTAATATTTCTGAGACTTAATCTAGTAAATCAGACACACAAGACCCTCCTCATAGTGTTCTGTAAGACACATATGTAAACACCCAGTCTGTGTCCTGGGGCACAGAATACAGGCATGAGCAGTTGCTTTTATTTCATTTCTGACACAGAGCATCAGAGATGCCGGGGTCTTCCCACTCCCACGGAGGCAGCCAACCGATCCCATACCACAAAGGCCCTGAATTTAGGAGAATTGCTATTTCCCCCTATACTATACCTATCCATAATCCCTAAATTATATTCTGTGAGATCACTTCTGTACTTTCTTATCACAAACTCCACAGGCAAAGTGTTCTGGGACCAAAAGGATCCTAGGAATTTGGCCTGGAGAACAAAAGCCCATCAGCTCACCTGCACTGAACAGAAGGAAGCTTGACTTCTCCATCAATCAGCCTAATAGCAGGGGAAACGTCTCCACTGCTGTTCCCTGTGTTTGCAGATAAGCCAGGAACAGGGGGTGCGGTGTGCCGGGGGAGGGCAAACATCACGGCCAAGCATCCTAAGGTGACAAGAGTCATGCACCTGCTCTCAGGTATGGCCCAGGGTCTTTCTGTGGATTCTGAAAGCCAGTGGCTACAAGACTGACCCCACAACCAAGGCTGCACTTCAATGGCCCTTAGACACACCCCCTCCTCATGCCCTATACCTTCTCAAAACCCTCCACAGCCTCCATGGCCTATCCCATCAGGCCCACACTCCTCCATCTGACTATGAGGGCCCACCACAATCTGACCAATTCTCACTGCTTCCCACTTGATCGCCACAGCCCCTTGACATCTGCCTTCTCTCCTGGTGTTCCCAGAGTTCCACAAACTGCATATGTCTTGCCCCTATGCCTCTGGTCCTACTGGCTCCCTTCCTGTAGCATCCCGCCTCCCCTCCCTAGAAAAGCCTATCTCAACTTCAGCCAAGGGCCAGGTCCAGCCCTACTTCCTCCATGAAGCTCACCAAGGCAGCCGCCCAGAGCCCTGTCACAGCACAGTCAGGTAGTCCTAGCTTCATACCCAGCTCCCGGCTAACCAGCTGATTGTGGACAATCTACCTATCCTTTCCAGTCCTCCATTGACTATTTAGAAAATAACAATAGTAAGTGCCTCATGGACTGGATGGGGGTTTCTAAATAAGACCATGTTTGCAAACATGCTCTTAGCACAGTGCTTGGTACATAGTTAACCTTTATAGGAAATCTCATTTTTAATTTTAAAGGAGTCTAAGCCAGTTCTAGTTGTCTACCTCAACTTTTAAACCCTCATAAATGGCAGCTATTTTAATTATTATTCCCCGCCTATTCCAACCTTCTCTTACATATTCCTGTAGTGCCTTATAGTCTGTTTCACATCGTTCACTGTTATTCGTTACGGTTTTTCATAACTTAGCTTTGTCTAATTATAGGTTTGCTCCCTTTGTTCACATCCAAGAGAGAGGGAGGTAGGGGTAGATTCATGTCGACTGGATCATTTCTGTCACTAGGAACACAGTGGATGTCTGAGTCAGATTCTCTGGGATTCAGTTTAGTTACCTAGAAATAGGGGAAAATAGCACTTGTCCTACTTACTTCATAACATTACTGCAAGGAGGAAAATATAGTGGTATACGTACAACCATGTTACAGCTGCAAAGCACACAAATGCCTAAGGAATCTGTTTATCTTATTTGCAAGCGTGGTGAAGATAATCTCTGTGGAGTTCACTTGGAAAATTACTCTAAACACTTTCAGCTCAATGAGGCCTGTGATTGTAATAGTCTATTTCTTAATTCCTAATTGGACCCCTCTGGCTCATACGGCAGCGGCTGCCCAGCAGGGCCAATGACACCCAGGGAGAAAGCCCCAAGCAGAGCTGGAGGTGAAAGGTGGTAGGAACCACTGCCTGGATGAGAATAACTCACAGAGCCCTCTGAAGATAGAAGAAACCCCATATGCAGAGGCACAGAAGGATCGAAAGGAACAAAGAAGCTTATGGTAGGGTTAAGAGGGGTTGGCAGAGAAAAGGTAACCTGGCAAATTGTGTACAGCCTTATGTGCCATGCTGGGGCGCCCAAACTCTATCATGGCCATGGGACCAATATCCTTTTCTCCCTTCCCAACTGGTAGGAATATATCTCTTTGCTGCTGTTTACTTTGTTTAGGCAAAATGCTGAGGACAAGACACAGACAATTGTGTCACTCCCAAAGTGTAGGGACCATCTGGGGGAAGTCTTGTGCCAATGCTGCGTTCATCACGTGTAGGGTCAGGGAAATTGGGAAATGAGGTGAAGGCCAGCAGAGGGGTTTGGGAACTGATGACATTCCTCCTCTGTCTAACACGGAGGATAGCTCACCAACGCAGATGTCCTCCATAATGTATGTGCTTCCCCAGTCTTAAATCCTGCACCACCTCTAACGGCTGACATGGCAAATTACTTCCTTTCTGACTTTCAAGCTCCTTCTGGTATTTATCTCCTTCCTGATCTTGTCCCAAAATAATATACCCTAAAAATAACCAGTGAATTAAGTTTTTATCAGCCACCTATCATGACACAGAGAGCTCTGTTTCTCAGGTTGCAGAGAGGGTATAGGGGCTATGCACGGACTGAAAACATCCCCAGATGATTATGAAATGCCCAGGCAGAGCAGCATTAGGATGGTGAACAAGTAATCCTGATTTTTAGGAAGGTCCAAAATCAGAAAATGATTAGAATTATGGAGAGGAACTTTGGATCATACTTAAGATACATTTTCTAATGACTATCCAGTGAGTGTGCACACATCTATGTGTGTTGGTACATCTCAGAACAAAATGCCAGAACCTTTATTTCTCTCCTGGCCACATATTTGCTCAAGAAAATGTTGCCACACTCCCTGGCTCATTTGGCAGGAGAACAGATCCACGTGCCAATCCACAGGCTGACCCACAAGACCTCACAAGTAAAAACCATAAGGCGTTTAACAAAGTACAATTTCCTTCTTGTTCTTCACTGTGACAAGCAATGACATACCCTGATATTCTGTGACTGAAGAAGATATCATGTGTCATGAAGAGTCCCAACTCTTATCTTGGCCAGGGGACTGATATTTTTTCCTTCCCGACATGGACTGGCAGGTGAAGAAGAGAAAAAGTGTTTAGGGAGAGACATTTTACAGGTCACCAAAATGTGGGCCCTTCCAGGCTGTAGGCCTGGCCTTCATTTTCTCTGTTGACAGGGATGTTGACAGGTGATGAGGTTTCTACTCTTAACAGTAATTACTATTGGATGAATATATGAATTAATGACAACTGATATCTCATTAAAAGAAGAGTGTTTCTAATGGTTTCAATGTGAAATCTCTCTTCTCAGAAGCCTCAGACATTGAATGGTTCTTTGTCTATCTTGCTATTTCTCAACACACGAATGCTATGCCATCATATGTAATGAAACTGAAGAATTCTATCTTGAGGAACACTTCTTCTCATAGAAAATAGTGCCATATAACCGAAGAAGCTTAAAATTTAGAGCTAGAAAATCTAGATTTACATCCGCTTTTGCTACTTACTGACTAAATGATCTTGGGCAAGTCATTTCATTTCTAGAAATGTAATGGTTTTTTTCAGCAGTAAAACAAAGGCACTAATTATCTAGTTGTTGAGACCATGGAAACAACACAGAAAAACATTTTGCAGCTGCTAAACATGATACAAATGTTGGTTGTTATTAAACCAAAAATCAAAAACAGTTAACACAAGTTTAAGACCCTGTCTACCCTTACTGGGGACTCAACATGTTTTCTCCTCAACAAGAATTGAATGTATGTGTCTGGTATCCATCAAGAATTAGATGATGGGACTTTGCCCATGTGGATACTTCAGTTATGAATTCATGGTTTCATAATCACTTAGGGGAATGGGTGAATGGCTGTCCTTTTTATTTGCTAATGAATTATATAAGGATGATTTTAAACCTGGATATGTGAATAATTCTTGCAAATGTAATTTTCTTCCTATGACTGTTTAAAAAAAAACAGCTTTGTGATTAATGGGCCCTAAGTTAAAGAAATTATTGAGCTATTGACAATGCATAAATAGAATGACCATTGCTGACCATTAATTAGCACATATTAATACTTATTTTATTTTATACTTCATTTTTAACAGTAGTTTTCATTCTAAAATCAAATTCTGATACACCATAAATTCCTATAATTCTTTTACATTGCCTAAATTTCAGATGGACTTGTAAAGAATAAAGTACCACAAGTCAAAGGCAAGCAAAGGTCAAAAGATGACCCTATATTAATTGTTTCTGGAAGTAATTTATATACTGTATGTAAGACCAGTCTCCATAGGTTGTATTTGGTCTGCTGTAATTATATTTACTCTTGAATTTTATTGTATGGTCATTTCTTTAGGTACTTGGTCTGCAATTAAGGCACTCTACCATTAGGTGGCAGTAGTGTCACAGTCTTGCTGTATTCAAAGAAGATTCTGTCTACAAAAGACTTTTTTAGCTAAGAAGGAGAATCTATTTTTCTTCCTTAAAAAAAAAAAAGAGTAAAAAGCTCTTTATGGAAAGAGCTACATGTCAACAGTATCTACAAGACCACTTTAGTTTTTAATACTTAATATAAAGTAGTAGCAAACCATTACAAACTTGACATCAACTATTCATCCTTACTCAGTTACTAATTAATATAATTGTCCCCCAGAACTGAATGCAGAATTTATCTCAAACTCACTACAAATCCTGAGCTTATATTCTGACACTCACTCTTTCAGCTTCTGAAATTCATGCTCTTTGCTTCAACACGCCTGTGGGACGTCGTCCCTTGATAGCACAGCTGTGCCCCCATAAGTATAAGAATTCCACTTTCTTACTTAGTTCTAAGACACAACCCGAGGGGAAGTTTTGCTTTGTTTCTCTGGCTATTCCATTGGCTAGACAGCCTTTCAGACTTGCCCAGCCCATCTCCCAAGCAGAAGGGAAAAGCAGTGACAGATAGGTACAAGCACCTGTGGGCAGCAAACATCACAAACCCTTTTACTACATGGAAGAAAGTGATGTTCCACTCTTTTCTTAGGGGAGAAACATCCCTTCTGCCCAGGGGAATCTGGAACTGTTGGTTCATTCAAATATCATCTCTCTCTCTTTGTGGTTCCCTTAGTAACGACTCTAACTCAGGGTCAGGTACAAAGTGTTTCACAACTGCTTTATAAAACAGCTTTTATCTTTTATCAAAAACAGTGCATCTTGCAAATAGCATTTGTACATATAGGTGGAGGGTTTTAAACTGACATCTAGAGGGTTCTATCACTAGAAGCAATCATGGGCAAGACCTTGTTACAGCAGCTTTGGCCTCTCTTCAGCCCTTCTTCTGAGTGCTATCTGCAGCGTTCCCCCCAGGACTCAGGCAGATCAACACCTATAGTCCTGGGACGGGTCACTCATTCATCTTCCAGTTTTGCAAAGGAAAAAACGTTTTAGGAAGTCAAATGATAGTGTTGCATTTGGTGTTGGTTTTAGCTTCTCAGTCTTTTCAAAACTGGGATTCTTCTGATCAGATTTTCAGGGCAGGAGGAGAGGCCTAAAATTGACCCACTATGTACAAAAGAATATTTTAAGTTTCAAAAATGTATTGTCATAATCAACAGTGCTGTATACTCAGAATCGTGACTGTATCATGTTTCACCACTGTACTAAACTAAGAATACAGAACTGAGGAATTTTGGGGTTGGAATGTACATTTTAACACACTTGTACCAAGCTCCATATCAGTAAAGGACCTTTCTATGGCTTCATGACAAATCATCATCCAGCTGCTGCCTAACTTTATTGTGTGGGGCATTCACTCTTTTGTAGGGAAGGAAAGTCTACAGACAGGCCACTTTGTTCACTCGGAAATTCTTTCTGATGAGCCAACATCTGCCTCATTGCCACTCCCACCCCCAAATCCTCTCTTGTCCCCCAGAGTAAGTGAACACATCCTTTATCTCTTCCAAGGACAGCCTATCAGAATCTTGAATATAACTTTCATACCTCACTTCACTGTTTTCTTCTCAAGCAAAACAGAAGTGCTTTCTTAAGCCTTCCTCACAAGGCCCTTCTCTTCTTAGGTTCCCTCTTCCAAGTGTGTTGTGGGTGTCAGGACATGTCAAGTGTCATCAGTACTAGAAACAATGCTCCAGGGCGCAGAAGCACAAAAGGGCCTAATCAATGTCAGATACAGAGCAACAGGGTTCATCTGTAAGGAAGACTCTTGGGCTCCTGGGTTCAAATCTGCTTCTGATACTTACTTGAGGTGTGGCTTGGGGAAAATTAACACTTCTGTCCCTTGGTTGGCTCATCTCTATAATGACAACAGTGACTTCACAGGATTATTATTAATAAATGGAATTAAATCATATTGGATAAGAACATACATAAGGTACCTGGTAAAGTGACTGGCCCATGAGTATACTCTCAGTGACTTGTAGCTAATACCAGTAACGCTAATTGGAACACAACAAAATCAGGAGTTTAGGTAAATCGAAAGCAGCTTTCACAGATAAAGTACTGTGGGGCTGTGTTCAGAGGTCAACACAACCAATTTCATTCTGTATTATCTCAGCAACTCATTGATTCACTCATTCATTAAGTGAGCATGAGTTCAGCATATACTAGTGGTGCTCAGGATCCAAAAGATGAGTCAGAAGGCTCTTGACCACAAGGAGTCTACAGGAAGGACGTATAGTCTTAGCAGTGAAGACTGGCTGGTGGGGTAGGTAAGTCTGAGCTTTAGGCAGGGGGCTATGGATGGAAACATGGAAGATGAGACCCTGGGTCTAGCTAGGGTTGAGAGAAGCTTCCAGGAGATGCCACTATCTAGCCAAAAAACAAACCTACCCAGCACTGTGACCTCAGTTCCCATCTCTGACATTCACATTAAGACCTAGACTGAAAGGCAGCTTACCTAGATCCCAGGATGTCTGAGTCCACATGGGGGTGATGCCTGCCACTATCTCCACCATTAGCTCAGGCAGAATTCCAGAGGCTTGGGAGGCCTGGCTTAGACATCACCCAGTGCCCTGTTCAGCCCAGGGTCAGGTATAAACATTCCTTGCATCTTTTCAGCTCAGGCTGGCATGCCCATGGCACAGAGTGCCAAAGTGTAGGCAGGTGGCTTTGGTATAAATTTAGAGCCCTTTGCTTCCTCTGCCCACTCATAACTTCACACTTCTCCGCAAGCTGCCTTCGCCTGGAACAGCTTCCCTAAAAGAAACACGAAATCTCTTCTCTTTTTCTCTTTGGAAAAAAAAAACCTCCTTTGAGCCCATCTGCTCTGGAAAGCCATCCAGATTCAATGGTTGCTTTTCCACAAGGCCAACAGCACAGGTCCCCAGGTGTTCTCCAAATCCTGTAGAAATCCCTTCTGTCTGTCCTGAAGCAGCAGGGGAATAAAGCAGGAAAGGCTGCTATAGTCACATAAGAACTAATGGGTGACAGAGGGTCTCCCACATCCATAATGACTGGTTGAGATGGGGGTGGGGAGGAGGTGGCAGAAGGATATGCCTGGGAGCCAGGAGTTCTGGGTTTATGACTTCATCCTTCTGTTAAGTAGCATGTGACCTTGGACCAGGAATCCCACCTTCGTGCAACTCAGCTTTCTCATCTGAGCAACCAGGAAGCCTGACAAGAAGAAGATAAGACAGGTCTCCCTTCCTTCCAGCCAGAGAGTATGAAGGCATCCATTCTCCCTGAGACCAGGGCCACTGCTCCAGCCCCTAGTCCTAATCCTCTTCATCTAGAGCCAGGCAAGTAAAAAGTTAATGTTCTCAGTCTGTAAGTAGTTCCTGCTGTTGCAGATAAAATTAAATGGCATGGCTATTTTGGTGGAAAATCAGGTAAAAATGCTGAAAAATAAACTCTCCGTCAAATGCCAGCCCCCCCTCCACCCGCCCCATGTTCTTTTTTTATGCCCATTTGGTATTTGTTTTTAATTCTGGCTGATTGTCAATTTTAAAACCTGATGCATAGAGTGGCTTGCTATTCCGGAGGCGTTATTTTAAGATGAAACAATGTAAATTCTGACTTTGGATGGCAGATGGCTGGCAGTTCACTGTTTGGCAAACCAACTGGTATGGTATGTTGGAAATTCAGAGCAGCAGGTATGCAGTTCAATTTGAAACCACCACAGATGCTCGGAGGGAGCGGGGGAGGGGCACAAGCTGGTCAGGAAATTAAGAACAGTACTCTGAGCTCGGAGGGGAAAAAAAAAGATGATAATTAGCTGAAAGTTTGCTTCTTTCAGTCTCTACTTTTTCTTTTTTCTTTCTGTCCTTCTTTTCTTTTCTTCTTTCTTTCTTTTTTTTTTTTTTTTTTTTGTTGCTTCTTAGAAAACCAGGAAGACTCTTAGAAGTCAGTCCAGCAAAAAGCTTCTAATTTTTCTCTATAGCTATCTGTTTGGCAAAGTTCAGCCTCAACAAGGAATCCAAAGGCGAGAAAAAAGCCGATAAAGAGAAGCTCATATATGTTCTTCACCGGAGAAGCGCCAAGAGCGATGTTACAAAAGAAGCCCACCTCTTGAGCTGATTTTTAAGACAGGATCAATTAATTATATTTTAAGAAGGAATGATTCACAATTTAGGAAAAACCTGCACACATGAAATGGACAACTCTAGTGTTTCTGCATCCAGGGAATTTCCCAAAACAGAGTCTGAGGGAGGTAATGTCTACTAAGCATTTCAATTAGGTTCTAGGTAGTATAGATGATGTCTGGCATACCCATCTGCAGAGAGACTGAACTCTGCCCAGACACACCCATTAGTGAAAGTCTATTCAGAGTCAGTGAAGACACAGTATACTTTTAGAGAAGGTTATTCAAGCTGCAAACCTCAAACTGTCAGAACTCCCAACAAATCGAATGTCAAAACAAGTCATTACAACAAGAAATCTTGGTGTGTGTGTGTGCACACACACATGTGGATATTGAGCTATTTCTCATTTCCTCCAAATTCGTTTGATGGCTAGAAGGCTAGAGGGGGAGTGTCTAAGTGCCCTATAATCTTCCTAGGGTACCAAAGGTGAAGACTTGGCACAGAAACTGGAATGGAGATCTACCAGGTAAAATTTTGAGACTAACAATCTCTCAAACTACTCTTGTATTAAGGATCCTCTGGTACACTCAAGGCTTCAGGAGCTTGCTTTGATGATTCTGGAAAGTAGCAAATCTCCCACTCTTGAATGTTCATGGACTACAACCTAACTACATTCAGAGCACCACAGTCATAATGACTGAATAACCCAAATGGCCGGGATAATCCGGTCACTATATGGCATGCATATATATTTTCTTGGCCAGAAAAACAAGCTAATTAAACTCCTAATTCATAACTTAATTGCTCATCTGGACCTTCAGTAATAAGCAAAGGGTCTCTGAGTTTTAAAATAATAATGCAAGTATTGTGTGCCACTTTTTCAGCAGAGCACTGCCAGGAAGAAGTTTGGAGAAAGCGTGTACTTTTCTTTGGTTCCCCCTCACACACTGAGTTGAGTGACTATGTGTGATTCTCTTCCTGTCAGCAAACATGTAGCATCTATAAGGTGTGGTTCTAGGCACTGGTGGCCATGAAGATGATTCAGAAGTGAATCCTACCCTAAGGAACTTTCCAGTTTAAGAGGAATAATACAGTGTGAATATATAGAATCAAAGATGGAGCATGGTAGGGCCTGGAGGAAAGACAGATAAAGAACAAAAGGGATTCTGACTTCCTCATTTCCTGAGAAGGTTCACTATTCCCTTTTGGAAGGGAGGCCCTGACACATGAGTCTGATAGATTTCTCTCATGCTCTATCTACATCAGCCTCATGGGTCATGGTGGAGACAAAGTGTCTCAAGACTTTCCCTCCATCTTATGCCCTGGAGAAGTGAACCTGACTTGGCCATGTTCCCTCATGGTCCTCCTGACAACCTGGTTTGAAATCCTGAGAAGGGGCTTGATCAAGATGGATCCTCAGCTTGAAAATAAATTGGGGACTGCTGTGCTTCAAATATAAAACTCCCCAAAAGACAAAGAAATCTAAAGAAGAAGGAAACAGATGATAGTAGAATGGACATTTCTGGGGGAAAAATGTGCTTGTTTTATCACCAACCATCACATGCAAACCACATCATTGAAAGAGGCTGGCGAGGGTCCCTGAATACATTTCTTGTAAGTGCTCTTAACACCAAATGGATCAAAAAAATTTTTTTCTCCGAGATGCTGCAAAAACAGCATGTCCTTCTGTTGTTTCAAAAATGACATTTAAGCAGCAATGAAGCTGGGTGTACTGTGGGGGTGAGGGGGCAGTGACAGGGACAGAAGAACAAAAGGGCTGGGGGCCAGGCGGGGTGGGGCATATCAAGAACAGTACAGACTGGTGGAGGGCACTGTGTTTACAAATTGACAAGGAGGAACAAAGAAGGGACATGAGACCAGGAGGGAAATCAGGACCGGCATGTACAAACTTGATTGTCTAGTCTCTTAAGCAACATTTTGCAAAATGGCCCCAATTTGAGACCACCTTCCCCCTGGGAGAAAATGGTGGGGGGAGAAGGGAGAGGAGGCTTCTCTGTGGAACCTGGACTCTAAAGAGATTGTCTGGCTAGAAGTCATCTCTATGAAAAGAGCCCATCACATATATGAAAAAAAAAAAAAAACAGTTGAGGGATGAAAAACTCAGAAATAGGAATGGAGGCAAGAGATGTCACAGTGACCCCTTCCCCCATCTCACCACCCACATTGTTAAAGATTCCACACCCACATTTTTGGCTTCCATTTCTTTGCATACAGTATCACTGTGAATGGATATTTCTGATTTGTTTTAGTATCTATAGATAAATTTGTATGGAGAAACACATCCTCAACAGCGTAGAAGAAAAGAGGAAGCTCCATCCAGAAGGGACAGAGAGAATGAGAACAAATATCACAAAGTATTTCCCTTTGGTGAGAGGTCATGTTTCCATTGGCAAGAGGGCTCTCAATTAAGGGTAATTATTCATGGGGAATCTATATTGTACCAGGCACCAAGTGCTTTATATTATCACATTAATCTTACAGCAACAAAATGATGCAGGGATTGTTATACCTTACAAGTCAGAGAGGTTAGCTGGCTTGCAGCAAGTTAGAACAAAGCAGGATAGAAGGGCTCTGTGCTGACAGCTAGCTCAGAACTTGGAACCTGTTTCAGATTCTGTGTCTCCCTCTCTCTCTGACCCTCCCTGCTCATGCTGTCTCTCTCTCAGAAATAAATAAAACATTTTTTAAAAATTAAAAAAAATAGGCTTATGCACTCCCAATATCCAGGACATAATGGTCTGATAATAATGGAAGATTCAAAGGGGCAGTTACCTATTTCAAAAGTCCACCAAACTGAAGTTATAGCCTAAAGAGCTAAAAGAAAAGATCTGGAACCACAAGTCCCAAGTATAAGTCTCTCAAACAAAAGTTTAATAAACTTTAGAGATAGACCCCAGAGCCTTTTGGCCAAGGCAGAAACCTAGCATTATTAATATATTTTGTAATAGCTAAAACAGTCAATGATCTAAGCTAAATCTTCCCCCAACACATTGCATTTCAAAAGGCCTGTTATCTCAGAAAAAGTTGCATTAAGTGTCTCTTGTAATTATGTCTCCAAGAAACAATACTCTTCTCCTCATTAAATGTTTCAGTAGGTGGCCCTGCTAAAGGCAGCAGGATCTTAACCCCAGAGCCACAGAGCCTGAGAGGACAAAAGAAGAGGTCACCAAGGAGTTGTCCAACTCTATTAGCTGGGGTGAGGCTGTTTATTGGGTTGAGAATAGCTTTAATTAGGGACCTAGCAAAGAAGCAGATAAGTTATTGCTATATAAAGTGCTTTAATAGATAAAGGCACTGGAAGTCACAAGCTTACTCAACTACTTTCCATCCTGGTCGTGGTTCAAAGTGGCAGGCTGTGAACTCTAAAAGCCAATTCAACAGTTGCAACTCATTATCTTCACATAGCAGGCAGCAAAGACACTCTTATCCCACTAGACAGTGAGGGCCACTCACACCAGAGCCAGATCCTGTGTTCCTGGCACCCCAATGGACAGCAAGTCTCTTGGGAAATAGGATGAGTTACCAAAAGTACTGTGTGTAGACTTGGGTTCTAATCCAGAGGTAGACAGTTTCATGTTACTCCACAAACATTTATCAGGTTGATGTTATATACAGGACAGTGTGAAGCATTACTGCTGGAGATTCAACAATAAGTCCTGGCTTCTACCAGCTCAAAACCCTGCTGAGGGATCCTAGGAAGAGACCAGATATAGTGACATTCTCCCAATGCTTCATATAAAAAAAACATACAGAGAAACTAAATACATAATCACGAATACATGGACAACACTTACAACAAAACTAGGCGACAAGGTATCCCCATAATCCCCCAAAATCCAAGCCAATCGTCAAAACCACCAATAGCTACAAGGCATGTGACATGTACCATTGGGCATCTGTGCTAGAGAAGGCAGAGGGAAGCATCAGGGCATGATGGACCCGAGAACAAGACACCAAAATATCCAACAGGTATTTATTGGAAAGCACAGATGGCCAAGTTGAGAACAGAGGCTAAAACTAGGAGCAGTTTTGCTCACTCTAAAGAAGCATTTAAGGACCTGTATTAGAAGGTCTGAAGCTGCATGGTCCCTATGAACATCTAATGAACTCTTCCAGGGCTCCACTTCTGGGAGTGGAATCAAAAGTGATCATATAAAAATTACAGAGATAAAAAAAAAGATGCAGTCTGGATAAAAATAGAAGAGGGGAACAGAAACAGGAAATCTCAAAAAGAAAGCTTCTTTTTTTTTTTTTTTGACACCAAGTGAAACAACAGAAGCAGCAGCACCATTAAGTTAGACAGCTAAATAAACCAATCCTCCTGTTAAAAATTAAGGAAAAGTAAATTCACATAAATATTCACATTTTGCAAAAGGTCACACCTAAGGTCACCCTCCTCTTGGGGAGTTTAGTAGGGGATGGAAAAAGGGGCCTTTCTGTGGCAGTGTATATGTAAGTAAACTTTTATACAAATCTATAATCAAAAAAAGAAGAAGGAAGGAAGGAAGGAAGGAAGGAAGGAAGGAAGGAAGGAAGGAAGGAAGGAAGGAAATTAGGAGCAGAATATCATCCCTATAGATAATGAAAGCATGCCAGAAAGATGGGCTCAGAAAACTATCACAATTGTAGCAATATTTCAAAATCAGCTAAAGGCCTTAAGAAAATGATGCAAGATCTAACATAACATTAAAAAGAATTTGTAGAAGTGGAAGTTGAACTAAAAGGAACACAGAAACTAATACATAAATGATGCCTAAGCGGGAAATAGAAGATAAAATGTTTTTTAAAATAAAAAAGAAAGAGATAAAAAGGATCTCCAGAAAGGGATAAATATTGAAGATAAGAAAAGAAGATAGAACCAGTACAGAATATAAGTCAGTCTCTAAGGAAGAAAACCAAGGTAAGGTAAGAGAAAAATATTAAAATGTATGATTCAAGACAATTTTCCTGAATTTTCTTTAAAAGATTCAAAACTACATATTGAAAGAGCATACCACATAACTCATATTATCAACTCAGAATGATCAACATCTAGACATCATCTTGTAAAATTATTCAACTTTAAGGATAAATAAAAATATCTTTATAATACATGACTTATAAAGGAAAGAAAATTAGGTTATCACATGCTTTTGACAGCAGTATTTTATGCTAGAAGAAACTAAACTATTTTCTTATATTTTTAATACTAATAATTATGATAGTTAAAAAAATGTGTGCTAAGGATTTTATATCCAGCAAAACTGACTTCATGTATAAAGAATACAAACTGTTATCAACATGCAAGAGAATATTGTCCTATGAGATGAACCTTTACTAAAGAATCTACTAGAGAATTATCTTCAGACAACCAAAATGACTAAATTGGCACCAATATTAAGAATAGTATTAAATATATAGCTACAGAACTAAAACTAAATGACAATTAAAAGGGACAGATTTGGCTAAATGATTTCTTAACACTATTAAAAATTGGGGGAAGGAAAGAGAATATGGATATAAAAAATTTTAATTGTTTTCAGTAATTATAATAGATGGTAGTAGTCTTGTTATTATATTATTATTATTCTGAGACTTTTAATAATAATTATGGGATATTCTAATTCTAATTCTGTATTTTTAAGAACCAGGATTCTTGGCTTGGAATAAAGGAGATATAAATGTAATATAAAATTAGTTAAGTAAAAACTATAGTTTTGGATCTGAGTCTTAAATAGTTTAAACTCACAAAGTATTTGATCAGATACATTACACACACACACACACACACACACACACACACACACACGAAGTATATGTCATATCTGATGAAAAAGGTAGAAACAATGACAAACCCAGTAAGAATAAACATCCATAGTACTCAGTCTTGAAATACCTTTTCCCATTAAAAGAAACCAGGCTTCTTGGAGAAATGGTTAATTCTAGGTCTGGGACAGGAAATACCCAATGGGGTCCTAAAGTACCTTCATATATAAGAGAGCAAGAAAGATCAGTAACTTCCTGAGGTCATGTCAAAAGAAGCTAGAAGCCAAGTGAAGAAACTCCAACTGGTAATGGATTAGAACCCATCAAATATGTGTAAATCCATGAGTTCATCATACTATTTAAAAAGAACTAATTGGTTACATTTTGAGGATAACAGGAAGCTAATTTAAAATCTTAAAAACTAGATATATGAATGCATTGGATATTTATTCTCTGTTTCCTACAAGAACTGTACCACTGGGTAACCAAATGATAGATAAATCGAAGCTTTTCCTTGAAAAATTATCCCAGCTATTAAATGAAAACAAAATTATAGAGTAGAATTACACCATTTTGCAGCCCTCTGTGAAGTGGGGGATCTAGACATTAAGCATCACTGAGTGTTAACATGACAAAGTAAAAATCACACATCATGTGCTTCCTAATGAAAAACAGGATTGCATTGCCAACAAGATTGAACCCAAGTCTGATAAAGCCTCTGGATGCAGCTGCCAACATGCAGAAGATATAAAAGACAGAGGAATATGCTGAACTGCACCACAAGTAGGCAAGCTTGTGGGATTCTATAGATTAAAAAAGCCTAAGTCCTTCCATAGAAAAAGTGTAAGGAAAAGAAAGGGATGGAGGGGATGCTACAGCTTTTAAAAGAGACTTAAAGATGTATCTTTTGTTCTTTCAATGGGCAAGACTAAAAAAGAGCAGGGAAGATTGCAAACAGGTGACAAACCCACAGAGAAATGCAAGACAGTAATTACTATAAAGATTGAGAAGGGTATGAATGTGATGGAGCAAACAGAGGGGCTTTTAGGGTGGCTGGCAAAGTTCTGTAATAACAAGAGTGCTTGCCCTATAAAAATTCACTAAGTCATAAATTTTAGTATTGCTTTCTGTGTCTGTTTGAGTTTACAATAAAAAGATGAAGACAACATTTTTAAAACTCCAATAGGGATCAGTTTTAAAGGATGTTCAGAGTGCTCTGAGCTCTATCTAGATGAAAACTAAGAGATAAGACTGCCAACTAAAGAGTTAACAGTAGTGAATGTCCAGATTTCCTGACTCTAACCACTCCTTCACAGCTGGGGCCACTTAATCTCAGCTCCCCAGATAACTGAGGAACTTCAGGTGAACAGCTCAGTGGTCTGGGCTGCTGGCCCCATCCTGACTATTGTGTACAGGCCCTTTCTTCAAATCTCAGTCTTAGCATTAGATACCAGTTTTCCTTTTGGCAAGACTATAGAACTCCAGCTCCTTGGAACAAGGTCAGCCCTTATCATTTCCAAATCTCTAAGAAATTGAATTTTCACTCTGAATCCTAGTCCCATGACTTTCGCATCTCCTTGATCCAGGCACTCTGCCTGGCTAGATCTCTGACCATAAACTGCTTCTGGAACACACCACCTGGGTCCATCACCAATCATCTGCCTTAGGCAGGTGCCTATGAGGAGTCTGAAGCTGGTATCCAGCCAGCCAGGACCTCTAGGTGCTGTGTATTTCCAAGAGTTACCCTGATGGCATAACTTCCCAAAGAATGACTCTTCTGCTGCAGCCCCGGCCCTTCTGCTATCATTTATGTTTTGAAGGAATTTATCTATTAGGCAACTTCTCCAACTTCATTGAAGTTTCTTTTTCTTCAACACAGCACACCATCCAAGCTAGAATTTTCCTGTCCCTTACACATGAGTCACAATCAAAGACTCAATTTTGCTGATCTGGAAATGCCCTCTGCCAGATTATCTTTTTAAATTACCTCATTTGCTTTTGTTAGGAAATTGAGCATTAAAAAGGTGATGGCTGGTTTGGTAGGTCCTACATCTACCAGTGACAAAGCTTGTACCAGAACCCAAGATTCTCTGACAATGACTTTCTCCCTCCTACCTATCCATCCATCTTTACCCACTGTCTCTTTTCAAACATGCACTAATAATACTCAGCACTTCCATGCAAGTTGCCATTAGCTCTATGCCAGGAATGATGCTAGGCAGGGAAAGATGGTGCTGGGCGGGGAGTGGGGGAGGGGAAAGAATGGCAACTTGGTGCTATAGTTTGATGAGCAAGGTACACACAGTACTACTCTAAGATAAATAAAGATTCATGGGGAGGAAAATAAACAAGAAGTTACTATAGAACATGCTAAGTGCAGACATAGATTTTCTCACTGATCAAACTCTTTTTAGACTCCCCAGAACTCTTTTTCAACTAGGCCTGGCTTTTGGACTTCTATGTTCACTACCATATTGTTTCATTTTAGCAAGAATTGTGCTAATTTATTTAACCAGAATCCCCCACTGTCAATATGTGATCACCCTTGACAGGTGAACATGTTCCTCATCTCCCACCACCCATAGATGATGTCCAATTGCACTGGCTTGCCTCTAGCAAAGAATTCTGTTAGGCTGGTTTAGCTAGAATCCCCTCAACTCTGATGTTTCCCCTTAGTAGCTTTCCATCCAGGGGCTTCCACTCTGATCTTTGGCTATAAATTCCCACTTGCCCATGCTATATTTGATGCTGAGTATAATCTCTTTCCCCACTGCAAGACCTCACTGCTGTGGCCCCAAATCTATCACCATACCCATCATTAAATAAAGTCTTCCTTGTCATCCTCAACAAGTGGCATAGTACAGAAAGGAATGGTGCTATTGACACATACATGTGAAAAGCTATAAAAAGCTATAAAAGTCTGCACTGCCCATATATGCAGCAATTCCCCTTCTGGGAACTTATCCTCAGGAAGTAATCACGGCTACATGAAAAGATTTTGCTACAATTATGCTTATCATGGCAGTGTTTACAACCATATATAGTTAGAAACAACACAAATGTCAAACAATATTGAATTGGCTAAATTATGACATATCCATTCAATGGAAACTATGTAGCAAAAAATAATATGGGAAAATAGCATGTAATGGTATGAAAAGATATTCATGAAATATTGATTATGAAAACATATATTAAAAAACAGAATACATACTAAGATTCTATTGTTTAAGGTATTTATTCCCACAGAGAAAGGACCAAAAGTTTATATGCCAAAATGTTCTAAAATGTGACTAATAATGGTAATTTTTATTTTCCTTGCTTATTTATGTTTTTTACAATAATATATTTCTTCCTCCAGAAAACTCCTTAAAAACAAAGCTCATCTGATTGTATCACTTACTTATTCTCATTGAGTATTCTTACTCTACAATTTGATCTTGCAAACAATGTGGATTCCACCAACTTAGAAATAAAGTTCAAAGCAAGTGCATTATATAGTTCACTTAACGCCTTAACATGACCTTCAGTGAGCTACCTTCTCTGCATATTATAAGATGAGCTTTCCTAAGTGCAAGAAAAAACTTTACTTAGGGCTTAAAAAAACAATACATTTAAACCGTGCCAACCAAAGATATAAAATACAAAATAAAGTGCTATTTTAGGCTTAATGTATCAATAAACATTAAAAGAAAAAAAGCACCAAGGCTGGTAAATTGTAATAAGAAACATTGTATGGACACACCATGTAGACAGGCTTGGTGTTAGCCCACCCACAAATATGCCTCAGCAGTCATGGCCCCACCCCAGAGCTAGGATGGGGCCCAGCCCTTTCCACCAACACACCACTGCTATGACTCACCACAACAGAAAAGTGCACATAGCTTACATACGTGACACCCCTTGAACACCTGCTGCTAGTGACCAAGGGAGATTGTGCTTTTGGACTCCATAGGACATTTCCTATGTAAGTCTACTCCTTCAGGACTGAAAGAGGTAGCTGATATACCTAGCACATCCAAACAAACACAGAAAGGTAGGCAAAATGAGGAGACAAAGGAATATGTTCAAAACAAAAGAATGCAGAAAATAAAACCTCAATGAAATGGAGACAAGTAACCTATCTGTTAAACAGTTCAAAGTAATGATTATAAAGATTCTCACCAATCTGGGAAGAGAATGGATGAACACAGTGAGAACTTCAACAAAGAAATCCAAAATCTAAGAAAGACCATACAGAAGTTGTAACTGAACTTAAAAAAAAACAACACTACAGGAGTTCAACAGCAGAATAGATGAAGTAGAAGAACGAATAAGCAAGATGGAAGACAAAGAAATGAAACTCACCAAGACAGAGCAGCAAAATGAAAAAAGATTTTTTTTTAAGAAAAAATTCCTTTTGGTACCTTTGGGACAGCATCAGGCAGAATAGAATTCACATTGTAGGGACCCCATAAGGAAAAGAGAGAGGAAAAAGGGCCACAAAAATTATTTGAAAAAATAATGATTGAAAACTTCCCTAGTCTGGAGAAGAAATCAGACACCTGCATTCAGAAATCACAAGGAATTCCAAATAAGATAAACCCAAAGAGATTCACACCAAGACACATAATTAAAATGGTAAAAATTAAAGGAAAAGAGAGAATTCTTATATACAGGGGAAATACCTTGAGGTTATCACCAGATTTTGCAGCAGAAACTTTACAGGCCAGAAAGGAGTGGCATGGCGTTTTCAAAGCATAGAAAGGAATTAAAAAGTCCATCTAAGAATTTTCTACCCAGAAAGACTATCATTCAGAATTGAATGAGAGATTGATAGCTTTCTAGATAAGCAAAGGCCAGTTCATCACTAGGAACTGGCCCTATAAAAAATGTTAAAGGGACGTGCTTAAGGCAAAATTATAAATGGCACTAATTAATGATAAGAAAACAAATGAAAGTTAAAAAATCTCATTGGAAATGACAAATATATAATAAAGGTAGTAGATGAATCACCTATAAAGCAAGCATAAAGATTAAAAGACAAAAGTAGTAAAACTAACTACTACATGAAATAAAAAGAGGTAAAATGTGCCATCAAAATATAAAGTGTAGTGGGAGGAGTAAAAAAGGTAAAGCTTTGAAATGTGTTTAAAATTAAGTTATCAAACTTAGACTGATATTTACATAGGATATTTGGTATGAAACTCAATGTAACCACAAAGAAAAAAACAAAGTAAATAAACAAAAGAAAATGAGAAAGGAATCAAAACATAACACCAAAGAAAGCCACCAATGCACAAGTGAAGAAACAAAGAGAAGAAAAGAACAGAGAGGAACTATAAAGACAGCCAGAAAACAATCAACAAAATGACAGTAAGTACATTCTTATTAATAATTACCTTAAATGTAAATGGACAATTTCACCAATCAAAAACTGCAGAGTAAACCACATCTTCTTGATCCATTCATCTGTTGATGGACACTTAGGCTCTTTCCATGTTTTAGCTATTGTGGAGAGTGCTGCTATGAACATTGGGGTACATGTGCTCCTATGCATCTATACCATGGAATACTACATGGCAATGAGAAACAATGAAATCTGGCCATGTGTAGCAACATGGATGGACCTTGAGGGCGTTATGCTGAGAGAAATAAGTCAGGCAGAGAAGGACAAATATCATATGTGTGCACGTATAGGAGGATTAGGAGGAACTTAACAGAAGACCAAGGGGGAGAAGAAAGGCGGAAATGGTGGGGGAAAGGGGGAGAGGCAAACCATGAGAGACTCTTGAATGCTGCCAAAACTGAGGACTGGTGGATGTGGGGGGGGAGGAGGGGTGGGCATGGAGGAGGGCACTTGTGGGGATGAGCACTGAGTGTTATGTGGAAACTAATTTGACAATAAACTATTTGTAAAAAAAAAAACAAAACAAAACTGCAGAGTAACTAAATGGGTAACTAAAACAAGACCCATCTATATGCTGCATACTAGAGACTCACTTCAGAAGTAAGGACCCACATAGACTGAAAGTGAAGAGTTGGAGATAGATATTCCATGCAAATGGAAATGAAAAGAAAGCAGGAGTAGTTACATTCATATCAAATGAAACAGATATTAAGAACTGTAATAAAGACAAAGAGGGACATTACATAATGATAAAGGAGTCAATCCAGCAAGAAGATATAGCATTTATAAATATATATGCACCCAATGTAAAGTATCCAAATATGTAAAGCAAATATTAACAGACTTAAAGAAAGAAATGGAAAGCAATACAGTCATAGTAAGAAACTTTAATATACTACTTTCATCAATGGATCCAGGCAAAATAATTAAGTAGGCAACAATGGGCTTAAATAACACATTAGACCACATGCACATGATAGATATAATACAGAACATTCCTTCCAAAGCAGAATACACATTCTTCTGAACATGTACATGGACTATTCTCCAGGATAGATGACATATTCAGCCACAAAATAAGTCTCAATAAATTCAAGAAAACTGAAATAATATCAAGCATCTTTTTGAACCATAATGGCATGAAAGTAGAAATTAATTACAAAAAATGGGAAAACCCACAAAAATGTGGAGACTAAACAATATGCTACTGAAAAACCAATGGAACATGCAAGAAATCAAAGGAGAAATTAAAAAAAATACCTAGAGACAACTGAAAATGGAAACACAGCACACCAAAATCTAAGGGATACAGCAAAAGAAGTTCTAAGAAAGAAGTTAATGGTAATATAGGCATGCCTCAAGAAACAGAAAAAATCTCAATCTAATTTTTATAGCTAAAGAAACTAAAAAAAAGAACAAATGAAGCTCAACATGAGTAGAAGGAAGAAAATAATAAAGATCAGGGAAGAAGTAAATGAAATAGACTAAAAAGACAATGGAAAGATCAGTGAAACTAAATGCTTCTTTGAAAAGATAAACAAAACTGACATATCTTTAGCCAGACTAACCAAGTAAAAAAGAGAGAGGAATCAGATAAATAAAATCATAAATGAAAGAGAAGTTACAATTGATACCACAGAAAACAAAAGATCATAAGCGGCTACTAGAAACTATTATGTGCCAACAAACTAGACAAAGAAGAGATGATAAATTACTGAAAACATAATCTTGCAAGATTCCAATCATAAAGAAATTAAAAATCTGAATGGCCCAATTACTAGTAAGGAGATTGAAATAGTAATAAAAGAAACATCCCACAAACAAGTCTAGGACCAGACAGCTTCACTAGCAAATTCTACTGAACATTCAAAGAAGATTTAATATTTATACTTCTCAAGCTCTTCCAAAAAATTGAAGAGAATGGAAAATTTCGAAACACATTTTACAAGATCCACACTACTCTGATACCAAGACCAGATAAGGACACCACACACCACAAACACACACACACACACATACATGAAAGGAAGGAAGGAAGGAAGGAAGGAAGGAAGGAAGGAAGGAAGGAAGGAAGGAAGGAAGGAAGGAAGGAAGGAAGAAAAGAAATAAAGAAAGAAAGGAAAGAAAGAAAGGAAAGAAAGAAAAGAAAGAAGGAAAGAAAGGAAGGAAGGAAAGAAAGAAAGAAGAAAGAAAATTACAGGCCAATATCTTTGATGAACATAGATGCAAAAGTCCTTGACAGAATATTAGTAAACTGAGTCTAACAATACACTGAAAGGATCACAGACTATAATCCAGTGGGATTTATTTCTGGGGATGCAAGGATGGTTCAATATCTGCAAATCAATTAATGTAATACATCACATTGACAAAATGAAAGATAAAAATCAGTGATCATCTCAAGAGATGCAGAAAAGGCATTTGATAAAATTTAACATCTATTTATGATAAAAACTCTCAACAAAGTGAGTATAGAGAAAATGCAGCTCGACATAATAAAGGCCATATATGACAATCCTACAGCTAACATACTCAATGGCAAAAGGCTACAAACTTTTCCTCTAAAGACAGGAATAAGACAAGGGTGTCCACTCTTGCACTTTCATTTAACATAGTATTGAAAGTTCTAGCCATGGCAATGAAAGGGAAGAGAAGGGAAGGAAAAAGGAAAGGAAAGGAAAGGAAAATGGAAATGAAAGGAAAGGAAAGGAAAAAGGGTGAGAAATTAAGAATGAGAGGGGCGCCTGGGTGGCTTAGTCGGTTAAGCGTCCGACTTTCGCTTAGGTCATGATCTCGCGGTTCGTGGGTTCGAGCCCCGCGTCGGGCTCTGTGCTGACTGCCAGCTCAGAGCCTGGAGCCTGTTTCAGTCTGTGACTCCCTCTCTCTGTGGCCCTCCCCTGCTCACGCTCTCTCTCTCTCTCTCTCTCTCCTAGAAATTAAAAAAAAAAAAAAACATTAAAAAAAAATTTTAAAAAAAATGAGAAATTAAGAAAATAATCCCATTTACAATTGCATTAAAAAGAATAAAATACCAATGAATAAATATAACCAAGGAGGTGAAAGAACTATACACTTAAAATTATAAAAAAATGGATGAAAGAAATTGAAAAAATACAAATAAAAAGTTATTCTGTGCTAATGAACTGAAAGAAATAATATTGTAAAACTGTCCATTCTACCCAAAGTAATCTACAGATATAATGTAATCCCTATCAAAATTCCAATGGCATACTTCACAAAACTAGAATAAATAATCCTAAGATTGGTATGGAACTACAATAGACCCTAAATAGACAAAACAATCTTAAGAAAGAAGAACAAAACTAGAGGTATTATGCTCCCTAATTTCAAACTATACCAAAGATATAGTAATAAAAACAGCATGTTATTAGCGTAAAAACAAACATACAGGTTAATGGAACTGGATTGAGAGCCCAGAAATAAACTCATATATATGGACAATTAATCTATAATAAAGGAGCCACAAACACACAATAGAGAAAAGACAATTTCTTCAACAGGTGGTGTTGGGGAAACAGGACAGCCATGTGTAAAAGAAGGAAAGTAGACCACTATCTTACACTATACACAAAAATTAACTCAAAGTGGATTAAACACTTGAATGTAAGATCTGAAACCATGAAATTCCTGGAAGAAAACACAGGTGGTAAATTCCTTGACATCAATATTAATGACATCCTTGTGGATCTGACACAAAAGCCAAAGGAAACAAAGCAAAAATAAACTATTGGGACTATGCCAAACTCAAAGCTTCTGCACAGCAAAAGAAATAATCACCAAAATGAAAACGCAGCCTCTTGAATGGGGGAAGATATTTGCAATCCATATATCTGATGAGGGGTTAATATCCAAAATATTAAAGAACTCATACAACTCAACAACAACAACTCAATTAAAAAATGGGCAAAGGATCTCAATAGATGTTTCTCCAAAGAAGACATACAGATGGCCCACAGGCACACTAAAAGATGCTCAACATCACTAATTATTAGGGAAATGAAAATCAAAACCACAATGAGCTATTACCTAATACCTGGTAAAACGGCTATTATCAAAAAGACAAGAAATAACAAGTGTTGGTGAGGATGGTGAGAAAAGAGACCCTTGAACTGGTGGGACTGTAAATTGGTGTACCACTGTGGAAAACAGTGTGGAGATTCAATATAAAATTAAGAATAGAACTACCATATGACATAGCTATTCTACTTCTGGGTATTTAGCCAAAGAATATGGAAATGCTAATTTAAAAAGATATACGCCCATGTTCACTGAAGCATTATTTACAGTAGCCAAGAACAACCTAAGTGTCCACCAATAAATAAATAGATAAAGATGATATAGGATACTTATAGAATGGAATATTATTTAGCCATACAAAAGAATGAAATCTTGTCATTTGCAACAACATGGATGGACCTTAATGATATTATGTTAAGCGAAATGAGTCAGAGAAAAAAAAACCCCTCTAATTCCACTCATATGTGGAATCTAAAAAAAAAAATAACAAAAGAGAAACATACAAACAATAAAATTAAAACAAACTCATAGACACAGAGAATACACTAGTGGTTAATAGAGGGGTAAGGGGTTGGGGAGGGGGGAGGCAAAATGGATGAAGTGGGGCAATTAATCGTACGGTGATAGATAGTCTAGCGTTCTGGTGATCATTTTGTAGTGTATACAGATGTCAAATTATCAAGTTGTATACCTGAAAAGTATATAATAAAAAAAAAATGAAACATTGCAATGCAGTGCACTGAATAATATGTACTTTAAAAGTTAACTCATTGAAAAGAGGCAAAGAATTATTTTTAGTTTTCTTTACAGCACTTGGACAAATTTGTCTTACATGTTGATTTCCTGCTTTCTGTTAATAATAAAGTTCGTATCCATCTTTAAAGCCCTTTGCTTCATCGTTTTTCTTGAAAATTTTTGAAATACCAAGTTTTCTAAGACAAGTTGCCAGCATGGAGAATATAGCCAGTTAGTTATTTCTGTTTATTACTGTCCTAGGTAGGATTCAAAAGAATTTTCCACATGGAACTCTGTCATCTGCTTGGCATCTTAGAACACAAAAGGGTGGATACAAGCTAGATGCAGGGACGGAGAGAGGGATCACCATTAGTCAGAGCCTTCCCAGTGGGCACCTCTGTCTAGTTAGCCTCTCAACTACACATGTATGGGTGCCTTAAAGAGAGCTGTATAGCAAGGAAGGCGGTACTTAGAGAAACATTAAAGAACAGAGGCCATCCGGGAAACTGCGTCTAAATCACAGAAAAGTCAGCCATGCTGCTCTGCAGTACAACTGACCCCATTTCAAATGCAAGAATCTGAGGTGAAAGCCAGCCCCACAAAAGGCTCACAGGGTCCTTCTCTATCCGCTTCATTAAGGGGTCTGGCGGCTATCAGTGACAACTCAGCACAGCAATTTATTTTCCTTATTTCTATTTTCGTGCCCACACTTAAACAGAAAGGTAGCCGCTGCTGAGTGGCTTTGTATTAGCAAAGCTGTGAGAAGCTCTCACTCTCTCCTCCAGCAAGGGACTGTTTGCAAAAGGCAGTTCTCCGGAGAACGTTCCGTGTTCCGTAGCGTGCCCACTACCTCGAGCACTGCTGTTTTTCCACGTTCTTTGTGTCACAGTGAGAATGTGTGCGAGCACACACGCATGTGGGCGGCTCAGGCCTATGGTTACAGAAACGTGCAGAGGGAGAGACGCGAATGTTCTCCTTCTCCTCCCCCACCCACTCAGGAATGGTGACAGGAATGACTTCCACTGCACAAGCACACCCCAAAGACAGCTCCGATGGGCAATGAACGGAAAGCAATGTGGCTCGCCAGCTGAGCAGCGTGAAACGCTCTGATATACTGCAAGGCGGAACCGATTTTTAAAAATAAAAGAAAAAGATAGTCGAGGCCCTTTTCTCCCCCTGGTTGTTGACTCTCCAAAACACTGGGTCTGGCGCGGGTTCTGATCCCTGGAGTTTGATGCACGTTTGATTCACAGACTGCTGCGTGTCTGCACCAGATGGCCTCGAGTTAATGAACACAAACTCATCACTTTTGCTCACCAGGGAAATGTGCAGCTCAATCTGATTTGTACTCTACAACTAAAAATATTTGAGTATTTTTCGGGAGCATTTTACTGAGACAAAATGGCACTTCAGGAAAGCACTAAAAGAACAGAGACTAACCAGCAAATTGCAGCTGCAATCTTCTACACATTGATAAGCCAGCTCTCAGATCATTCTCCGACTGAGATTAAAGTAATATGCTATGAACTGTACAGGAATGAGGCCCCATCCTGCCTTCCTACCCTGCTCCTCTACAACCCCTGCCCTGCTCCAAGCTAAAGTTGCGGCCCCAAAGCACAACGTGGAACTCATTCCAAAGATAAGATTATCTCATTTACATACCAGCAAAAACATTTGTCATCGGGTATATACAAACAAGCACACAGAATCTTACATAGTCTTTTGGGGTATTCTTGTCTCCATATCCTTGTATGTAATGACAACTTTAGGATTCAGAAAAAGTTAAAGGAAATTAACTCTACAAAATGTCCATCTTGTCCCAGTGTGATCGAACTTTGCTCAGCAAAGTGTTTTCCTGCTCACTAGCATCAGCAAACAAAATAGTTCACTCTTAATAACGAATTAAAAAAACAGGAAGCTGTTTCCTATAGCTCACTTCTTCCCTTCTCTAAATGCCCACATTTCCTGTGTTCTGCTAAATCTCAGCCACGCGGCTTGCAAACATTAAAATCATAGCTTCACAAGTCAGCTCAGTTCTCCTTCTTTCCCAACAATGCCCACAACCGCACCACTGGGTTCTTTCCTCATAGACTATTCCTATGGGACATCCAGGGTCAAAAGTGCATTATAGCCTTGAAACCTGGGTCTCACCTGAGAGCTTATTAGAAATGCTGAGTCTCAGGCCTCACCCCAAACCTAATGACTCCAAGTCTTCATTTTAACAAGATCCCACCCAGGTGACCCATGTATAGATAAAAGTTTGAGAAGCCTTGTTTTACATTTATCTAATTAGGTATAACAATTGAATCCAGATCACAAGTGTTCTTACAGGGTGTATGGCCTTTTTTTGTTTGTTTATTTATTTTGAGAGAGAGAGAGGGAGAGAGAGATAGCAGGAGCAGGGGAGGGGCAGAAAGAGAGAGAGAGAAAGGGAGAGAGAGAATCCCAAGCAGGCTCCACACTATCAACAAAGAGCCTGATGTGGGGCTCTAAATCTTTTAAACTGTGAGATCATGACCTGAGCTGAAACCAAGTTGGACACTTAACCAACTGAGCCATGCAGGAGCCCCACATGTGGTACTGTCTTAATGGGCGAGTAATTTAATAATCTAGAACCCCTCCCTGTAAAGATATTTTACAGTACCTTTACAGGGATTTATCTTTACAGGGATTAAAGGTTGTTTTTTTTTTTCACAAAACCCTTTAAATTTTTGTAGTGATCAACCATACAGATAGAAGTCACTCCATTGTTTAGAAGAAAAAAATTCATTGTTCATTACAAAGTGTTCTTTGTACAGATTAGCACAAGGGATGGGAAGTATATAGCATTTTTTAATCGAATGGATGAGCTTGGAAATAGTGTCACTATTAAGAAACAAGCTTCCAGTGAAGTATCTCCAGTTGCCTGTGGTAAGATGTCTTCTGACTCACAGCCTTCTCCTACTTAGGCAGCTTAAATGAGTTTCTCATTCCAGCCAATTCTGGAGCAGCTGCTTAGAATTAACAGGAAATAACAGTTCTGTGTGGTGGTTTAAAACACATACTTGGGCACCTGGGTTGTTCAGGCAGTTAAGTGTCCAGCCCTTGATTTTGGCTCACGTCATGATCTCATGGCTTCATGGGTTCAAGCCCCATGTCAGGCTCTCTGCGCTGATTGTGCAGGGCCTGCTTGAGATTCTCTGTCTCCCTCTCTCTCTGCCCCTCCCCAACTCATCCCCCCTCTCTCTCTCAAAATAAATAAACACACACTATTTGTCACCTTAAGGGAGGACACAGGCAGGAGGGGACAGTGAGCAGTCCTCCTCACCAGGGGACTATAGTAAATGGTGAAGAAGCTCTGAAAGGCTCCTAGGAACTAGAAGGGATCCAGAGGAAGCACATGTGAAAGAAAGTGTGTTGCTATGGAGGTAGAGGTGGAGGCAGAGGCCCCTGTGGGAGCTGCTACAGGGGGTGAGTCACTGGGATGTTGGCCTTGGTGCTGCTTGCTGAGCACAGGGCAGCTAATAGGTCATCGTGCTAACAGATCACCCAGAGACAGAAGATGAACTAGTGACAAGCCCACTCAGCCAGAGGCCAGCAAATCTGACCATGCAAATTTGAGAGGTGATTTCCAGTTCTAGTTCCAACACTTTGGCTGTTGATAAATGAGTTCTAATTTGATGAAACAACTATGGTGGTTCTGGACTAATTTAACTCAGAAATCCACCTTAATAGTATAGACTCACTGGATGTTAGATCAGGAAGGACTTTATATGACCTTCTAATCCAGATGCTTCAGATTCAAATGCCTTTAGAAGTTGTAAAGGACAGGAAAAATGAGTTAAGCGAGAAGTATCTAGAAATGCACTGTCCAATACACCACTGGCCACAGGTGCAATTGAATACTTAACATGTGATTAGTTCAAAGTGAGAGGTGCTGTTAAGTATAAAATACAAAGCTTTTCAAAGGTATGGAAGGAGAAAAAATGTAAAATGCTCATTAGTAAGTTCTATATTAGTTATATGTTGAAATGAGAATAATCTTATTACATTGTGTTTATTAAAATTATTTTCACTTGTGTCTATATTTTTAATGTGGATGCGAGATAATTTTTAATTATATATGTAACACAAATTTATGATTTGCATTATATTTCTGTGGGAGAGCATCAGTCTAGAATGATGGGGATAGATAGTATGGCTAACTGCAAAGTAGATGCCTTTTGGAAAGGAGTTTAATTCAAGCTTTAGAGAAAAAGAAAGGACAACGGACCAAATTCCATTTACAAGTCACTGGATTGTGACTAGTGTTTTTTTTTTTTTTTTTTTTAAAGAGAGGAAGTGCCCCAATCACACAGTTAGTTAACATGAGGTCTAAACAGAAAACTGAGGTCTCCTGACACTTGGAGTCCAAAGGTCTTCCTTATGGAGGCTTGTATTAAAGTGAAAACCCATAACCTTCACTTAGTCCTTTTACTTGTCTGGGATTTGTACCTATAAAATGAGGGATGCTATGGTCTGAATGTTTGTTTCCCCTAAAACTCTTATGTCAGAAACCTAACCCCCAAGGTTAGGGTTTGGGATATGTAGGTCATGAGGGTGAGGCTCTCATGAACATGATTAGTGATTATATAAGAGACGGCTGACAGTACTACTGTGCCCCTTCTGCCATGTGACAGTACAATGAGGAGTCTGTGACCTGGAAGAGGGCACCCTGATCTCGGACTTTCAGCCTCCAGAGCTGGGAGAAATAAATATCTGTTGTTTATAAGCCACTCAGTGTGAGGTTCTGTGCTTTAGCTGCCTGAACAGACTAAGACAATGGGGTCATATGAGAAGGCCCCTTGGTCCTCTTGGGCTCTAACATTCTAGCACCCATGGGTCTCACATAGAGAACTCAGGAATGACCTGTCATAGACATTAAGGGCGGTGGGGCTAGAGGGCCAGATTAACAGCAATAAACAGGTAGCAGTTCTCTAAGAAGTAAACCGCTAGTGATCTAATGCGGTATGAGCCCCATCTGATTAAATTATTGTTTGTTGATCTCCAATAAGTGTCAGGCAAATAGCTAGGCATAGCATAGAGGGAGTTGAGTTGATAGAGGGACAAGGCCTCCCTATCTTTGAGAAGTTAGAGGGAGAGAGAGACTCATGCTCAAGGTACATTACCAAGGTCATGGGTGCAAATGTGCAAATGTTTGCAAATGGGCAGGATGCCATGTGGTTGCAGAGGAAAAAGCAATGCCAAAGGGAATTAGGGTGGCATCACAGAAGAGTTGGGGTTTTAATTAAGTCTTGAAGAATAAAAAAAAATGGAAAAGGGGTAAAGATATTCTAGGCAGAGGGAACTGTATGTAAAAAGGCATACAATGATGAAACCTAGGAGAATGGAGAGGAGCGTAGCAGATCAGAGAAACATTTCATTGCATCAGAAGTACATATTGTGCATGTTATTAAGACCATTTGAAATGGCTGCCTTGCACCTTATGACAGCAAAGGTGAATCTGCTGACAGTGTAAACATTGATGCTACCAAAAGCAATTTCTAAATATAAACTTGAACAATTTAGACATAAATGTATTCCATTTTATTTGTAATTGTTTTAACTTATGATTATCTTATATAATTTGCATTATCTAATCATGTTTTAAAACTAATAGATATATTGCATATGATTGTCCAGATTTTGTATGCAATCTTTTTATTCCATTTTCTTAGGCGGGCATTTTATACAGTGCTGTCATTCCCTTTATCAGATGCAAAAATCCAAGAACCAAAATATCAAGTTGGCAAGCTTTTTTCAGATAGCACAAGCCATGGAACAGCCATGCCTTTCTTTTCTACCATGCTGGTCCTTGACACTCATTATGTATTTCTTTTCTTCAGCAAGTCTTTTCTCCCCTAATACCTCTCAGATCCCAGATACCTGCTGGTCCCAAATTCTGCCCCTTTCCAGTACAACACATGACTGCAAAGTGTTAATGAGTAAGGAAATCAATATTTTAGATGCCTCAGTAGTGTCAACTGAACTTCTACTAAAAAGAAGCCAATTATCTCTGGATATAAGTTGGGAAACAGGCATTTGGCCATGCTACTGTTATAGACCTTAAAAAAAGAAATCTCCTGGGGAGAGGGCCCTAGCACTTACTCAAATACAAAGCAATTTACTAGCACTACAAAAGGAAGCACAAAGTAAATGCTGATAGTTCAGACACAATTATTCTGATACTCTGTCTACATGATTCTGTGATTTACAAGCAAACTCTAAATTGCAGGTTGAGCCCATTTTATGTGAGGGTTATTCTAGATGCACAGACTAGCTGCATCATTCACTCATTCAACAAATATTTATTTTGTCTTTACTCCATATACAAGGCAAAGACTAGGTAGAGTGGATGTTTCAGTGAGCTTAGTCCAGTAAGAGAGAGAAGATATCTGCTTTGATAACTATGATACAGGCAGTATATATAAGTGCCATCTGAATGATACAAGGGAATGTTTAGTCTTTCATTTACATTGAAGTGATGATAAGGCAGCATAGAGGGAGGAAGAAAAGCCATGTCCTAGAAATAATAATTAGGATAATTTTATTAGAAGGTCAAGTATGTGTCAAGGAGTAGTGAGCACTGTGATGGACATAATCATTTAAGATCATATTGTAAAGACCTATAAACACCAGGCTATGAAGTATGAGGCCAAAGAAGGGTTTTCTACAAGAGAGAAGCATAACCAAATGGAACTTTGAACAATGTTGAGGATGGATAGAGAGGGTGAGACTGGAACCCAGTGACTAGGTAGGAGGTTGAGGTAACAGTCTAAGCCAGAACAAGGTTGAGGAGGGAATGAAAAAGACATGAATAAAAATGGAAGAGATACAGATGAAGGAGTCCCAATGGTGACTAAGTAACTATAAGGGAAAAGGGAGAGTGTTCTGGGATAATGGTTGAACTTTAAAAAATGGGGGCATCCCAAAGAGGCTTGGGAGAAAGGCCAAAAGTTTGGTTGTAGACATGTTAATTTTGAGAAGCAAATGGGGTATCCAACTGAATATATCCATAAAGCAGTGGGAAAATTGTACCAGAAGGTAGAAAGTAGAGGATAAATTGGGCTGTATTATATAGTCATCCATCATTTGTTTTTTAAAAAATTTTTAGTGTTTATTAGAGAGAGAGAGAGAGAGAGAGAGAGAGAACGAGCGAGCGAGTAGGGGGAAGGGTAGAGAAAGGAGACACAGAATCCAAAGCAGGTTCCGGCTCTGTGCTGACAGATGAGGGGCTTGAACTCACAGACCATGAGGTCATGACCTGAGCTGAAAGTCAGATGCTTAACTGACCGAGCCACCCAGGCACCCCCTCCATCATTTGTTTAATTAACATTTATATTTAGTATAAGCTGACTGAGTACCAGACATTGTGCTAGGGACTGGAGACACAATGATGAACAAGACAAAATCCCTGCCTTAAAAGAGGTTTTGAGCTGAAGGAGGAAATAAATCAGTATCAGTTTTAAAAAAGGTGATAAGTATCATGATTAAAATGTAAGCACTATGAAAACATGTTGGAGGAGGACTTGGGCAGAATTATGGGGTCAAGAAAGGGAGTGTGTGAAGAAGGACAACAAGGAACAGCAGACCAGCACTTTCAGTTAGGAGAATGGTGAGCAATTGAACACATGGATGGACAACGGCCAGACTATCTATAATAAGAGAACTCTGGGAGTTCCTGGGTGGCTCAGTTGGTTAAGAGTCTGACTCCTGATTTTGGCTCAGGTCATGATCTCACGGTATGTGTGTTCAAGACCCATGTCAGGCTCTGTGCTGACAGGGCAGAGATTCCTTGGGATTCTCCTTCTCTCCTTCTCTTTCCACCTTCCTCTCTCTCTCTTTCTCTCTCTGTCTCTTTCTCTCAAAGTATATAAGCTTTAAAAAAAATAAAAAGAGAACTCTGATCCATAACCTGCAGCAAACATCTCAGGAAGCCAACCGACTATCTATAGTAACCAGCCCAGGAAGCCAAACAATAACCTGTATAGCAATTGTTCCCAAACCACCAGGACTTGGTTAGTAACTGATCCCTCTCTTATATTTTGACCCCTTTCCCAACTTAGGACCAACCAGAGAAAGCCAAATATATATCCCTAACTAATCAGAGGATATCCCACTTTTAGTTAACCTACCTGCAACTGTTCCATGCCTACAACCTCCAATCAAAACATACCTGAAGCCTTCCCTTTCTTCCTGCTTGTCTTTTGAGTCTCTGCTACACAGATGTGATAATGGCTGACTCCTTTGTTACAGTAAGCTCTGAATGGATAGCTGTAGCTCATTTACGTTTGGTGCTCTTTGTTTATTTCCACTACAGCAAGTGATTGTGTAGGGCTGGAGTGTAGTGGATGTATGTAGGGGTGGAGAGTCAGTGGAACCAAGAAGGGAGTTTGAGCTCTCTTTCTTAAGCAGTGTGGGGAATCAGCAGCCATATTAGGAATAATTTTTAAGCCAGGGGAAGGAGTACAAAGTTTATGCTAAGTGTAAAGCTATCTATGCAGAGGTGAGAGCTAATTCTGAATCTTTAGTCTCATTTTCTCAGGATTAGTTTCTAGAAGATGAAAAAGGGAATGGGTGGGGACGAGACTACTTTTACTGAGGCAATGAGTCAAACTCACTCAGTCTTTGCCCATCATATAAGAAATGAGGGGTCCATGGATGCCCTGCAACCCTTAAGGGACTCTGAAAATTTGGAACACTAAGCAAGCAATGACACATGAGCTGCCCAACACACACATGTAACCCAATTACAATTCAGTAAACCAAGCAAATAAACAGAACACAAGACAGGAGAGAAGGGCTGAGTTGTGAGTCCATTTCAGAGTAAGCTGTCAAACGGTTAGAGTAAATAAAAACTTGAATTAGCTAAAACACCTCCATTTTGAACAAAGGCTATAACCAAATGGTGTATTGGACCTTTTATTTCCCTCCTATGATATTTAACATTAAACAAACACGCCTTGATTTGCCAAACTTCTTTAGAGTGAACTTAAAATACAAGAAAATAAATGGAACCTTGAGTAAGATGCCTATTTTAATTATGCTATATTTTAATAGATATGGTTATAATCTCATTATAAGGTTTTTTCCATCATAAGATTTTTAAAAAATATATCAGAATTATTTATAAATATTATTTGTAATAATAAATTGCATTTGTATAGCCCTTTACCACTTTCAAGATATGTTTGACCAAGAACATTTGATTTCTGGGTGTGTGTGTGTGTGTGTGTGTGTGTGTGTGTGTGTGTGTGTGTGCATTATTTATGTATGTGTGTTGATAGATGGGTGCTTGGATCACTTGGTCCAAGACTTTCCCTTTACTCCTGAGGAAAATGGAGCCTGTGATCACTCATATACTTAGAGACTGGACACTAAAAAACATATCTCTTGACTTTCAGACTGGCCCTCTATGCATTCTTAGTAACCTGATTCCCATCTTAATGATCAGAAGACTGAGGCTAAGGTGTGGGGGGAGTAGACTATTATACAAATAGCATCAATGAATCATGCTTGCTGATATCCACATTTCTGTGTAGTCCTCTCCCACATCAACTTTAGGCTTCAACATATGACTTGCTTTAGCCAATAAAATATCAGCAAAGTCAGCAGAGCCTCCATAAGCATCTGCAATTGGGGCTCAGCAAGCACCACCTTCTGAGGCAGCCCAACCGGGCTAACCTCCTTGAAGAGGAAACAAGTTCAGGCTCCCCAGCTCCCATAACTGAGCCCAATTTCCAGGTGACCCATCAACTAAATGTTGGTCACATGAATGAGATTCTGTTGGTCAACAGAATCATGAGAAACAGAAAATCATTTTTGTTTTAAATTATTAAGTTTTGGGGTAGGTTGTTATGCATCAATAGATAACCAATACCCTGGGGGGGGGTGGCGGGGAAGAAATTGGCCCATGACAATCATTCTCAGGCTCAAGAGTGGTATTCAGAGTCAACCACCTCACACAAAATTGGAGAATGTCTCGGTGAACAGAGCTATCCTTGACTCAGAAATTTCAGAGTCCAAGTTCAAGATTCACTCAAAATCTCTGTGATTAGTTCATCCAACTGCTTAACAATTTTTGATTCTCATCTTATGTAATACACTCCTCCCCTCAAAGCCCCTGCATATGCCTAAGGGTGGAGGGACTGCCACTACCCTCCAGACCAACATTAGTGGTGACAGCTGCTGAGACATCCTTGTACAGATGGAGTAAAGGACAACCAGAGAGACAAAAGCACTTGCCTTGATCACAAGCTTTTGGTACAAGGGACAGGTTGTGAACCCAGGTTTCATTCCACAGCCAATTATCTTTTGGATGATGCGTGCTACATCTAAGCTCTAATCGCAGTGCTCAGAGATAGTGATCACCTGTCTCCAAAGACCCTTAGGTGAGCAACAGAGCCACAATAGGTGTCTTGTAGGGAGAAGTATGACTGTATGAATTAATTTATTTTTTCATTATTGATACTCACATATCAATGTGTCTGAACAGGGTCTGAGACAGTAGGGCCACGGATTATAGATTATCTCATTTGTCTGGACACATAGAACCAGTTATTTATCGGGCATTACTTCAAATTTCTCGGTTTCTTGTTGTTGTTTGCTAGTGAAGTCTTCAAATCCACATATACTGTTTAAAATAATATTAAAATTTTTGCAGCAGAAATTTGTTGGCTTGTATGTGAGGGCCACCAGCTCCCCCCTCCCCCCCCCCCACGGCCAACAACTACCACCACAAGGACCAAAGCATTACATTTACATTTGTCAAAAAGGAGAACTGGGTCACCTACCATCACTAAGCTCTCTCCTGAACTGATTAGTAGACAATTAAAAGCAGTTTGGAAATGCAATTTGCAAATGGATGGTGCTACAGAAACACATATTACACTTTGGGGGGAAAAAAAGAAAAAGAAAAACAAAGGCTACAAACAAATTTTAATCATAAATCATGCTTCAGTTTATTCAACTGTAATAATCCTATTCGTTGGCTCATTATGAGGTTTCATACAACCTTAAAAACACTGATCATGCCTGCATGATGTACAGCATGGATTGTTGGGTCTGACATGTAAACTAATTATATCTGATTTTAGCTCTGCCTTCAGCCTGTTGGGAAGGCAGATAGATACAGCATTCACCATGAAGCCTGGAATCCCCTTGCTTTGCTCAAGCCTGAATGTTGTCAGAAAGAGGAACAACTGGAATCAGGAGATGGAGAAAAGCTGGTAACACTTCCTAGGAGTGGTAATTGCTATAATATTACAAATGTATACCTCTAAGAGTTAGTTGTTTTGAAGCTAAAGGAAGAAGACAATAGCGATTAACAAGTCAGAGAGTTCTGTCAGAGTGTAATTCTGGCTGATATTTATTGGATGCTTATGCAAGAGGCCAGTCCTTTTCCATACATTATCTCATTTCATTTTCCCAGCAAGCCTATGACATATTTATATTATCCACACTTTATATGAGAGGATGTTGAGGCCAGATAAGTTCAGAAACTTGCCTAAGGTCACACAGCATAGCTTGGACTAGAATCCATGTGTCTTTTACTTAAGCTTGTGCCCTAAGCCACTCAACTAAACTAAGACCCAGGTCAAGCCAAGTGGCCAGAAGCTCTTAATTATAAACTCAGTTATGTAACAACGGGGCTTGGAGGCCTTCTCTGATATACTTTTCCAGCTGTATTGGCAAGTCAGTGATCTCTGCTTTGATTTCTGTGCTTCTCTGTGAACTAGATTAACATGGAAAGATGTAACCTCAAGATAAACAGTTCAGTGAGGTTTGGGCACCCCTGAGGGTCCCCAAGATATGTTCTAGGGTCCACAAGTTCAAAACCTTTCATAATATTAAAATATGTTTCCTTCTTTTACTCTCGTTTTCTCATGAATATAGATAGAATTTTCCAGAAGCTACATGAAGTGTGATGACACCATCATGCTGATGGGTAATGGAATGTGTCCTTGTGCTTCAAAAATATCAGTTTTATTTCTAATAAGGTCAATATCAATAAATATAATCCTTGAAAAAAAGTTTGTTGGGGTCCTCAATAATTTTTAAAGGTTTAAAGAAGTCCTGAAGTCAAAAAACCTGAGAACTACTGCTCGAGATCATGCCTATAAGTCCAATCAAAACAAAATAGTCTGAAATCTTAAACAGTGGTAAACAGAACTTAAAACCAAAAATACATGTTTTGCTTTTGAACAGCTGATTACTAAAGTGATTTTTAATTCTTTAAATAAGCAGAGTCAGCTGACTCATACAGCACAGGAAGGGAATGAGAGTGGGAAAGAAGGCTGTTTGATCATGGGCTAATTCTTCCCCCAAATCCTTAATCATGGGTAAAGAGTCCATCACTCAGGGGGCACAGCTTACGTCAGGGGAGAAAATGTACTGATGGAAAACTGCATTATAATCATACCTCAGTTGGCAACCTGTCCTAATCATACCTTCCTCATCAACAGCTCAGTGTCAATACCAAGTCCTTTGAGCCAGTCATTTGCCTCTGTACATCAATTGCCAGTGCAACTGAAGACTATTTTTTTAACGTTTACTCATTTTTGAGAGACAGAGCATGAGCAGAAAAGGGAAGGAGAGAAGGAGACACAGAATCTGAAGCAGGCTCCAGGCTCTGAGCTGTCAGCACAGAGCCCACCATGGGGCCCAATCATTATCTCATGATCTGAGCCGAAGTTGGACACTTCACCGACTGGGCTGCCCAGGCTTTAGTATAAACTGAATACAATGAGCTGGACAGAAAGGGCATGAAGAGAAGGGGAAACCACCAGTACTGATCATGCCCTCCTACAAACCAGGGGCTTGGTACATATAATCTCATTTATTTTACACAATAATCTACTGAGCTATATACGATTAGACCCATCTTGGAGATTAGGAAATGGAAGCTGAGTGGTTAAGTTAATTATCTAGGTTCACTCAAGACTAAGTCCCAAAACTAAGAACTAAGGTCACCCAAGACTAAGGATTCATCCACTATGCTGACATTCCCAAACCTAGCTGTGCATCAATCATTTGGAGAGTTTCCAATTTTTCACATTTCCTGGCCCCACCCTGCAGTTCCTTTCAATATGTCTGGGTATGACTTCGTAATTCACAGAAACCCACCAACTGTCAACTGCTAGCTTGGTTTTTAAATAGCCAAATGATTAGCTGGCTGAGTGATTTCACATTTGAAAGGCTTTTCCACACCAGCACTACTGGCTGGCTTTCTTTTCAGGGTCCTTTTTTCTTTTCTCAAAGAAATATTATTTTTATTATATGATGAGTATTGTCCTTTACCCATGGCTTACAGAGATGAAGCCTACCGAGAAGCTGATGCAGAATGCTCTTCCCAAGCTCTGAGCAACCATGCATACACCTTTCTTGACCCTCTCCCAGAAATTTGCAGGTCCTTGGTAAACACCTTTGAATTAAATTGAAATGTGATCGCAATTAATCCTCACAACTCTGTTAACTAGGTTTAATAATTCCAAATGTGATGGCTTATGGGTTCTCCACAGTAAATAGAATTGGGATGTAAATGCTTATCAGTCGCCAAAATCTGGTTCAACAACCCAGTGGTACTGACCTGGAAAAGGCTGGGTACTTTGGATTCTGTTTGGAAGAATTAAGGATTGCACAGAGCCCCACTAGGAATGGGTAGCTGTGGCCACATGGTCTCTGGTGGCCACAAACTCCCTTTGTGGTCTCTTTCATGGTCTGTGATAGCATTAATGGCCACTCATATTCTCATACCAAAGATGACAGGTAATGGGGCCGTGTTGACAGCTGCTATCACCCTAAGAGTAGTTAAGCCAGCCAATGTCCCTGCCTGAGATCCAACTGAAGCTGGAGAAAGGGAGGGCAGAGGCCTAGGTGGGACAGGGCATACAGAGACACAAGAGGGGAGGCCATGAGAGTCCCTGTGTTTCCTCTCTTAAATCATCCGACAACTTGCAGTGAAAACACCAGCACTTTACAGGGGAAAACGAAAAACAAAAGAAATCTGACAGCCGGGAACAGGGTAGGTGTTGAATTTAGTTAACTTATGAACTTCCTACCTTGATTTCTGAACAAAGCCAATTTAAAAGTGGCCAATAGGGTACCTGGGTGGCTCAGGCAGTTAAGCGTCTGACTTCAGCTCAGGTCATGATCTCACAGTTTGTGAGTTCGAGTCCCACATACAGCTCTGTGCTGGCAGCTCAGAGCCTAGAGACTGCTTTGGATTCTATGTCTCCCTCTCTCTTTGCCCCCCACCCCCCGCTCACACTCTGTCTCTGTCTCTCTCAAAAATAAATAAACATTAAAAAAATAAATAGATAAAGAAAAGTGGACAATATAGGACCTGAATCCTAAATTATGGCACTTCATGATACAAACTCAACTCTGATTATAAGAGCAAGTTGCCTTCTCAAGCAAAGTTATTTAGCCAGGAAAGTTACAGAAAAGGGTCCATCTCCACACTCAGAGAAAATGGGAGGATTTTACAGAATCCAACTGAAATGTGGCCCCTCAGTTAGGGTTTTATGCTAAAGCTGAGGAGCCACTGTGACAAGAAGCGATGAAGTACATTTTCAAGTACAAGCCACCCTCAACTTTACCTCTGCAATCAGGTCCACTCACTCCCCAACAACAAGGTAAATTCTCTAAGACAATAGAAAAGGATAACATGTCAGATCTTTCACCAGTTGGAAACTGCAGTTTGGCAAGGACTGAACAATGGGATATCTTTTGCTCCCTGCAGCCACAATCCAGTTAATGCCTTACATTTGGGCAGCATTTTCTAGGTTACAACCCTCTTCACACTTAACAATCTCCCTAGATCCTCACAACTTGAGTGAGCAGGGCGAGGATCACTAGCCCGACTTTGCAGATTAGGAAATTATATTTTAGAAGTTATCTGAGTGGTTGGAGCCATCCAACAGTCATCCAAGGCTGTTAGAGACTTTCAGGACAAAAGTGTCACTTCTCAGTATTTTTTTTGTCTGTGTGACTTCTTTCTCAGTGTTTAGCCAGCCCTAAAATATTTAAGTTTTCTTTCTACTGGAACACAACTATTCCTGGCCACCTTTCACTTGCTGCTAGGATTTCTTTATCCAGCCTACCCTTCTAGGCTCCTTTTCCACATGCGATGGGCATGCAGTGGCCTGCATTTTCTTAGTCTTCTGATCCCTTACACATCCTATTTGCCTTTCCCTTCTACCTAAGGATACATTTTTCTTCTGCTGCTTTTCGTGTATCTCTTCGGTTCATATCTCTTATCTTTCATCAACTCCTCCAGCTGCTGACTTGCTAGGCTACTTAATGTACCTCTCTACCTTCAAGTCTTAGTCTTGCATCAGAAACACAGAACCTTGCAGTCACAACAAAGGATGTGTGTTTTTTAGGACCACTTTACAAACTGATTTAGCAGAAAGAAGGGCACTTTGTTGCATACTAATAATGCTTTAATAACATTCTCCTATCATGAGTGCTTGGGTGTTAAACTCAGTGGATTCCTGAAACCACACAACACCCCTTTGTGCAAATATGTATAAAAATAATGTATTAGCATTTCATTCAGTTAAGTGCCTTTGGCACAAACAATGACATCCCCGAAATCAGGTTCCTTTTTTCTCATGCAATTATTTTTCTTGTCTAGTAAATCTTGCTATTGTGTAATAAACTTTTTGTATTGGTAAATGTGTTTCTACATTTGTAAAATAACTCTGTGGCAAAAGGGTCTGGTGCTTTCCTTAAGGAAATGAAAATGTCTAAATAAAATAAACATTAGCTCTACATTTGGAGGATTTTGTCCATTGCGTTTATTGCCTGGCAAGGAACCTGATGTTCTATAAAACATATAACGAAGATGTAAAGAGGTGGAAAAAGTTTATAGTTTAGGCCAAAGACAAGTGTTGTCATTTCAGCTCCTGGTATAGAGTAGGTGCCTGATAAATCTGTGTTGAGAAAATATCAAGCTCTAACCCCACTCCATATTCCTTTACTCCCATTATGTTTTACAGTCTGAGAATTAGGGAATTAAAGGGCATTTTATACAACCATTAATCCACATTGTTGTGGCTAAATAACATTGAACTAAATGAATTAGAGGACTTTTTTCCAGGTAGATGAATCTATAATTATAGATTAGAAAATGGAGAAAAAGTAAAACTTTGGAATACTGGTGGCTAAGGTCTTATTCCTATGTGTCTCTAGTAAATCATGATCATAGACCATGGAGATTTCTTAACCAATCCAAGGAGTTCATACTGATTTCATTTCCAGGTGTTTAAATAGACATCAGGAACTTCTCGGGCCTTTACCAGTTCAATTTTTCTCTCTGGAAAAGTTATTGTTAAAATCTGTTTCTCACTATATTTTTCTTATGGCCTCATAAATATTGATCAAGAACAATAATAGGAGGATTAGCAATGAATGCCAAGAGGGGTGATGGGGTGGCAAACGGAAAGTATAATTGGAAGAACAGTTGCATGTAAGTTTCTAAAGTCATGATATACTCTCTATATCTTTGCTTTACAGACTTCATCCTATCTTTTGGGGCATAATATTGCTTATGATAGCTTCATTACTCAGGCTTTAATAAAACCACCATTTGAGTTATGATGAGACATATTTTAGCATTCTTATTGCCACTAAGGTACATTCTTTTGAATGCTTGCTAAGGTCCTATCTCTAGGTAAGCGAAGGCTCTTACTTTTTCTTAAATTCCCTAAAGTGGATGCTATACATAGTGCACAATGGACAAAAGGAAGGAATTTGGTTTGCCAGCAGGCTTAATAAGCTCTTGCTACATTAGGATATCAGATTTGAGAGTAAGCTTTCGGGGACTCCCTGCCTCAGCTCCAAACTGATCCAATGTCTGTTAACTTTGCTAGCTCTGATCAGCATATGGATAGAAAAGACTAGTATGTGAATCACTGACAGTTGTGTCAGTCCTGGTTTCGCCAAGAAGCAGCAGTAAGCACTCCCATATAATCATACAAAAGGACATAATGCTTTTTTCTATTCTTTAGTCCTTTCAAAGATTTAGGACTAAATCCTCAAACTTCTAGATTCAGGACAAAAGGAATGCACAAAGGTAGCTGAGAGGTAGACATCAATAATACAGACCTCCTTTGTCATGATTTTGTGGTATGCTTCTAGTTTGATAATGCCCTAAACATCCCAAAATAAATAAGTGACCAAAATAAATCTGACAGAGGGAAGTAGAGGGAACAATAATTTTTAAATTGGTCTCACTAGCTCTGGCACAAATCCCCTCCTTGTCCTCAGTCTAGAGCCTTTTTGCTCAGTGATGGGTGCACTGTATACAGTGCTATCAGTCAGACCATAATAACAAGCAGCCACCAGAAGGAACAACAAAAACTCCTCAAGCCCTTAGCCTTTAATCTGGACAAATTAAACACTAATGACACATTCTTATTAAATGTAAAATAATTATAATAAAGCATGAGTAGAAATGGGAGGAATGGCCTGATTGTAGTTCACCTTCCCCATGTATGAATCAGTGGGGGCATTCGATGTCCAGGAATCTATTGTGGCTGTGTGACATAAAGAAAGAATGGAAAAATGGAAATGGAAAAAGCATGCATAGTTTGCAAGCAAAGAACCAGAGTACGAATCTTGACCTCACTCATTTGCAGGTTGTGTGATCTTGGAACTTTTCAGACTTGGCCTTCTATAAAGCAGGGATTTGGAGTCACCACCTCCCACGCTTCCTAGGAGGTGCAGATGAGAGTATGTTCACTAAAGTTCCTTCTCCACCCTCCACTGTGCTGACTGATGCTATTGGTATTGGTGCTGGGGGACAAGGTCACCAGCCATGGCCAAATCCCAACTAGTACACGGCCCTGGAGGCTGAAGACCCTGGGTACGGCTGGTGTACAGACACCCCCATCACTCATCAGTGGGGACCTCAAACCCGAGGGAGGCAGCCAGGATTCAGCCAAGGGGCTCTCACGGCTGTTACTTCTCTATACCTGTCTGACCGGCCAGGAGCAAGATCAGGCATTGGGAGCGCTGGTTCACTTGGCCTTCACTTACGTATGTAGAGCATGGTTTCTGAGGCCAGAACAGTGATTCCAGTTGCACCGTTAAATTCAGAAGTGAATCCAACAAGAGGAAAATTATTTTCAGAAACAATCAGGTTCAGGTGTACATTTCGAAATGGAATGCTGTCCTCTTTTCGTTTTAGAGTGACAGGGTAATGATCAAGGAAATGGAATCTAACAGAGGTTTTATGCTGACAGCTCGACTGGGGTTCAGGCCCTCTCACTATGAGGATGGCTGGGAGCAGAAAGGCTCATTCTACCAAATTCCAAATCCAAGCAGAAGAAAAGAGCTCGGAGGAGTTCAAGGTGAAGGAAACAGCAGCACACTTTTCCTTACGTGCTCTGCTTTTGTCCTTCACACACTTCACACTTGAGGGAGAAACTAATGACATTGACCTCGGGGCCCCCATTCTGCCCGGCGGTGTACACAGCTGTGGCAGGCGGTCCCGCGGGTCCCCGCCCGCTGCAGCGCGCACTGTTAATGTGGCCAAGCCAGCAGCTGACTGAAAACAGTGGCAGGCAGGCACTAGGCACACGACCCCTGACACTGCGGGCCGTTTTTTTCCTCCTCTCAGCTAGCAGCCAATGGGCGGGCTCTCTCCACCGGCTGCCATGGCAACGAGAAGACTGCTCCGCAGTGCCCAGAACAGATGTCACATGAGCTAAGATGAATGTGGTGGGGGTGGGGAGCATGTGCTGGGGGTGGAGGGGGATGGGGGAGGCATTTGGAGTTAAATGGTCCCACCAGAGGGAGTGAGGCATATTTTGAAGTAAGTGCAAAGCTGTAACATCTATTTTCTTTCTTTTCCCTGTCCTTTAAGTTCTAAACACACATGCACAAACACGAATGTCCTTTTATCTCCGTTACTGAGGTGCTTGCGGCTCTCTGGCTTTCATGGCAAACATGAAAGCTTTGATTTCTTGAAGCCTAAATGAACATCGCCTTCACTGCAGAAATGCAAGCGGGCATTCTGCAACCACTTAGGAACAGGCTGGGAAGTTCTGTGGAGGGGAATCGGGGAAACTTAGAACCACACGGAGCTGAGACAAAATCCACAGGAATTTTAAAGGCAAATGCACCGCCTCTGTAGGCAGACAACAAACCCTGTTTCACTCTTGTTACCACTAGCATGTGAGGGCCCCTACCATCCTTCCCCAGGGGTCGTTTCTCTGATCTTACCATTCCTAAAGCCATTTTATATAGACTAAACCAGGGCAAACCTTACAAATCTACCTGCTTGAGCAACAAAGGCTCTTTTGTTGTCTCTAAAATAGATCCTATCCTAGATAAAATACTGTATTTAAAATGTTTCCACTGCCTTCGCTTATCTGCCACTGAAATGAACTAGAGTGTGAGCATATGGGTGCAGGGAATAAATCTATATATTAGTTGGTAACGTAAGAGGGGATATTATGGCAGGCAAACACAAGACACTGCAGGCCTTTTTTTTCCTCCCTGCTTGCAGCCAATGGGCAGAAACCTAATCTTGTTTCTGTTATTAGACTGCATGAAGCAGGGAGGCGTGAGGGACAAGGTATAGGTCTAGTCTTAATCCGACAGATGAAATGCACCGAATGCATCAGAGGAAATTATTGCTTAGAATTATTTTGCACTTGTGCTTAAGTCCCCTGACAAACATTCACAGGGTGCCTGCTTTGTGCAATGTGCCACAGGGAACGCTGCAAAGGGTGCCCCACTTATAATCAAGAGTGAAAAGAAATGTGGAAACTCTTGAAATGGGTAAGATGAAGTAAGTGTGGCAGGCAAAGCATGATGCGAACCTGTAGGCAGGCAGGCTCTGAGAAGTGTCCTGGGGTGTGGGGAAACGAGACAGCCTCTTCTGTGATACACACTCAACACATAAACCAAATCACAGGATGCCTTAACACCCTAAGAAGTAGCCGCTATTATCCTAACAAATGAGGAAATCCAGGCTTGGAGAGGTGGGCAGTCAAAGGTCATGCCACAAGCAGGCAGCAGAGCCACTGGTGATCCATGTCATACACCACCTCCATGGGTTTTGCTACGTCAACCAACGAGCAGAAGTGACACCCTGCTGCAAAGATGTAGGCACCATGCCCCGGTCTACACAATAAATAGTGTCCATGAAGTTGTGGGCTTCAAACACTCACCGCGTTTTTCCTAGCACATATAAAATAAACATACAACTATTAAATTTAAGAGGTTCATCTAGATGTACCCTGAAGTCATCCTGTGTAACACAAGGGGTACAGATGTCACACTTTGGGAGCCCCTGCATTTTCCCACGCTGACCTTGAAAGATGAGGAGGAGTGTAATCTGTGGAGAATTTGAGTTCACTCAACTCTTGTCCTATGTTGGTCACGGTTATTTTGCGCGTATACCTCCACTGAAATGAAAATGTCTTCTTGGTCCTCACAAGAATGCTTTCTTCTCTCATTATTCTGGCCAGAGGGTGGAATTGTAGGGTTCTCGCAGTGCACTTGAATGAAAAGCAGCGAACGTGAATGGAAGACTGATGGCCCAGCAACGCCCAACGGTCAGCAGTGCTCCTGGACGTGGCTACTGCAAGCCCAGCTCCACCTGGGGGCCGCAGCTTCCTGCCACTGCAGCAATGGGCCCACACCACTAGAGGGCAGTAACACAACCAGATTTGTCATTTGGATCCAAATGCGGATGCACACAGTTTAATAATATGTAAAGCCCATTATTACAAGCTTTTCCTCTCCCCACCCCCTATTAATGAACAAATGCCCAGGGGTAATGCAGATATTTCTAAATACAGTGCAAGAAAGGGCAATCTGTACTCATACACGGGGAGTCTAACACACAGTGATAAGTGGAAATGAAAATAATCACCCAGATGCAACTAAACCATTAAGGCTAAGGATTTAGCTGTCTCTATGGCTGCATACATGGAAATATAGATTCTTGCCTTCCAGAAATGGGCATTTTAAGGCATTTATTTCATAAGTTCTTATTAAGAGTTCTTAACAATACCTGTAACAATAACTACGAAGGTACAAGAAGGGGGTAAGAGGAATTTCATCTTTACTGCTGGGCATACAAAGGGGGATTCTTCTCTTTGACTAAGGGAAGTGAATGAATTATTCAGAGTCTTTCCATGGACATTTAAAACCCATAACTCCACACTTTAAACAATACCACAAATTTAAAAAGAACAACAACAACTGGCTAATCCCCAAACCATAAAATACCCCCATCTATTCAGGGTCCTTCAATGCAGATGAATGATTTCTGATGTTTGTAAAAGCAGATTCTTTTAGTGCAGTTACTGGTTTTAACAGCACAGAATACAGCACATAGCACACAATAGAACAAGCAGGGATACTCCTACCCATGGATAACCTACTCATTTCTCTATAAACAAAGACACGGAAATAACCCTGACACTTACTCAGTTCATGACATGTTTTTCACAATGGTTTGAAATTGGAGGGGCTTTAGGAATGCAGGATGAAGTCACTGCAAACAGCCTCATCTCTGGAGTCACCCCATGAAACTCTGATATTTGTACACTACTTGACAGACTATCAAATATCCCCACACAAAATTTGAGCAAGGCGTGTAGAATTCATAGTCAAATGACTCTAACTCTGGGGGCACCTGGGTGGCTCAGTTGGTTAACCATCTAACTCTTGATTTCAGTTCAGGTCATGATCTCATGGTTTGTGGGTTCGAGCCCTGCATTGGGCTGTGTGCTAACAGCGTGGAGCCTGCTTGGGATTCTTTCTCAATGTCTCTCTCTATGCCCCTCCCTGCTCACGCACGTGTTCTCTCTCTCTCAAAATAAATAAATATTGAATAAATAAATAGAAGTACTATCTAGGTCACTTTGAAAATGTGAATAAAGCCTTTTGAGCTCCAGTTTCTTCCAAAGGCAGGTAAGGAGAACAGATCCTGAACTACTTCCCATTGTAGGGACAAGGGTCATTTGTATAACGTGACACAAAGCACTGAAAACTCAAGATTTATAAGGAGTTCTGTTCTTATTCTCCCCATTTTATAGACAAGGAACTAGAGGCGTAATGAAAGCCCTGTCCAAGTTCAGTCAGTAAAAGTAGAGCAAGGCCACAGCCAGGTGTTCTCATCCAAAGCTGTGGTTCTTCCCTCTCCTCCATGGTAACTTTGTCAGCTTAGGCTGCCGTAACAAAGAACCACAGGCTGGGGGGCTTAAACAACAGACCCTTATTTCTCACAGGTCTAAGGGCTGGGAAGTCCCAGATGGAGGCGGCAGCAGAGGAGATTTCATTGTGAGGACTCTTTTCATGACTTAAAGACAGCTACCATCTCATTGTGGGTGCACATGACCACTTATTTGTGTGCACATGGAGAGAGAGAGTTCTCCGATCTCTCTTCTTTTAAGAACACTAATCTCATGGTGGGGCTCCATCCTCATGGCCTTATCTAACCCTAATTACCTCCCAAAGCCCCATCTCCAAATTCTGTCACACTGGGAGGTTAGTGCCTCAACATATAAAGTCTGAGGAACCCAAATATCCATTCCGTAACAAGGGGTTACAAGGGGCTTCTTTGTCCTGCTCCGCATCTTCAGTTCAGGACAACAAATATTTGCTACCAGGTGCCAAGCACAGTACCAGGCCTTAGAGGGAAACAAGGGTGACTGGGGCCCACAAAGAGTTTAATGTTAGGACAGTTCTATGAAATATTCTACAAGGGAGTGCATTTATGACATGTGGGCTTTTGTGACATAGTTTGTTACGATAAACTTCATGAGATCCTTTTTCAGATAGCTGTGTTTGAAACAACTGTAATGCAAGTATGGCAACTAATCAGTACATAATTAACATCTGATAAAGTAATTAATGTATTAATTTCCTGAGAAAGATGGGGTCAAAGAAGGAAGGAAGAATATTTTCAAATTTTCAACCTTATAGATGCTTACAGGGAAACAAAAGATCTGTACCTCCTGGTAGGGAACTATCAGACCCAGTTATAGGATGATGATTATAGCATGACTGGATATTTATTAAATAGAGTTAATTACTCTCAGTTGAGTTGGCATAATTAAAACTTCTTTCTGGGGGCGCCTGAGTGGCTCAGTTGGTTAACCATCTGACTTCAGCTCAGGTCATGTTCTTGCAGTTTGTGAGTTCGAGCCCCGCATTGGGCTCTGTGCTGACAGCTCAGAGCCTGGAGCCTGCTTCAGATTCTGTATCTCCCTCTCTCTCTGTCCCTCCCCACTTGCTCTCTCTCTCTCTCTCTCTCTCAAAATTAAACAAAAATTAAAAAAAAAACTATTTTCTGGATTAGAAAACTGAAGGGTCTCAGCATCAATTAACATATATTGACTGACTACTATATGGTAGTAGTCTGTATGTATGCTAGTATGCATGTATGCATGTATTAATTTGTTTATATAAATATTCAGTCCATAATAAGGGGTATTTTACATATATATAAAGTCTCATTTAATTCCTACAAAAGCCTTTGAGGAAACTTTGTTAGGTAATTTAAAATGAAGACCAGAGAAGTCAAGGACTTATCGATGTTAAGTGACTAAGAGATTACTAGAACTTTCCTGTCAACCATTCAAACATTATTTTGATTATTTACACACACACACGCACACACACGTGCACACACGCACACACACACACACACACACACACACACACACACACACTTTTCTCCTCCAATTATCTCCAAAATCCAGCTCCTAGGATTTTTTTCCGTTGTTATTTTTGGTATGTTACTTTATTTTGGTAAGTAGTATAGGAGTGAAGTTGGGTCTTTTTTGAAGGTAGATGTTTGAAAGGGGAAAAGCTTATGTGAATGTCTACCTCTCTTCAGAACTAGACAAGGACCTCAAGAAAGAGAAGATCAAGCCCCATCCTCTCTGGAGAACTGAGTGTATTTTGTGTTTAGCCCCAGGATCCAGAAAGAACCCAGATGGGTGCCCACTCAATGAACATGGCTTGCTTCTCCTGAGAAGCCCAGAAGAGAAGACCTCCCCATTTCAGTCCCCCATTTGAGGCTGGACTCATGACAGTGGTAGTCTGGAAACCAAATCAGGAGACTGTGGAAGGCTGAATAATAGTACTCCTAGAATGTCAATGTCCTGACCTCTGGAACACGTGAATGCTATTTTATATGGCAAAGATTTCAGATATGTGACTAAATTAAGGATCTTAAGACAGGAAGGTTATCTTGCACTATCAGGTGGGCCCTAAATGCAATCATTTCCTTATAAGAAAGAGGCATAGGAAGATCAGACACACAGAATAGGAGGAGGCAATGTGACCACTGAGGCAGAGAATGGAGTGATGTGGCCACATGCCAAGCATCAGCAGTCAGTCACTAGAGGAGTAGAGTCAAGAAAGGGATTGTCCATGAGAGCTTCTGGAGGGAACACAGCCCAGATGAAACCTTGATTTTGCTCCAGTGAAACTGATTTCAGACTTCTGGCCTCTGAAACTATGAGAAGATGAATTTTTGTTGTTTTAAGCCACCAAGTTTGTGGTAATTAGCTGCAATGGCCATTTATAACTAAGACAGGGACAAAAAGTCAGAAATATGGCAAATTAGAGAAAGGAAGATGGTTTCATGTACCATTCACTGACTTATTCTTACCAAATATTGTTTTATGATTGTGACATTTAGTAATTTCTTCTGTCAAGTGAGTTTTCAAGATAGGCTTTGGGGTCAAGAACACTACGGTTAACTCAATAATTATTTCCTCCTGGTATGTGACACATACTAGAAAAAGCAGCAATGCCTCAAATTTCTGAATTTGGTCTATTTGTGGCAAAAGTGACTCTGCATAAGAACTAACTTTGAAATACAAAGAAACATAAAACCATTCTTTATGATGTTCATTGCACAGCTGTAAAATTTTCTATGAGTGACTATGGTTCTCATCTTAAGTCCCCAGAATTCTAGAAGTTCTTGAGCTTTATTAGAAGGTTTGGAGCTCTGAGCAAGAATTGTATGTTAATTCTTAGATATACTATGGTAATTAGGCACTCTGACTAGAAGTTGTCTCATGGGAAGATGGCAAAATGATTGTTTAGAACCTTGTCAGCCATGCTAAGGAGTCTGGATTTCACTCTAAATGTAGTAGGGAAGCCATAGATGAGTTTTATGCATGGCAAGGAAATGACTGGACTTAGATTTAGGAAGTTGCTCCTGCTTCCTTGTGTGGGTGGGTGGTAGTAGAGAGGTATGGAGCCTAGTAGTCTAGGAACAGATAACAGTAGCACAGACTATGACAATGAACTTGAAAATGAGTGAGAAGTAGGCATAATAGAGACATATCTGAGAAGCAGACTCTAGGTTAATCTGATTAACTGGAGGTGAAGAGTAAGGGAAAGGGTGAATCCGTGGTGATTCCTAGAAATCTTGCTTAAGCAAGTTAGAAGGTGAAGGCTGGGAAGGCTGTCAGTGGGGTTGGGGGTGTCAGGAAAAAGCTGTGAGTCTTATTTATGGTGTGGGGGGTAGGGGTGAGAATCAAGCCTCCCAGTTTAGGAAAGATTATGCTGACAAGTAAGGAGAATTAACAAGTAGGCAGTGGAATATGGGGATCTGCAGCTCAGGGAGTAGTTCTGGCCCAGAAGTTTTGAGTGTCAGCAGTCTAAAGATGATGGCATTTAAACTATGCTAGAAAAAAAGAAGCAAAAACTTAATTGGTAGCACAGGTAGGCAGGTTATTTGGAAATGAAATCTGCGCCGCCCCCCTCGCATGCACACACACTGAGCAGTGAAACCACAACCTGTCAGGGCTTAACTGGAGAGTATGGGGAGTCACTGACTATCTGGCTATAGCCTAAGTGCTTGGGGGAAGAAAATTAAATAATCAAAGCTGAAGCAAACCTAAAAATTGCTGCTTTAATCCAATCATTGCATACTATTTTTAATCTTTCACTTTGAGTACTTCTCTTTAAAATGACACTATATAGATTATAGATAACAGATGACAGACTGTTGGATAATTGAAATTTAAGATAAAATACGGCAAATACTTAGAGATTATAGCTATGTTGAAGATACAGATGAATGGATGGGTGGCTGGATGAGTGGATGGGTGGATGAACAAACAGACTGAGAGACTGAAAGAGACAGATTTTGAAACACTACATTATATTTGGCACATGGTAGATATTTAGCATTCACCCAAAAAGGTTATCCAAAGGAAAGGCTGTGCTTGTTCATGAAATTTTGAGGAGTTGGGAAAGAAATAGATCATGTGACCAGGAGAACTATCTTCAGACTTTTTAATTCTCTATCAAATTCCAAGAAACAAAACCTACCAGTGATCAAAAGATTTGATTCCAAAATGAGGAATAGTTGCATTTTCAGGATGTAAGAATTGCATCTGAACACCCACTTTCCCTGCAAGAGGTCACAATTCAGTCTGGAATATTAGCAAATGTCATGACAAGTTCACTTGGGAGATAAGCTGTCTATATTTGATAATCCAAAGGCAATTAATAATACATTAGATTATCTCCACTTAATACCGTAAGCAAATAGTTCCATCATGAAACTCAGGAAAAAAAATATGAAAATGCAGTTAAGAAAAGTTAATGAAGTCTTCATCCAAAGTTAAGAATACTCCCATGTTTTGTGCCAAGTCTTCAGCTCATGAAGGACATGAAGCAGCTGTCCTATTCTGTGAACAGAATCCAGCATTTCCAAGGTCAATGAACCAGTGTGATGTTTAATTTTCACTCTGATCCCCTTCTGTAAGGTTCTCCAGATTCCTTTAAGAATGAAAATTCACAAACTTCTTCAGCCATTTTTCTTTTCCTAGGGTTGTTGGTGAGTCTGGTATCTACAACCCAGCCAACTTTGCAGAAAACCACAGTTTAGATGGAAAATCACTTTGGGTTTCTGGCTCATCAGCAGTACTGCACATCTAATTAGCTCAACAATTGGTCCCTGTGATAAAATCAGCTAATTTTATGTTCAAATGGCTGCTCCGTGGTAAGCAATACTGTCACTCTAAACTCCAAGTATAAAGAAGTTGCTGAAGAAGCTGGTTACTAGGGGGTCACTGGGGGCAAACTAGTGAAGACTATTAAATTAGTAACCTAAGTCAATGTTATAGTTAGTGCATAGAGGTCCCACCAGGGCACAAATAAGATGAATTCCCAGAATGTAATGACAGGGCTGGAAATGCCAACTCTTAATGGGGAAATGAGTGTATATAAAATGCATGGAATGACTCATCTGCAGAATCTTCCCATATCAGAAATAAATCTATATGATTGTGATAAGATTACAAACCCTAGACCTCAATCTAGTATGGTTAAGAAATGACTCTCCCTAGATTAAACATCTCTGTTGTTTCAGGAATTTGTGCAAGGTCACCCTAGGTAGAAAACCCAGGAAAGCCAATTCCAGGAATCACCCTTTCAGCTGTCTCCTCTCCTTTACTCAACTGTTAAGGCAACTGGTGATATCTGAGACTCTCCCCTTGCTTTGTGGGATCTATTAGAAAACACATTACTTTTTAAGGTAAATGCAAAAACACAGATCATCCTCTTTATGGTGCAAAAGCTAATTCTATCACCTTTCATAGGCACTGAAAAGCAGTGATTTTTCTTGGTGTATATATTATCAATTATGCCACCTGAATGGATAGTTAGAAATTTATACAACTTTCAAAACTAGGAACAGGAAACACATGAATGTTTACAATTCTGAGAGATACATGCATACCTACATCTAAACATATCCGTTATATCTATGTATGTATATAGATAAATTTAGTCAGAAATATATAAATGACTTCATTTAAAATAGTTTAAAATAGTTAACAAGCATGTAGTAAGCACTCAGTTGGTTCTAGTGTTGCTGTCTATCATGTTCATCATGTCTATCATGTTCACCATTGTCATTATATAGCTAATATATATACTATATATAAATGTATACACTACACAAATAATGGCATATTATATAACTATCTGATTGTAACAGGATGATTGTTGAAAAATAAACTTGTCTTTTTCTTTCTCTGCTCTAACAGAGGTTCAAGAAAGTCAAAAAATCATGGTAGATGATCCTCAAGACTCCATAGTCAGTCAGCTGCCTGGCCCAGATGGGGTGGAGTGGGTAAAGGACTGTTTTGTGGACGGTCGCATCAGCCACCTCTCATATACCAGCTCAGATCCTCTCAGCCTCACCTGTCTCTCCTCCAGTCTCTGCTGCAGTACTCAGCTCTCCATGGACTCTGATTAGTTTTGCAGGTGCAGCCCTCCAGCGATTCATCTCACACCCATGGCATGTGCCTCCTGCCTCCTGCTGCAGGGACACAGTCTCCTAAGTGTACACATGCAACCCAGAAGCACAGAGTGAACCCATGGGGAATAGCATCCAACAGACAGATGCTTCCCTTCTTCTCTCAGAAGGACTGGTCATTTCATAGGGACCAAACAACCCATTACTGATAGCACAGACTGAGTTATATTGGTTCTCCTTCTTTTTCTTTTCCAGGCCCCCTGCACCTTACTCCTCCTCCATGGCAATGCATTCTCAAGTAAGTCCTCACACACAAGCCTTTGCCACAGGCTCTGTTTTCCATGGGATCTGGACGAAGATAAAAATTATAGTGGTCACCCAGTGCAGGTATACGCAATTAGCCCTACTGCTCACCAGGGAAGGTGACACAATGAGGGCCTTTGTTCTTTGGTTCCCCAAATGCAAAATGACTTGACCCTTCATGGTATAGATGTGAAAAGGGGGAAAGGAGACAGTAGTTCCTGGTGCTCAAGGTGGGATAGAAGGATAAATCCTGACCCAGGGCTCCCAGGCAAGGACTCTATCAAGAACAGAAAGACCCCTCTGCACTTGACTGAGGTCAGCCAAGGGTCCCTAGGGTTGTGGCTTTCAGTTTTCAGCTCTTTTCAGTGGTGACTGAAAGGAAAACTACTTGTCCCTCATGCTGTGTATGTCCAGAAAAGAAAAGGAGGGAGCAGTTCCTGATGCAGCACCTCTGATGCTCCATGGTAGTCCCATGCTCTTGCAATAAGCCAACACAAGAGCAGAAGGCTTGGAATCTTGAGTCTCCCAGCTAGGGAGCCAGACTAGCATGCTCCATGCTCCCTGAAACATAGATATACAACCCCTTCATAGACTGCTATGCTATCTAATCAGGTAGCCACTTGCCACGGGTGGCTATTTAAATATACAATTAAAGTAATTAAACTAAAATAAAATAAAACAATGCACTCAGCTCTCAGTTGCATTAACCACAGTTCAATGTTCAATAGCCACATGTGGCTAGTGGCTACTATATTGGAGAGTGCAGAAGAGAAATCTTCTGCCTGGCCATCATGGCAGAAAGTTGTATTGGAGGTGTTGGTCTAGAGTCAAGACTTTCTAGGTTTTAGCCAGTTATCCAGGAGACAAGTACTGGACTTGCCACTCACCTATCGGGGGAATGCAGGACCACTTTCATTTATGTGGTAAAATAAAAGAAACATGAGAGTATTTGTTCTCTGAGTTAGTAATAAAGCAATTATATGTGGTTATGTTAACAGCAATGGATATCTGGATACTGGGAGGACAGAACAACCCAATCTTTATGGAAAAAAAGACCCTACTTTTTAAAAACCAAGCAAAAATGTACACATGTATGTGTGTCCCATATCCTTAGATACAAAACACCCAAAAAGCATTTGGTTAGAACAACTATGTAGAATATAACATTAACATTCCCCAAATCTACAAAAATAATGGAGAAAATTATTAAGACAGCTTATTAATATGTAATATCTAAATTTTATTTCCTATGTGTATCAGTTATCTAAAATCAACATGGGCTCCACTCACAACTAAGGGTAAGAAACTATGTTGGGGCAGAAACCCAAAAATCATGTTAGCTTCTTCATCATCACCTAAAAGGCACTGACCTTTTGAAATTAAAATCCTCATTGTGAACACCGGAAATGATCTCATTTTCCTGCAGTAGGCATTTCCCTAACTACCACTCAAATGGTGGTTTTCCACCAGTCCTGAGCTTTCTCCTCTCATCTCTTATCATTTTCCCTAAGTGACTATACCAGCAACTAGGGCTTCAGTAGCCAAATATAAGTGATAACTTCCAGTATTAATAAAGGCTACCATTTTTTTGGCACTTATTACCTGTGAAGCTATGCACCTGACAAGCATTAACCCAGTTAACAGTCACAACAATCCTCCCTGTAAGGAAGGAACAGCCCCATCTCCTCCCAAAAACCACCTGAATGCCAGATCACAGGTACCTTCAACTTCACATGTCCAGACTTACCTTCACCACAAATCCACCTCTGCCCCTCCCTACCTTCATACAAAACATCACAAGCCAGAAACCTATAAATTACCCTGGACTCCTCCCAGTCACTCTTTCTCTACTTTAATCAAGTTTCATGTTCTATTATTTTACTTCCTAAAATATCCCTTATTCCACTCAGACTGGTAGCACTTGAGATAAGTCTCCTATGATTTCTGTTCTAGAGCCCTGCATCAGCTGTCACACTCACCCCCCTGCATTTGGTCTTGTTTTCTGTAATTCTAGTTACTCTACTAGATATAACTATATATATATAGTTATAGTTGTTATAGTTAAATAAGATACATATATATCTTATAGTTAAATAACTATATATATATATAGTTACAGTTAAATAAGATATATAGTGAAAAGCTTTTGAGAATGGCAATACAAATATACTCAAATTACTCCAAAACTTAGCAACTTAAACCAATAAAAAATTACTATCTTGTGGTTTCTGTAGCACTGCTTAGCTAGGTGCCTCTGGCTTAAAGTCTTTCATGAGGTTGCAGTCAAACTGTCAACTGGGGTTTCAGTCAGATCTAAAAGCTTGACTGGCGCTGAGGACCTTCTAAGCTTACTCGTGTGGTTCTTGGAAGCCTTCACTCACCCGTTGCCACAGGGACCTTAACAAAGGGTGTCTCACAACACGGCAGCTGATTTCCCTGAGGGCAAGTGATCCAAGAGACGATGAGAGAGGGCCTCCGAGATGGAAGTCCTGATCTTTTAATAAACTCATCTCAGAAGTAATATCCCACCACTTCTTTCATTCACTGGAAGTGAGTCATTAAATTCAGACCATACTCAAGGAGAGAGGCTTACACAAGGGCAGAGACCACTGAGAGCCATCCCAGAGGCTGCTTACTGTTATCACCCAAGCAGATGTCAGAGCCCTGGTGGGAGGGGGTATGCTGAAAATAAATGAGGCCCTATCAGCATCTCCTTTAGCCTTCTCTTCTCTTCAGAGTTGAACTGACCATGAACTTCATGTCCTGCTACTTTTTTTAATCAGTAGATACACTCTTGTCTCTCTCTCTCCTCCTTCCTGCCACCTTTGCCACCATGGGGTTAGATGGAGATCCCACAGATTGCTGGGAACTGTTACATACTAGACTTTTTACATAATTCTAAAATAGACAGCATTACAGTAGCAACTGGCTCTATTCTTAAGCATAAATCTGAATCAGAAAAAATAACAATTAAAATGTAAACAATATCACAAAGTTCTAAAAATTAAAGTAACTCAAGTTAGTTTTAAAAGAACCAAAGCTCTACTGGAGATTTTTAAATTTTATACAAATTAGTAGTAAAAATAATTATTTCATGATAGTATCTATATTTCTGAGAAGTTTTTTTATTTTGATTTAATCTACTGTTACTAGTAAGAAAGAATTAGTATTCTGGATTGAACCATGTTCTCCAGAAAAGATGAAATCCCAACCCCCAGTATCTCAGAATGTGAGCTTATTTAGAAATAGTGTCTTTACAGAGGTAATCAAGTCAAAATGTGGGCATTCGGTGGACCATAATTCACTATGACTGGAATTGTCATAACAAGGGGCAATTTGGACACACAAACAGATATGACAGAAGACAGACAACGTAAAAAAGATACAGGGAGAAGACAGCTAAATATAGGCCAAGGAAAGTGGCCTACGGCAAAGCCTTCTGTGGCAAGCCTCAGTAGGAACCCCGAGTCAGCAGAGCCAGCACCTTGATTTTAGACTTCCAGCCTCTAGAACCATGAGACACATTTCTGTTGTTTAAAACACCTAGTTTGTGGTACTTTGTTACAGCAGTCTGAACAAATAATTATAGAGAGTAGAAAGAAAAAAATGAGATCCAGCAAGAGTAGAGGCAGAGAGATTGAAAAGAAGATACATATTCATCTGGATGAGTTGATTTTATGAGAAATGCACAAGGGCCTACTCTTAAAATATGATTTAGCACATTTATAGAGCAGAAGCTGAGAGACATTTCCAAAAACTGTGTAAAGGAACAGTGCCACATGAAAGCAACCAGACTCTCCCTCTACAGGTGGGGTCTGACCTGGTGGAGGCCAACAGTGGGCAGCTAGGAGGAAGAAGAGTCCCTACCTTCTGGTAGTCTTCTTTGGACTTCAGGGCCGCCTCCAGGTGCTTGGTAGAGGTCGGATAGATGGCTGAGCGGTACTGAGAACCATGGTCATTGCCTTGGCGCATGCCTGGGAAAGTGGAGAGCAGAAAGGATTACTAGAGTAGACTGAGCAACAAGGCTCACAAGTTTTCTATGATTCATGTACTAACTGCTTGTTTTTCTGTGTGTGTGTGTGTGTGTGTGTTTTTGTAATTGAAGTATGGTTGACACACAATGTTACATTGGTTTCAGGTATACAGCTTAGTGATTCGACAAAGTCTTAACCTTATGCTCACAAGTGTACCTACCATCTGTCATCATACAACGCTATTACAACACCTTTAACTATATTCCCTATGCTGTACCTTTCACACCTGTGGCTTATTCATTCCATAACTGGGAGCTTGTATCTCTTCACCACTTTTTACCCATCTCCAACAACCCCTCCCCTCTGGCAACTATCAGTTTGTTCTCTGTATTTATGGGCCTGTTTCTGCATTTTGTTTGTTTGTTCCCTTGTTTTGTTTTTTAGATTCCACGAATATGTAAATCATATGGTATTTGTCTTTTCTCTGTTTTACTTACTTTACTTAGCATAATATCCTCTAGACCCATTCCTGTTGTCACAGATGGCAAGATCTCATTCTGTTTTATGGCTGAGTAATATTCCATCACACACACCCTCACACACACACACACACACACACACACACACACACACACATACACGATATATATAACATTATTTTTCCATTTATCCATCAATTAACACTTAACATTGCTTCCATTATCTTCGCTATTATAAATAACACTTTAATAACACAAGGGTGCACATATTAAGTGCTTGTTTCAATTTCCTCTTGACACCACTCTCCTTAAACAAGCATGAAATACATCTGTTTTCCTTTGCTTATTTTAATTATAACACATATGTTTAAACTTAGCTAAATTTATTGTAGGTCTTAGATCATAGGTCATTTCCTACGCCACACATTATTTCTTGGATCCTAGTGAGACACCTGTGTGGCAGGTACCATGGTCCCTCACTTGGCAAATAAGGAGATGCCTATAAATGATGAAATAACTGAGCCTCCGTGAGCTTGAAGAGCTTGCCTAAGGTCATCCACCCAATCAAAGGAAAACCTGAGCCTTAAAGCTGGCCTAGCCCATTTTCTGCCCCTTCGCAGCAGCTGAAGTGTAGATAGTGACCAATTTCTAACTGAGTAATTTAATTCTGAAAGTTAAACAGCCACAGGCTTACTATAGATCTCCTCTAGATTTCTATGCTGTTGTCAACATGAACTTCACACACGTTTACTGTATCATTCAAGAATCAGTTTTAGTTTCTAAAGTGCCCCAAAACTCCTCTGACAGAAGGTTCAATCTTCCAAAAAGAACGGCTTTGGCTTTGTACTTTCAGGTGTTAAGTATATGTGAATTACCTGGGGGTATTGTTAAAATGCAGATTCTGGTTCAGTAGGTCTACGGTGAGCCTGAGTGAGATTCTGCATTTCTAATCTGTTCATGGGTGGTGCAAGAGTTTAGAATTTGCTCAAATATTTTCAAAGTTTTGTATAACCCATCAGCAACATTTTTTTAATTCCAATAATGTGGTGAGGAAAACGTGAATCTGCCATTTCTGAGGTATGTAGTGTACAATGCTTCCTCCACCCCCGCCTCCCTGAATTCTCCCAGGAGGCACACACTTTTCACTGAACTATCCAACCTTCAAGACTTAGTTCAAGCATCTTCACTCCACAGAAGTTTCCCTGAGTGCTCCTTACAGCTGTGACCATCACTGACCCCTTTGGGCAGGTCTCTCTTTTAGAGGTTTTTATCACACCACATTGTTATTATGTGGTTGTCCCTCTTCCTCATCTGTGAACATTCCAGAGGGCAGAGCCTTATAGACATAGAACCTGGTAGAACATTAGACTGATGGATATATATACTTCCATCAATATTTGTTGCATGAAGAATATATGAGTTTATATCTTGTGACCCAAAGCCCTGCAATCAATACTGGAGTCCAAATCAATTAATCAAAGTGCTTTTTACTTTGTAAATGAAAATGTAAATTTAAACGTAAATAAAATAATGTTTCTTAAGAGTTCTAGGAAAAAGCTGCCAGTGAGCTAATATATTTGATTAGTAGAGGGAAGTGCAGTAGCTGGACACCAAAGGTTCACCACGGCAGTAAATGAATTAACAAGCTAGAATTCATGATCAAAACTACAAGCTAAAAATAGAGGTCTAGGGGCGCCTGGGTGGCTTAGTCGGTTAAGTGTCCGACTTTCGCTTAGGTCATGATCTCGCGGTTCGTGGGTTCGAGCCCCGCGTCGGGCTCTGTGCTGACTGCCAGCTCAGAGCCTGGAGCCTGTTTCAGTCTGTGACTCCCTCTCTCTCTGACCCCTCCCTGCTCACGCTGTCTCTCTCTCTCTCCTAGAAATAAATAAAACATTAAAAAAAAAAAAAAAGAGGTCTAAATAATAACAAACCTACAAGATTTAGGGTCAAGCCTATGGCTGTCTACGGTGTGTAACATGTGTACCTGTGCATGGGTGGATATTTCCAGCACCTATTTGTTCACACCCTAGCTTGGCTGACCTCCTAGAAATTCCATTCCCTCACCTTCAGAGTCCCATCCTCACCTTGATTCACATAGGCCACATGGGGACCAGGAATTAATTAGTGGCTTAAAGAGCCAATACCAATGAAATCAAAACATTAATTTAATAAAGTAAACTAGCTCATGCCTCTTATAACCACTGTGTAATACCAAATTAGAATACCTATTTTGTTTCTGTATAAGTTATATATTCACTTAAGTATCATAGTATGATTACTATAGTATATAATATATAAGTATTATTATGGTATAAATATTACTTATAGCATACACTATATAGATATTGTTCAGTGTTATTTATTAAGCACCTAATATGTGCCAAGTACTTTTCCAGGTGCTGAGGATGTAGCAATGAATAAAAGCAAACCTCACCTCCACAGGGCTCACATTCTAGTATAATTTAAGAGACTGGATAAATATACATTCCAGAATGGCACCGTGGCAGTATTTTTTTTTCTTTGCCTTCTTCAATGCTCCTTCTTTCACTTACAAGTAAGGCTTTTCTTGCATGACTTTTGTGCATGGTGACGTGATGGCAGCATTATTGTTCCCTCTGAAATATTCTCCATGAAGAAAAAAGACTGCTGTATGTCTGACCCATCTCCATTCAGCACAAGATGCAGAACTGTAAGGTCTCCATGTGGAGTTATTTAAATCGATTCAAGTTCCCTTTCTGGAAGATAAACTAATATGTGAGTAAAAGAGGATATGCAAGTGTGATTTATATATTTTTTTCAATAAAATTTGCTAAGATTCCATATGCCTCGTACATTGAAGACAATAAATATCTCTGTATTTGGATGAAGATCCTTGAATTATGATAGAATTATGAGAAATTGTTGCTTATGAATAAACACTGGCTTTTTAGCAAACAAGATGGGAATAATTAAGAATTATTCCAAGGAAGCTGTGTAGCAGCGGTCTCTTCCACTGATCATATTTTCACAGATAGTCTGATAGAAGAGTGCACAATGAAACCTTTAGATTTACATCCACACTTAGAGCTTCTCTTGTACTGACATGACACCCATGGGGTAGAGACATCTGGAAGATTCCACAAAATTGTATGGTTGAGCAGAAAAGATGTACATGACTGTCATTTCTAGACAAGTATGTAAGGTATTGCATTTCTGTAAAAAACAATCCATGGATTCTTTATGTAATTATTGGTTATACTACTACTATAATCCGGGATAGGGATTTATAAACCCTTCTCTGAAGCCATGATCCCTTGAATTAAATTCTAACTTGATCATCTGCTAATTATAATACTATAATACCAATAGGGCTCCTGTCAGTGTTGTCCTTGTCTTCTCTGCGCATATTTGGGCTGTCCCCAACCTACCCCAGACAGCTATAAAGAAGAGTAACATAGTGGGTATTATCCACAGCTCTGCTCCAGACTCCGTCGCACCTTTCCCCTCTGCACTAACACAAATTGATTCACCCATCAGAAAGATGGGAATTATTCACACTGTTACAGCTGCCATCTTCAAGTCTTACAGATTGAATTTACAGCCCTGACCTTCTAATCCTAACTCTTCTTGGATATTCTAACAAAACTGACAGCTCCTCATGTCATAACCAATACACACTCTCCTCCCAGTTACTCTGGCTAAACCCCTGACTGGTTAGGAAGGAAGACAAGAAAGTGCTAAAGCGATACAGTAGGGGATAGAGAGAAATATCAAAGCTTTTATTCAGATACCTTGAATTTTTAGTGTTACTGGATAAGGCATTAACCCTCTGGTATACTCATGAACAACAGTGTTAACTTGATTGAATTTTTTCCATCAAAATTCACCCTGAGGAGATATTAATATCTGAAAGCACACATATCCACATCCTTGTATGTGTGTTTGGTTAACTCCAATGCATATGCCTTTTAGTTCACTGATGAGGACGCTTATTAAAAGGATAGGAGCTTAACATTTGGAAAGAGATATAGTTCACTGGGAAATATGATTTGATGCTCAACAACTAGAAAAACCCGTAGAACCATGGATTTTCTGTTCTCATTATTTTTAATATATTGCATTTACAGATGTTTAGCATCATTAAACTTTTCATCATTTCTTTCAACCTCCATTGGTTTATGTTAGGAACAAAAAACAGTAATTCACATGTAAGGAAAACCTGTTCACTAAATCTCTCATAAGAGGCCTAGGACTCAGAGCTACAAGACCTTGCTTTTTAAGTCTGACTCTGCCACTGACATGCTTTATGTAAATTACCTAATCTTACTGAGCTCGAAACCTCATGTGTAAAATAAGGATTATGAGGACCTAAACTATAGGTTCATTGTGAGGAGTAAATGAGATGAAACCTGAAAAACACTTAGTTGACTATAAAAAATATGTAGGTGACAAGCACTTTTATTTTTACAACTTTTAAGAACCTTGAGATGTGTCAGAATTACTTGTTTGAAATAAAAATAACAAATGATGTCACACAAGATACTCTAGGCAAAACCCCTTTCATGACCTGAAAAGCATTAAATAATATTCTTCCCTCAGATACCCATGCAGTAAAAGTCACATAGAAAAATCCAAAGAGAGAAGCAAAAGCCATTTGTATTTGAGAAGAAATGTGCTAGCTTTTAACTCTTTGTCACATTTTTTAGCAGAAGCATCTTTCTAATGAAAATTTTAACTCTGTTAATTTCAATGTAAAACAAACCCAAAAAAGGGAAAAACTCTTTGAGTGAATTTTCCTATACCTGCCCCTACCCATGAAGAGCTTTCCAAAGCAATGTCTCACTCCTGAGAGTGAGAAATCATTTCTGATCTCTGAAAATTTTTGGAAATTCAATCTGGAAAAAATCAGGCATTTTGGTATTATCTTGTATTTCCTGAGCTTACAGCCACTGGGGTACTGGAAAGAGGGATGAATCTGCAGTGTTAGAAAGAAACAATACAACTCATTGGAAAAAGTTAAAAGGCCCTTCTTTCTGACTGCGTGCTTTCCTGCCTTCCACCTATCCATCCATTTTGTCCTGGCTCAGGCAAGGTACTAGGTACTGAGATTCAGAAATCAGACACATTTTTAAAAAATATATATTTTTTAATGTTTATTTTTGAGAGAGAGAGACTGAGAGAGAAAGAAAAGAGAAGAAGAAAAAGGAATAGGAGGAGGAGGAGGAAAAAGGGGAGCAGAGAGAGGGAGACACAGAATCAGAAGTAGGCTCCAGGCTCTGAGCTGTCAGCACAGAGCCCGATGTGGGACTCGAACTCATGGACCATGAGATCTTGACCTGAGCTGAAGAAAGACGCTTAAGCAACTGAGCCACCAGGTACCCCAAGACATATTATTATTTTTCAACTATGTCATACTCCCAGGACAGCAAGGGGAAACAGATGGAAACCAGTAAGCACAATCAAGTATAGAGGTGTGTCTTAGTTGGTTCAGGCTGGTAAAACACAATACCACACACTGGGTGACTTAGCAACAACAAAACATTATTTATTACAGTTTTGGAGGCTGGAAGTCCTAGATCAAGGTACTGGCTGATTCAGTGCCTGGGGACAGCATTCTTTCTGATTGCAAACAGCTGTCTTCTTGCATTATCTTTACATGGCAGAGAGAAAGAGAGGGGAGGGGAGGAAGGGAGGGAGAGAGAGAGAGAGAGAGAGAGAGAGAGAGGGAGAGAGAGAGAGGGAGGACCAGCTCTCTAGCCTCTTCTTAAAAGGACACTGATTCTGTTCACGAGGGCTCTACCCTCACACTGGAGAATACACTGGGAATTAGATTTCAATATATGGATTTGGAGGTGACACAAACATTTGGTGACATCAAACAAGGTGCTTTGGGGAAAATCTGTGTAGATTAGAAAAATACAGGGATTCAGAGAAGGTAGAGGCTAAGTGCAGCTGATAAATATGGGAAAGGCCTAAGTCCTGAAAGTCTGTATAAAGGAAGTGACTTTGTCTTGAAAGAGCAGTAGATGGGCGTGAGGGGTGACAGACATTCTCCAGACAGCGGAAGGACAAAGGTAAGGATTATGAAACAGCATGCTGCCTTCAAAGACTTGGAAGGAGCCAGTACAATTTGCAAAAGCAGCTGCGGCATGGTTAAGGATTTTTATCAAAGTCCTAGGGCATATCTTCTCAAGAAGGATGAATACTTTACTATTGAGCTAGAAGCCAACATGAGAAAATCAGCAATTAGGAGCTACTGGAAAGTAGTGGTCCAACCCAGTGTATCAGACAATAAATGACATATTTGACTGTTACAACCTGTTCTAAACAGCCTTTATAAAGGCTGTTGTTATCAAGAGGGCAGAAGTAACCAAAATTGCATTGTGAGAAAGGACAGAAAAATGTCACTGAGAGACAGAGAATCTCTACTTGCTTTTCCTTCTTCTGCAAACAAATGCATTCTCTCCAGCATCAAGTATTCACATAGTATCAACTGTGTACTCAGCACTATCAAGGTCACAGAAGAATTAAATTACTAGCCTTGATTCCAAGAAATAATCTGGAAAAGGGAGAGAGGGAAAAGCAAGAAAGGAACGGTCATGAGCTTGACCCTATACTTCACTGAACTGAGTTTTTACCAACATTCCTCCTCATATTGCATACAGCTGTCCTTAAACCTCACATTAGCCCTGTTTAGTTGGTATTCTTAACCCTCTCAAACACAAAGTAAGCTATGAGTCAGAGACATCTACTGACCTGCCTGATGTCACAGAGCTGGTAAATGGCCGTTTTAGGATTTAAAACTAGATCCAACAAATACCAAAATTGCTGTACAAGAAGTTACAGCAAAACAATTGAAGACAATGGAACACAGTGCCATGTAGGTGTTGCATCAGGAAAGGAGCATCACCACTTAAGGTCCAGAAGAAGAACAAGCTTGGTATGCGATCAGGACTGTGAAGAGACAGGGCTGGGTTCTGCCAAGGGGTTTGGAAGGAAATGAAGCTGGTTAGTTGAGCATGAGGCTGCACAGATATCTTGACAGGACACACTGGGGACCAAATATGTATGGAAAGATCAGTCTGAGGGAAGCCATAGAGTTCTTTAGAACCCTGGGTAAGCATAATCTTCAAAAATCCAAAACTCTCTTTCATACAGATTCACAGGGTGTTGCAAAGTTCACCATGCTGGCTTTGGAAAAACTAAGAAGATAAATTACTGACACTATTTGGCTGTTTTCATGTCCCAGGAAAGCAAGCAATGGACTTGCTGTAGTGGGTGAAATGAAAATAGCTGGCTGAGAAACATCATCTTGTGCTGAACATTCTCCCATAACACTCTCTAAACTAAGTAATGAGGACTGGGCTTTGGGGCATTCTTGAAGAAGACTGACCTCTTGGCATCTACCAACTATTTGAGATTTCCCCAACTACCTTCTTCAAATAAGATTTGAAAGGGACAAACCATCCTGATACTGTGTTAAGACCTCTCTCTCTCTCTCTCTCTCTCTCTCTCAGCAGAGCCACAGAAAGCACTGGAAAACAGAGAAATACTTAACCTATAATGAAGCAAAAAAGATGGAAGTTCTCATCTGCTCAGTGGGCCTTCTAAAACTTTAGTTCATTTTTGGGTACCAGTGCTGTTTTATACCCTCTAGCTGGAGAGATGAGAAATATGATTGAACATGGGAATTTTAAAGGGAAATTCACACTATGACTTGTTGCAAAGTGATTACTTCAAGAAATTCCAGGACTCACCAGCTGATAGCGAATATCAGAGTGAAGAAAGACACATTTATAAGGGCCTACAATTACTAATTGTGTTAGGGAACTTCAAAGGAGCAATCTCATTAGAGGACTGTCATTGGTTGCATAGATAGGGTGACTTCCACTAGGATGAATCCATATTCTAGGATATGAATCCATATTCTGTTGCTAGGGAAAAAATGGATCCTGACCTATAGTCTGCTTTATAAAGCATGGAAATCAGGTTTTGTCATGAGACAGTTCTGAATTCTAATCTCAGCTCTGCTATTTACTAATTGTGTAACCTCAGCTAAGTCATTAAACCCGTCCACATTTCAGCATCCTCATTTGGAAAAATGGGGATGATGATATATACCACACAGCGTTGTTAGGTATCTTATAGAGGACCTTAGTAAACACCACTCCTCCATCCCCTCGTGACTCCTAATGCAGAAATTCAAGCAGGACATATTTTCAACATACTATTTAAGATTTAAATTCCTAAATCTGTGAAGAGTTGCTAAGAATCTACCTCAATCCAAGAATCTTGCTAGGGACTCATGTATAGAACAATGAACCTGATCTCAGTTTTCAGGAAATTTCTAGAATGAATCATCAAACAAATAATCATGCAGAGAAGCAAGATGTGCTCATTAAGAATGAAAAGAGATCCATCTAGAATCCAGGCCTCTTAACCACTCTGGCCTCAATTCATCATCTATACAATCAAAGATTTGGGTTAGATCCTTTTAAAACCAGTTTTACTCAGGTAAAATAGACATACAATAAATGGTATATGTTTAAAGTGTACAATTTGATCAGTTTTGACATGTATACACACCATGAAACCATAACCACAATCAAGATCATGAATCCCTCCAAGTATTCTTCATGTCCTTTATTTTTTATTTTTTAAATGTTTATTTATTTTTGAGAGAGAGAGAGAGAGAGAGAGAGAGAGAGAGCAGGGGAGGGGCAGAGAGAGAGAGAGACAGAGAATCCTAAACAGACTCTGTACTGTCAGCACAGAACCAGATGCAGAGCTTGAATTCACAAACCGTGCAAGATAATGACCTGAGCCAAAATAAAGAGTTGGATGCTCACTCAACTGAGCCACTCAGGCACCCCTTCACACCCTATTTTAAATCTTTCCTTCTCACCGCTCCCAGTCACTCCCCCAAAGCCTTAGGCAAGCTTTAGAATGATCTACATTCTATCATTATAGATTCATTTCCATTTTCTAGAATTTTATATAACTGGAATAACATAGCATGTACTATTCTTTGGTATCTCAACCATGTTGTTACAAGTTCAACAAGTCCTTCTTTTAATTGTTGAGCAGTATTCCATTAATTGGATATCCCACAATTTGTTTATTCAAATTGGTGGACATTTTGGTTCTTTCCAGCCTTGGGCTTTTAAAATAAAGCCAGTATAAATACTCATGTGCAAGTCTTTGTATGCACATATACTTCATTTTTTTCTGGATAAATACCTGGGAGTGGAATGGCTGGTAGATTTTTGTTTCATTTAAGACTGCCAACCTTTTTTCAAAGTGGTGGCAATATTTTACATTACTTGCCAGCAAGGTATGAAAACTCCAGTTGTCTTATATTCACACAAACATTTGGTACAGTCAGTCCTTTTAATCTTAGGCATTCTGATACATGTGTAGTAGTATCTTATTGTGGTGTTAATTTGAATTTCTTTATGCCTAATGACGTTGAGCCTTTTTCATGTGATGATTTGCCATTTGTACATCTTTTCTGATAAAGTGTGCAAATATTTCATGCATTTTTAAATTGTTTGTTTTCATATAGTTGAATTTTGAGAGTTTTTAATATATTCTAGTTACAAGGGTCTTCTCAGATATGTAACTGGAAACTGCTTTCTCCCAGTCTGTGGTTTGTCTTTCATTCTCTTAGTGACTTTTCAAGAGCACAAGTCAATTTTGATGAAGTCTAAATTATCAATATTTTCTTCTATGGGTCACATTTTTGGTGTTATATCTAAAAATCTTTACTTAACCCAAGTCGCAAAGATTTTCTCCTATATTTCCCCTTAAGAAGCGTTATCGTTTTGGGCTTTAAATTTAGAGCTCTGATTCATTTTGTGTTTTGTATGTGGCATGAGGTACAGGTCAGAGTCGTTTTACTTTCCTTGCTGTTATTGCTATTGTGTTCTTTTGTTGTTGCTTTTATGTGGAAGGATATACAGTTGTTCCAGCACCATTATGGAAAAGATTATCCTTTCTCCACTTTACAGTCTCCCCTTCCAGACTTTGTGCTGTGTTTGAAAAGTATTGAACTTCTACATATTTTACCACCCTCAAAATACACTTACTATCTTGGCTGTAAACAGTGGATTGTCTCTTAGAGAGATTTCAATATTTAAAAGTCTTTATGCTTAGTTAAAATGTAGTTAACATTGCTAGTACTCTTTATTCCTTCGTATAGATATGTATTTGTAGCTGGTATCACTTGCTTTCTGCTTAAAGGACTTCCATGCATATTTCCTTCTAGCTCAGGTCTGCTAGTGATGAATTCATTCAACTTCTATACATGTGAAACACATTTGAAAGGTATTTTCAGCAGGCAAAGAATTCTAGGATGACAGTTCCTTTTTTCCTTTCAGTACTTAAAGATATTGCTCCACTGACTCTTGGCTGTCATTGTTCTTGATGAGAAATCTGCTGTCTTCTGTATCATTGTTGCCCTGCATGAAATTCATCTTTGTTTTGTGGCTACTTTAAGATTTTCTCTTTATCAGGGATTTTAATGATTTGATTATCATGTGTCATGATGTCATTTTCTTCACTTTTTGTGTGTTTGATGTTTATTTAATTTCTTATAGATCTGTGGTTTTATCAAATTTGGAATTTTTTGGACATTCAAATTCTTTTCATCTCAGACCTAAGAATTTTCATCTCTTAAAATTGGGTTAGGTCTTTTTCTATATCTTCCATCCTTCTATGTAACATGTTCAAACTTTCCTCTAGCTTTTTAAACATAACAAGTACAGTTTTAACTACTTTAATTTTTATTGCTAATGCCATTATCTGTGTCAAGTTTGGGTCATTTTCCACTGATTAATTTTTCTTACTGCTTGTTTGAATGCCTGGTTATTATTAATGGATGCCAGAAAGTTTGAATTTTACCTTACTGGCTGCTAGATACTTTGTAATCCTACAGATATATTCATATTGTTTGTTACAAAATGAGGTTGTTACTTGGCAAAAGTAATATATCCTTGAACTTAGGGGAAGATGGCTGAGTAGGGAGGAACCCTAAGCTCATCTCATCCCATAGATACAACCAGAGAACACTCACATCAGTAGAAACAACCCAGAAAATCACCTAAAGACTAGCAGAACAAACTCCACAACTAAATGTAGAGAAGCTGCCGTACTGGGTAGGAAGGGCAGAGATGGGGTGGGAAGCTAAAGAGACCAGGCCATCTGCAGGGCAGGGAGAGGGGGTGGGCAGCTGTGTGTGTAGAGAGGGGAGAGAAATAGACCCTCATACCAGGGAGCCCACACAGGGAAGGTATATCTCCATAACATTTGGCTTTGAAAACTAGAGACGCCAATTTTGATTTTTTGAGTTCTTACAACCAACAGGACTTAAAGCCTGGAATTTAAAAAATCAGTGACCTAGGCTCTCAGAGAGCTGAGGGGGGGTGAAAGGAAGCTGATTCTTTGCCCTTAGAGGGATACCACAACAAAGAGCCCACAAAGATACAGAGTAGAAGCAGCAGATTGAAAAATGCCTGGGGCCTATAAGTGGGAGAATTATGTGCTAATCTCACGGTATGTCCCAGAGGGGCAGTGTTCATTGAGGGACTTCTCTAGGAACAAAGGAGCTGGCAGGTGCCATTTCCCTTCCCTACCCCCAGCATAAACACACAGCCACCTGTGGGAATTGGCATGGAGCTGATTTTCATTACCTAGCTTGCTCCTCCCCTCAACCCTCAACCCCACAGATCCATCCTTTCCAGTCATGCTTGCTGTGCCAATATTGTGGTTCCCCTCTAGCCAGAAGACCATTGCACTTGTTAAAATTATGAGCCCTCCCCATGCATGCTTTGCAGATCTGCCTTGGCCAGCTCCAGTTCTGATGGAGTGGCAGAGGGTCTCATTTCCCAAGCAGATGGGCGCACACATTGTTCCAACTGCATGCCTCACCCTGGCTGCCTGGTCCCAGTGGTGGCAGTAGTGGCACATCTGCTCTCACTGGCATATAAACCTCATGGGAACTGAGGCTCAACTCACCCTTCCAACATGCTCTTGGCTGGAGTCCATTCAAACTGTAGCACAAGCCTAGAAGTGTGTGAGTAACCTGAAAGGCGCCAGCACCACTCCAATGTGGTTCCATCCCTGGAGTGAGGAGAAGATAACTACATACAGCAGTCAGCTGTTGGAGACAGTTGGTGTGATTCCAGGCCCTACTCACCAATGAAAACTTCTCAGTGGACAACACAGGGAAAGCACCCTGCAGTTTGGTGCTACTGCAAATGTCTGGTTTGAATCAACTCAAGCCCAAAGCATCCCCAGATTGGTCCACTAACACCACAGGGATCAAACACTGCCCACAGCAGGCAAAGAGTACCACTGAAGACAACTGAACCAAAGGAAAAAGCAGCCAAGGCACAAGAGCAAGGTTCATGCAACATACATAGGAGAAACCCCTGAAGTGCCAGATTCTGGGGAACAAGGGACACTGCACTTCAAGGGACAACAGGATTTCTTCTTCAGAAGGCCATTACTTTCAAGAGCAGGAGACACAGCTGACTTTTCTAACACACAGCAACAGACACAGAGAGTTTGAAAAACTGAAGAGACAGAGGAATATGTTCCAAATGAAAGAACAGAACAAAACCACAGCAAAAGACCTAAGTGAAAGAGAAATAAGTAATATGCCTGATAGAGAATTTAAAGTAATGATCATAAAGATACTCAATGGACTTGAGAAAAGAATGGAGGACATCAGTGAGACCCTTAATACAGAGATAAAAAAAAAATCAGAGATGAAGAACACAATAAATGAAAGTAAAAATAATTAGATGGAATAAATAGCAGGCTGGAAGAAGCAGAAGAATGAATCACTGACCTAGAGGGCAGAGTAATGGAAAGTAATCAGGCTGAGCAGGTAAGAGAAAAAATTATGGAAAATAATAGACTTATGGGACTCAGCATCTCCATCAGGCATAATAGCATTCACACTACAGGGATCCCAGAAGAAGAAGAGAGAGAAAAGGAGACGGAAAACTTCTTTGAAGAAATAACAGCTGAAAAACTCCCATATCTGACAGCTGAAAAAGATATCCAGATCCAAGAGGCACAGAGGTCTTCCAAAAAAATCAACCAAGGAGGTCTACACCATGACATATAGTTTTTAAAATAGCAAAAAGTACTGATAAAGAGATAATTTTTTAAGCAGCAAGAGAAAAGAAGACAATTACATACAAGGGAAACTCCATAAAACTGTAATCAGATTTTTCATTTTAAACTTTGCAGACTAGAAGAGAATGGAATGATATACTTTTAGTGCTGAAAAGGAATAATCTACAGACAAGAATACTCTAACCAGCAAGGCTATCATTCAGAAGAAAGAGAGATAAACAGTTTCCCAGACAAAAAAAAGCTAAAGGAGTACTGACCACTAAACCAGTCATATAAGAAATGTCCACTCTTTGAGTGGAAGGTAAAGACCATAAGTAAGAGTAAGAAAAGTAAGAAGCACAAAATCAGTAAAAATAAGTATATCTGTAAAAATCAGTCAATGGACACACAAAATAAAAGGATGTAAAGCATGACACCGTATATCTAAAATGTAGGGGAGTGGGGAGAGGAGTAAAGAATGTTCATACTTAAGGGACCATCAGCTTAATATAGACTGCTATATGTAGAAAATGTTACATAAAAACATAATGGCAATCACAAATCAAAAGCCAACAATAGATATGAACAAAATAAATAGAAAGGAATTGAAATATATCCCTAAAGAAAGCCAGCAAAGCGTGTGAGAAGAGAGCAAAAGAAGAAAGAATGAGAGAACTACAAAAACAGCCACAAAACAAATAACAAAATGGCAATAAATACATATCTATCAATAATTATTTAATGTAAATGGACTAAATGCCCCAATCAAAGGATATAGGGTGATGGGATGGATAAAAAAACAAGACTTATCTATATGTTGCCTACAAAAGATTTATTTCAGATCTAAAGACACATTCAGATTGAAGGTAGGGGAATTGTGCAAATGAATGTGAAAATAAAGACATGGTAACAATACTTATATCACACAACATCCACTTTAAAATAGAGTGTAACAAGAAACAAAGAAGGACCATATATAATAATAAAGGGGAAAATCTAACAAGAAGACATAACAATTGTAAGTATTTATACACACAACATGAAAGCACCCAAATGCATAAAGCAGCTGATAACAAATATACAGAAAGTAATCAATAGTAATACAGTAATAGTAGACTTTAACACTCCAGTTATATTGATGGACAGATCATCCAAACAGAAAATCAAGAAGTAACAGTGATTTAAAGGATACATTGGACCTGACAGACTTAACAGATATATTCAGGACACTCCACCCTAAAACAGCAGAATACACATTCTTTACAAGTCTGTATGGAACATTCTCTCCAGAATAGATCACATATTAGGTCACAAAAGAAGTCTCAACAAATTCAAAAAGATTGAAGTCATCACGTGTATCTTTCATGATAACAATGCTATGAAACTAGAAGTTAACAACAAGAAAAAATCTGGAAAGACCACAAGTACATGGAGGTTAAATAACATGCTACTAAACAAGGAATGAGTCAACCAAGAAATCAAAAAATAAAAATAACATGGAGAGAAATGAAAATGAAAATGCAATGGTCTAAAATCTTTGAGATGCAGCAAAAGCGGTTCTCATAGGGAAGTTTATAGCAATACAGGCCTACCTAAAGAAGCAAGAAAAACTTCAAATAAGCAACCTAACCTTACACTGAAGGATCTAGAAAAAGAACAACAAACAAAACCCAAAAACAGCAGAAGGAGGAAAATAATAAACATTAGCGCAGAAATAAATGATATAGAAACTAAAAAATAATAGAACAGATGAATAAAACCAAGAGCTCGTTCTTTGAAAAGATAAACAAAATTGATAAACCTTTAGCAAGACTCATTTAAAAAAAAGAGAGAGGGAGGACCCAAATAAGCAAAATCGCTAATATAACAAGAGAAGTAACAACCACAGAAATACAAACTATTGTAATAGAATATTATGAAAACCTATATGCCAACAAACTGGACAACTTAGAAGAAATGGATAAATTCCCAGAAACATATAACCTATCAAATCTAAAGCAGGAAGAAACAGAAAATTTGAACAGACTAATTACCAGTGATGAAATTGAATCAGTAATCAAAAAACTCCCAACAAACAAGTCCAGGACCAGATGGCTTCATAGGCAAATTCTGCCAAACATTTAAAGAAGAGTTAATACCTATTATTCTCAAGCTATTCCAAAAAATACAAGAGGAAGAAAAACTTCCAAATTCATTCTATGAGACCAGTATCAAAACCAGATAAATACACCACACACACATACAAAAAAGATTACTACCGGCCAATATCTCTCATGAATATAGACGCAAAAAATCCTCAACAAAATATCAGCAAACTGAATCCAGCAATACATTAAAAAATAATACACCACAATCAAGTGGAATTTATTCCCAGGATATAAAGGCTACTCAATATTCAGAACACAATCAACATGATACAGCCTATCAATAAGAGGAAAATAAAAACCATACGATCATTTCAGTAGATGCAGAAAAAACATTTGACAAAGTAAGGCATCCATTCATAATAAAAACCCTCTGCAAAGTAGGTCTAGAGGGTACGTATCTCAATGTAATAAGGACCTTATATGAAAAGCCCACAGCCAACATCATACTCAAAGGTGAAAAACTGAGAGCTTTTCCACTAAGGCCAGGAACAAGAAAAGGATTTCCAATCACTTTTATTCAACATAGTACTGGAAGTCCTGGCCACATTAGACAACATATAAAAATAAAAGTGGTAAGGAAGAAGTAAAACTCTCAGTGTTTGCAGATGACATGATAGTATATATAGGAAACCCTAAAGATTCTACCAAAAAACTACTGGAACTGATAAATGAATTCAGTAAAGTCACAGGATACAAAATCAATGTACAGGAATCCGTGACATTTCGATACACTAATAATGAAGTAGCAGGAAGAGAAAGTAAGAAAAGAGTCCCATTTACAACAGCACTGAAAAGAATACAATATCTAGGAATAAATTTAGCCAAAAAGGTGAAAAGACTCTGTACTCTGAAAACTATAAAACACTGATGAAAGAAATTCAAGACAACACAAAGAAATGGAACATTGAATAAATATTGCTAAAATATCTATAGTTACCAAGGCAACCTACAGATTTAATGTAATCTTTGTCAAGGTACCAATAATATTTTTCACAAATAAAATAAAATAAAATTTTAGAATAAACTATCCTAAAATTTGTATGAAACTACAAAAGACCTCAAATAGCCAAAGCAATCTTGAAAAAGAAAAACAAAACCAGAGGTATCACAGTTCTAGGTTTCAAGTTATATTACAAAGTGGTAGTAATTAAAACATAATGGCAAAAGCATAAAATTAGACACACAGATTAACAGAACAGAATAGGGGTTGCCTGGGTGGCTCAGTTGGTTAAGTGTCCAACTTCGGCTCAGGTCATGAGCTCAAGGTTCATGGGTTCAAGCCTCACACTGGGCTCTGTGCTGACAGCTTTCTCAGAGCCCGGAGCCTGTTTCAAATTCTGTATCTTCCTCTCTCTCTGACCCTCCCCTGCTCATGCGTCTCTCTCTCTCTCAGAAATAAATAAAACATTAAAAAAAATAGAATAGAACAGAAAACCCAGAAATATACAAAAAATTGTATGGTCAATGTATCTTCAACAAAGCAGGAAAGAATATCCAATTAAAAAAAAAGTCTCTTCAAAAAATGGTATTGGAAAAACTGGACAGCTATATGCAGAAAAATGAAACTGGACTACTTTGTTACACCATACACAAAAACTCAAAATGGATTAATGACCTAAATGTGGGACCTGAAACCATAAAAATCCTAGAAGAGAGCATTGGCAGTAATCTCTGACAGTGGCTGTAACAACATCTTTCTAGATTTGTCTCCTGAGGCAAAGGAAACAAGCAAAAATATTCAGGCTACATCAAAATAAAAAGCTCTGTACAACAAAGGAAACAACCAGCAAAACTAAAAAACAACCCATTGAATGAAAGATTAATTGCAATGACATATCTGATGAAGGGTTAGTATTGAAAATATATAAAGAACTTATAAAACTCAACACTGAAAAAATAATCCAATTAAAAGATGGGTAAAAGACATGAACAGACTTTTCTCCAAAGAAGACATCAGATGGCCAAGAGACATATGAAAAGATGCCTCACGTCACTCATCATCAGGGAAATACCAAAACCACAATGAGATAGCACCTCACTCCTATCAGAATGGCTAAAATAAGAAACTCAAGAAAGAACAAGTGTTGGTGAGGATGTGGAGAAAAAGAAACCCTTGTGCATTGTGGGAATGCAAAGTGGTGTAGCCACTGTGAAAGACAGTAGGTAGCTTCCTCAAAAACTTAAAGACTGAAGTACCCTACAATCCAGCAATTTCACTACTGGGTATTTACTCAAAGACTACAAAAACCCCCCCACTAATTTGAAGGGATATTCATCTCCATGTTTATTGCAGCATTATTTACAATAGCCAAATTATAAAAATAGCACCAGTGTCCATCAGTAGATAAATGGATAAAGAAGATTTGGTATATATACACACAGGAGTATTATTTAGCAACAAAAAAAGAATGAAATCTTGCCTTTTGCAACATGGATTGAGCTAGAGTAAAATGCTAAGTGAAATAAGAGACAGACAAATACCCTATGATTTCACTTATATGTAGAATTTAAGAAACAAAACAAGTGAGCAAAGGAGAGAGAGAGAGACCAAGACACACTCTATAGAGGACTATAGAGAGCAAACAGATGGTTACCAGCAGTGGGTGGGTGGGAGAATAGGTGAAAGAGGTGATGGGGATTAAGAGTACACTTATCATGATGAGCACTGAGTAATGTACGGAACTGTTGAATCACTATATTGTACATTTGAAACTAATATAACACTGACTGTACGTTAAGTACACTGGAATTAAAATTTTAAAAGTGTTTTAAAATGTAACATATCCTTTTGGTTCTTACTTCCAAGCACTGTTATATTGGACCAGAGAAGCTTTTAATCTAGATTAATTTCCCTACTAATTAGGTAAACCTTTCTAAGTACTCTATCTGTTTGATGCCCGCTGCATTTTTATATTTTGGGCTCTGGCTGGTGAGAACAGGCAGTATTCCCAACCCTGTGTGAGCTCTGGTAATTTTTCCATTGAATTCTTCAAGGTGGTTCTTCTGCTGGCCTTGGGTTGTTTAATCACATGATATGCTGGTCAGTACTCAGACAATCACTTAAAGAAACACTTTGCAGATCTCTCTCTCTCTCAACATTTCCCTCTGCTCTTTTTCTGCTCTATAAATTCTACCTTCCCCAGCATCCCCAGACTTCCACTTGCATATCCCCAATCCATTGAAACTGTGAGGCTAGGCCTAGTTCTTCTTCTTTGCTCTGCAGCCTAGAAATTTTTCTCTAGGAAATCAGATGGTGCAAGTGCAGGGTTTATTTGTTTCTCTGATGTCAAATGTCTTGAGAACCATTATTTCATATATTGTGTGTAATCTTTTTAGTCCTTTCAAATCCCAAGCAGAAATCTTTGGACTCAATATTTTCTAAGTCTAATTTTAAAAAATCATTTAAAGTTAAAATAATGGCATGGGAGCACAAGTAGCTAGCTGGAAAATTCCCTTATGTTTGAGTGGGTCTTTAAATATATTTTTTGTTTTGGTTATGTTAATATTCTGTTAACAAATGTATTCTATAAATTTATTTCAGGAAAATAATTCAAATTAAAAATATACATAAATGGCATCTAGATGGTAGTAAACATTTTTAAATTCTTACCATTAATCAGCAAATTAATTTCCTCCATTCTTTACCCTTTGTTTTCATTCTTCTTGATCCCTGCTCCATCCGACAGTATTAACAGTACCTCCTTTCCCTAAATGATTTTCCCCTTGGCCTTGTAACACTACGCTTTACCTAAGACTTTCACTATTACTTAACCAGTCTCTATCTATTTGCTTTTCCATTCCCCCCACCATCGTCCTTACAACAATTGCTCAGTCTTTTCTGTCGTCACCTTCTTTTCCATGTGCCCTGCAAAGAGATCTCCCTTTTCTGTGCTAAGAACAAATCTAAATTTGTGATCCAAACTCTCTTTTGGGTTTCAGTCATGCAGAACCACATTCCCGTTAAACGCTTACATACCTGAGCTCCCTGTCCTTCAGTTCTCAACTTGACCTTATTATCTTTCATTGTCCCCCACCTTGCTCATCTCTATCAATTGACATGATCCTTCTCCTAGCAACCCAAGCTTTCAATCTTGTAGTAATCCATGTTTCATTTAAACCTCCTTTACACTTTAAGCCAGGCAGTCACTTAACTTTACCTTTGTTTTCTATAAAATCTTTCTCTAATCTTTCCCTTTCCACAACTTCCACTCTGACCTAAATCCAGTACCTCATGAAGCATGATGATAAAGCCAAGATTAATACTCGGATCTTCTGTAGAGCCCCAATTTAGGGTTGCTTGATAAATGCTTCTGGGTTGTTTTTGGCTGTATCTATCCAATAAGCGAATTGGTAGTTCTTTGTAATAGTGGATCATTTCACTACATAATCCTATTACAGCTTCTAGAACTACAAGCCTAATATTTCCCTCCTCTTCCCATGTACAAAGCCTAAGGGTATCATTTTTCAGATATTTCCATCCTCAGAACAAAGTGAATATAATGCAGAAAGCTAACAGGTCTACAATCCTCTCCTATGAAAGATACTAAGTTTCATAATTCATATGCTAGACTTATAGTTTTGACTTGTTTATTATCCCCTTAAACTTTATAAAAACCAATACATTTATCAGTTATTCTCCATGACAATATTCACTAAAGGAAGATGCTTTTGAAAAGTAAAGTGAAGGCAAGTAAATTTCCTTCAAACAATCCATTGGATTTAGAATATAAATATGTCCAATTCCTGACTTTTTAGTCAAGGCACCCCAGGACATTACATTGAAATTTGCACTTCCACGTGATTTGGGTAAAGCACAAACCTTCAGCCACTCATTTGCATACCAGGAGATGATGAACTACCAACAAGGGAAAACTGTCATCTAGACCATTTGAAGGAGGAAAGAGTACTTGAGCCATTATTAAAAAGAGGGAAGGAAATGCTAAGAAATCAGTAAATATACTAAAAATGAAACTGAGATATTTTTAAAGACACTACTGGGCAACTAAACTAAAAATAGAAGGGTGACACCAAGGATCCTTTGTCAGGGTTTCTTAACCTTGGTACCATTGACATTGTGGGCTGTATGATTCCTTGTTGTGAGGGGCTGTCCTATGCATTGTAGAATGTGTAACAACATTCCTAGATTTTATCCATTGATGCCAGCAGCATCCGCCCAGTTGTGACAACCAAAAATATCTCTATACACTGCCCAATATCCCCCGGGGGGTAAAATTGCCCCCACTTGAGAGCCTATGCTATATATTAGTGAGCAACAGCTTTTGATATCATGACTTTTAAAGCCTCCTTTTTCAAGGCAGTTAAATAAGGCAACACATGAATAGAGTGAAAGCTTTAGAATGGTGGAAACCAATGGTTATTAAAGAGTATTACCCATCTTTGGTATTCATATTTTCTTTTATATCCACCAATTTCAGTGGTTACCATTGTGGTTTCTTTCTTTCTTTCTGCCTTCTTCCCTCCCCTCTTCTCCCTTCCTTTCTCTTCCCTTTTCTTTCTTACCCCCATGTTAAAGAAAATGAAGATTTGCATTAGAGAATACAAGACCTCTTTTAAAAAATTTTCAGAGTTGCCTGGGTGGCTCAATCAGGCATCCAACTTCGGCTCAGGTCATGAGCTCACAGATTCTGAGTTTGAGACCCGCATCGGGCTCTGTACTGACAGCTCAGAGCCTGGAGCCTGCTTTGGATTCTCTGTCTCTCTGTCTCTGCCCCTCCCTACCCCCCCCTCCAAATATAAACAGACATTAAAAAAATTTAGGGGCACCTGGGTGTCTCAGCTGGTTAAGTGTACAACTTCAGCTCAGGTCATGATCTTGAGGTTTGTGGGTTCAAGCCCCACGTTGGGCTCTGTGCTGACAGCTCAGAGCCTGGAGCCTGCTTCAGATTCTGTGTCTCGCTCTTTCACTGCCCCTCCCCTACTTACACTTTATATTTTTTCTCTCAAAAATAAATGAAACATTTTAAAAAACTGAAAAATTCTGTCTTCTGATCTCTCAAAAATAAGTAAACATTTAAAAAACTTTTTAAAAAGGGGCACCTGGGTGGCTGAGTGGGTTGAGCGTCCAACTTCAGCTCAGATCATGATCTCATGGTTCTGTGGGTTCAAGCCCTACCATCTGGCTCTGTGCTGACAGCTCAGAGCCTAGAGCCTGCTTCAGATTCTATGTCTCTGTCTCTCTCTATCCCTCCCCACTTATACTGTCTCTGTATCTCTCTCTCAAAAATAAACATTAAAAACAGTAAAAAATTTTTTCGGGGAAAGCAGTACTGTAATTTACACACTGAAAATCTAAAAAGAAGGGAAGAAGTATTACAGTCTTTAAATGAATAAGCAGGAATTGAAATCAACATGTATACAATTGCAAAGAGATAAAGTTCTCAATTGTAGGAAGAAAGAAAAAAAAGTCTATTTTCCTACTTATTTAAAAGTTTGGGCAGGCAAAAAAAACCCCATTAAAGTTGTCATCATAATATGTTTGCTGGTGACTACAGCATCTTTTTGCATCTCTCAGAAAGTCTCACATCTTTCAAAAATTAGTATGGTCCTATCCCACCACACCAATTAGGAACCACCATCAGTTTAACAGAGAAACAAAAATAATAGTGACTTAAACAAAATAGAATTATATTTCTTTTTCACTTAATATAAGTGAAAGCTACTTAGATAGGCTCCACGGTCCCCAGGGACTCAGATTTCTTCTTTCCACTAAACTCTCCTTAGCATATGGCTGAATAGAGCCTCCAAGGGGAAAACATCACAGAGCCCTGAGGTCCTCCAACAGGTAGATGTGCCTGCATCCCTCACAGTGATAGACAGCCTTTCTTATCATCACCCACATGACACTTCCTGGCATACCTAGTCTTTAAACTCAGGTGTTTGAGATAAGCCTTATTAATATGGAACAATCTCACTTTACAGACTGAAAAATTAATTCTGTCAATTTTAAATGACATCTCATTTTGAATTTGAAACACATAAAAAAGAAGGAAGGAAGGAAGGAAGGAAGGAAATTAGGAGGGAGGGATGGAGGGAAGGAGGGAGTGAAAGACAATGGGAGGAAGAGAAAGAAGGAGGAAGAGAGGGAGATAAATGTTATTCTTCAAGTAGTCTCTTCTTCCTATGGATTGTGAAAATAACTCATGGAGGAAAAAATATTGGGGCAGAGAAAATATGACAAATGATCCATTATGAAACTGGCCAGTCCAGAATTAATAGAACTCCAATTGCCCATTTCAACCTCTGCCTGAGAAGAATATAAGCCATACCAGTTAAGAAAAACTAACTGATCTTTTTCACTTCTCATGTCTGAACATTATGCACAAAATATGCAGTTCTCTCAGTTAGTTACAATTATACACATATGAGCCTATTAAACTAAATGGACCTTAACTACAAATGCAATTAATGTTTCATTCAAGTGATCAACAAAAAGCGAATGATCCTAGAGCCTTCACCATGTGCCATTACATTTTATATTATTCATCCAATTCTTTAAGTATGTGGAGTATTATTATCAAACCCATTTCCCAGAGGATAAAACTGATACTGAGAGATTAAGCATTGACCCAAGCCAATGCTAGGTCTGGAACTAGCTACCTCTAAAGCTCATGTCGTAGCCAATACTGTCCCAATTTGTAAATATATAATTTAAGTAAAAAAAATGAAGTAGGATGTAATGAACTATGAAAGATACTATGTGCCTCTCTTCTAAAAGGAAACACCCAGTGTTCCATATCATTTTCACAATATTCTTCCTATTTTTTAATGCAATCCATCTTGTAAGAGATATAGTGAGATTGCTATATAACAGAAGTGCCAAATAGTCACTCTACCTAAAAGGAAGATTTTCATTTTCAATAATGAGAAACATGACTTCTATAGTCATAAACAAATTATTTTGAAAAGATGTGATTTCTCCCAGAAAGGTAAAATGTTACCTTAATATAGATTGTGCTTCCATAAAAGGGAAATTCTATTTATGACTGGCAAGAGGAACATTTTAAATTATTATAGCTTTCTCAGAATGGCTGGGACTTTATATCCATGTATATGATTAATTCCCAGGTTTAACTGAATGAGTCCTGAAATGTTCAAATTATCATCAAAATGCATAAGAAAACTTGCAAGATTTTAAAATTCCTGTGTCACCATTTCTTTTCCAAATCTTAAAGTTTCACAGCAATGAGATAGCCAAAGTACTCCACTACTGAACATTAAGCATGTCCATGAGATTTATAACATGTTTACATTTGAATCAGCACCAAACACACATGCACACACATATTCACAAAGCCTGTCCTTCAACATGGACACTGTTCATGGACATTGTTTATTAGAAGAAGTGGAAATGAACATATTAATCATGGTAATTTCTAGATCTAATTACAGAAAAGTACATACATTTACAAAAGTATGTAAAACAAATGTGGTTTATTAATGTGTTCACAATAATATTAGTATATTATATAGAATATGTTGCTATATATAACATTAAAATATTTATCATGAAGAGAACACTCATATGATCACCATTCAGTCCAATAAATACATTATTGCCATCATCCTTGAAAGCCCTCCATGTGTCCCTTCTAGTGACAATACCTTCTGTCTTTCTAGTTGTAAGCATGCCTGATTTTTGTGAGAATAATTTCTTTGGTGTATAGGCACACCTAGAAAATATATTGTTTAGTGTTGCCCACTTGAGAAATTTATATAAATGAAACTGTACTGTTATTTTAATCTTTCATTTACTATTACATTCATGAGATTCTTCTATTGTCTTTATTTTCATTGCTTCATAATATCTGTTGCATGAATAGACCACTATTGATTTATCCATTCTGCTGTTGATGAATATTACCAGCTTGGGGCTACTAAGAACATTCTTACCATGTATTCTGTTATACATATATATGTGTTTCTCTTTCATATATATCTAGAAATAAAATCATTGGCTTATAGAGTCTGCATGTCTTCAAATTAACTAGATGCTGATTCATTTTCCAGAGTAGTTGTACCAGTTTACAAAACCACATCAATGCCTATGAGTTCTTGAAGCTCTAAATGTCTGCCAGTTCATTAAAATCTGTTAATGTCAGGCTTTTTACTTTTTGCCAGTATACTTGGTGTCTAACAGAATCCGATTTGACCTTAACTTGCATTTCCCTGTCTAATGGTGACATCAATTATCATTTCATGTTTCCTCACTGCTTTTCAAATCTTTTGTCCATTTTTCTAATTAGTGGTATATCTTTGAAAAAAATCTATTAGGTATTTACCCAAAGAAAATGAAAACACTAATTCTAAAAAATATATGCACCCTATGTTTACTGAAGTATTATTTACAATAGCCAAGATATGAAAGCAATACAAATGTCTATTGAATGATGAATGGATAAAGAAGATGTGATACACACACACACACACACACACACACACACACACACACACACAGAGGAATATTATTCATCCATAAAAAAGAATGAAATCTTGCCATTTGCAACAACACAGGTAGACCTAGAGGGTATAAGGCTAAGTAAAATAAGTCAATCAGAGAGAGACAAATATCATATGATTTCACTTATATGTGGAACTTCAACAAAATAAACAAAGAAGAAGAAACAAAAAAACACCTTTTAAATATAGCAAACAAACTGGTGGTTGTAGGAGTGGGGGTTGTGGGGTTGAGGAGGGGTGAAGTAGATAAAAGGGTTTAAGAGTACACTTATCTTGGGGCACCTGGGTGGCTCAGTCGGTTAAGCATCTGCTTCTTGATTTCGGCTCAGGTCATGCTCTCACAAATCATGAGTCCAAGTCCGCATCAGACTCTGCACTGTCCAGAGCCTGCTGGGGATTCTTTCTCTGTCTCCCTTTCTCCCTGCCCCTTCCCTGTTCTCCCTTTCTGTCCCTCTCTCTCTTAAAATAAATAAATAAATAAACATTAAAAAAATATGTAAAAGAAGTACACTTACCTGGATGAACATTGAGGAATGTATAGAATTGTTGAATTATCATATTGTACACTTGAAACTAATATAACACTGTATATTAATTATATTTTTTAATGTTTATATATTTTTGAGAGCAAGAGAAACAGAGTACAAGCAGGGGAGGGGCAGAAAAAGAGGGAGACACAGAATCCAAAGCATGCTCCAGGCTCTGAGCTGTCAGCACAGAGCCCAGTGAGGGGCTTGAACCCACGGGTGGCAAGATCATGACCTGAGCTGAAGTCAGATGCTTAACCAACTGAACCACCTAGGTGGCCCCTTTTAATAAAATACCTATTGAAAATATTTTTAAAATCTATTATTATATATCCTGGATACTAATCCTTTGTCAAATATAACTTTTCTGTTCTTACATTTCCTGTATGACTTTCTTAATTGAAGTATAATTGGTGAATATTATATTAGTCTCCTGTGTACATGATTTGACCTCTGTATGCATTGTGAAATGGTCACCATGATATATCTAATTACTATCATTCACCATACATATTTACAAAAAATTTTTTCTTGTGATGCAAAGTTTTAATATTTACTTTCTGAGCAACTTTCAAATTTGCGACTACAATATTATCGACGATAACCACCATGCTTTACATTACATCCCCAAGACTTACTTATTTTGTAACTGGAAGTTTAAATCCCTTGATCCCTTTCACCCATTTTGCCTATACCTACTCCTCTTTCTCATATCCACCAAGCTACTCTCTGTATTTACAAGTTTGAGTTTGATTTTGTTTTGTTTTCTTTGTTCATTTGTTTTGTTTTTTAGATTCCATATATAAGTGAAATCATATGATATTTGTGTTTCTTTGTGTGATTTATATCACTTAGCATAATATCCTAAAGGTCTATCCATATTGCAAATGGGGAGATTTCATTCTTTCTTTATGGCTTAGTAATATTTCAATGTATACTTATACGACATCTTTCTTACTCATTCATCTGTTGATAGATGATTATGCTGTTTCCATAGCTTGGATATTGTAAATAATGCTGCAAATAAACATAAGGGTACATGCACTTTTTAGTTTTTTCATTTCCTTGGAAAAAATACCCAGATATGTAATTGCTGAATTATATTGTAGTTCTATTTTTAGTTTTTTGAGGAGCCTCCATTCTGTTTTCCATAGCAGCTGCACCAACTTACATTCCTGCCAATAATGCTCAAGGATTCCCTTTCCTCTACATCCTTACTGACACTTGTTACTTATCCTTTTGCTAATAGCGATTCTGACAAGTGTGAGATAAAATCTCATTATAGTTCTGATTTGCATTTCTTGATAATTAGTGGTGTTAATCAACTTTTCATGTGCCTGTTGGCTATCTGTATGGCTTCTTTGGAAAAATGTCTTTTCAGATCATCTGCCCACTTTTAATTCAGATTCTGTTGTTATTATTGAGTTTTATGAGCTTTTTATATAGTTTGGATATTAACCCCTTATCAGACATATGACTTACAAAAATCTTCTCCTATTCAGTAGGCTGCCTTTCTATTTTGATGTTTTCTTTCACTGTGCAGAAGTCTTTTAGTTTGATATAGTCCCATTTGTTTATTGTTGTGTGTACTGCCATTGGTTTTGGAGTCAGATCCAAAAAAGTATTGTGAAGAATGATGTCAAAGTGCAGTGCTGGGTGGCTTAGTCATTTGGGCGTCTGACTTCGGCTGAGGTTATGATCTTGCGGTCCATGAGTTTGGGCCTTGTGTCAGGCTCTGTGCTGACAGCTCAGAGCCTGGAGCCTGCTTTGAATTCTGCATCTCCTTCTTTCTCTGCCCCTCCCCAACTCGCACTCTGTCTAGGTCTCTCTCTCAAAAGTAAATAAACAAACAAACAAAAAAAGTAAATAAACATTCAAAAAATATTTTTCAAAAAAGAATGATGTCAAAGAGTTTACTCCCTATGTTTCTATGAGTTAAATGGTTTCTGGTCTTATATTCACGTCATTAATCCATTTTGAATTAATTTTTGTATATGGTATAAGACAGTGGTCCAGTTTCATTCTTTTGCACGTGGCTGTCCAGTTTTCCCAACACCATTTATTATAGAGACTATCCTTCCCACATTGTATATTTTTGCCTCCTTTGTCATAAATTAATTGGCCATATATGGGTCTATTTCTGGGCTCTCTATTCTGTTCTAATGATCTCTATATTTGTTTTAATGCCAGTATCACAGTGCTTTGATTACTATAGCTTTGTAATATAGTTCAAACTCAGATAGTATGATCCCTTCACATTTGTTCTTCTTTCTCAAGACGGGTTTGGGTATTTGGGATATTTTTGTGGTTCCACACAAATCTTAGGATTGATTGTTCCATTTCTGTGAAAAATACCATTGAAATTTTAATAAGGACTGCATTGAATCTGTAGATTTCTTTGGGTAGTATGAACATTTCAATAAATTTAACTCTTCTAATCCATGAGTATGGAATATCTTTTCACTTGTTTGTGTCTTTTTCAATATCTTTCATCAGTGTGTTGTAGTTTTCAGTGTATAGATCTTCCACCTCTTTGGTTAAGTTTATTCCTAGGTTATCTTACTCTTTTTGATACAATTGTATATGGAATTGTTTTCTTAATTTCTCTTTCTGTTTCTTGTTGGTGTATAAAATTGCAACATATTTTTCCATACTGATTTTGTAGCCTGCAACTTTACTAAGTTCATTTATTAGTTCTAACAGGTTTTTTTGGTGGAGGTTCTAGGGATTTCCACATATAAAATTTGTTCACATATAATATTCACTTTACTCCCAGGGTAGAAAGTTTTCAGCCATTATTTCTTGAAATAAGTTTTCGCCCCCTTCCCCTTCTCCTTCTGGGACCCCTACAGTGTGAATGCTATTCCACTTGAAATTGTCCCAGAGGTCCCTTAAAATATGTTCACTTTTAAAATTTGTTTTAGCAGCTCTTTCTGCCCACAGGTCCTGTCTCTGTGCTTTAATAAAATCACCTTAAAAATAAAATAAAATAAAATAAAATAAAATAAAATAAAATAAAATAAAATAAAATAAAATAAAATTTGTTTTATTTTTGCTGTTCTGTTTGGGTAAGTTCCACTACTCTGTCTTCCAGATCACTGATTCATCTAGTCCACTTCATCTATTCTGCTGTTGAACCCCTCTAGCGAATTTTTAAGTTCAATTATTATGAACTTCAGCTCTGACTTCTGTTTTGTACTTTCTTATATTTTCAATTTCTTTGTAGAAGTCTTTTCTATTTTCATCCATTCTTCCCCTGAGTTTGGTTAACATTTTTATAACCATTACTTTATTAGGTATTTATTACTTATCTATGTTTCATTAAGGTCTTTTCCTGGGGTTTTACCTTGTTCTTTCATTGGAACATACTTCTCTGTTTCCTTATTTTGATTGATTCTGTTTGTTTCTATGTGTTACATGAGACAGTTACCCCTCCCTTGTCTCCATGGGTGGCGCTGTTTGGGTGATAAACCTTATAATTTAACCTTGCCCTAATTTTTGATTGTCTCTCAAACTTTCTCTCTGTTTCAGACCAGTGGGGCCCAGAACAGCAACCACCTCTGGCCACCAGAACCCAGTACTCACTGAGCATCCCTTGTGGGCTGCATGCACCTGCTAGCTTTGAGGGTCTGTAGGGAAGCAGGGTAATTGCCCACTGCATCTGGCAGGGCTACAGCAGCACCAAGGAAGGCAGCCATTGCTCCCCACCTCAGATATGGTCAAGACGGTGGTGTGAAGGGGAAGGGCTGTCAGAACAGTGCAGGGGCACAGAGTGCTCACTCACCACATCTGGTGGGTCCCAGCTGTGGCTCAGCAGGCAGGTGCTAGACGGACAGAGTGAGAGCACTAAAATGCCACCCAACAGTGCCTCTGTCCCTGCAGAGTCCCAACAGACTTCTGCCCCTCAAGACATCTTAAGATTAGCAAATGAATCTCCTTTACATATGGTCTAGGATCTTTTCAAACTGCTGCCTTTTGAGTGGTCCCAAGGTGAGTAAGTTTGCAAGCAAGCCCTTCAAGAGCAGAATCTCCAATCCCCACAGTCCTCTGTTTCTCCCAGATGTAAGCCTCAATGGTTTTCAAAGTTGAAAGTTTTTGTGGCTCATCTCTCTAGTGCAGGTCCTTCATGTGAGGCACAAGCCCCCTTCTCCTCAGGGTGGAGTTCCATATTTGTAAGACCCCTCTCAAATAGCAGGTCACTGGCTCAAAGGTGGGGTTTGGGGTGAGACTATAGCTCTGACTTTCCTACACATCTTGATGTGGTCTTTTGATCCTTTGCTATGGAATAGCTGTTCAGCTAGTTTTTAGTTTCTTTAAAGGGGGAATTGTTCCATATATAACTGTGTATTTGGTGTGTCTGTGGGAAGTGACTTCAAAAATTTCCTATCCCACCATCTGGAACCACCTCTCATTTATTATGACTTCAACAAGATAAAAAGTCTGTGCACAGCAAAGAAAACAATCAACAAAACTAAAAAGGCAACCTCAGAATGGGAGAAGAGATTTGCAAAATGACATAACTGATAAAAGGTTAGTATCCAAAATCTATAAAGAACTTAATCAAACTCAAAAGTCAAAAAACAATCTAGTGAAGAAATGGGCAGAAGACACAAATAGACATTTTTCCAAAGAAGGTATACAGATGGGCAACAGACACATGAAAAGATGTTCATCATCACTCATCATCAGGGAAATACCAATCAAAACTACAATAAGATATCACCGTACACCTGTCAAAATGGCTAAAATTAACAACTCAGGAAAACAACAGATGTTGGCAAGGATGCAGAGAAAGGGGAACCCTCTTACACTGTTAGTGGGAATGCAAACTGGTGCAGCCACTCTGGAAAACAGTATGGAGATTCCTCAAAAAGCCTAAAATAGAACTACCCTATAACCCACCAATTGCACTACCAATTTACTCAAAGGATACAAAATTACTAATTTAAAGGAGCACATGTACCTGATGTCTTTAGAGCAGCACTGCCAACAAATTATAAATCACAAAAAGTTTTAAATAAAATAAAATTAATTTATTAAAAAAATACAATAGCCAAATTATGGAAAGTGCTCAAATGTCCATCAACTGATAAATGGGTAAAGAAGTTGTGGTATACACACACACAAACACACAGATGGAATACTTCTCAGCCATAAAAAAGAATGAAGTCTTGCCATTTGCAATGGTGTGGATGGAGCTACAGCTAAGCTTATATACTTAGCAAAAATAAGTGAGTCAGGAAAAAAAAAGTCAAAAGACGAATACCATACGATTCCACTCATATGTGGAATTTAAGAAACAAAACAGATGAACATAAGGGGAAAAGAGAGAGAGGCAAACCATAACTATAGAGAACAAGATGAGGGTTGCTGGAGGGGAGTTGAGAGGGTATAGGCTAAGTAGATGATGGGTATTAAAGAGGGCACTTGTGATGAGCACCGGGTATTATATGGAACTGATGAGTCACTACATTCTACTCCTGAAACTAATATTACAATATATGTTAACTAAATGGAAGTTAAATAAAAACTTGAAACAAAAAAAAAGAGAGAGAGAGAGAAAGGTTTCCTAAACCCAAGGTGATATGATATTAGAAAACCTTTAAGTTTGGCAGTTTTGCTTTTATTTATTTAAAAAAATTTTTTTAAATATTTTATTTGTTTCTGGGGGGGGGGGCAGCGTGAGCAGGGGAGGGTCAGAGAAAGAGGGAGATACAGAATCTGAAGAAGGCTCCAGACTCTGAGCTAGCTGTCAGCACAGAGCTGGCACGGGGCTTGAACCCTCAAACCATGAGATCATGACCTGAGCCGAGGTCGGACGCTTAACCGACTGAGCCACCCAGGTGCGCCAGTAGTTCTGATTTTAGTTAGTCTTTAATCTACTCAGAGTTGACTTTTGTGTATGGTACAAGGTAGAAATCCAACTGCATGCTTTCCTATATGAAAACCGAAATCATCTCACCACTCTATTAAAAAGTAGTTCTTTCCCTACTTGCTGAAATACCAAGTGTATCATCTGTCGTATCTGTATACGTGTGAGTCTGTTTCAAATTCTCCATTCCATTACGTTGGCCTAGTCATTTGTCCCTACCTCAATTTCACACTGTTTTTTTTTTAATTTATTTTTTTATTTTTCTACAAATAGTTTACTGTCAAGTTGGTTTCCATATAACACCCAGTGCTCATCCCCACAAGTGGCCTCCTCCATGCCCATCTCCCCACTCTCCCCCCCACACCCATCAGTCCTCGGTTTGTTCTCAGCATTCAATAGTCTCTCATGGTTTGCCTCTCTCCCTCTCCCCCACCATTTCCCCCCTTCTTCTCCACCATGGTCCTCTGTTAAGTTCCTCCTAATCCTCCTATACGTCAAACATATGATATTTGTCCTTCTCTGCCTGACTTACTTCACTCAGCATAACACCCACAAGTTCCATCCATGTTGCTACACACGGCCAGATTTCATTCTTTCTCATTGCCATGTAGTATTCCATGGTATAGATAAACCACATCTTCTTGATCCATTCGTCCATTGATGGACACTTAGGCCCTTTCCATGTTTTACCTATTTTTGAGAGTGCTGCTATGAACATCGGGGTACATGTGCTCCTATGCATCAGCACTCCTATATCCCTTATGATAATTCCTAGCAGTGCTATTGCTGGGTCATAGGGGAGTTCTATTGTTACTTTTTTGAGGAACCTCCACACTGTTTTCCAGAGGGGCTGCACCAGTTTACATTCCCACCAACAGTGTAGGAGGGTGCCCGTTTCTCCACATCCTTGCCAGCATCTAGAGTTCTCTGATTTGCTCATTTTAGCCACTCTGGCTGGAGTGAGGTGGTATCTCAGTGTGGTTTTGATTTGTATTTCCCTGATGAGGAGGGATGCTGAGCATCATTTCATGTGTCTGTTGGCCATCTGGATGTCGTCTTTGGAGAAGTATCTGTTCATATCTTCTGCCCTTTTCTTCACTGGATTGTTTGTTTTTCGGGTGTGGAGTTTGGTGAGTTCCTTATAGATTTTAGATATAACCCTTTATCCGCTATGTCATTTGCAACTATCTTTTCCCATTCCATCGGTTGTCTATTAGTTTTATGGAATGTCTCCTTTGCCTTGCAGAAGCTTTTAATCTTGATGAGGTCCCAATAGTTTATTTTTGATCTTGATTCTTTTGCTTTTGGGAATGTGTCAAGTAAGAAATTGCTGCAGTGGAGGTCAAGGAGTTTGCTTCCTGCTTTCTCCTCTAGGGTTTCGATGGTTTCCTGTCTCACGTTCAGGTCCTTTATCCATTTTGAATTTATTTTTGTGTATGGTGTGAGAAAATGATCTAGTTTCATTCTTCTGCATGTTGCTGTCCAGTTCTCCCCGCACCATCTGTTAAAGAGGCTGTCTTTTTTCCATTGGATAATCTTTCCTGCTTTGTCAAAGATTAGTAGGCTGTATACTTTTTGGTCCAATTCTGAGTTCTTAATTCTATTCCATTAGTCTATGTGTCTGTTTTTGTGCTAATACCATACTGTCTTGATGATGACAGCTTTGTAGTAGAGGCTAAAGTCTGGGATGGTGATCCCTCCCGTTTTGTTTTTTTTCTTCAATATTACTCTGGCTATTCGGGGTCTTTTGTGGTTCCATACAAATTTTAGAATAGTTTGTTCTAGTTTTGAGAAGTATGCTGGTGCAATTTTGATTGGGATTGCATTGAATGTGTAGACTGCTTTGGGTAGTAATGACATTTTAACTATATTTATTCTTCCAATCCATGAGCATGGAATGTTTCTCCATTTATTTGTGTCTTCTTCAATTTCCTTCATAAGTTTTCTATCGTTTTCATCATAGAGATCTCTTATATCCTTGGTTAGGTTTATTCCTAGGTACTTTATGGTTTTTTGTGCAATTGTGAATGGGATCAGTTTCTTGATTTCTCTTTCTGTTGCTTCATTTTTGGTGTATAATATTGCAACCGATTTCTGCACATTGATTTCGTACCCTGCAACTTTGCTAAATTCTTGGATCAGTTCTAGTAGTCTTCTGGTGGACTCTGTCGGGTTTTCTCTGTAGAGTATCATGTCTCTGCGAAAAGTGAAAGTTTGACTTCCTCTCTGCCAATTCTGATGCCTTTTATTTCCTTTTGTTGTCTGATGGCTGATGCCAGGACTTCCAGCACTATGTTAAACAACAGTGGTGAGAGTGGATATCCCTGCCGTGTTCCTGATCTCAGGGGGAAAGCGGTCAGTTTTTCCCGTTGAGGATGATGTTAGCTGAAGGCTTCTCATAGATGGCTTTTATGATGTTTAAGTAAGTTCATTCTATCCCGACTTTCTCGAGGGTCTTTATTAAGAAGGATTGCTGTATTTTGTCAAATGCTTTTTCTGCATCTATCGACAGGATCATATGGTTTTTATCTTTTCTTTTGTTGATATGATGTATCACATTGATTGATTTGCAAATATTGAACCAGCCCTGTAACCCAGGAATGAATCCCACTTGATCTTGGTGGATGATTCTTCTTATGTGCTGTTGGATTTGATTTGCAAGGATCTTGTTGAGGAATTTTGCGTCCGTATTCATCAAGGATATTGGCCTGTTCTCTTTTTTTGCTGGATCTCTGTCTGGCTTGGGAATCAGAGTGGTGCTGGCTTCATAAAATGAGTCCGGAAGTTTTCCTTCAATTTCTATATTTTGGAATAGCTTGAGAAGAATTGGGATTAATTCTGTTTTAAATGTCTGGTAGAATTCCCCAGGGAAGCCATCAGATCCAGGGCTCTTATTTGTTGGGAGATTTTTGATAACTGATTAAATTTCTTTATTAGTTATGGGTCTGTTCATATTTTCTGTCTCTTCCCATTTGAGTTTTGGTAGTGAGTGTGTGTTTAGGTATTTGTCCATTTCTTCTAAGCTGTCCAATTTGTCGGCATATAATTTTTCATAGTATACCCTGATAATTGCTTGTATTTCTGAGGGGCTGGTTGTAATAAGTCCATTTTCATTCATGATTTTGTCTATTTGAGTGCTCTCTCTTCTCTTTTTGAGAAGCCTGGCTAGAGGTTTTTCAATTTTGTTTATTTTTTCAAAAAACCAACTCTCGGTTTCATGGATCTGTTCAATTGTTTCTTTGGTCTCTATGTTGTTTATTTCTGCTCTGATTTTTACTATTTCTCTTCTTCTACTGGGTTTGGGGTGCTTTAGTTGCTCTGCCTCTAGTTCCTGTAGGTGAGCTGTTAGATTTTGCACTGCGCTTTTTTAATTTCTTGAAATAGGCCTTGAGTGCAAGGTACTTTCCTGCAGGGATACTTTGCCGCATCCCATAGAGTATGGATTGTTGTATATTCATTTTCATTTGTTTCCATATATTTTTTAATTTCTTCTCTAATTGCCTGATTGGCCATTCGTTCTTTAGTAGAGCGTTCTTTAACCTCCATGTTTTTCGAGGTTTTCCAGACTTCTTCCTGTGACTGATTTCAAGTTTCAAAGCATTATGATCTGAAAGGGTGCACGGTATGATCTCCATTCTTTTATATTTATTGAGGGCTGCTTTATGTCCCAATATGTGATCTATCTTGGAGAATGTGCCATATGCACTTGAGAAGAAAGTAAATTCCCTGGCCTCAGGATGTAGAGTTCTGAATATATCTGTCAGATCCATCTGGTCCAATGTGTCATTCAAGTCTATTGTTTCTGTAGTGATTTTCTATCTGTTTGATCTATCCATTGCTGTAAGTGGAGTATTAAAGTCCCCTACTATTATCACATTCTTATCTATAAGATTGTTTCTGTTTGTGATTGTTTTAAATATTTAGGTGCTCCCATATTCGGTGCATAGACATTTATAATTGTTAGGTCTTCCTGATGGATAGACCCTGTAATTATTATATAATGCCCTTCTTCATCCCTTGTTATTGTCTTAAATTTAAAGTCCAGTTTGTCTGATATAAGTATAGCTACTCCAGCTTTCTTTTGACATCCCGTAGCATGATATATATTTCTCCATCCTCTTACTTTTAATCTGAAGGTATCTTCCAGTTTAAAATGCGCTTCTTGTACACAGCAAATAGATGGATTTTGTTTTTTTATCCATTCTGCTACACTATGTCTTTTGATTGGAGCATTCAGCTCATTTACATTCAGTGTTATTATTGAAATATGTGGGTTTAGAGTCATTGTGTCCTTTGTGGGATTCATTCTTGTGGTGGTGTCTCTGGTATCTTGCATTCCTTGCAACACTTCCCTCAGAGAGTCCCCCTCAGGATTTCTTGTAGGGCTGGCTTAGTGGTGACAAATTCTTTCAATTTCTGTTTATTTGGAAAGACTTTTATCTCTCCTTCTATTCTGAATGACAGGCTTGCTGGATAGATGATTCTTGGCTGCATATTTTTTCCATTCCTCACATTGAAGGTCTCCCGCCATTCCTTTCCGGCCTGCCAAGTTTCATTAGATAGGTCTGTCACCACTCTGATAGTTTTCCCTTTGTATGTTAGGGCCCTTTTCTCCTTAGCTGCTTTCAGAATCCTCTCTTTGTCCTTATATTTTGCCAGTTTCACTATGATATGTCATGCAGATGATCGATTCAAGTTACATCTGAGGGGAGTTCTCTGTGCCTCTTGAATTTCAACTTATATTTCCCTCTCCAGGTTGGTGAAGTTCTCTGCTATAATTTGTTCTAGGACTCCTTCAGCACCTTTCCCTCTGTCTTCCTCTTCTGGAATCCTATGATATGGCTATTGTTCCATTTGATTGTATCACTGAGCTCTTGAACTCTTGTTTCGTGTTCCTGGATCAGTTTATCACTGTTTTTCAGTTTCTTCTTTTTCTATAATAGTGTCTTCTAAATCACTTATTCTCCTTTCTGCCTCTTCAATCTGAGCATTGGACGCCCCCAGTTTATTATGTATCTCATTTATCCCATTTTTAAATTCACCATAACTATTTTTAAGCTCCATAGTGTTTGTAGCCATAGTTTCTCTGATGTCCTCCATGCTTTTTTCCAAGCCCAGCGATTAATTTTATGATTATTGTTCTAAATTCTTGTTCAGTTATGTTGCTTATATCTGTTTTGATCAGTTCTCTAGCAGTCATTTCTTCCTGGAGTTTCTTTGGAGGGGAGTTCTGTTTCGTCATTTTGGTTAGCTTTCTATCTCTTGTTCATTTTAAAAACTTGTTGTACACACGGCCCCTGCAAATTCTGCTGTATTAGTGAGGGCTCTTTTGACTGTTCAGGGCCTGTCTGTTCATGAAGTGTTCTTTGGATGGTGTCTCTTGGTTTCTTTTGTTGAGGGTTTGGTTATTTTGTTCCCCTACTGGTAGTGGTATTTGGGACTCTCCACCATGTGTAATTTGGTTTGTTTCTTGAGGCAGCCCTGGAAAAAGAAAACAGACAACCACACAGGGAACACAGGTACACAAACGCACATCAAAACCAATAAACACGCAAACCCAGGCTCAGGTAAAAACAGCTACAATACCAACAAAACAGCTATGTGGAGGGGATGGGCGTGGTTTGGTGTAGGCAGGTCTTTTCTCCACTGTGTCCGCTGGCTTCCCTGAAGCCCCTCCTTGGTGGTTGTGGGGGGGAGAATGGTGTCACCCCAGTCCCTTCTCAACCAAGCGTTGCAAATCACTTCTTCGGTCCGATCTCCCTATGCTGAGGATGTAGCCAAGGTGGGCTGAGTTCTATGCCCCACACCTCGCCTGTTTCCAGGTCCCAGTCCGCGGGCTTTGTTATACTGCCCTGAACAGTCCCGCAGGTGGCTGCTTCCCTGTTGCCTGGGGATTGAGTGGTGGGATGGGGGAAATGTCCTAGCCTCAGATCCGCCGGGGTCAAGCAGGGATACAACCCGAGTGCATTCGGGAATGTAGCAACTTAAGGTCCATAGAGTCCGCGTCGCTGCAGTGTGCTGCTGCCGCTTCAGCGGGCGTTGGCACCGCTTCTCCGGGTCGCCGACCCCGCCTCCCCTTCAGCAGGCCACTGCTTCACTGGGCACCGGGACCGCTTCACCGGGTTGCCACCACCGCAGCTTCAGCGGGCTGCTGTCGCGGGCGCCGCAGCCCCTTCACCCGGCGCCAGGACCACCTTGCAGGCGTTGCTGCCGGTTCATTGGACCACCGCTGCCATGGATGGTGCCAGGAGCAGGGCAGTTCAGTTTTTCCAGGTGCCTTCTGGGACCAGGGCACCTAGTTTAAAGTCAGCACCCCAGCCAGAGCTAAAAAACAGTCTTTCCAAGCTGAGGTTTTTTTCTCTTTCCAGGGACGGTTCTATGAGCAATCTCAGCTTTTCTTTCCTTTCCCCCGGACTCGTGGCAGGCAGCTTGTCACCACTCGCCGATTTATTACTCACTGCAGCTGCACGCAAGCCAGGGCCTTCCCCTCCCTCTGTATCTCTGGGTCCTGTCCCACTTTTACGTTCCCCAGTTCGCACTCAAGCACTCAGGAGGTTTCCTTCCCAGTGTACTCTGTCTCTCTTCCCAAACTCCTGTGGCTCAGTGTCCTATGATTTCAGGCCTTCTCTGTTTGAGAGACGGGTGCAGGCAAAATGTACAGAGCTCCTTACTTCGCCATCTTGCCTCCTCCTCTTTTTAAATTTTTTTTTATAGTTTATTTATTTTTGAGACAGAGAGAGACAGAGCATGAATGGGAGAGGGGCAGAGAGAGAGGGAGACACAGAATCTGAAACAGGCTCCAGGCTCTGAGCTGTCAGGACAGAGCCCAATGGGGGACTCAAACCCACGCACTGTGAGATGTGACCTGAGCCGAAGTCAGACGCTTAACCGACTGAGCCACCCAGGCGCCCCAACTTCACACTGTTTTAATAACTGTTGCTTTATAATAAACCTTGATGTGTAGAAGAATAAGTCCTTCCATTCTCTTATATTTGTGCAAGAGTATCCTTTGCTTTTCTTGAGCTTTTGCATTTCCATGTACACATCAGAATCAGCTTTGAAGATCCACACAAATGCATTCATTTGGGTTTGCATTAAATTGATAAAATAATTTGGTGAGAACTGAAACTCTACAAACCATAAGCAACACTAGATATTGTATCTTCTAGCTGTCTAACCACTAAGCTAATGCCACATTTCTTTAAGTTTTGGTAGCACTCTACTTCAAGGTGCCAATTATTGGTAAATAAATAAAATTTGAAATTCTAGTGACAACTTGCTAGAAGGTTATTTCTTGATCATGATGTCCAATTAGTAACAACAACAAAAAAAAGAGTTCAGAACAGTTTTGTTTCATGAATTCTTCAGAGACCTAGGCTCACCAAAGCTTAGCTATCTTCACTATATTGTTACAAAGGTTTCCCTTGACATTCACATTCAGGGGCAGACAGGTGAAAAGTTCAAAAATCATGCAGGGGGTGTTAATGGGCCAGGCCTGGAAGTAGCACATGCCATTTCTGTCCACACTGCATTGGCCAGAACTCAGTCATGTGGCCATGACAAGAGAGAATGGAAAATGTGTCCAGGTGAGGAAAGGCAAATAGGTAGCGGCCATAGTTTTCAGCCATCATGCATGCATTTTGTTTCCTTCCTTAATCTACTGCATGAGCCAGAACCTCCAGTACAATGCTATTTAGAAGTTGTAATGGCATCATTGTAGCTTGTCTGTGTTTCACTATCAAGTGGGTTTACTATAGGCTTTTGTACGTACTCTATCAGATTAAGAAAGTTATCTTCTTGATATATTAACCACTTATGAATATTAAATTATATTAAGTACCTTTTCTATATCTATTTTGATAACCATATGATTTTTTCTTTTAATCTACTAATATTATAAATTGTATTGGCTGATGTTAAAATGCCAAACTACCACTGCATGGCTTGAAGGAACTAGTTGTGATATATGTATTACTAAATTTGGTTTACTAATACTTTAAGATTTCTGCATATGTGTTCATGATTAGGATTAAATTTTAATTTTCTTTTCTCACATCATAGGTTTTGGTATCAAGACTATGTAAAAATCATAAGATGAATCACATCATTCTTTAATCTGTAGAAGAGTGTGTGGAAGATTACAATGATTTTTTTCCTTAAATTTTGGTAGAACTTGGGGTTCTTGGGTGGCTTGGTCAGTTAAGCGTCCAACTATGGCTCAGGGCATGATCTCACAGTTTGTGGGTTCTAGCCCTGCATCAGGCTCTGCAGCCTCTTTCGGATTCTGTGTCTCCCTCTCTCTCTGACCCTCCCCTGCTCACACTGTCTCTCTCTCTCAAAAATAAACAACAACAACAACAACAACAAAATGTTGGTAGAACTCATTAATGAAGCCATATGAACTTTTTTTATGAGAAGCTTTTAAAATACTGATTCAAATTCTTAATGACTATAGATCTATTCGGTTTTAAGTTATATTTTTAAGAAATTTGTTTTATCTAACTTTTCAACTTTATTGGCATAAAGTTGCTCATCTATAGTGATATTCCATTTTTGTTCTTGATATTGGATATTTGTGTCTTCTTACCTTTTTCTTGATCAATTTACTGAAGTTTTATCAATTTTATTAGCCATTTTGAAATACTTATTTTCAGCTTTTTTAGTCCTCTACTACTTGTTTACTTTTCATTTAATTTATTTCTAGTCTTTATCATTTCTTTCTTCTTCATTGTTGGGTTTATTTTGTTGTTGATTTTCTAAGTTCTGGAGATAGATGCTTAGCTTAATCCTTCTCTTCTTCTAACATAGGAATTAAGCCTCGATATTCCCCTCTAGCAACTGCTTTAGCTATGCCCTATAAGATTTGATGTGTAATATTCTAACTACTGGCCAGTTCACAATAATTTCTAATTTCCATTACCATTCATCTTTGGCCCAGAAGATATTTAGAGAATTTCTTATTTTCTAACATAAAAGGGATTTCTAGATATCTTTTAGCTATTGCTTTCTAACATAATTACATTATGGTAAGAGAAACAATCTATAGGATTTTAATCCCTTTGAAACATTTGGGCCTTTATGGCCTAGTATATGTTTTATGTATAATTAAGAAGGTATGCTGCCCAGATGTAGGTATAATGTTTTATATATACCCATTAGGTCAAGTGCTTTAATTGTGCTGGGCACATCCTCTACATCCTTAATGAGGTCCTCAAAACTTTTCTGAGATTGGCAAATTCCCTCAGAGAAATTTTACTCCTCTGCTTACCTGTCTGGGTCCCTGTGTTCCCTTCAATTTTAACCTGGTAATTCCTAATAATTTTGTCTGCTCTTTGATATAATGCTTTAAATGTGTCTTTATATCTCAACATTTTGAGCTGCTTTTGGTGAAAAGGCTGATCTGAATAACCTAGCCTGCTACTACCAGAACCTGGAAATTCTGATTCCTGCCAATGTTAGCCGAGCACTGATTTTTCTTTTTTCAGATTTCTCTTTCATATGAAATAATGTAATTCTGAGTTCATTTCTTTTTATTGATTTTACACAATTTTGGAAATTTATTCAAATTTTAAATGATGTAACCATTCCTGTCTAAAATATGTGGAATTCTTCATGGCTCCAAGTTTTCAAAAGCCAACCTATCTGAACTCCTTCATCCTGCATATGCTTAACAGGATTATAAAAATGTAGTGGAATTTACAAGGAGCTCAAGAGGACAGAAACTTCTCACTGAATAATGCTCTGCTGTTTTCATAGTGTGCTGTGTTTTCTTTGGCTGATAGCCTCATATAGAATGTTTAACAATGTAGGACTGTGGAAAGAAAACAAGGTTTCGAATTAAGTAAGCCCTTAGGTCCAAATCCTGGTTCTGTCACATACAATAGCTGCCTTGTAACAAATCTCTTCACCTATTTGGGCCTGTTTATTCATCTGTAAAATGGGTCTAAAGCCACCTACTCACAGGTTGGGATCACATGCATTCAAGTGCCTAGTACAATGCCCAGCCCAGAAAAAACACCTGGTAAGAGTCTTTCCTTCAGTGTGGAGGCACCAAAGCCTTACAGAACTAGAAAGGCAAAGGAAAAATGTTAAATATAAGCTCTATAGTATTATGTGAGAGAGGGATTTAAAAGTGCAAATAGCACATTTGCAAATAGCAAAGATACTATGTACATGTATGATAATGTTATGCAAGGAAAAGTACGACTGAAAGAACAATTAATAAAGAAAAATATCAGTTAAATGCTTTGTTTCATTTTTTTCTGTTTCTGAAATTCTTAAAAGAATGAAATCCCTTTCAGAATTCATAATGCCGGGTTTGGGTCGTTTTTGCATTTTATATGTGTGCAGCTGTTCCTCCACTATAAGTATGCACATCTGCTCATTAGCAATACAATATAATTCCCACTGTCTAATTATTTGCAGATGATAGATTCCTTGTACATGGTCTAAAAAAAGGATAGTCCTTCAAAACTGGTGACTTATTTAAAAAAAAACTAACTTAAAAGGGTCAGCACAACCAAGTTCAGATATTAATTTGGCAAGTTCAAATATATGAACACCAGCATGTAATTGCCAACTTGATGAGAAGCAGAAGGAAATACGATTTTTTTTTCTCTCCGCAATCAATGTTTCCCACTAGACAGCATGAGGGAGCTTCTTCTGTACCATATACCTGGAAGGAGGCTATGAAGCAAACCTGCTGACAATGGAAACCCCACCCCCAATTCTCAAGCTTCATGGGAATATCCCACCTAAAGCGATGTTTCATGTTGAGTGTGTTGGGACATTAGGGTGGGGGATGTGGGAGGCAAGGACACTGAATGGAAAAGAATCCTTGAGGGGGGTGTCTCTAGTTCTAACCATGGGCTGAAGAGCCCCATTAATCCTCTACTCATGACTCTGAGGGTTAAGGTGGCAGGCCCAGGGTGTATAGTCCTGGGGCCTCATACCATAGAGAATATGGCTAATACCATAGAGATTATGTCTCACTGGGGAGAGTTAGACAAAGCTTTCTGAGGACAACTGGGGACTCACTGTGGGAAAGGGAGAGAGGGTGTGGGAGGGAAAGGGGTGCTGAGAAGTTGATTGAGGATAAAGGGTATGAACCAAGCACAGGAAATGGTCAAATGTATTTAGAACATAAGCTGGGGGAAAATGCTAGAGAAAACCTGGAGGAATACTGGGGTTCAAGAAGGAGCAAGGCAAACAAACAAAAACTGGTGAAATGGCACTTATGTAGGTGGCTATTAACTATGTATGACATGCTTACCCTGCTCAGCACTGGCTTCCACACAACAGACTACATTTCCTCATACATGCCAACACACACTTATGGGGTAAAAACTGTTCTATAGGTGGGAAAATGGAGGTTTCCATCCATTTGTTGAATGATAAAATATTTCGAAGCTTACTTTCTAGAGAAGGAGACTGTTGGTCAACAAGTGAACAGTTAGATCGCCCCACCTTGTGATAGGTGTTAGGGACACAAGAGAAACCTGGGAGTGAGGGCTGGGGGTACTACTTTAGTTAGGGAGGGTCGGGGAAGACCTCTCTGAGGATATGGCACTTCAAGCTGAAGAAATGGAAGGAGCCAGTCATGCTTAGAGCTGTGGGCAGACTGTGAGCAGTTAGGTACAGGCCCTGGGGCAAGAAGGCACTTGTGTCTTCCAGGCATGGAGTGAAGGAGGGCACAGCACCAGATGTATAGTGAAATAGAGCACAGGGTGGGGGTGGGGTGGGGGTACCCAGAGGTGCATGTGCTGAGGTTGCACAAGTGAGTGCCAATCAGTTAATCCTAGGTCAGGCTGGCCACTGTAAAGAGTCTGTATATTATCCTCCCCAAAAACAGGCAACCAGCAAAGTGCTTTAAGCATAAGAGGGACATACTTTGTAATGTGTTTTTAATAGGTCATTAAGGAGACTGGATTGGGAAAGGGCAAGACAGGCCAGTCAGGAGGCTAGTGTAGCAGCCAGATGAGAGATAATAATAGCTCAGACCCAGGTGCTCAAGTAAAGACAGAGAGAAATGAGACTTGGTGACATGCCGTAACTTCCCCAGGTCATGTAGCTAGTTCACAGCAGACCTGGTTAAAGCCATATCTCCTCTAACCCCAGGGTCCATACTCTTAACAGATTTAATTAAAGATACTTTAATTAAGGAAACATTTTAATTAAGATCTTCAGAAGAGTGACTGGGAGTTCATCACTAGCTTCTAGTTGAAGGGTATTTTAGTAAAGATATAAGTTCAGCTGTTGTAGAAAAGGAAAAAAAAAAAGCCTAACTGAACCAAAATAACAATAGGTTAAAGAAGATAGTTCTTACATGGAGTTCAGCCTGCGATAACGACTCTGGAGCCTTCTAGTTTGTAGCGCCTCCATTACAAGGGTGGGGCCCCCATCCATGTGGTCCAAGCTGGTTCACCACTACCTTTATAGGCAACTTGTAGGAAGGGAGGAAGTAAAATAACACTCCTTGCTCTAAGTACATATAACCTAGAATTTGCAACTATCATGTGTGCTCATTCCCTGGCAGTCAGATTTCTGACACATGGCCATACTTAGCCATAAGGAGCCAAAGAAATTTAGTTTTGATTAGTGGCTATGGATCTGACTAAAATTCTAATCCTACAGAAGTGGGGAAATTTATATTGGGGTCAATAAGCAGTCTCAGCCAGCAGGCATCTGCAGAAGGGTCACTGCTCCCTCAGGAGCCAATTGGAGGAGCTCCCCCCAATAGCCAAGTCCCCTGAGAAGGCCTGGAGCTACTATAACAGGTCCACAAATCCAATAATGCAGCAGGCATTGCCTGGAGCCTGTAGAATGCATTATTCGTGTGGGCATTTCTATTTTTCCAGAAGTACATGACAATGTGGTAGTTAATAAAATAAGCATTCAATTTAAAGTGTAATTAAGTTCATAGTCTCATCTTAATATATTTGCTTTAAAAGGGTTACTAAGAATGCAGCTAGATCACATGGGGCATGGGGGGATCCATAAAATCATTTGTCCTTGGAAGAGGACCCCCTAGTCCGGAAGTCTGGACCCCTCTCACAAAGGGGAAAGAAAACAGCCTTGAGCTTGAGGTGAAGCTGAGTCCAAATACTGCCATCAACACCAAGCAAGACTGTCCATTTTTTGGAACCTTATTTCTTCTCTTCTGTTAATGGGATTTCAATGAATGCCATTTCATAAGGCTGTAGTAAGGATGAAATGAAATTATAAATCTAAAACATCTATATAAGACTGGTCCATAAAAGGTGCTTAGAAAATGTTGCTATCCCTGATGGAATACTACATGGCAATGAGAAAGAATGAAATCTGGCCATGTGTAGCAACATGGATAGACCTTGAGGGTACTATGCTGAGAGAAATAAGTCAGGCAGAGAAGGACAAATATCATATGTTTGCACGTATAGGAGGATTAGGAGGAACTTAACGGAGGACCAAGGGGGAGAAGAAGGGGGAAATGGTGGGGGAAAGGGAGAGAGGCAAACCATGAGAGACTCTTGAATGCTGACAAAAACTGAGGACTGATGGGTGTGGGGGGAGAGGGGAGATGGGCATGGAGGAGGGCACTTGTGGGGCACTTGTGGGGATGAGCACTGGGTGTTATATGGAAACCAACTTGACAATAAACTATTTGTAAAAAAAAAAAAAGAAAGAAAGACAAGAAAGAAAGAAAGAAAATGTTACCATCCCTTCTCCTAGGATTGAGGAGAATAAAGCAGGTTGGAACTGAGAAGTCAGACGGAGGGATCAAGTGAGATAAAGTTGAAATGTCTCTACATTCTGCACCTGTGTCCTTGTGGCTTGGCCCAAGGTACGGGTCTGTGCAGGAAGAGGACTGAAATGGTGTGTATTTGATGCATAGAGGGTGCTAGGCAGGACACAGATCAAGCATGAGAGGCAAGGATGCAATCTGCTTCTTTGGATGACGACAAATCTAAGGAACCACCTGCCCATCAGCCTCACAGCCACCACCCCCAGCGGCAGAGACAGTAACCGTTTCATCACAGAATGACAACATCGACAATGCTGAAAATCTTTTCAACTAACAGGAAAGACAAAAGAAACTTTGTGGGTAGAAAACCCACACTTTTGTAGGCAGAGGGTAAATATTTTCCCATAGAAATCGTGGATATAAAAATAACTAAATAAACCCAGTGAAACTGTATTGTATTGAAGATGACACAGGAACGATGCCTGGCACTTGCATGGTACTTGACCGTTTTCAAGTTATTTTCACATTATTTCCTTTAACTCTAATGAAAACCCATGACCTATGCAGTATAGACATTATTATCCCCTACTGGCAGATGAGAAAACAGAGGCTCAGACTGAATAAAGTGTCTTGTCTAAGGTCATGCAGTTAGGAAGGAGGAAGGTGGGCCCAGATCCCAAATCTCCTAAATCTCAGGCTCTGCTGTGTTGCCTGGAGACTGGGGGGTTTGGAGACCATATAATCAGGAGTGAGCATGCTCCATTCTATCCTTAGAAGCTTGAAGGGACCATGTTTGTCCCATGAGTAAGACGGAAAGCCGGAACAAGACATATTAGTTAAACGGTGGTATCTGTATGCTTTGGCAAAATAGAGATTTTGTGGTAATTGGTAAATTAAGAGAAAAGACTATTCCAATTACTGGCCAAATGTATAATGATACTATTAGGTCTGTTACTTTACTTGAAGCTAATCCACCGAGTATCACTCTCTCAGGACCCACTACCTATTGGCTGTGAAATAGCAGGTCTCTGCCCCCCACCCATATCTTCCAAAGTCTACACTTTCTGATAGTTCTCTTACCAGCTCTGCTCCCTTCCAAACTGCAGACCATGGGAAGTTCCTTCTTGCCATCAGGGCAGATGCTGTGAGAGTAGCTTGAGGCAGTAAAGGACATACAGGATTTTCTCTGTCTAGTGTATGCCATGAAGATCTAATTCAATTGAAAGGGGACTTTATGCTTAAACTCATGTCATTGCTACCATGTAAACCCTAAACATTCGAAAGGGTCTCCACATTTGCAAATATCATTCTAGGATATTGCTTCTCTCACAAAATGAAATAAGACATAACTAAAAGACTTAAGCGACCCCTTCAAATGCTTAATGACTCTATAAACAAAGTACTAAAGTCTTTCAGCATGCTAATTAAAATACATTTCTCTTGAGCTGTATTTCTGTTAAGAATCATGTATTTCCTGAGCATATATTCACATCAAAGGTCAATGTCTTCTCAACTTTACTCAAGCTTTGTCTTTTTGCTGATAAGCAACTCTGGCAGAGGCAAGAGTATTCTTTACACAGTTTTAAGAATCACTCCTGCTTTGGAAAACAACCTAGATTTGGTTATTGCTTTATCGATGAAGAGTCTCCCCAAAGCCAACATGGTGCTGTCTTCTGATATCCACTTTCTGAGTAAGACCAGTCAGTTTTACACATCTCTCCTTCCCTCCTCTCTTCTACTGGATGGTTCTCTTTTCTGGGATACTTTGAATTAGGAAAGTGACAGGAGTCGCCATGTGACTTCAAGCAGAGAATTTAGAAGTTGTGTTGGGATGGTCAAGTTCACCTGCTTCATGACCATCCTTCAAGGAGTGGGCTTCAGATTCTTACCTCAGAAAAAGTACATGTGACTACATGTTTTGGACCTTCTGAGTTCCTTGGCAATGTTAAATTCATTGACACTTGAGTTCTTCTGAATTTATGTTTTTGCTTTTAAAGTTCCAGTGTTAACATATACTTGTTTTAATGATTTCAGGTTAATATTTTGGTCTTATACACATTTTTCTGAAGGCTCATTTGATCTCACTATGTTTGGCTTAAACTATTTTCTGCCTATAGAAATCTATTTTCTCTGTGCATCAGCCAAGAGGCTGGATACTGCTGCATCTTACAGACAAGTTGGTGATTTAGTACCACCTAACAAAGTGCCTGACAAACAGAGTAGATACACGATAAGTGTCATTAATGACCGACAGCCTTTCATAATAGTTTAGAAATATTGAGATGATTTGGTATATATTCAAGTCAAGAATCTCCAATCTTAAACCCCAATTCTTCATTCTGAATTACCGAGGAATCCCCTAATCAAACCACCAACAGGTATTGAGAAAACAATCTTCAGTGTCATTCACTTCATGTCTCAGGCAATGACAAAATTATTAACCAAATAGCTTTAAACCTCTAATTTATAGATGTCATGGCTAACCATGAACATGGTTACTGAAGATAATAAGCACAATTATTAAGTTGAATGAGTGGCGAAGCACAAATTTTTGTTGTTGCAAGTAACAGAAACCCAACAAACTAGCTTAAGTTAAAAAAAGATGAAGAAGGTGGGGTAGGTACCTAGTAGTTTTCATACATAGAGGACCTCACTCTCATGAAGATTCTCTCTTCCTATCTCTTGTCTCTCAGTGTCTCTGCCCATCTTCCCCCCTTGCTTCTCCTGTGGACAAGCTCTTTCCACATACAGATCACCTCTGCCTTGGCACTCCCAGAAAAGGGAGAACGCCTTTGTCTCTCATACAACAGTCAGAGAGAAGGACTCCAACTGGTCCTGTTTGAGTCTCATGCCCATTCCTTGAATCAAACACAGCTGACAACAGGAAAAGATACTGTGATTGGCCAGGCTTGGGTCATGTGATTACTCCTTTCACCTTATTTCCAGAAGTATCATGGAAAACTTTGGAATGCAGAAAAAGATTATTACCATGGTCCATTACACTAAACTATCCAACAAAAGTAATCTTAGTAATAATGTAGGAAGTTCAGATATCTTGTGATTTAATATCTGTGACTGTATATACTGCATCAAGCACTATTCTAAGTAGAAACAGACATATGAATGGGTAGAAAAACACTTCTTGCCCATGCATAATTTGTCTAAAATATCAGAGGAAAAAAATACGTCTTTAACAATCAAATCCTATTGTCTGTGAATGCTGCCAGTAGCAATTTTATCTTTTGACTTACAGAATTGAAGCTGAAGATTAACCAGATGACCTCTAAAGTTCCTTCTAGTCTATGAATCTACAAACCCTCCCTTAGAATCAAAATACCTCTGGAAGAATAGTATACCAAGCTATTACTTTACTGAACAGTGTCATGGGCTAAACTGTATCTTCCCCAAATTTATATGTTGAAGTCCTAACATTTAGTACCTCAGAATATAATCCTACTTGGAGATAGAGTCTTTAAAGATTAAGATTAAATCAGGTCATTTGGGTATGTTCTAATCCAACATGACCAGTATCTTTACAGGAAGAGATTAGGACAAAGATACATGTGGAGGGAAGACCATGTGAGGACTCCAGGAGAACGTGGACATCTACAAACCAAGGAGAGAAGCATCAGAAAAATCCAACCCTGTCAACCCCTTCCTCTCAGACTTCTAGCCTTTTCAACTGTGAGAAAATAAATTACTGTTGTTTAAGCCATCGGATCTGTGGTACCTTGTTATTAGCAAACAACACACACAGAATTTCAAAGAGAGCTGAAGTGCAGTTGAGACAAATTTGATATGTGGGATGCGGAGAACAAGAGGTTCTTTTAAAAGTAGAATTCCCTCTAAGATTCAGGGGCCAGTACTAGTGACTTAATTAACTGAGATGTGCTGGTAAAGATGTGATAAAATAGTTAAGAAGTTAAGCGAAGAAAGGAGACAGAAGTGCATGACAGACTTTACCCTCTTTGAAAGCTTGGCAGGGCTAAGCATAAAGTGATTCTATCAGGACAGGACATTGTGGATGGCCAGGCCAAAGGCCACATACACATACCCAACCTTGTGAGCCTGTGGGGAGCCTGTCTCTTATATGACTTCAGGCTTGCCTGGGCTCCTAATGTGTATCTCCACCGAGAATTTTAGAGTTCTCGGCATCTGCCATGACCCTTGGCTTTGAGAGCCAAATGCCTGCTCTACCTGGATCAAAGGCCCATCAACACAAGCTCTTGGCTATCATCACTCTTATTTATGATGCTCACTGTCAGAGCTTCCTGCTTGAGCCAAGCCTGTGTTTGTTAGGCCTGCCTTTCTCATATGACAGGCCAGTCTAGTAGTCCAGACCGGGGTGACATCTGAACCTTGTCATTACAGTATTCATGCCTACCAGTCTTCTACCTCCCCTCCCCTTATCACTCTCCCACTAGGGACTCATGCCCCTATGTCACACCAGACTTCACTATAATGGAAATCCTGTTCCTGGCCTCCCTCCTAACCCACCCTGAAGGATTTGCCTGGATTCTGTACCTGCAGTACCCTGGCTCATTAATCATTCTGCTATTCTTGCCTTAGCTCTGACTTTTGCCCTCTAGTAAATTGCCCAGGCACTGAGGGATTCTAGGAATCAGAACTCAGGACCCACCATGCTGTGCTGCTGGGGCCATATTAAAATTCAACCACAAAGCACAAAGCACATTTGGAAAAACACATCCCTTCTTCGGAAACAGCCAACATAGCATACCCACTACACAAAAACCTGACACCAAAGGGAAAATATTTTTGTGAAATAGAGTGATTGCTAAATGAACAGGATTTGTGAAAATCACATCTATTATATAGGACTTCTCAGTTCATAAGTCTCATAATATCAGATCATCATATTGGCAAGGCAGTGCTTGTAACGCTGTTAGGATGAAATCTGGAAATTGCTTCGTTATTGAATATTACAAATGATATTTGCCAACAGGGGATTTTTGCTTGTGTGTGCATTCAAATAAAATTTCTGGCCACCATTGTTCATAGCCCAAACATATTAATGTCTCCATATAACAAATTTCAAAGAAGACAAATGAAATATTTAAATAACCCAAGCATTGTGGACCCATTGAATACTGCATTTTACCTTTATGTTCTTTTTTTTTTTTATCACCCGCAGACATTTAAAAAAAAAAAAAAAGCCTGATAACGTCAAAAGATGAGAAAGGCTAAATTCAGGGAAATAAAGGAACCATAAATCAGGAAAACTTTGGAGCTGCTAGAAAGACACTTTAATTTTGTAGACAAAAGACTGCATTAAGGAGGAATAATGCAATAATCAAAGGTGAACGAATCTCTATTGTCTGGCGTCTTTCTCTGTGGGAATTTTCCCACCCCTGACAGCTGTAAAGGGGGGAGGAGTGCAGACTGTGGCTGCGCCTTTATTCTCTCTCCCGGTTGCTCCCCAGCCCCTCCTCTTCTCCGTCAATAAATGTCTGCAATCATATTCTTGAGCTCCTGTGTGATTTCAAGGTTCATCTCTTCCATGCAGCTCAAACACTAATTATCCCAGCTGTAATTAGTAAGATAATTAAATACTGGCTCACTCATCTACCTTGGGTCGGGTCATGATTCTCCCAGAAGACCTTGAGCAGTTCCTCAAAGCTGATGCGTTCTGGCTGGTACACCACTCGGACTACTTCTGCATGGCCAGTTTTTCCTTGAAAGAAACAGAACATACAACCAAAATTTACTGACAACACCAATTTGCTACAAGTTACTCGTTTCCAAAAAACCACCAGACAAAAGCTAAAATTCTTCCCTCCTCCTAAGGAAGGGAGGGAGTGTAACTGTATGTTAGCGAATGCTTTCATAGTAAGTCTGTCACTAGTTCTTTTTCCATAAGAGCACACAGTTGTCCTCTGGCAAGCTTCCTGAGGATGATGACTTCCCGTCATTGTGCTCTAATTATTTTTTTAATTTCATGAGAAAACAAACTTGGGTTTTCTTTCTTTCTTTCTTTTTTAATCTCACTCTTATGAAACCTTAGGCATCCAACCTGACATAGTGCTCAGGGTTTGAAACTCCATGAGGGGGATGAGCCAATTTATTTTTATCATCACCACACTGTGCTATATGTAGTAAGCATAGCTGCACGAACAGAGTGAGATGGTGCCAGATCAAGAAACCTGTAACAAGCAGGCTTATATTGCATCAGATAAATTCGTTAATGGAGGGACATATTTGCTGTGCTGTTAACACAGAGGCATGGGTCAGGTTCACATACCCAGCGGGGTGGTAAGTGTTTTCTCAGTCTAATTTGTCTCTGCAGTAAACAACCGCTGCAGCAAATGTGTCTGTGTTAGCAGGCCCGTTCTCAGAGGTGGTCCCCAAGGTTCTGTAGATCAGGGAAGTGGGTATTTGTAGAAGCATTTGTACCTATGGAATTCATGCCCTGCCTTATTTTACAGTGTTAGAGTGTAGTAAGAAATAGAACCCTCCATACATATCATTTCTATATTTAAATGTATTTTCCATCTCCTTCGAATCACCTTATATGTAGTAAAGAATTTAGCCTTGCCTTTAAATCAGAATTTAATCTGGCCTTTGTGTTGGCCTCTGGAAGGTAATTTATGTCCTATCTAATAGGAATGTCCTTCTTTAAAGTGCTGCCAGCCGCACCAACAGTTGTAGGGTGGAAGCTGGCCGCTCTGAATCTTAGGGTAGGGTTGGCCATACCCAACAGTGTTAGGTTCAGGGCTGGCCATGCCAGAAAGACCAACCTTGTGCTGAGAGTGGGGTCTTTGGGTAACACACAGCATTAGCTGACTCGAAGACGGAATTCAACCTTGTGGGCAATCAATGAATCACACCTGCGTAATGAAGCCCCAATAACAACTCTGGACATCAAAGCATGGGTGAGCTTCCTGGTTGGCGATACTCTTTGTATATTGTCACGCATGGATGCCAGGAGGGTAATACATCCTGACTGAGTGGAAGACAACACAGAAACTTTGCACTGGAACCCTTCTAGACCCTGCTCTATGCATCTCCTCCTTTGGCTGGTTATGATCCGTACCCTTCCCCTGCCCTACTGTAACTCTGAGAACTGTTCTCAGTGAGTTCTTTGAGTCATAACAAATTATCAGACCTCACAGTGGTCCAGGAATCCCTTGAACCTTCGACTTAGTTTGCAAAAATGTTTGCCCATAGGTTGGTAATCTCACCTTAATTCTCAACCATTTTACCTTTGGAAAACTGAGATACACAGAAGCTAGCTTTGCCAAAGTTCATAAACTAGTTCAAACTAGTCAATTTCTGGACCATACTCTAAAAACCTTCTGGTGTTTTATCCAGGATTCTGACCAATAAACAAAGCAAAGAGAGCAAAGTGAACATGAATCCAAAAAACAGAAAATAAAATCTATGCATTATCTTTAACCTTTTTTAATATTTAAGTTTATTTCTGATGGCAGAAATAAAAATTTGCAAACAATACGAAGCTTAGAAAATGTGCAGAATATAAAAAATAATACAAAAGTCATGTGTTATATTCAGACCACATAAGTACTATCAACATTTAAAATCAATTTTTTTAACATTTATTTATTTCTGAGAGGCAGAGCATGAGCGGGAAAGGGGCAAAGAGAGAGGAAGACACAGAATCTGAAGTAGGCTCCAGGCTCTGAGCTGTCAACACAAAGCCCAATGTGGGGCTTGAACTCAAAAACTATGAGATCATGACCTGGGCTGAAGTTGGACACTTAACCAACAGAGCCACGTAGGTGCCCCAGTCCTAGCAACATTTTCTACACAACTCTTTTGGATGTGTACCAGATACACACAAGTGCACGTGTGCTCATACACACACACCACCACCACCACCACCACCACCACCACCACCACCACCACCACCACCCCATGCACAATTTGCTTTATTGTAATGATGGCATCATGCTTTTCTTCCACTTACCAGAATATTGTATGTTCCCATATCACTAAAATTTTTAGAAAAAGCTACTTATAATGACTATATAACACTCCAAAGATGGTTGTACTATTACCCAACCATTCCCTGTCATTGAGGGTTTAGATTGAATCCTATTTTCTTTTTTTTAAATTTTTTAAAATGTTTTACTTATTTATTTTTGAGAAAGAGAGATAGAGACAGCATGAACAGGAGAGGGTCAGAGAGAGAGGGAGACACAGAATCCGAAACAGGCTCCAGGCTCTGAGCTAGCTGTCAGCACAGAGCCTGATGTGGGGTTCAAAACCATGAACCGTGAGATCATGACCTGAGCCAAAGTTGGATGCTTAACCAACTGAGCCACGAAGGCACCCCTGAATCCTATTCTCGTCTGTCAACATAAATATCTTTCCACATTTTCGAGACTGCCTCAACTGTAGTTATATAAGTAGAATTTTTAAACCAATACTTATAAACATTTTTAAGTTTCTTGATATCTAGTGCTTAATGCTATTCAGTAAAGCTGACCCAATTTTCTCTCCCTATTGGCAGTATATTTCAAGGCCAGTCTCAGTCACTATTATAATGTTTTTAACTCTTATCAATTTATAGCTAGGCAATAGTATCCTGTCATTTTATTTCCAAAGAGTTTAATTATTAGTAAAAAAAAAAGTCATGTTTATTAATAATTTTAATTTATTTGCTCTAATTTTGGTAATATCCTTTTTATATTGGGTTATATTTTTATTTTTCTTATTACTTTTTAAAAATACATTTAGGGGCACCTCAGTGGCTCAGTCAGTTGAGCGTCCAACTTCGGCTCTGGTTGTGATTTTGCAGGCAGTTCGTGGATTTGAGCCCGCACACTGGGCTCTCTGCTGTCAGTGCAGAGACTACTTTAGATCCTCTGTCCCCCTCTCTCTGCCCTTCTCTTCCTTGTGCTCTTCACTCTCTCTCAAAAATAAATAAACATTTAAAAATAAATAAATTAAAAAAATATATTTATATTTTAAATGAACTGGTCATTTTACATAATTTTAATTCAAATACTACAGTCATGTATGTAAGCAATCAAACAGATTTTATATTAACAATTATGAAAAGAATTATGGGAGAATTTATGGGAAGAAGATACATAAAGTATAATGATCATGTTATTGTAAAATGCTTTTGATTCTACTTTAAAATCTTATTATTTTGTATTTTAAAATGTTTACATGAATGATTTAATTACATAAGAATTAAACTCTCTAAATATTAAAAATAGTGGGGTGCCTGGGTGGCTCAGTTGGTTAAGTGTTTGACTTCACCTCAGGTCATGATCTCATGGTTCGTGAGTTCAAGCCCTGAGTCCGGCTCTGTGCTGACAATTGGAGCATGGAGCCTGCTTCAGATTCTGTGACTCCCTCTCTCTCTGAGTCCCTCTCTCTGCCCCTCCCCTGCTCACACTCCGCCTCTCTCTCTCAAAAATAAACATGAAAAAAAATTTTTTAAATAATAAATATTAAAAATAGCAACAATGTGTAACAAGCATGACAAATGTATTTGGTAACAAAAGCACAGAAAACCACACTAGAAATACAGGCAAAAAATTTAAACAGGCAGTGCATATAGGAAGAAATAAATGTAAATAAAGATTGAAAAATGCTCAACATTTTTAGCGATAAAAGTAAATAAAGGAACATGAACATATCATCTCTCATTACATTTTGTAAAGCCACTTAAAAGCATACCTAGTGCTGATGAGGAGGCTATGAAACTGGCATCTTTACTTGGGTGGTGACAGTATAAATGACCGACCACCACAGACATATGTATCAAGAGCCACAAAGATTAACTCACCTCCACTAAGTGATAGAGAAAATCTATCTCAAAGACACAACCCCAAATAATGGAAAAGATACGAACATGCAAAAAAAAAAAAAATCATTTCATCATTACTACAATGGTGGAGTACTATAAGAAATCCAAAAGTCAAGGGGCGCCTGGGTGGCTTAGTCGGTTAAGCGTCCGACTTTCGCTTAGGTCATGATCTCGCGGTTCGTGGTTTCGAGCCCCGCGTCGGGCTCTGTGCTGACTGCCAGCTCAGAGCCTGGAGCCTGTTTCAGTCTGTGACTCCCTCTCTCTCTGACCCTCCCCTGCTCACGCTGTCTCTCTCTCTCTCCTAGAAATAAATAAAATATTAAAAAAAAAAAAAAAGAAATCCAAAAGTCAAATAAAAAAAGAAACCAATTGGGGCACCTGGGTGACTCAGTCGGTTAAGAGTCCAGTTTCAGCTCAGGTCATGATCCTGTGGTTCATGAGTTTGAGCCCTGCATCAGGCTCTGGGCTGACAACTCAGAATCTGGAGCCTGCTTCAGATTCTGGGTCTCCCTCTCTCTCTGCCCCTCTCCTGCTCTCTCTCTCTCTCTCTCTAAAATAAATACAATTTTAAAAATTTTTTAAAAAGAAACCAATTATGGTATAACCTCATGATGAAGTATCATGTGACCATTAAAATACAATGTCTTAACCCTAGTAAAAAATGTTACCATTCACCGAAGTCTGATAAAACGGCAAGCACTTTATCTATTCAACATTCTTGAATGCTCATAACAAATTTTTTCCAAATTTTTTCTTATTGTGAAAAATACACATAACAAACTTTACCGTCTTAACCATCTTTTATGTGCACAGTTTGGTGGCACGATGCACATTAGCATTGTTGTGCTATTGCCACCATCCATCTCCAGAACTTCTTTCATCTTGCAAGCCTGAAACTGTATCCATCAAACACTAACTCCTCATTTTTTTCCTACCCACAACCTCTGGCCAACCACCATTCCACTTCTGTTTCTGTGACTTTGACCACTCTAGATACTTCAGAAAAGTGCAACTGTTACTTAGCATAACGTCCTCGAGGTTCACCCATGTTGTAGCATGTGTCAGAATTTCCTACCTTTTTTTTTTTAAATGTTTTTATTTATTTCTAGGAGAGAGAGAGAGAGAGAGACAGCGTGAGCAGGGAGGGTCAGAGAGAGAGGAGACACAGACTGAAACAGGCTCCAGGCTCTGAGCTGGCAGTCAGCACAGAGCCCGACGCGGGGCTCAAACCCACGAACCGTGAGATCATGACCTAAGCGAAAGTCGGATGCTTAACCGACTAAACCACCCAGGCGCCCCAACCTACCTTTTTAAGAATAAGTGATATTCCATTCCAAAATGAGGGATATGCCACATTTGATTTATCCATTCATTTGTCAATGGACATTTGGGTTGCTTTCCCCTTTTGGCTACTGTGAATAACACTGCTATAAACATGGGCATACAAATATTTCTCACAACAATTTTATAAGAGAGATGTGATCCCCATTTTAAAGGTGAGGCAACTAAGTCCTCTCTGTAACTTTTCTCACACAACATCCCACAGCCAGTGAGCACCAAGATCTAGTGAGGTGCCAGCCGGTAAAGATCTCATTCTATGCCCACAAGTGAGGCTCCTGACTGTAGACCGCTGAAGTCATCAAGTGGCAGCAAATGTCATAGAGGCAGTGGCCCACATGAGAAATCACAGCTGTGGGATAATTGACATCCAGGCTGTCAAGACTATTTTACAGGATTAGGCTCTTCTTTTATGGTAGGAATATGGGGTCAGGAAAGATTTCCACAAACACTTTCAGACATAATCTGAGCACGGACATTATTTGTAGAGAGGTTTAAAGAAGCTTGGCGGTTTAAAAGAAACTGCTACCATTAAAATTCAAGATCCATCTGCATTGACAAACAGTGGGGAGAAGCCTTCATCAAACTCACCTTTAAGTTTCTTTATTTTATTTCTCCAAAGTACAAGAGTCTGTGTAAAAATACACAGTGCAAATGATCAAAAGGATTAAGGGCTAGGAACCACTTACAGAAATGCCCATGCCTCCAGGAACTCACCAATGTGCTAGGCTAATTTGATACCCGGGACCAATCTGCAAATACTCTCTGGTGCTTCCAGAGATAAAAGGCTATATCTTAAAAATACTTTGAGCTGTTTCTGCATATAACATCGTGCAAATAGCATGATAGATGTGATATGCAAACATGCTTGTTACCAATGTACAGCAGCATTAGAAGGGTTTTAACACTGTTGTTCAAAAATATCTTGAAATGAAAAGGACTAATATCTTCTCTGAGCACTTCCCAGTGTTGCCTTATCACATGACCCCAAAGAAAGGTCATGAATGCAGAGAGGTAGGTTATGGGCAGTCATTCCTTATAAGACAAAGATTCTAGAAGAAACATAAAGGCATGTTCAGCGAGTAGGGGTGGGGGGGAGGGCTGAAAAATCAGGCACTCCACTAGAGCTTTGTGGAAGCCTAGTGAACCAGGTGTTTTAAAGGAGAACCCCAAGATAAATTAGCCTATCTTTAAAGCCGTATGTCATGGTTTTCCATCCCATGGGAAAAACATTATCTTCAACTCTTCCAGGTTCATGTGATTAGTTTTTGCTATACTCAAGCTAGTAAGAAGGGAGGAGAGAGTAAGACAGTGGTCTGCCCAGTAGATGAAAACAGGAGACAGGTCAGAAGCTGGTGAGATGCAAGGGCAGGGGGAGCGTAGCAGAGGGTAGTGCTGTGTGCACGTGAGAAGCGCCCACTCAGGTGCCACACACTGCCTGGGCTGCCATCCTGGGTCAGCCCCTCAGCAACTGTCTAACCTCGGCATGGCCAGGGAGAGAAGAAAAGGGTGGTTCAAATCAGAGTTCCCTGCCATATGAGCCATGCCTTCCCTAGGGGGTCCACACTCATTTTGGAAGGCCCTTTATCTATTGAGTTGCTTCATCTACTTGGGGAAACTTGCCCCAGTTTCCTCATCTGCAAAATGTGGAATTAGAACAGTGCCTGGCACTTAGGATAGAAGTCTCTCTAATTCTCTATGTCTTATTATCGAAAGTTATATTATTATAATTATTCTCTACTCAGCTGGGGTGGAAGGGGAAAACACTGGAATTAAAGTCACAAGAAGTAATTTAGACCATAGGTCTAACAAGTAGTTTGACACTTTTTTGACTGTGATCCCATGTCTTCTTTATTGGATGGAAAAAAAATAACCTCTGTGACAGAAGACTCATCAGGATTTAATGAGGTCTCATATGCGGGAAAGTACTGGGGAAGAGTAAAGCTCTCTATACATAAATAAGAGATTTCTATTGTTATTTACCTTTTGTGTTTTCTTAAACGGGACGCCTTCCCCATAAGAGACTAAATCACAGGAGAAAACACATGATATAAGGAAGCGTCCAGTTCATCAAACTAAATTTATCTCTGTAAGTGTCTAATTCTGATTTTATTCATGCATTCATTCTTGAAATATCAGCAAAGTATCCACACCTACTCAATCAGGTACTGAGGTGAGGTCCCAGACGACACATTCTGGCCCCAATGGGAACTGTAGTCAGGCCTTCATCCACACCAGGCAAGGAACCAGATTCCCACACTTCTGAGGAACTGTGATGAATCAAGTGTGATTCCTCACTTTAGAATCAGAACTAAAAGACAGGGGTTTAATGAGAGAGTTCTTAATTCAGGTAAAAAGAAGCCTCCGGAAGCAGTTTGGAATCTCACCTCCCTGGAGATTCTGTTTCCTACTATGTCATGATAGCTGTCAACAACTTCTTTTGGACAAGAACCTTTGTGCATCAGAGTCCGTGGTACTCAGGAGACAGTGAAGAGCCACCTGGACTGAGAAGAGCTGAAGGCCCCTGACTGTCCCCAGGACAGAATATGTGAGGCCACCTCTATCAGGTGAAAGCCAAACAGCTGCAGGCCAGCAGGCGGCAGTCGCGAGTGGTGAGAATCACACAGCTGGTGTGATAAGCCAGTGAGTGGAGTTCTATTCCGAATTCTAGGCAGAAATGGGAGAAATGCCCACAGCATGAGCAAATATCATGCAGAGAAGATTTCCATAAGGAGAATGAGCAGGACCGTCTGCCAAGGGCAGCTTGAGCCTGTGAGGAGCTCCTGGGTGTGGCATCTGGCCTGAGCAAAAGGGGCTCCAAAGGCAAGCCGAGCAGCCCAGACCTGTATGATTTATGTGGATTCCCAGGTCCCAGGGTGCAAAGAACAGCCTGGGAGAGCAGAGCTCCTGGCCCTTGGGAAAGGGCTTGGCAAAGACAGAGAGGAGGAAAGCAAAGGGAGGTGAAAAGGCAACAGGGAAAGGAGGCTGCAGACAAGATCTGTGCACATGGTTCCTGCTCCCAGTGTTGGGGCTCCTGGGACTGTTTGCTGAGGCTGTGGGGAGGGTCAGGGAAGGGGTCGTCCACCTCGTCCCCCGGCAGACAGGACAGCCACGTGGGTACCCCCTGCATCAAGCAGGGCTTCCGCTGTATCTGCAAGGCAATGAGAGACCTCGGGGCCCGCTCATTCCTCTCCCCATGTTGTGATCCAGCCATGGCCACACAACACAGTCAACAGCATTCCTGTCTAGACCCAGACTGCTGGGCACCACTCAGCTCAAGGAAGCACGCAGCGGTGTGCTTCCTGGGCTTGCCTCATGGCCACTTAGCAGCGGTGTGATCTTGACCAAGCTCTTTCCTCACTAGGCTTTCGTTTCTTTATCTGTGAAATGAGGATATTCATAATACACCTCAGGGACTACTGTGAGGACTAGTTTGGTAATCCACAGGAAGCATTTAGAAGAATGTGGCCCATCACACACATGAAAGCCCACCCAATATTAGCTTTATTCATAACAGTATGGTTAGTATTGTTATTTTTACTATTGCCACTGTTATTTCATAATTGCAGGGCGGGGGGGTGGGGAAGGTCTGGGAATCCGTATTTTTACAAGATTCCCCAGGTGATTCTTAATAGTAACTAAAGTGTAAAAACCACTCACCTTGAGCCTGGTGCACCCCTAAAGCCACCAGCCGCCAACCTCCACTCTCCTGAATCTCAGTGCTCACTATCTTAGTTATCAGGAGGTGCATGGGAGTCCCATAGGCCTTAAGGAAGGCAGGCAGGCTGGATGGGAATGAGTGGGGAGGGAAGGAGAGAGGGAGGGAGGGAGGGAGAGCACAGAGGAAAGCAGGAAGGATATTAACCCTATTAAAAAAAAATAAACTAGAGGCACCTGGGTGGCTCAGTAGGTTAAGTGTCCAACTCTTGATTTTAGCTCAAGTCAGGATCTCATGGTGGTGAGATCAAGCCCTGCGTTGGGTTCTGTGTTGAACATGGAGTCTGCTTGGGATTCTCTCTCTCTCTGCTCTTCTCCCCTGCTAGCACTGTTTTTCCCTCTCTCTCAAATACAAAAAGTAAATAAATATAAATATACATTAAAAAAATAAACTGAAGCATATTGGACATCCTAAGTGTTTATCTGAGCAAACATCTGTGTAAAATAGGGTGGTGACAAACAGGAAGTGGTTAAGAACACTCCAAAGACAGGAGGTGGGGAGAAACCTATATAGAGAGATTGTGGAAGCAAGTAAAGGAAATGATTTGACTGGCTAAAGCTGTTAGTTGGCTGTTTGTGATTGGCTGTTCTTAGCATTTTGGTTTCATAACCTTGAGGTACTTACAGGACTAGACTGTGATTTGGTTATGTGGGTGCCACACTATTAGAACCACCTCAGTCTATGGCCGCCTTGTTTAATTAACTTAACACCCTTTACAAAGATCTGTGGAATGAATGAGGAGGGGAAGGGTGAAAGGAGAATACATTTAATAAATGTAGCATTTATTAAACCCCACACATTGCTCTAAACTCTTGATATGAATTCATGAAGTTAACACTCACAAAAATCCTGAGATAAGTAATACCCACTTTTTGGAGGAGGAAACTAAGATGCAAAGAGGTAAAAGAACCCAAAGTCATACAAAGATTAAGTGGCAGAGACTGGTCTTGGGCCCAGCATGACACGGCTCACAGATAGACTGGAGGGCAGTGTGGTAGAGTGCGTTTGTGAACAGGCAACATCCTTATCAAGACATCAGATACAAGAGAAAGGAAATGGTCATTATGGACAGAAAAAGTCAGGGGTGCTTCATGGAAGGGGGCAGTGCATCCAGGCCATGGCCACGGTCATAAACAAAAGCAGGAATTCAAAAAGGACAGGCAAAGAGACAGGGAGCTCTTCTTTTCTGCTGCACCACCACTGAACTGCTATCAAACGCTGTAACTGGAAAAGCCTCTTAGTGGCTCACCCTCCGAGCTCCCCCTCTTCAGCCCAACATAACCACAAACCCCCCTGCATTTGGACACAGTACTTCATATTTGCAAAGTGCTTCTGGCTCCACAAATTCATTTTAGTATCACAGCCACCTTCCCAGTGCAATTAGCAAGGTTAATACTATTATGTCCATTTTACTAATAAGAAAGCCAAGGCTTGAAGAGACTGAAGAACTTGTTGAAGTCTCAGAGCTTGTAAGCGACTGAGACAACCGAGAATTTGACCACTGTCGATGTGCTCCACTCCCTCAGTTGCTTCTCCCACAACTGTCCTCTGCCCAGGGGCCTACAGGAGCCCTTCCTGGCCACCAGGCCTCTCCATGTCTCCAATCTCTTTTCCCCACACCCTCTCCCTGATCCAGAGAGTTCATATCCCCATCCCCACCCCTTGCTGCTATAATCCCCCAGCCTGCATTGCTCTCCCTCCAGCCATCTGAAATCAAAGCCCTCCCCTACTCTCAAGGTCCCCTTAGGTGCTGCTTCTTCCAGGAAGCCCTCCCTGAGTATAGGACCTGGACAAGAAGCATGATGTAGGGGAAAAAGCACAATCAGTGGGCTCCAATGGGATCTGCTCTGCTCAGATCCAGGCTGGCTGACTGAGTCAGGTGCCCTGAGGTCTCTCACCAGATCACTGTGATGAAAAGAGATGGTGTATGTAGACGATGTAGCAGGTATTTCCATAGGGGGGTACTCAGAAAATGATTTTTGTCTTCTAAACATCACTGATCCAGTCTCCTTCTTCCACCTGGAATCAGTCCCTCACATTGTAACACTTGAGTCCTGACTGTTTCAAGCGCTGGCTTGGTGTTTCATGTACACAGAGTTCTCCTTGGGAAAACGAACCATGACATTGGTTCTTCTCTGTCATCCCCCAGGACTGGGAACATGATCTGATATTAATAAATACACACAGACTGGAGGATCCTTTGTGCTGATGTTTTTTTCTACCACTTGCCTAGCCTTCATCTGGATGAGTGTCCACACTGGCCCCAGCACTGCTCACCTGCCCAAGGATCAGTCTCCTAAATGGGATTATATATAAATGCTCTGCCCTGCCTCTCTGTCCCTAACTGCTGAATTCTATGTAAAACTCACCATACCGACCCAGAGAAAGGTATTAGATACAACTAACATAACTTAACTACGTTACTGTATGGGTCAATATAATGTTTTATTTACTCACTAAATTCATAAGTATTTACTGAATGCCTACTCAGTTCCAGGCACTTCACTAAGTGCCGGGGATTCAATGGGGACAGATGCTAATAAGGCAACAACAAAAACTCTGGCAGCCTGGGTTCTGCCAACAGTCGGGGTCCAGGTTCTTTAAACTCCTCTTTAAAGAAAAAGACCTGACCTATTTTGTTTATCCTACAGGGAAGATGGCAGGGAGAAGTTAGCTATAGTTATTTTTTTTCATTAAATAATAACCATTTTCCAACTCCCCTCATCTTTCCCAGCCAACAAGACCCATCCAAACTGTTAAACCAAATCAAAGAGCACAGAAAAAGATCCAGGTGTTTGAAGGGAAGGGGGGAGCACTGGATGACTAGTACCTCCCTCTTCCCATACAAGATTCAAAACACTCCTTCCCTCTTGCTAATTAACTACAAAGAGGTAAGATGTCAGCTCAGTTTCATCTCCAGCTCCTGCAGATAGAAAATGTGATTTCCAACAATGTACTCATTATAAAAAAAAATCCTAATACATCAAAATTGGGTGCCCTGTGGAGTTCATTATAGGATTTGAGGAGTGTCTATACTGTCATTTCATCTTTGCTTTTTTTCTTTTGTCTCATCAGTCACTTAAAGTGTCCAAAGAGAAATGTAAGCTTTAAAAAGCATCCTATTGATTGAAAAGTGGGAAAAAAAATCCTATTGGAACAACTGTGATTTTTTTTCCAGCCCACCATGGGGAGACATAGTGGGGAATTCATAATCCTCTGGCGTGTATGTAATACAGGCACATTCTTCAGAGATTATTCTCTCAGAGGAATGCTATAAACATGGTTGAGTACTTGCTATGAAAATTCCTGAAGAAAGCAATAAACTACAACTCTTCACTTCTTTGTGGTGCTGGAGGTTTCTCACAGAGACAAAGCTAACTAGTGAGTAACCAATCTAGGAGTGAGCAGCTGACTAGTTTCTGTATCCAACATGCTGATTATAGAGGCTGACCTTCACATGCTTTGAGGTGTTTTTTGCCAGAACATGAAATATATGAAAGGCACTTGTAGTTGGGTTGATCAAAGTCCATTTCCTAGACCAGCACCTACTCCCAGCTTACTATGAGGGGGACAAGCATTATGAGATACTGGTAAAACTAACCTGCCAACAAGGGATCATAGTACTCTCATAGCCAAGGGAACAAACTTTTATTAAGGGGACTGATTAATACTTAAAAGAATATACTAAGAAACTATGACTTCTCAATGCTGGCAAATGACACCGAGTCCAAAATGAGGTCTGCTTGTACCTTGTTATCAGTGGGTTACACAAGAAGAGGGGTTCATGACCCTCTGCCTATGCCTTCTAATCACACTTTTTGAAGAATATTCTCATACCTTCCACTCTACCCCACACTGGAATTCTGACACAGGGGGTCTGGGGTCATGCCTAGGCATATGCATCTTCACAACGCTTGACAGGTGCTTCTGATGTGCAGTTGGGAAAGGGAACCATGAAATTAGGCATTTGATATATGCAGCTATACCAAGAGAGAGGAAACAAGACAGAAGATTTTTTTAAATAAAATACAGGATTATAAGATTCCTGAAAAAGATCATCCAGCCAGATGACACATTGTGTTTTACCCCACTGCAACATTCAGATGACCATTTCAAGTGGCAGGACACACACTACTTCACAAAGTATCCATGCTATTGTTGGACTGTCCCAATTGTTGGAAAGTTCTGCCTTTACTGAGTCAAGTCTACCTGCTTTTACTCACTGGTCCAGGTTATGCCTTTTGATGTCCAGTCACTCATCCATAATGATTCTTGAAAATGCTGAAAGCATAGGACATCATGGTACAATTAAATGGGCACTGCCTTTGGAATCAAAATCCCAATGTTGAGCATATATGATCTGCCAGGTAACCCACTTAAGTCCCCTTCCTCACAAGTTCCTCATCTGTAAAATGGGAATACTAAGACCTGTCCCTATCACTCTTTAAGTATAGTTGAGAGTGTTCAATCAATAACAGAGATAAAGGGAAAGCACTCTGGGGGCTTACAGGTAGTAATCAAGTCTATGATATCAGGGTTAGTGTCTCCACATACTATGGACGATGAACATGTCATGATGGAACTTCACTATGAAAAGCCAACAACTTCCAAACCACTAGGATCTGGGTTGATATAAACATGGACTGCTTTCCAAGCAAAGATGGGTTTCTCTGGGTAGGCTGCCAAGGGCATGCCTCCCCTAAAATACACATGCTCTGAATCCAAATGAAAAGACAGCTAGAGAACCCCTGCAATCATGAACTGAAAGGTCTTTAAAACCAAGTCAGGCTTTTTTTTTAATAGTCTTCAAAAACTATTCTCAACTCATAATAACATGGAGGAGAAAAGGCAACCCAGTTGAAGTTTGTCATTGCTAATACTGTGGCTGCTTATATGGAATTTCCAGAAGAGCTGCTTTAAGTCATACAAAGATAATAATTGCCTATGCATTTTGAACCTAAACCACATGACAATTGCTTTTTAAGTTCATGTGGTGGTCTCCCAACTTGAATGGTACATTCTTTGTAAATACCCTGCCCAGGAAAGATCTGTCAGGATTGTCCAAGCAGTGTGGCTCTGACTTATTTGTATGTCTACATTCATTAACAATAAATGTTTGTGTTTAGTTTAAATATTTTTGAGAAGAATAGAATTGCGAACCAAGCTTTCAGATTTATGCATAATAGCCCCACACTGAAATACTGTTGGTGGTCGGGGAAAAGTATTGGCTCTGTCTCATTTAAATAGCACCAAAGGCACCAGTTACGTTGTACAAAAAAATCAATCCCACAGCCTAATCTTGAAAGTGTATCAATAATATGAGTAATCAAAGCTTAATCTTAATGTTATAACTATGTAAATATCAAATAGAAACTCTCTAAAATATCTGTACAATACCAAACCAGCTGATTCTACACATTTAGTCATATACAGTCTTATTCAGGGATTCTTAATGGGGTGATATCACTCCCAGGGGGGAAAATTGATATCAAAATGTTGTGGCCTTTCAAAGGCCACAGGTTATAATCTAACATATAGTATATCTGTGATATTAAATTTTAATGGGGAATAGAGGGAGACTATTAGGAAAGAAATAGCTACAAAGGCTCCGAACGGTAGCTATAATTTTTTAAAGATTGAGCAACACTGATCTAATTAATTCAATTAATACATCAGTACAATCAAAATGGTGAAGCAATTTACCATAACTCCTGCCTCATGTTCTCTTCTGGATGGGGCTTATAATAGAACATGACTGTCAGAGGAAGGGTTCATTCAACAAGTACTTACTTACTGCACAGCTAGCCTGAACTCTGAGCACTCTTTTGGGTACAACTAATACAACAATGAATAAGACAGTTGTCAGCCTCAAGGAGCGCACAGTCCAGGAGGGAAGAGAAACATATAAATGGGAACGTACAGGATAAAGCAAGTGCTGTTTGAAGAGGACTGTGCTCAGAGTTCTATGGGAGCACACAGGAGGAGCACCAAGGTCAGCCTTGAAGAGTCAGGAAAGACTTCTCAGTGGAGCGTATAACTCCGATGCTCTTAATACTAACCTCTACCATAGCCAAACTTCACCCCTAGGCCTATCTCATTCTTGGCAACTTGCTAGATATCCAGGCAATCCAAAACACAAATTCTAAGGAGCATTTCCTTAGAATTCATGTCTTTGCCTGTAGTTATTTTAACCTATGAAGGGAAACAAGACCCTGAGCAAAAAATCCATCAGTCCAGGATACTAATAGCAGCCACACCATACTAGATGGGTATATGTCCCCAAAGGGGTCGTACAGTAACTAACACCAGAGGTTTGTTTATTTTTGAGACAGAGAGACAGAGCATGAGCTGGAGAAGGGCAGAGAGAGAGACACACACAGAATCTGAAACAGGCTCTAGGCTCTGAGCTGTCAGCACAGAGCCCAATGCAGGGCTTGAATTCACGGATGGTGAGATCATGACCTGAGCCAAAGTCAGATGCTTAACCGACTGAGCCACCCAGGCGCCCCGAGCACTGGATGTTTTGGACCTTGAGATAAGTAGTACTCAGTAAGTATAGGTTAATGATAACAATACTTTGGATTTATGTAATACTTTTATAGAGCACAAAATATTTTCATACGTATTAACTAAATCTTCATAGTAACTCCATGTATTATCACATCCATTTTATAGATGAGAAAACCAAGACTCAAGGAGGTCATATTATTTGAATTGAAGTCACTCAGGAGGTAGCAGAACTTAGGGTTTTTTCATTTGTTTGCTTTTTAAAGTTTATTTATTTATTTTGAAAGAGAGAGCATGAACAGGGGAAGGACAGAGAAAGAGGAAGAGAGAGAATACCAAGCAGGCTCCCTGCTTTCAGCACAGAGCTCAACATGGGGCTCTAACCCACGAACCATGAGATCATGACCTGAGCTGAAATCAAGAGTTGGAAGTTTAACCAACTGAGCTATCCTGGTGCACCAGAACTTAGGTTAGAGCCAAGGCTCCAACCCAATTATTGATTCTATAGCCTTTTTGCTCTTTGCCCATAAACACTGAGCCTGAGGGTAACCACCAAATAATTGTTTCCTATGACTGCTTACAGATCCAATTCAGCTGGAATTCGACTGATACTGGGAATCTTTTAGTCTTGACTAACAGTTCTTTGACAACAGCCAGTAATTAATTCATGAACCAAGAGAACTACCCTGAACAAAACCAAAGGGTTTAAACAGTGAAGTGCTGAGACACTATACCAAGGGCACTGATAGTGCAGTCAGAATATTTGATTTCTATGAATTATTTAACTTCTCTGAGTCTCAGGTTCCTCATCTGAGGAACAGTTACAATAAAAGTGTCAAAAAATACACTGTATTACACACACCCACATAGGTTTTGTTAGCTATAAAGTGCTCTAATACTTAGTTACGTCTTCTCATTCCCTCTGCCCCAAACTGGCAAGGCAGTAATTTAATAAATGTGAGCCTGGGTCATGACTACATGCACAGCACTAAGCCAATGATAAGAGAAATCCAAAGAAATGTGATATAGAGCTGCTCTTGGGGAACTCACAGAAATACTAACAATGCAAGGTAGAAAATGTTAGATGTCATTGGAGAGGTACAGGTCAGTGCCTTCGAAGTTTGAAAGGAAAGGTTAAGCATCTGACTCTTGGTTTTGGCTCAGATCATGATCTCATACTTTCTGAGTTCAAGCCCAGCATTGGGCTTCACGCTGGCAGTGTGGAGTCTGCTTGGGATTCTCTCTCCCTCTCTGTCTGCCCCTCCCCTGACTGCACTCTCTCTCTTTCAAAATAAATGAGAGAGAGAGAGAGAAACTCAGCCACTTAACGGGCTGAACCACGCAGATGCTCTGATGTAAGTTTGGGGCACCTGCGTGGCTCAGTTGGTTAAGCATCCAACTTCAGCTCAAATCATGATCTCAAGTGTTCATGGGTTCAAGCCCCACATTGGGCTCTAAGCAGTTTACATATGACTTATTTAATCCTCTCAACAAGCCAATAAGAGAGGGGCCATTATGATACCCATTTTAGACACGAGGGCAATTAGGCAGAAGAGTTTTAATGGCATGACCAGGATCACAGCACCAATAATGGGTAGAGTCACAGTGCAAATGAAAGAGTCTAGCTTCAGAGTATGCACTGTTAGCCACCCCACTCCCACCAGGCTAGGGAAGGAAGACAAGGACCCACTCCAAAGAGAGACTCATCATGAAAGGAAAGATACTGACTCCACAACCAACGGTTGGCACAAGAAGGTATGTTTACTTAAGTCTAAAAAGTTAAGGTTTCTATAAATCTTTTTTTAATGATTCTCCCTACCTTTAATCAGTTTTCCCACTTAACTAATTATCATCCCCCAAAAGCAGCAGCTATGACATTTTTGCTATATTCATCCTAACTCAAGTCTGAGATACTAATGCAGCCCGGGAGGCAAGCAGTCAGCCCACACTGGTAATCCGCAGGAAAGAATGGCTTCAGCTGCTTGAGCATGACAGGGGCTGGTAGTCTTCCTGACAAACACAGAGACTACAGAGACAGCTCTGAAGTCAGCTGATAACGATGTGCACTTTTTTATGTGACAAAATGTAGGGCTCATTGTGTGCCACTGGAACCTAAGAGAACATCTGGGTGCATCTCGCATGGTTTGCAGGAATAGAAACTCCTATAAGAAACCTGTTCCAAGCAAGGAGAAAGCTGTGTGTGTGTGTGTGTGTGTGTGTGTGTGTGTGTGTGTGTCTGTGTGTGTGTGTCTGTGTGTGTGTGTCAGGTGATTATAAGTGTCTATGTTGTGTCTGCATCTACTGTTTGAATTGGCTGGACTTTCAGAGAAGTCTTCTGGGCTAAGTTTAAGGAAGCTCCTGGAACCAAGAATGGGATTTTCTCTCCTTTGTCTTCAAAAGTAGTAGTCTGCAAGTGTCATGCATTTTATCAGGGTCAACACTGACCTAATTTTTTTTTTTTGCAAGAGTAGGGGTACAAGGAGTTTAGTCAAATCAAATCCAACCCTTTTCCTTAGCAAACTATAGAAAGGAGTCAATGAGAGTGATGGGAACAGTATGTTTTTCTATGTTTTTGATGGAGAACTCTGAATTCCAGGATCAAAAGTGCAGATTTGGTGGCAAGACAGTGAGTTGGTAGGAGCTGCATTAAAGACTAACTTCAGGGAAACCTGGGTGGCTCAGTTGTGTAAGCATTCAACTTCAGCTAGGCCATGATCTCATGATTCACAAGTTCAAGCCCCATAATGGGCTCTGTGCTGACAGCTCAGAGCTGGGAGCCTGCTTCAGATTCTGTGTTTCCTCTCTCTCTGCCCCTCCCATGCTTGCTCTCTCTCTCTCTCTCAAAAATAAATAAACATTAAAAAAAGATAAACTTCAACCCCGTTGTGGGCTATTTTGGTGGCAATGGGGTATAGAGGCAAAGATTGTGACTAAAGAGACATCTCCACTCTTCTGGGTTTACCCTCACCCATGTCACCATCACTCACTGCTCAGAGAACAGACTAGAATGCACTGAAGGTTGTTCATCATGCAAGCACCCTCATGGCTGCTTCTATTGTCTGGGACTGCACAGACAACTGGGCCGGACAGGAGTGGGGCACAGAATAGACACCCATCCCCGAATGGCAATGGTGCTGGCAAATGTGAGCTACTCTAGGTCTGGTTAATATTGATGAACATCTGGGATAAATGAATTTTATAGTTTTCACCTTGGTACATATCCATTATGTAAGGTCAGTATAAATTATATTCCTTAAGCACCAAAATAACTGATGAAAATAAGCCCAAAGTGACTTTCAAAATAAATTTCAAGCTGCAGATACATCAATAACTATTTCTGTACTGTGTTCTCCATCTTAGCCCTTCTGCAAATTAGGGATAATTGTACTTGCCAGACACTTACTTCGAGGTTCGTGAGAGGATAATGTTTGGAAAGCTTGTTGGGTTTTGTGGATGAAAGGTTTCTGATTAGGACAAATTGTAAATTATTACTATTCATTAGAAAGAACAAATGAACTACTTCAGCTCCTAATGCATCTTGGACATCCACGTGCTATTGTACACAGGAGGACAGTCTGGAAGAACACATCCTGTTCACAGCACCGCTATTAAACAAAACTATATCCCTCTACCTTAAAAAGAACACTTCAGAGCAGCCTGAAAACCCTGAAAAGTAAGTCCCATATTTCTTTGTCCCTTTATCTAAAAAGCAGAAAAAACATAATTAGAAACATGGATAAGAAGCCTTCACTATTGTGCTAGGCTCTACGCTTCAGATGTTCGGATCCCAGCTCGATAATGGCCATCGTCTTGATCAGGCCCCTTTACAAAGCAGGCTCCTACTTCACAGACAGGGTGGGGTCAAGGTCTCTGACACAGAGAATAAAGTAAAATTCTCCACAGAGGAGTCACTGTATAGAACCCAGTCATTGTGTAGATTTGATACCATTTTCCCTGGAGGCACATGCTGGAAATCATCCCTTAAATACCATTTCTTATCTATAGCAGTTTCTAAGGTATGTTATATATAGCCTACTTGTTCCCACATACACTACATTTGTATCATTTCAGGATTCAATTATCTCAAAACCATAGAGTCTAAGCCTCATGTGCCTGTTAGTAAGTACTGACATTCCCTTGTTTGTGTCATCTCAGTCTGTTTGTATATAATTATCCATGAGGGTGGAAATTGGAAAATTATGTTCACATCAGTGTTATCCATTAATTTTCATTAAGTCAATCCTTTATGATAAATAAGTTAAACTTTGTTATTCAACCTTTCCAGTGATAGAGAGGGCAAGAAGGAGGGGGGTGAGGAGAACAAGGAAGAAGAGGGGGGACAGGTAAAGAGAAAGGAGAGAGAATAAGAATTGGTACACAGGGGCACCTGGGTGACTCAGTTGATTAAGTGTCCGACTTCAGCTCAAGTCACGATATCGCAGTTTCTGAGTTCAAGCCCTGTGTCAGGCTCTGTGCTGACAGCTCAGAGACTGGGGCCTGCTTCAGATTCTGTTTCCCTCTCTCTGCCACTCTCCTGTTCATACACTGTCTTTCTCTCTATCAAAAATAAACATTAAAAACATTTTCTTAACAAATGGCAAATGCAAATTTAAACTTAGTAGCTTAGACCTATTATAATTTATTGGCAATTTTAATAGAAAATGCTTTCTTGGGGCACCTGGTGGCTCAACTGGTTAACCATCTAACTCTGGATATCAGCTCAGGTCGTGATTTTGCAGTCATGAGATTCAGCCCTGTGTCAGGTTCCGAGCTGATGGAGCCTACTTGGGATTCCCTCTCTCTCTCTCTGTCTGCCCCTTTCCCATGCTCACTCTCTCTCTCAAAAAATAAAAAAGCATTTTTTTAAAGGGTAAAAAAGAAAATGCTTGCTTTGGCAAGTTTCTTTGGTACAGCTTTATCAAGATAAAATTCATACACTATACATTTTACCCATTTAAAGTGTAACATTCAATGGCTTTTAGTATATTTACAGAATTGAGCAACCATCAACACAATCAGTTTTAAAACATTTCCATAACTCTAAAGAGAAACCCTATATCCTTTAACTCATCCTCCAGACCATCCAACCCTTCCAGTCCCAGGCAACCACTAATCTACTTTCTGTCCCTATGGATTTCCATAGATTGAAAATACATACCTTTCAAATACAAGGAATCATACACTATGCAGTCTTTTGTGACTGGCTTCTTTCGTGTAGAATAATCTTTTCAAGGTCAACGATGTTGTTACATGTATTAGTATTTCATTCTTTTTTATTGCCAAATAATAGTCCATTTTATGTATATGCCACACTTTATTTATCCATTCTCCAGTTGACAGACATTGAGTTGTTTCCACTTTTTAGCTATGTTGAGTAGCCAAACAATACTGGTACAAATTCATGGACAGGTTTTTGACATAGGTTGTCACATCCCTAGGAGTGGGGCTGCTGGGTCATGTAGTAAATCTATGTTTGACATTCTGAGGAGCTGCCAGACTGCTTTCCAAGGTAACTGCACAAATTTCTATTACCCCCCAGCAAAGTATGGGGCACCACTTTCCATTCCCCCCAGCAAAGTATGAGGCTTTCCAAAACATTTTTTTTTTTACAAATAGTTTATTGTCAAATTAGTTTCCACATAACACCCAGTGCTCATCCCCACAAGTGTCCTCCTCCATGCCCATCCCTCCTCCCCCCACATCCATCAGTCCTCAGTTTTTGTCAGCATTCAAGAGTCTCTCATGGTTTGCCTCTCCCTTTCCCCCACCATTTCCGCCCTTCTTCTCCCCCTTGGTCCTCTGTTAAGTTCCTCCTAATCCTCCTATACGTGCACACATATGATATTTGTCCTTCTCTTCCTGACTTATTTCGCTCAGCATAACACCCTCAAGGTCCATCCATGTTGCTACACATGGCCAGATTTCATTGTTTCTCATTGCCATGTAGTATTCCATGGTATAGATAAACCACATCTTCTTGATCCATTCATCTGTTGATGGACACTTAGGCTCTTTCCATGTTTTAGCTATTGTGGAGAGTGCTGCTATGAACATTGGGGTACATGTGCTCCTATGCATCAGCATTTCTGTATCCCTTGGGTAAATTCCTAGCAGTGCTATTGCTGGGCCATAGGGGAGTTCTATTGTTAGTTTCCTTAGGAACGTCCACACTGTTTTCCAGAGGGGCTGTACCAGTTTACATTCCCACCAACAGTATAGGAGGGTGCCCGTTTCCAAAACATTTTTTGACTTAACACTATTAGATATCAGTATTTAAAAAAACCTCCGAAAACCTGAAAATTAAACCTCAAAAAACCTGAAAATTAAACATGTCAAAAAGAAGAAATCGCAATAAAAAATTTTAAATACTTAAAGCCAAATGACAATGTAAACACTACCATTGACCCTTGAACAATATGGAGTTGAATGGCATGGGTCCACTTAAATGCAGACTTTTTATAGTACCGCACAGTAAATGTATTTTCTCTTTCTTATGATTTTCTTAATAACATTTTATTTTCTCTAGCTTACTTTATTGCAAGAACACAGTATATAATACACATAACATACAAGATATGTTAACTGACTATGTTACCAATAAGGCTTCTGATCAACACAAGGTTATTAGTTAACTTTTGGGGGACTCAAGTGTTATACATGGGGGGTCAGTGCTCCTAACCTCTGTGTTATTCAAGGGTCAACTGTACTATCAAAACTATCGGGGGGACACTTGGGTGGCTCAGTCGGTTAAGCCTCTGACTTGATTTCAGCTCAGGTCATGATCTCATGGTTTGTGAGTCTGAGCGCCTAGTGTCAGGCTCTGGGCTGACAGCACGGAGCCTGCTTGGGATCCTCTCTCTTCCTCTCTCCCTGCCTCTCCCCTGCCATTGCTCTCTCTCTCTCTCTCTCCCAAAATAAATAAACTTAAAAAAATAAACTATTGGGAGGCAGAAAAACTGGTTCTTTGTTGGATATTAATAACTCTGGTTATGAGGAAGGAGCAAAAATTTTAAATACAAAGGAGCAAGTTAGAGAACAACAGAATAGCAAAAATATTTGAAGGCAGGAACTACAAGGCAGAGGCATAAACTAATGAAACATAAAACAAAATTTCAATATAAAGAATCCTGAAGCTAAAAATTGATCAGGAAAAAAGGAGAAAAGACAAATAAATTATATTACAAATAAGATGTGGTCAAAACTACCAATGCAACAAAGATTTAAAAGATGAAAAAACACTGTAATTCATGCCAACAAACTTCTATGAAAAACATAACTTTCCAAAACTGACTCATAAAGAAAAAGAAAGACTGAATTCTATTTAACAGCCTTTAAAAAAAATGGATTGTTAGTTTAAAAAAAGAAGGACAGATAACATATGTTTGCACGTATAGGAGGATTAGGAGGAACTTAACAGAGGACCATGGGGGAGAAGAAGGGGAAAAATAGTGGGGGAGAGGGAGGGAGACAAACCATGAGAGATTCTTGAATGCCGAGAACAAACCTAGGGCTGTTGGAGGTGGGTGGGAGGGGAAGGGGGGTGATGGGCATGGAGGAGGGCACTTGTGGGGATGAGCACTGGGTATTATATGGAAACCAACTTGACAATAAACTATTAAAAAAAAATCTTTCCAAAAGGAAAACAGAAGGCCTGGAGGGCTTCACAGGTAAATTCTAGTAGAACAATAAAGAAATGGATTATCCAAATCTCATGAAATCTCTTAAAATATTAGTCAAAAGGGAGAGTGCTCTCCAACCAATCTAGGAGGCTGGTATAATTCTATACTAACATCAGATAAGAACAGTATTTAAAAAAAGAAAATCATAGGCTAATCTCACTCATGAACCAAGATGCAAACTTGATTTCAAACTCCAAACCAAAATTAATAGCAACTGAACCCAATGATACATTTAAAAGCTAAACTCATGGCCAACTTAGGTTTATCTCAAAAATGTAATCAAAATCATTGCCAGGAACTTTTCATTGAGGTTGATAAGGTGATTCTATGTCAGAATGGAAAAGCAAAGGCTAAGAATGGCCAAGGCTCTCCTTTAAAAGACGTTGAAGAAAAACCTTCTTACCAAATATATAACTAATAATTAAGGTGATACACTGGCACATTGATCAATAAATAAAGCTAAGGAACAATGAGCCCAGAAAGAGACCCAAGCAAGTATGTAAACTTACCATATGACAAAGGTTACACTATAGATTCCCCTAGAATAACTGATTATTCATAAAGACAAAAATAAAATCAGATCCTCACATAAAAAACAAAAATCAATTGTGTTTACATTAAAACTTTTTTCATGTAAAAGGCAAACCTCTTTTATTTTCTTTTAGAAACCAACAGTGCAGAAGATATTTATGATTCTGGGTTAAGGACTCAAGGCAAAATACAAAATTCATAAACCATAAAGAAAAAGATTAACAAATTCAACCACATTAAGACTAAGAACTTCTCATCAAAAGATACAATAAAGACTTTAAAAGGAAAGGTACCAAAGATAGGAAAAATGTTTGTTATATATCTAAGTATCAAAGGATTAGCATCCAGAGTACATTAAAAACTTCAGATTAGAGTACATTAGAAACTTCATATCAGGAAGGAAAAAGACAAAAATCTAAATAGGATAATTAGCAATAGATCAAAATACACATTTCACAGAAGATAAATACAAATGGTCAATAAATATATGAAAACTACTTCTATCTCATTAGTAATTAACAAAATGCAAATTAAAACCACAAGATACCATTTCATATCAATAGATTTGGGAGAAAAAATTATACACTGAGAAAGGTCTAGCCTACTTTGTAAATCAAAAGCTACAGATACACTACAACTCAAAATTTCAGAAGGACCTGTAGGTAACTCTTTTTCTTTTTTTAATATTTTTTTATCTTTTTATTTCTAGGAAAGAGAGAGAGAGAGAGAGAGAGACAGCGTGAGCAGCGGAAGGTCAGAGAGAGAGGGAGATACAGACTCTGAAACAGGCTCCAGGCTCTGAGCTGGCAGTCAGCACAGAGCCCGACGAGGGGCTCGAACCCATGAACTGCGGGATCATGACCTAAGCGAAAGCCAGACGCTTAACTGACTAAGCCACCCAGGCGCCCCTGTACGTAACTCTTATACAAGGGTACCAGGAGATATGTCAGGATGCACAAAGCAGTACCTTTTATAATGGGGGGAGGGGAATGGAAACAACTCAATATCCATCTATAAGAAAATGAAAAAATAATTTGCAGCATGGCCATATAATAATATGCCATCAGCAGAAAAGAGGTGATGAACTACAGCTTTGTGGCTCAATATGGATGAATCTCAGGATTTTCTCAGGACTGAGAAAAATAGTTCATGTAAGAATCAATATACTAGGGGCGCCTGGGTGGCTTAGTTGGTTGAGCGTCCGACTTTCGCTTAGGTCGTGATCTCGCGGTTCGTGGGTTCGAGCCCCGCGTCGGGCTCTGTGCTGACTGCCAGCTCCGAGCCTGGAGCCTGTTTCAGTCTGTGACTCCCTCTCTCTCTGACCCTCCCCTGCTCACGCTGTCTCTCTCTGTCTCTCTCCTAGAAATAAATAAAACATTTAAAAATAAATAAATAAAATTTAAAAAAAAATCAATATACTAGGATATCACTTATGAAGCGGTCCAAACAGGGAAGACTAAATAATGTATGGCTTTGGGATACACAAACATGCGGCAAAACTACAAGGAAAAGCAAAGGAACAATTAAAACCATATTCAGATAGTGGACAATGCTGGTAAGAAGACTTGGGAATACAATGAGGGAGGGTCATGCCAAGGGCTTTGACTTTATCAGTAAAGTTCTAGTTCTTAAGTTGAATGATGGGTTCATCCTATTAGGCTTTACAAATTAAGTTCACTTTATATAATACCTTTCATGGATCAAATACTTAATTTTTTTAAGAGGAATATCTGTAATGTCCCTTAAATATAAGACGTAACATCTGTTTTTACTGAAGAAATTTTAAAAAAACCTATGGATATTAACCTTTATTTTTCATTTTAAGAGCAAGTTATTCTGAATACCTCACCTAAGCATTTAACTTTAATTATACATACAAGCACACAAGTTAATTACTAGTCTACTAATTTTTTTTAAGTTGTACTGTGTCAATCTAGAACTGAAAATAATCATTTTCATTAGAGAGGCCAGGATTCAAAACTCCTTTTCCCTATTCTATTAAAAGTTGCTCTTCGGAAGCCTTGTAAATGACAAAACTCAAAAAGTGACTTGTATGATGTTCAATGACTCTTGGGAGGTCTCTTCTAGGAAGTTAAATATGGCTGCCTTTTGCAGTAAACTTTAAAATGAACTAGGTGTTTTCCTACCACAGGCAATGCCTTCATGGAATGACTAGATTAATATAAAAATCAGGATTTGAGAGGAGAGCTGTATTGTTCATAGCTTGCAAGGTCCAAAGGCTTCCTGATGATGGCCTTCTGAGGACACTCTAACTTCTCTTTCACACTTGGGGAGCTTCAGGCCAGGAACCTTGGAGTTGGATGGGGAGGACATGGTTAGCTTCTTCATGCTCTGCTTCTTCCTTTTTCTCTGTAATCCTGACCCTCCCATGAGCTCAGAGAGAGAAGATAGAGGAGAAAGAGCTCAGCCATATATGGTAGGTGGTATTTGTAATCTGTGTTATGGATTGAATTGTGTCCCCTCATGACTCCTACCTTGAAGTCCTAACCCCCAAGTCCTCAGAATGTAATTATATTTAAAAGAAGGTTTTTAAAGAGGTAATTAAGTTAAAATGAGGTCATTGGGTAAGTACCTAAATATGCCTGGAATCTTTATAAAACCAGGAGATTAGGACACAGACAGACACAAGAGTAGACCAAGTGAAGACACAATGAGAATGCAGCCATCTACAAGCTACAGAGAGAAGCGTCAGAAGAAACCAACACCACCACCACCTTGATCTTGGTCTTCCAGCCTCCAGAACTGTGAGATAACAAATTTCTATTGTTTAAGCCACCCAGTCTATGGAATTTGCTATGGCAGTCCTATGAAATTATAAAATACATCTGGTATTGAGGTTCCCTCTATATATGGTAAATGGGTAACTAAAGCTTTGTTTCCTCACTGGGTAATTTTACAGATTTCCAGGGATCCTCCCTCTACGAACCTCTGACCAGTGCTCCCTGGTGGTGGCCACTGCTCCAGCCATCTGCTTACTACTTACCCTACCTGCTCCTAACCTCTGGGCTTCCAGCAATCTACCCCATAGATTTCTCTGTAGGACTACTTTTGTACCTCTGTATGGTCTTCTTGGGAGAGATACTTCATAAAAGATCCCAGACTGGCTTCTTAGCACAAGGTCCAATTCTGGAAAACACACACACCTTTGCCCCACCATGGTAGGAAAATCACAACTAGATCCCATCCCATGATATCCCTGATTGCATCTTCTTTCCATTGCCACCCAGCCAGCTCTTGCCTCAGCCTTAGCCTTTGCCCTCCATGGGCAGGAGTTATACACCAATCCTTACATTTCCCAAATTCCAGGAGCAGATGTGAAATTCTCCAGGTCATCTTCTTGAGGCCTCCTCCACTTGGCATGAGGCAACAACAAGGTATCCACTTTACTGGTTCTTCTTAGGTACTGGGTGGGAGTGAATGCCTCATTTTCCAACACATCCTCCAAAGAAATTCTCACTCTCAACTCTCCAAATCCCTCTAATGCAGGTACAAAACATTTTAACAATTCCCTAGAATGTCCTGTACAGGTAGTCTAAAACCTCTCTCCAGAATGTGGAGCTTTGCGTCACCTCCATTGCTCTAGGTTCTGGGGCACCATTGACCTTGGTGATTAGAATTTAACATCTAGTTCCACTTGACTTTTGCGCTGCCTCCCTGCCTGGATGCTATGAAGGAATCCTTCGGTAGAAATGACTGAGAGGCAGAAGACAGATATAGGCAGACACAGGGGTGTGCGGGCTGGCTCTCTGCAGTTTTAGCCCTGCAGTTTGACTGGATGATCTACCCCCAGAGAGTGTAGCTGTTCCCAACTCCCCATGTAACAAGGTAGAAGAACTAGCCTGTTTCTTGAAGAGAGAAATTTTAGAATAACCCTAGAGGCCAAGGGATGATGAAGCCTGGGATTAGGTGATGGAATAACCCTGGAGCCTAACCTCTCAAGGGTAGGAGCTAAATCACATTCTGACTTTGAGCTCCAAGCATCTAAGGTCAGTGCCTTCCATGTAGCAAATGAACATTCCTTTAATGGAATTCTAAATATGAGCCATTAAGACTCTGACTACCCTGGGGTTTGTGGAGAAACTAGTGAAAATAGAAGGCAACTGATGAATTTTCATTATCTCTTTGACTATTTAAAAACACATTTTGGTATCCATGGGAAATTATTCAATGTCATAATATTACACTATGCTGTGTGTGTGAGCCACAGGATTTTACCTCCATCCCCCTTTCCTGCCAGCCTTTCTCACCACTTTCCTGACACTGTTCCTCACACATACTTGGTGCTTCTACCCTGACCACTTCCTCTCCATCACCCTCAACCTGTCCAGTGTCAGCCCCCACAAGACACGTTTCTCAGTGAACTCCTCTGAGTTCTCAGAGCAGTCTGCCCGGCCCTTTCCTGTAGCCCTCAGCACTTTCTACCTTCAATTAGAATGATCTTCACCACTCTGCAAGATGATGAGCTACCTGAATTCCAATGAAGTTCTATCTTCTGATCCTTTGCACCCCTCATGGCACCTATAGTGACACATATGTAGAATGGCACTTAACAAGTATTGAAAGAATTTTTGTATATGTGTGTGTTTTAACAATGTATATAGGTTATTCTTTGGTGATGGGAGACACTGACAAAGAAGGTTAACTCATACCTTTGACTTACAGGTTTGGTCACAGTTATTGAACAGTAAAACAAAGGTATGACTTTTTAATGTTTTTTTTTTTCAGAAAGTAAAAATACACAGAGAAATGCTTACATTTTTGTAAATCTGCTATTCTCCCATCAGCAAATCATATCTTATATTGAGTCTACAATAATGAGTAAGATAAATTTGATCATCTTATGGTAACACTTCTCTTATGAGCCCAGCCTTTATTATGACAAGGGTTTGGTTTTGTTTTAATTTGTTTTTACTTTTGTATGGGAATTGGATGAAATGTCTGAAGACCTATACAGTTACTTGTTTATTCTTCTGGCAAAGTCTCAGAGAGTACACGTTTTATCCAAATTGATGTCTCTAAGTATTCAAATCTTGTTACATTTTTAAAGTTCTATTTTCTTATGGAGATTGTTCTTAGACATATACCTTCAAATGAAACAGGACTAAGGAACAAGAACTTCGACTTGTGTATGTATGAAATGAAAACACAGGGAAGGAACGCCTGTGGTGTTTTAGACACACACCAATAACCATGCAGTTAAATATTATAATCCTAAACCTACATTTACATCATACTTTACGGTTAGCCAAGCACTGTCACATGGGATGGCAAACATTGTCAGCTGTCCAATAGCTCCCCACATTTTCCTAGCTTATAGAATACCAATAGTGGCAGGTGGGCAGGGAGCGGTGGGCAGGCTGGGCCCTTCTGACACACCAGGGGTAAGTTTTGACTTACTCTTCATGGCCACTGCATTCCACTTTCCAGTGAAGTCTAGGCCCAGGCACATGAAACAATTCTAGCTATAGAGACATAAGGAGATGTCTTCTGAAGGACTTCTAAGAAACTCCTCTCCTTCTTATAAAAAAGGACACAAAAATGGAGCATTAACTCCCTTTGCTTGACAGTGAATATTGAAGTTGAGGACCTAGATGCCTGAAACTGTGGCAGCCATCCAGGACCTGTGAGGGACGCTGCCAAAGCTGAGAATAGTAGAATAGAAAGATAGGAAGAACATGAATTCTTGATGATTTTTCTTTTTTGAATCACTAAATTAACTACCCTGGAACTTCTTGACTTCCAGTTATGTAAAAAACAGTACATGTTCCTATTTTTAAGCCAATTTTAGTTGAAATTTCTGTTACTCCCTGCCAAAAGTATCTACATATTGGATCTCATTAAATTCTCACAACAATGGTGTGAAGCAGGCACTTTACAAATGAAGCAAATAAAATAGCAAATATGTAAATGGCTATGCCAAGGTCACATGTCTATAAATGGCATAAGTGGATCTGAAACCAGGTCTGATTCCAAATTTGGCATTCCTTCCCATGAAGCCTGATGACACACACACACAAAAGCCTAGAGCAAGAAAACACACTGTCAAATCACCCTGACATCCTTAACAAGTAAGTCTAAGGCAACTGTGCCATCATGGAAACAGACTAGCCACTGAGTGTAAACACTAGTTCTGTCAAAGACGCTGGTATTATGGTTGAATCACTTAACATTTCTCAATTAGAAGACTCTTGTTCTTCAACTATAATTTAAAATAAGAGGATTCAAGACAAATGTGAAAATATTAAGTGCCAACCATTTGCTTATAACTATTTGGCACAGTGAGAGCCACACAATAAACCAGACACTAGCTTGTTCTTAAGGAAGTTGTTCACCTAAGAATCTGAGTCATGGGTACTTGAAATCGCTGAAGAAACACACTAAGAATAACATCAAATATTAGCCTTTATGATGTCAATGATGGCATAACAGATACTAAACATATCATGAAACTCAAAAGTAGTATGGATCCCACTTTTAGGTATCAAATGTCATTCAAAGCTAACAAAATTACTCATGCTGCCTATGTAATACGTTCAACCACATGAAATTGCTAATATCCAACATTCTTCTACTACAAAAAATGGCAATTCTGTGCATTTCAACCTTGGTAGGCACAGAAATAAAGCAGAAAATAAAAATCTTTGGATGTAGTGGGAAAGTAGGAACATAAACTGGCAATAGCAATACAATGGATGTGTGTCCCATCGGAGTTCATGTACAGGGTGAGGTATCAGCACATGGGAAAGACACTGAATCCCAACTTGTGAGGTCAGGGAAGATCGCCCTAAAGAGGAAATGGCTAACCTGAGTTCTCAGTGGAAATTGCCTTTGATACAACTGATTCCATAAACCTCTAAGAGTGTATTTCTAAATGAATGTTCATACTCCTCCACCCAACCCCTGGCCGTTTCCACCCATTACACATGCCTGGAGAGCCAGCTATTTAATTTTAATTAATTCTCTTAACAGGGCTATGTTGAGTAGCTACACAGAAAACATGTAATGTATGCTTTAATAATCACAACATCCATCAAGGTGAGAATTAGTATTCTCACTTTTACTAATGGAGACACAAAGGCTCAAACAGATACCCAAAATTTTGTAGCCATTTACTAGCAGATCCTGGAAAACAATATGGTAGGAAAGAAGAAGAAAACAACAGCACGATCCCGATATAATCAATGACCTAAATGCCCTTTGTTTAAAAAAAAAAAAAAACACCAAAGGGGGAAAAATTTTATTTCTACTTGAATGCAAAAATCTATTCAGGCCATCAACCAAGACTACCATAGTTGCCCTGACTGCCACTCAAATGGTGCCAATAAGGCATAAAGCACCAATGAACTTCCAAGGACCAGCCAGAAGTCAGATTAGTCAAAAGGGAGCTTAAGATGCGTAGGTCCTTTGAAATCAACTCAAAAAGAGCATCTGAAATGTCTAAAGTTCCAGAAAGAGTTCTGTTCACAAATGATAACCATTTCAGCACTTTCTTCCAGGAGTTAGCATGAAATTTCAGGAAGGTGGACCTGAAAATGACTTACAGATTTCAGCAGATTCTGTCAGGTCTGCCCAGAAATCTACTTCCACATCTTGGGAAGCCCATCTTAACTGCATTTCTTAGCTTTCCTGGGAGTTAGTGTGGCCATGCGATTGAGTCCTACCAAGAATGTCAGCAGGAGCGATGAGGACTATTTCTGAGTCAAGGCAAAGTTTAAGCAGTGGGTTTGACCTTGCCCTGCTCTCTCTGCCCATCTGAGAGACCAGATGTAGATGACCATAAGGACAGTGTGGGCAGCAGTCACAAAGTGGACACTGCCTGTTTGTCTGAGTCACCATGTAAGAAAAGCTGCCCACTGACCAAGAATGCCTGCTTTGGGCTGTTACATGAACAAAAAGTAAATCTGTATTTGTCTGAACCACTGCACATTTTTAGGGTTTATCTGTCACAGAGTGAGTCCAATCCCATAGACAGTGGGCATAAGCAGGTGAAGAAGCAGGTATGAGGCCTCTCCTATAGTAAAGAGATTTATGGAACAGATGGCTCCGAATGATCACACAGAAACTCCACAGCACATCTTCTCAATTAGTCCAAGGAGCTGCCACTGCTGTACCTGGCACCCAGGCCAGCCTCCCTCAGTGCAGGGTACCACCACATAGCATTTGTGGAAATGAGATCTAAAGAATAGTAGATGAATGATTCAGCTGATTGTAAAGTGTTGAATAGGACTTTGAACATCTGAGTTATAAGAGATATCAAAATACTCAGCAAATAAGAGAAAAAAGTGAAAAATGTTTTTAGAACTTCTTCTTGGCAAAATATGTATTGCTCTTTGATATGGGTTTTTATTGTCCATCTAAACAGTTCATAATACAAATAAAATTTATGTCAATAAGGAGCCAAAACACTATAATTCAGAATGACCATTTATTTATAGCAGCGCTGGGTCTAGGTATTAAGTTCTTTTTTAGGCTTTCTAAGTGAAGATTTTTAGATATACACCTTCAAGTGAAACAGGACAACAGAATAAAAACCTTGATTTGTGTGTCCATGTAGTGAAAACTGTAGGGAAGACATATGCCTGGAGCTTTGGATAAAATTGTAAGTATATGAATGATACTGAGTTACTTGAGGCTCTTTGACTTCCAGAAATGACAAAATTGAGGATGTGACCCAAATATCAGTAAGTATGATCATTTATACCTTACACTTTGTAAAGGGAAAAGCAAGGATACTACATTGGAATCAGACCCAGTGAACTGTATTTTTTAAATAGGTTAAGAAATCTTAAAATTAGATCTATAGAATAATAGGACCAGATGGGATCTCAGAAAGCTTCCTCCTTGATATCCTAATTAAAGATGAGGAGGGGCACCCAAGTTAGGCATCCAACTCTTGATTTTGGCTCAGGTCATGATCTCGCAGTTATGAGATCGAGCCCCACATAGGGCTCTGTGCTAGGCATGGATCTTGCTTGGGATTCTCCCTCTCCCTCTCCCTCTGCCCCTCCCCAGCTTGTATGAGTGCAGTCTCTCCCTCTCCCTCTCCCTCTCCCTCTCTCTCTCTCTCTCTCTCTCTCTCTCACACACACACACACACAAAGAAATTTAGGCACAGAGAAGCTGAGTCACTTTCCCAAGGTGGCACAGCTTTTTGGTGACCAAAAAAAAAAAAAAAAAAAGGTAGAGTAACTCCAGATTTGCTGACTCCCAGACCTGGGTTCTTTGTCTCTGTTAGTATAAAAGGAAGATCACACAACTTCAAAAAAATACTTGAACTATACTTCTAGTTAAACTAAGGGAAAAAGAGGTACAATCTAAAATTAGAACCATCTGATGTTGGTCAGGATATATTTTGTAAGAATAACTTCATTGAGCTTAAAGAAATTATTAAAGGTGTTTTTTAAACATTGCCCTTACTCCTTCCACCATCATCCACCATTATCACTACAAAAACCTAGGTCTCAATAATGAGGAATATACTTTCTTATTTAGAAAAGCTAACAGATTATTTTCAATCATCATAATGGATATACACTTTCAATTACACAGAGGGAAAAAAATCAAATCCCTTTTAATTCTACCTTTCTTAACCCTGAATGATATTTCTTCCAGATTTCACCAGCTGATACAATTCAGATGAAAAAAAGATCCTTTCTTTATTAGTTAAAGGGAGCTGTAAATCAAATGTAGACCTCAGGGGGGAGGGGTGGGGACAAAGAGAAGGAGAGAAGACTCATTTGCTTATTAGGGTTCCATAAAAAAATTAAGAATAACAAGCAGATCTAAATCTGCCCACAACCAAAGCCTTGTAACAGTTGCTACTGAAACATTAAAGACTTCTTACAGACAAATTGCAATCAACCTAACTTTCTGTTGTCTCGCATACATACGTGCTGCTCCAGTTGATGAGATGTTATTAATAAAGGAAGAGATGGCTACAAATTAAAGCAAGCCCTGCTTAATCACATTAATCCAGAGCGAGTCAAAGGCTTCAATTTTCGAAATAATTTTGGGCTTAATGCCTTGGAGATGGGCAGACTGCTCCATTGAGGCAGCAGCTGGTCCAATTTAAGCTGCATTGTGAGGCCGGAATTGTCAGGTCCTTACAGAAACAAGGAAGCCTGACAGTTTTCAGGATGCAACCAAAACTGCTGAGACAAAGGAAATTGCAAGAAATTGAAAGGGCTCTGTAACAATTACAAGGCGGCCCACTGTTGGTGGATTGTATGTGATTAACCAGCTCTCACTGTCAGGATGGGGTGGTATGCACTATTGCGACCATGCCCCCAGACGGTGAGCCGCAGACAGCTGCCGCAGGAAGCACCGCCGTGGAGCCACTACTTTGGGTTACTGATTAGAAAGAGGCCTGTCCATAAAGGAGCGGGGCAAGCATTACTGGGGCGGCCCCCTTACACATGCCGCCTGTCTCCTCCATTGAGAGGGCGGCTGCACCGAACCAGACACGGACAGCGGGGCTGCATAGGCAACAGCAAGGAAACGATGCCAAAGCATTTGAGGGACAGAAGGGACCAAACGCTGAGTACCAGAGAACAGGTTTTCAGTAGGAGGATTTTTATTTTCCTGAGCAATTACCTTAATGATTTTCTATGCAACACAACTAAAAGTAGGTCAAAAGAAAAAAAAAAGAAAAAAAAAGTTCTGGGCCGTGAATCAAGAGATCTAATTTCTAATCCCAGATGTGCAACTCTGTCTGTGTGACGCTAAGCAGTCCACTTTTTTCTCTGGGCCCTACTTTCTTCATCGAATCAAACCACGGTTCTGACTTCGTGTTAAATGGCTCTGTGAACAACAGAGTTGACCAACTCCATGATTCCCATTGCACCCCTGACACTTCCATATTTTCTAACATATTGAGAGATGCCACTGCACAGTGGCAGAGAGCACAGCATTATTAGTATGCATTTCACCCCGGAGCAGTGAAGAGACCCGACCAAGGAAAGGCTTGGAATGATTTCATTTGTTTTAGCAACCCAATTCTTTAAAATTCCCATATGTCAGAAAAGAAAATACATCCAGTTTCAAAGAGTAAAATCTTCTGGTTATCTCTCAGACAAAGCTTGAACTAAGAAAATAAGCCATGGGAGACAGAGAAGATCCTAGATCCTAGGCCCAGCTCTTTGGCTGAGATAACTGTGGACTACATTCCTAAAACTGTTAAAGTAGAACTACCTTGGAGTCCCTTAGTTTATTATACAATATGTTGTTTTATCATTTTATTCCTTTGGTTGTATGTGGAGGTTTTTTGTTATTGTTTTTAACGTTTATTTATTTATTTTGCAAGACAGTGATAGGGCACATGAGTGGGGAGTGGGATAGAGAGAGAAGGAGAGAAGGAGAGAGAAAATCCCAAGCAGGTATCCCACTGTCAGCATGGAACCTAATGCAGGGCTCAATCTCATGAACTGTGGTCATGACCTGAGCTGAAATCAAGAGTTGGATGATTAACCGACTGAGCCACCCAAGCACCCCTGGTTGTATGTGGTTTTATTAGGTCTCTTTGCTGATATTACTCCTATCTCTTTGGTATATTACAAGAAATTTCTGGGGCACCTGGGTGGCTCAGTCGGTTAAGCATACGGCTCTTAATTTTGGCTCAGGTTATGATTTCAAATTCGTGGGATCGAGCCCTGCATTGGGTTCTACACTGACACAGTGGAGCCTGCTTGGGATCATATCTCTCTGTCCCTCCCCTGCCTGTGCTTACTCTCGAAAGAAAGAAAGAAAGAAAGAAAGAAGAGAAGAGAAAAGAAAAGAAAAGAAATTTTTAGAAAAAGGACACCTGTGGAGCACCTGGCTGTCTGTCAGTAGAGGATGTGACTCTTGATCCTAGGGTTGGGAGTTTGAGCCCTACGTTAGGCCTAGAGTTACTTAAAAAAATAAAAAAAAGATAAAAAATAGAAAAAGGACACCTGGAATATAAAAGACAGCAAATAAAACCTATTCTAATATTTAAACTGAGAAAAATAACACCTTTGTTTGTAATGCTGATTAAATTCCAGGCTATTAATATAATAGCCCTGGGGAGCTAACCAATAAACACTGGCCCATACAATATTAGTTTTGAGTGAAATGACTTCACTGAGTTTTAGGACAACTCAAAGAGGGTGGATGGGTATGCAAAAAGATAGACATATAAACTGACAGATAAATGGGGAGACTGATGGATACACATGCACACTCACTTTAGGAACAGAGGTAGTCCTGAAAAGTCCATAGTTTCTCTACATTGGAATGGGCTTTGGAGATCATCTATCTGAACCTCCTAAGCAGCTGTTCTCCCTAACGTGATGGAAGAATGCTAGAAGCGTCTATTGGATCATTCTCAGCGTCAGGATAATTATAACATGTGGCAAGAACTGTCCAAATTCCTCAGGGCATCTGCCAAAATCCACCTCCTTTCACTAGCCTTGTTCCCTCTGAACAACAACCACAGTAATGATTTCCTCCCTCATGTGGCAGTTCTTCAAATATTTGAAAACTACTAACTCCCCTCTCCCATCATACATAACCAAACCCTTGACTTTGTATTTGGAACTTAACCCTAAGAGTATGTTATAAGGTTTCTGAATTTAATAGAAGTGGCAGTTATTAAGGCAAAGCCTCTTAGCTCCAAATCCACCCTTCCTTCCTGCTCCGTGATAATGGAGGTGGGCTTTGTAAAAATGTTCTATTTTTCCAGATGCCACAATATTCAACCTTGTCACTAGAGGGTGCCAGAGGGACACTAGAGGAGGAAAGGCTATTTCTCTACCAGATTCCTCTATGCTTCCCTCCCCTAACAGGACAGGACTCTCCAGTCTTCACCTCCTGTACAGAGGTTTCCTCTCACAAGGTTCATGCATGCTATTAGGGAAACTGCCTCCTTGTCTATCCGTTGGAAGCTGCGAAACCAACTGCTGGTCCTGGGTCATGCTGTCAGCCCCCAATTATCTTCATCAGGTTGTACTTCAGATAATTTGATCATTTTGTTATCTGCAAATGAACCCTAACATATAGACTATATTATCTACGTCAGTTGACAACACAGTTACATAATCATAATAACATTTTGTGTTGATTTATCAAAAAAACTGTGCTATAGTTAAATAGGAAGAATGAGAGGAGAAGAGATGGTGGGAAGTGGGAAGGTGATATAAGAAATCTAAGTTTCCTTCTACTATTAGCAATTATAATTACCATTATTATTACCATAGTTAAAGCCTACATGATTCTTACCATATACCAAGCACTTTACCTATGGTAACTCATTTAATCCTTAAAAGAATGTTGGCAGATACAGTAATACTATTTTCCGTCTTTTACAAAACCTGAAATTGAGGCATAACAAAGTCAAATAAGTTGTCCAAAATTGTCCAGCTACTAGGGAGTGGAATTAATGTCTAAAATGAGTAAACTAACAAATAGCAGTGTAAACGTATTATTTTAAGACATGGAGGTTACTTGTAAAAGAAACAGCACAACTAAAGTACAGACTTCTGGGGAGCAGGATTTAAGGTAGGTTAGAATAAGGAAGATGAATATTGCTTTTACTTTAAATGTTAAATGATTTTTAGCCATTTGCATATAAATATCTTATAAAATAATTAATTCACTATAAGACCAAAACAAAATTCAAATACATTCTATTGAGTGATAACCTGATCATACCTATAATCTCAAATATGTACAGGAATTGTATTTATTTTAAGAATGAACTTGATGACTTTATTTTGCTTTTATTTCATCTACTTTTGAATAGACCATCGTCCTCCAGGGTTACTTCAATCAATCCCCAAATTCATCCTCTTACGAATGTCATATTCAAATTCAGAACATTAAAATTTGTATCTTCTAACCTGTGGAGTTTCTCCTAAATCTACTGCATACGCAATCATTCATCCATTCACTCACTCAACAAACATTTATTTGATAGCTGTTCTATACCACACCCTCATCTAGTCCGTAATGACTGAAATATGAAGGCACATCCTCTGCATTAAGGAATGCATAGCCTAGAATAAAATACGGATGTGAGAATCTATACACTATAGACATTTGGAGGCTTTACTACAGAATTTGTATTTGAGCTAAAAAGATGCATAAGTATGACAGTTAATTGTATATATCTGCTTGAATGGGCCAAAGGGTGCCCAGATATTTGGTCAAACGTGATTCTGGGTGTATCTGTAAGGGTGTTTTTAGATGATAGTAACATTTGAATCAGGAGACTGAGAAAAATAGATAGCCCTCTCTAATTTGGGTGGGCCTCATCCAATCAGTTGAAGACCTGAGTAGTGCAAAAAGTCTGAGTTAAGACAGAAGCCCTCCTGTCTGACTCCCTTCAAGCTGGGACATCAGTTTTTCCTTGCCTTCATACTCACACTCAAACATCAACTCTTCCTGGGTCTAAAGCCTGCCAGCTGTTAGACTGAAACTCACAACATCAGCTTTCCTGGTCTTCAGTTTGCCCACTGCAGATCTTAGGACTTTGTTGGCCACCATCATCCTGTGAGCCAACTCCTTATAATAAATTTCATAGATAGATAGATAGATAGATAGATAGATAGATAGATAGATAGATTAGTAGATCACCATCTTATTGGTTCTGTTTCTTTGGGAAACCCTGATAAACAAAATAAGCCTTCATGAAGTACAAAGTGAAGAAAATAATTTCAGATAAAGGAAACAATCTTTCATCAAGTTCTGGAGACATGAGAGATTCAGCATGTTTGGCTAGGGAGTAGAAGAAACTGAGGAAAGAGAAAGGCTAAACTGTGAGGGTTTAGAAAGAGAGTATTTATGGGAATTAAATAAATCATTTAATGGAATTTCACGGTAAACCATTCTATAAAAGAAAATATCCCCTTTGTAATGCTAATAGACAGTTGATAAATCTGAAATTTTTTAATAGAGATAAAACCATTTTTAATTGAATTTATGGGCAGGTGTTCTTGCATGTACAATGCACAGTAATCTATTCCTAAAATTATGTGCCTATTTACTCATATTTTATATTCTGAATAATTCCTACAAAGATTATTATAAATAATTTTTAGTATAAAAGTTTTCAAACATATACAAAAGTGAAAATAATGGTAAAATAAACCCCACTTACCTACCTATACTCCAGATGCAAAAATTGCCAACATTTGAGAATACTTACTCCATTAACCCCTTTTTTCTTTCTTTCTTCCTTTTTCCTTGATTTTGTAGTATGTTAAAGCACATTTTCTCACATTGTTTCACACCTACTTTCCTATATAATTTCTAAGAAAAATAAGGATGCTTTTGTTCATAACTCATTATCTAATCTAAGAAAATTAGAGAGTGTACTTAGTGTACTCAGCAGTCACTTCTTAGTATCATCTAATTTCCAATCCGTATACAAATTTCCCTGACTATTGTCCCCCAAAAATGTCCTTTTTGACTTGTTTTTTCAAATCAATTTCCATCCATGGTCCACACATCCTATTTGATTGTTATGTCTCCTACATATTATGTAATCTACAATGCTTTTTTAACTTACTGATATATTTAAGAAACCAGTTGTCCTTAGCATATCCTATGTTCTGTATTTGCCTCATTGTGTATCGTGCAAGGTGCTTCTTTATTGCTTCTTATTTCATGTTAACAGGATGCCAGATCTAAGGTTTTGCTTTATTTAGGTTCAACTATCTTAGGAAGACTTCTTCATAGATAGTGCTGCATAGTTCATCTTGCATCAAATCAGAAGAGTGGCTGTTCTACTTCTGGCGATGCTATGCTGAAACTGATCAGTGGATTCAGGGTGTGAGAGCCATCTAACCTGTTCCCAGAAATGTTTATCCTAATGGTTTCAGCAGGGTAAATGTTACCAAAAGAAACTACTTCATTAGAGATGATTACCTCTACATAGCTCCAATTCTTCTATAGAGATGACTTTCAGTCATAAAGCAGAATTAAAAATATCTACAATAGCAATCACTATAATTGACATATAATAAATTGCACATACTTAAAATGTGCATGAGAAGTTTTAACATCTATATTCAATCTTAAAACCATCACCACAATCTAGATAATGAACATATCCCTACCCCTCACAAATGTTTTTCCTCATTTATCTTGGTAATTCTTCCCTCTGATCCCTCACTGGCCTCATCCTTATACAAACATTTCTGTTACTGTACATTAGTTTGTATATCCAGAGTTTTATATACATTGAAGCATACAGTATTTTTGTCTGGTTTCTTTCACTCTGCAAAATTGTTTTGAGATTCTCCCACATTATTACATGGATCAGTTGTTTATTCCTTTTTATTGCTGAATAATATTCCACTGAGTTGCAGGTACCAAAATTTGTTTACACATTCACCTGTTATGGGAATTTGAGATACTTCTCATTTGGGGCCATTATGGATAAGGCTGCTAAAACCGTTCCTGAATAGGTTTTAGTATAAATGTAAGCTTTCATCTCTTTTGGGTGAATACCCAGGAGTGAGAATGTCGGTTCATATGGTAAATGTATATTAAACTTTGAGATAAACTTCCAAATGGTTTTCCAAAGTGGCTGTTATGGGAATTTGAGATACTTCTCATTTGGGGCCATTATGGATAAGGCTGCTAAAACCGTTCCTGAATAGGTTTTAGTATAAATGTAAGCTTTCATCTCTTTTGGGTGAATACCCAGGAGTGAGAATGTCGGTTCATATGGTAAATGTATATTAAACTTTGAGATAAACTTCCAAATGGTTTTCCAAAGTGGCTGTGCCATTTGACATTCTCACCAGCCATGCATGCGTGTTCGTTGTTCTGTATCTTTGCTAGTACTTGGTATTGTCGGTATTTTTGATTTAACCATTCTATTAAGTTATAATACCTCGGTGTGGTTTTAATTCTCATTTCTCTGATGACTAATCATGTTGAGAACCTTTAAATGTTTTTATATGCCATCTCTATGTCTTTTTTGGTGACACGTCTATTCAAATCTCTTGCCTACTTTTTAAAAGTTGTTTGTTTCCTTATTATTGAGTTCTGAGGGTTCTTTATATAAAAACTTTTATTCTTTATGGAATAGAAAAAGAAAGAGAGCTCATAAATGAGCTTAAAGTTATTTACTGCCAGAACAAAAATGTGCACAAGGCAGCTGGGGGTTTGAAATAAAATAAAGCCCTCTTCCAGAGATGAATGAGATCTCTGCCAACTCAATGTTTCTGTAGTGGTGAAGCCAAGTGGTGGGGAAAGACGCCTGGCTTTCTATTCTGTTTGGATGCCCGTCTCCTGCTTCACGGATTCCCACATTGCAGTACCTTCAGCTTGGCTTAATAATTTTCTCCTTTTGAAAAAAAAAAAAACCCAAATACCATGAAAGCAACCTTTTCCTAAATTCTTCATGGGGTCAGATCATACACAAATGAACTAATGATATACACTGTGTTCATACTTTATATAAGTGCTCATAAAATCAGACAATTTCAGACACACCCTCCCATATGACTCTTGGTTCCCCTGGACAGCATCCCTCACAAGTGTTTGGAACTAAAGTTGGGTGACATGGTTTTAGTGACTTTATGCTAGCTACTGGTGACCATCCCCTCCCTCTGCTAGCAGTCCATGTGAAAATCTTAACATGTGACTTGTGGGAGCTGTGACTTTGCAAAACTGTCTTTATTAATTTTTATAATGAAACCTGGATTAAAATTTCTATTACATGAATAAGGCAACTAGTAGATTCTACATTATTTTTTCTATGGATTTTCTTCCAAAAAAGCCAAACTCATAATTTCTGTAGAAAACAAATAGAAATGGATATATCAGGTTGCCTTTTATATGGAATTTTGTAGCTGGGTGCATTACCCTGAAACAAAAATAGCAATTGATAGATCTTTAGTTTATTAGTTAGAACAAAGTCTGGTATATAAATAAAAGGCCCAGAGGTAGATATAAAACAAAACTAATTTTTCTATTAGTATTGCCTTAAGGAAAGACCAAACCTCCAATGTGAAAGTTCAATGAGGTTTTCATTTCACAAAAGGATATATTATTACTTTTCTAGCAATTTTTTTTAAATTTTTTTTAATGTTTTATTTATTTCTAGGAGAGAGAGAGACAGCATGAGCAGGGAAGGGTCAGAGAGAGAGGGAATCACAGACTCTGAAACAGGCTCCAGGCTCTGAGCTGGCAGTCAGCACAGAGCCCGACGCGGGGCTCAAACCCACGAACCGTGAGATCATGACCCAAGCGAAAGTTGGACGCTCAACCGACTAAGCCACCCAGGCGCCCCACTTTTCTAGCAATTAAAAAAAAATTCCTCCTTCATTTTCCAAACAATACTACAATACTATGTACATCTGCATTGTTTTCTTTGATACTCATAACAAACCCATGATGGTGGCCAACAGGCTCATTTTTCCATGATCACAGAGGGAACAAGTGGGAGCCACAAGGCTGACAGCCAAGTTTTCCACCTGTAAATCCCATGCTATGGTCATGATGCCTCCTGGTTCCTCCTGGTAATAGTCCCCTGTTGTCCACATAAGTCTATGCCTGATGCAACCAGAAAACTCAAAGAACCCAAAGAATGAATCATGCACTCCTAGTTTCACAAAAGTGATCCTGTAATCATGGGTAACTTTTTTTTTCATAAATGGGTATATGTCATGACATATTTCTTATTCTGTTGTAAGCTCTGTTTCTTTAAGAAAAGAAATTCCTTTAAGCCTTTATTTTCCCACTGAAAAATAGTTGACAAAGGGATATCTTACAATGAAACCATTTAAATGATTCAGAAAAACTGAGAATGGCTCACTCTGTGGTATCATTTCTTTGAGCACAATTGTTTGAGCACAATTGTTTGGATGAATTCTACTCTTTCCCATTATCTGAACACAACGTGTGGCAGCAAATTGCATTTTGTGGTAACAATGCATCTACATTGGCTAGAACTCTATTTTCAACTGCCAATAAAGGCACAGGAGAAGCATTCAAACCTGGAGACAAATGGCTGTGTGAGGAAACACAGGGAGCACCTGCAAAAGGGTTTGTGGGGTATGCCTTATCTATTTGTAACAATTGTGTTCAAATCTGCATCTTTTCCAGAAAAACTAAAAATAAGGGTCCCAAGAGGAGGAAAAGGTTACTACTCTAAAGTTGTGTGACAACAGCAAGAAGTTAAATTGTACTTGAATTTCAGGAGGATAACATGAAATAATTCTCTTCCATAGGTTAGCTCAGCTAGGTATATGGAGATCCATTTAATGGTTTAATGTGGCCTGCAGAGAAAATCAGCCGGTAGTCGTGCTCAAAAGGAATACTGGTCCACAACCATATTAAAATCCCATGATGATGTAAAATAATTCAAGGCCTTAACAGTTTTGAAGAAATGCTATCTGTTTAAAATACTTTATGGTACAGAATATGTCTGCATGTCTACTTCATGTTTTTAACAGCAATTTCCAGAGATTTTAGTTATATGTCAGGCACTGTTCTAGATGATAAGGACAGAGTGTTGAATAAGGCAGTTACTAAGGTAGATATTAAACAAATAATTTGTCAGAAAAGAGAAGAACGATGCTCTGAGAATGCACAATGGGGGGTATCTAACCTAATCTAGGGAGTAGACAGGGAGATGCCATGCAAATCAAAGACTTAAGAGTAATGCCTGGAATAAAGGAATAATGTCTCTCCTCATGTCTTCTACTCTCTTTAAAAATTATTTTTTAGCAGCATACTTTCCACCCAAATGTCTTGAGTGCCAATAAAAGCTATTTTGTTAGATAAGAAATGGAGTGTTCCCATTCTGTTTAACAACGAATAAATGAATTGCTTGCTGTAGTTAGAGCATGTGCTACAAGTATTCATATATGCATCCATCTCCTCCATTAGGCTATGAATTCCTTTAACACAAGGAGTGCCCTTCTCATCTCTACATTTATTCACATAGTTGTTTATTCATCAAACATTTATTAAATAGCACTCATATTATAAAGATAAATTTAAGGTCCTGGCACTGAAGAAACTCCTGCTCCAGATAGGAAGGAAGATGATCTTTAAGATGTAGAGAGAAATACACAATAGGGAATGAGGAGAAGGAGAGAGAGATAACCTGGCCCCGAGGTCTGGGGATGGGGTTAGAAAAGATCCCTGGAGAAGGTAAGGCCAATTCTCATGGTGCCTTCTTAAGAACACATACAAGTATTTTTTGTCCATATGAAAGGATGCATGCTCCCACCCATTAACAGTAACACTGTATATGTATAAAACATATTCTCCTAGCATGCCCATGTGTGCACTAAAAAGATATTCTTGTTTAGCAGATAAAAAAATTGATGTTGGGAGAAGCTAAAGGACTTACTCCTGGTCCCCCATAGGTGTGAGATCAGAACACGAACATTTCCATCTTCTGACCCCTATCCTAATTCCCCCTTTCTGTATATCTCTATTGCCTTTCAGAAAACAAGCATACCCCCGCGGTCAGAGAGCAGTGGAATACTGAATCCTACAGACTATAAAGAATCCCCAGGGATGAAATGACTAGCTCTAATACCAACTAACTGGGTCATGGAACTTGAGTTATACATTATATGCTATGGTCAAGAAGACGGTGCTAAGAACCTTCCTCTCATAATTACAAAGAAAAGCACAGACAAAACCCCAGATATCCCGAACATGCCCCTATTCATTCTCTCCAAATCAACTCCTTCTCTGTCCATTGAGCTGTTCTCTTGAGCCACTGGCAGCTCCCCTCCCGCTGGGTCTTCACAATAAGAACCAAAACAAACTTCTCTTTGGCTGTTCCTATGAATGGCAGAGAGTGCCCCACATTGCTTGGGACATAATTACATGATTAAGCACCACATCCTCTCCAGGAATCCTAAAGTACCATAATTACCACAACAGGAGGGGTTGGAGATAAACAACGTGCAATCATTGTTGTTGACAAGGTTTAAAACTTCAGTCCAGAACTATGTTGGTCCCCATTAAAAGGGAAGAGGCATACTTCTTACTACAACTATGTTCATATCAACAAATAGAACAACTATAATCAAGAATATAATCAAGAATATAACAGAACACTGATTGCCCTTAATGACCTTATTATTCTTTCATTAAATGTATTATGGAAACTGGGCAATGCATTTTAGTGGATTTTTTGAGTGATGTACATATTTAATGTATGATTGACCTCTGCATTTACACATGACAGTGCTGGTATAAGATTCCTATAAGCATGCATGAATAAAGACTCCACATGCCTTTTACTATATTGCACATATGTCATAAGAGCATGGGGTTCTTGCACTATAAACAAAAATTAATTCAAAATGGATCACAGGCCTACGAACAAATGCATATGATAACTATACAACCTCTAGGAAAAATATTGGAGAAAATCTTTGTGAATGCGGGTTAGCCAAAGATCTCTTAGACATGACACTATGTCTAGAAGGATGCTCCATAAAAGAATAAATTGGTAGGCTGAACTTCATCAAAATTAAACCTCTAATCTTCAAAAGATACTGTTAAAAGAATGCAAAGACAAACCACAGACTTGGAAAAACTACTTGCAAAGCATGTATCTGCTAAATGACTTGTAGTGGTAATACATAAAGAACTCTCAAACTCTAAGAAAATCCCATAGAAATATACAACAGTGTTGAACAGACATTTTTATGAAAGAAGATATATAGATGGCAAGTAAGTACATAAAAACTACTCAATATCATTTAGTCATTAAATAAATACAAGTGAAAATCACCAAAGGGTATCTTCTACATCTATTTGAATGTCTAAAACTAAAGATTGACCATAGCAAGTGTTGGTTGAAGATGTAGAGGAACTGGAGATCCCATACTCTGCTCACAGTGGAAAACAGCTTGGAAGTTTCTGAAAAAGTTAAATATATACCTATCCAACTTAGTCATTCTATTTTTAGGTGTCTATCTAAAATAAATGAAGATATATATCCACATAAAGACTGGCTTGTGAATGTTTGTGGTGGTGTTATTTGTAATTGGCAAGAGTGAAAACAATCCAAATCATTCACCAACAGGTAAATAAATGATGTAGCTACATGATGGAATATAATTCAGCAATGATAAGTCATCCAAGAAGATGAATGACTCAAAACAATTATGTTGAATGAAAGACGCCAGATATAAGAGAGCATATACTATATGATATTATAGAAGATTCTATAAAACACAAACTTATCAATAGTGACAGAAAGCAGATCAGAGGTTGCCTGGCATTTGGGGTGGGGAACCAGTGGCAGGGGGTAAGACGGATGAGTAAGACAGGAGAAGAGATTATAAAGGTGCATGAGAAAACGTGGGGGGTGATGGATAGGTTCAATATTCTGGTAATGATTTTACAGTATCTACACATATGTTAAAACTTGTCAAATTATATACTTCACATATGCATATTTTACTATATGTCAATTACACCTCAATAGAGTTGTTTCTAAAAAAATAATATATTTTTTAAAAGACCAGGGTCCTGCTCTAGTCTCTGCTATAGTCTAGCTGTCTGACAATGGTAAGTCATTAACTTTTTTGAGTTTCTATTTCCCACTGAGTGAAAAGAAAGGATTCCAAAGGACCTTCCAGCTCTGTTAATTTGGTAGTGGCATGGGTCACCTGTTCCAGCAGTCATCACAGTCTGTAACATGCTTGGGCACTTTCAGTCAGCCTAAAGACCTGACTTAGGGGGAGTGCCCAAAGCTGTCCACTACCCAAAAGGCCTCAGTGACATACCTGTCCTGCTTGAAACACCCATTGGTTGGCATCTTGTGTGCAGCATATATCTCTTTCATTCCATGTGGCTGCTCCAGACCAGCCTGTTCCCTTTGCTCCTCTCTTCCTTCCCCACCACTCAGTGTTTGGTCAGCCTTTCTTCCAGCCAGCTACTTAATACCTTAGCATCTGGTCTGATTTCTGGAATATGGATTGGCTTCTCCCACATCCAGTACTTAATGGGGTAAACACCACCAAGATATTCAGACAAAGCAGCAAATCAGCCACAGGTGAAAAGTGAGCAATGACCCTTAATGTTCTTGCTTCCTTGAACCAAAGTCAAAAACCTCAGTTTGTAAGGATTAATACTAGCGGCCACATATGACTCAACCAAAACCTCAGCCTTTCCCCAGCTCCTGTGGCAGCACTTTGTCAGAAGTGAGTTTAAAGCTTCTTTTCCCTCTATGGGGATGACCTGATCCTCATTTCCCCCAAGTGGCTCTTATTCAACCTCCTTAATGTACTAGCCTATCTATCTATTCCACTGACTTCCTATGACTCTCCTCATTGGCTGTGCACTTTATTCTCAGGTTAATTCCTTGGACTTGATATACAGGACTATACCGTTGGTCCATTCATCAAAGTTCAAGGTTCCTCACAATTAGTCAACTTAATAACCATGTACTCCAGAAGGTACCCCTTCTTCACCTTGGACACTCCAGCTGTGCCCTTAGTCATGCCCACCTGTTCACTCCTGCTTATCCAAGCAGCTTAGGCCTAGCCCGACAGCCAGCATCCTGCTGCACCCACCTGGTCCCAACCTGGAGCAGTTTCACCTGGCAATTCTAGCATTAGCCCAGACAATCACAGTTCCAACAAACGAGTTGAAATATATCTGGAAAGGTGGCAGAATAAAAAACTTTGATAATATTCAATGTTGAGTTTCTGAAAAAAATAAAACAAACTTAGAACCAAATATATCTTGTAATTATTTTAACCTAGGCCCATATAATTCATAATAGCTATATTCAGTGATAAGATTGTTTTGGACACTTAAGGACAAGAAATACTAATATTACATGACATGAAAATGCAACATGCTAATAGCTATAGTTCACATAAGCTAGTGAAGATCAGAAGATCATTCTAACTGTGACTTAGGGACACAGGGAGAGTTTAAGGGTGAATTTCAACAGAAGACTGGCTTTTAGAAAGGTAACTCTTTAGGGAAAACTGTGAAGTCATCCTTTAGTATAAAGTTGTAATAAACATTAGTCCATTAAAGTAAAAAAAAAAAAAATACTTTCATGAAAAGTAGACACACAGACCTGAAGTTTGTAAAGAAATATTTTTTAAAGTAAAAAATGTATAAAGTCAAATCATCATTTGTCTGAATAAATAGCAGGAAATGACAGTATGAATAAGCAAATGACAAAGCCTTTAAAATTATTAAAGCTTAGTTTCATAATGTGTTTTGTATCTATATCCGATTTCTAAAAGCACTGGATATTCACTTCAAATAGAACAACAAAATCATGCTGTAAAGTCATGCAAACTCATGACAATGAGATGGGTTGAAAATGTATCTGGTCCTCTCTGTCTTATTCTCCTACTCAGCTCCATTTCTGTTCCTCCTACTGGACAGGCTCCTTTCAATGGGCCAGTCATAAAATCAGAGCTACTTCCACACCAGTGGAAGGTGGAATAAAAAAAGAGAAGACTTGGAAGCATTTTAGGGTTAAAAAAAAGCCAAAGAATCCTTCCAGAATGTAGCACTGAAAAGGCTTTTGGAGGGGCGCCTGGGTGCCTCCATCGGTTGAGCGCCCAACTCTTGATTGCAGATCAGGTCATGGTCTCTCAACTCAAGAGTTCAAGCCCTACCTACATCGGGCTCTGTGCTGACAGTGTGAAGCCTGCTCGGGATTCTCTCTCTTCTTCTCTCTCTACCCCTCCTCCCTCTTTCTTTCTCTCTCAAAATAAATAAATAAACTTAAAAAAACACTTTTGAAAAAGGTTCTTGGAGGTTGTCACAGAAAAGGAGATACACAGTGTTTTCATAAAAATGTATACATGGCATTAACAGAATGTCTGAACATAAATATCTTCCTGGGACAATGTAACCTTTCTTTCTATATTACAGTAGAAGCCAGGTCCTTTTTTTTTTAAAGTAATAACTTTTAATTTTTTTATATTTGATTTACATTTTATTTTATTTTATTTATTTTATTTTATTATTATTATTTGTTTTTACAAAGAGTTTATTGTCAAATTGGTTTCCATATAACACACAGTGCTCATCCCCACAAGTGCCCTCCACCATGCCCACCTCCCCCCTCCCCCCCCCACATCCATCTAACGTGAGTGCAAACTGGGGAAGATAAAAGCCAGGTCCTTTGATGTAGTAAATGGTGGGCATTACATGACTCAGGCTAGAGAACAAGACCACTGATTGTGTACATGTGATAAAGGCAAAGCATAAATCAAGGACAACCCTGTGATATTTACAGTTTGAGTTACTGCTAGAAAAGTGAAGCCACTGATAGGGGGGGAAAATGAGAATGTCAGAAAGAGAAATTAATTTGGGAATGAGAGTGATAAAGGGTTTGGGTTTAGCATGTAAAACAATAAATACCCAGCTGAAAAGTGGTTTCATAATCAACCACTGAAAATATGATATCTGTTCTAGACACAAGGTATCAGTGTAGGACAAGATGAGCTGTATCAACAAAGCCAAAACCATCAGCAGACAAAACGATCAGCACCAGCCAAGGGTGAGTGGGCAGTCACAGTCACATATCATAATGAGTGTGACATCAGGCAGCATAGCCAGAGTCAGCTGCTATAATCATGTCTAAAAGAGCAAAACATGAGAGATGGAAACCATGGTACAACCCAGTTTCAAGGTCAACAGATGCAAGTGAAAAGGGAAGATGCGAGTGCCAGGGTTCATGTATGGTACAGCCAAAAGTGATTTTTCTGGAAGAATACTTGGAATAACAGAGTCTGACCTGAAGTCCCAACTCCCCTCCACCCCCACTCCACACAGAAACCAGCTCTGGTATAACAGTGCCTGACGCCATCACTTAAAAAGTAGTGGATGCCCACAGCAACTTCTTACTTGACACATCCCTAAAAGCAAGGGAATCAAGAGCAAAAATAAATGATTGGGACCTCATCAAGATTAAAAGCTTCTGCATAGCCAAGGAAACAACCCAGAAAATTAATAGACAACCAACGGAATGGGAAAAGATAGTTGCAAATGACATATCAGATAAAGGGTTCATATCCAGAATCTATAAGGAACTCACCAAACTACACGCCCGAAAAACAAACAACGCAGTGAAGAAATGGGCAGAAGATATGAACAGACACTTCTCCAAAGAGGACATCCAGATGGCCAACAGACACATGAAACGATGCTCAGCATCCCTCCTCATCAGGGAAATACAAATCAAAACCACACTGAGATACCACCTCACGCCAGTCAGAGTGGCTAAAATGAGCCAATCAGAGAACTCTAGATGCTGGCGAGGATGTGGAGAAACGGGCACCCTCCTACACTGTTGGTGGGAATGTAAACTGGTGCAGCCCCTCTGGAAAACAGTGTGGAGGTTCCTCAGGAAACTAACAATAGAACTCCCCTAAGACCCAGCAATAGCACTGCTAGGAATTTACCCAAGGGATACAGAAATGCTGATGCATAGGAGCACATGTACCCCAATGTTCATAGCAGCACTCTCCACAATAGCTAAAACCTGGAAAGAGCCTAAGTGTCCATCAACAGATGAATGGATCAGGAAGATGTGGTTTATCTATACCATGGAATACTACATGGCAATGAGAAACAATGAAATCTGGCCATGTGTAGCAACATGGATGGACCTTGAGGGTGTTATGCTGAGCGAAATAAGTCAGGCAGAGAAGGACAAATATCATATGTTTGCACGTATAGGAGGATTAGGAGGAACTTGACGGAGGAACAAGAGGGAGAAGAAGGGGGGAAATGGTGGTGGAAAGGGAGAGAGGCAAACCATGAGAGACTCTTGAATGCTGACAAAAACTGAGGACTGATGGATGTGGGGGAGGAGGGGGGATGGGCATGGAGGAGGACACTTGTGGGGATGAGCACTGAGTGTTATGTGGAAACTAATTTGACAATAAAGTATTTATATATAAAAAAAAAAGTAGTGGATGCTCTGTAAAAGAAACTGTTAGAGAATGAAAAAACTAGCCATAGAGTTGGAGGACATATTTTCAAGTCATATATCTGAAAATGGGTAAAACACTCTTAAAACTTAGTAAGAAAACAAAATACCCAAATTAAAAAATGGATAAAAGATAAATGTAGACACATCACCGAAGAAGACATACAAATTGAAAAAGCAAATGAGAAGATGCTTAGCGTCATATGCCACAAGGAAATTGCAAATTAAAACAACAAGATACCACTACACACCTATTAGAATGCAGAAACCCCACACACTTACAACACCAAATTCTGGGGAAGATGTGGAACAATGGAGGCTCTCCTTCTTTGGTGGAGGGAAATCGAAATGGCACAGCCACTTGGGAAAAACTTTGGCAGTTTCTTACAAACCTAACATCATCTTACTGTACGATCCAGCAATCATGCTCCTAAGTACTTACCCAAATGAGTGGAAAACTCATATGCACGCAAAAACCTGTACGCAAATGATTATAAAAGCTTTCCTCATAATTGCCAAAATATGGAATGTCTTTCAATAGGTGAATGGATAAACAAACTATTATACATCCATACAATGGAATATTATTCAGTGATAAAAAGAGATCAGCTATCAAGCCACTAAAACACATGGAATAACCTTAAATGCATATTGCTAAGTGAAAAGCCAGTCTGAAAAGGTTGTGTAGCATATAGTCCCAAGTACCTTCTGGAAAAGGTAAAAATACAGACAGTAACAAGTTAGTGGTTGCCTGGGATTCAGAGGCAGAACGGAAGGGATGAACAGGTGGAGTGTAGGGAATTTTTAAGGTAGTGAAACTCTTCTGTATGATACCATAATGGTGGCTACACATCTGTATATTTGTCCAAACCCATAGAATGTACAACACAAAGAATGAACCATAATGAAATCTTATGGATTCAGTGGAAAATAATGTATAAATGTTAGCTCATCAAGTATAACAAATGTATCACACTAATGCAAGGTGTTAATGTAAAAATCAATGTGTAGGGATTGAAGTCGGGGGTAATAATACAGAAGCTCTTTGTACTTACTGCTCAATGTTTCTCTACGCCTAAAACTGCTTAAATATAAAAAAAACACCCTAATGGATGTAAACTTTCATGAAAATGAAAAATCTGCATGCCTACCACTGTATCTGGCACTTCACACAGTCACTTTCACAGAATAGGTACTACATTTTAGAAAACTTTCCAAAAGAGAACTCCTAACATGCATGTATATATATATATATACTAAATGTACTGAGTGTGAAGCAACTTAAAAACCAATTCATTCATTTTTTTTTATCAAATTAAGAGGTTATCAGTAGTATCAGCGCAGACTACAGGTTTTGTGGTACACTACTAAAATGACTCAAATATGACCAGACACAATGATTTTTGTTTTAGTTTAACACATTTGGCTTTAAATGAAGGCTTCATCTTGCATTATATGGTGTATTTTTAAAAACAAACCTCATTCTGTAATTATTTTCAAGAGAGCTATTATTTTGCATTTTATTTTTAGAGTAAAATTGAGCACTGAAAAAAATTATTTCAAATATATATATGAAATATCTAAATGTTAGTTCCTCCTCCAGAACTCTAAATGTCACATGATTACAGCATTCAGAAATAATATCATAATGTGAAGTCTTCTAAAGATGAATGAAAGACAATGAGTCCTCCTATGAAGAGAAAAAATTTTTAAACATACATATACAGATGTTAGGACTTCCTTTATTCCCTTAATTTTTTGTTTGAATTTGAATTTCATTCGTTTCTCTCCCCATCAGTGCAAATTGCTATACACTTCCCTCTCAGATCATGGGCACCTTGGTTCTATCTCTGCCCAGGTATGTTGTCACTGGGTCAACCTGATCCGTCCTTGTATTTCCTAGCAGGCGCTGAAGTCCATGGGTATCCACTTTACATGATGAATCGTCCATCTGTTTCCCTACCTCCAGGCTATGTGACCAGCCCATCTGTGCTTCCTAACAGTATGGGCTGCCCTGCTTATGTGCATGTGCTGTAGTGACGTGATCTCTCGATTTCTCTCTCTCTCTCTCTCTCTCTCTCACACACACACACACACACACACACACACACTCAACTATGGAAACTTTGCTCCTTCTCCATTCCATTGATACCCTGGACTACCTGTGGCTTTTTTGTTGCATTTGCATCACTAACCAGAACTCTGTGCCCCATATACCTGGCCAGGCATGATGGTGTTAAATCGGTTTCACTTGCTTGTCATGTGTGATTCCTTATCTAGAAGTGGAGCTTTCATTCTGCTGCAACTGGTCTAAATTACAGGGTGAGCCTCATTCATCAGCAGCTCACCTACACACAGCCGCTGATTTCTCCTATCTCCTTGCCATTTTTTCTGACAGATCTTATAGATGTTGTGTCCGTTTCATCTCAGCAGTATTTGCTTCCAATCCACATTTGGAAACAGACCTAAATAACCAGGTTGTTTTTTCTTTTATGGAACGTCTGTAGCTTATCCAATCTCAGGGAAACAGGGCCAGGTCCCTCTTCTGGAGTTTCTGTGTTGAAGTTCTCTGAGGGCATACATCAGAGCCACCCGTCACGAGGGCCTCTGGAGGTGGGGGCGAGGTGGGCAGAGCATAAAGGAACCATGCCCAGAACACCGATGAACAGAGAAAAGCCACAAATTTAGAGGGAAAGCCCAGGAGAACAGCTGTCACAGTCTGCAAAGGCAAAGTCAGGGGTACGGAAGATAAGATCCAGGAAAATGGAAAACATCACACCTGGCTTCTCTCCTCAGCATATACCCATATCGCTTTCCTTGAGTCCTATATTCCCTACTGTAATATGTATTCCTAGAGTAGAATATTCAATATATTCTATCTCAGCTTTCTCAGATGCCCAGAAGAATACTGTTCAGCTAGTGGATACTCAATACATATAGGATGGGAAAGAAAAGGAAATGTGACTTATGTACTCCATGACAGGATGGAAGAGAAACAGATTACTACAGACTCAAGAATGACATGAGTCCCTAGGGATCTGGTTTCATCATGAAGTACGTACTTTACCATCTGAATGATTATGAACCTTGTTCTGACCATTTTTAAAGGTTCCTTTCACTATACTCAAATGGAAGGTCATAGGGGTGCAATAATTTAAATAAATGAAAAAGGCTCTTGGACACACACAGAACAAAATGCACAGGCTGATGGAGAACGTCAGTTTCCTGATGCATTGAGACCCAACACCTCTAAGATCAATTCCACTGATGTAAGTGTATTCCATATTTAAAGACACTGTTTCTGCTTGAGCTGGAAAAGGCCTATCACCTCCCTCTTACCTCTAGGCTGCCCAAGGATCCTTCCAGGTCACTCCTTCCATCTGTTCAGGCAGGTGCCTCGCCATGCCAATGGGCAACAGTGTTCCCACTTGCAACAACCCCCACTTATCTCTGAGCACTAACCAATCCTCAGAATGCCTTGGCCAAGAATACAGCAGATCAACAACTTATGCAATCTCCCTTATTTGATAAAACTAAAACTTGAGTAAAGTACATATTTGAAACATATGAAAAGGTGTTACATTTCACAACAAAATATTAAAAATTCTTCACAAAGCTAGTATGAAAGAAAGCATGCAGAAGCTAAAAACAAGGTGAAATAAGAATCCCAGAAGGGGCACAAACTCAAAGCACTGAGAGTTTCTTCTGAACCTACACTGGTAGCCACTTGGGATGAGGGGAGGAGAGCAGGAGGTGAGCCTAGGGACCCCCACTACCACCAATGAAGACTCTAATAGGAACCACCCCCAGAGAGGTGGAACTTTATGGAACAACATCCTCAACATACGGGTGAACAGAGAAAGACACCTGGCCCATCAAAAGTACAGCCTGAAAACATGACTATCTGAATGCAGGTACTCTGAGGAGAGAGGAAAGCTACTTCCTCTGAGATCTTTAAACCACCAGCCACCCAGACACAGGGACACTGTCCAAATTCTTGTTGCCTATATGGTACACACACACACACACACACACACACACACACACACACTTCAAGAAGAGAATTTAACAAAAGGTGTGTTTCTGGTGGATAAAGCCCCCAAGTGCCTCAAGTTACCTAACAGTAATCCTCTCTGGCAGAGTATCCCTTCAGTCCAGCCCTCTGGGATGCCCACACCTCAGAGTTAATCTCTGCTGTGTGGTTAAAAAGCCAGCTTCCTCCTCTACCAACGAGGCAGCCATTTTGTAAATAAATTTTTCAGCAAATGTATTTTGCAGATGGCATTGGCAGAGCGAGCTTGCATGAAAGGAGAGATGCAGTGCCAGCCTTCCATAAATCTGTGACAATAGCAACTAAAGGCATAGAAATATAAAGAGAGGGCAAGATGTCGGAGAAGTAGGGAGGTACGTACATTTCACTCACTGCCATCTCTCAAACAGAGAAGGCCTGAAGCCATAGGACACTGAACTGCAGGAGTTTGGGAGGAAAAGAGACAGAGTCCACTAAGAAGATAGCCTCATAGGTGCATGAGTGTGAACTGGGGAAGATAAAATGGGCCGGGACTCAGAGAAACGGAGGGAGGGGAGGGAAACCCCTTTGAGGGGAGCCTTGGAAAGTACAGGGGAAGAGAAAAAGCGGCGAAGCTGCTCATAGAACTGTCCCTAGTGAAGAGAAAAACCTTGGCTCGGGATGGAGAGTGATCCTATTTATAGCTGTGGCACTGACTTTGGGCTGGGTACCCCAGTCCCAGGCGGCACCAGGAGAAACTGCTCCGCTGATCTTGCAGCTCGATCCCCAGCTGGGAAGCGGCCCAGACTGTGGGATTGTATTTTGGGCAGTATCAATAAAGCGTGTGGACTAAGACCTGGAAACGAGGTGGGACTTGGGACATAGAACACTGCCCACCTTGGCTATGCCCGTGGCACAGGGAGATTGGACCCAAAGAGTGATTTGCAACGCTTGGTTCAAGAAGGGACTGGAGCGCCGCCATTTTTCTCCCAACCACCAAGGCAGGACCACAGTGGAGGCTAAGACCTGCTTACACCAAACCATGCCCATGCCTCCTAGAGAGCTGCTTTTTGTTTTTACTGGAGCCTGGGGCAAGACCAACATGGATACACTGCTGTGATTAATTCTAGATCAGTTCTTTCTATTCAGATATATTTTCCCTTGTCTCATTTGTATCCCTCCCCTCTGCTGGACTGGACAACCTGGTCATTGGTTTGCTTAAACAGTCACATTTAATCCATTCTCTAGATGTATATTTTACACCTCCATCACTAGCTTTCCCTTCTCTCTCTCTCTCTCTCTCTCTCTCTCTCTCTCTGGAGTAATAAGACTATATACCTTCTCTGAGTAACATTATCTTCATTTCTTTCTCCTCAGCTCCTACCATATTCTCCTCTTTCTCTCTCTGAATTAAGCCTCTTAGTCTCTCTGCCTGGTCATTGTACACATGGTGGAGAGTCCCAAATACCACTACAGGTAGGGCAATAAAATAACCAAAGTCTCAACAAGAGAGAACAAGAGACACCATTAAAAGAACACTTCCTGAGTGGACAGGCCCTGAACAGTCAATGACCCTTCTTTAATATAGTAGTACTTGCAGATGCAGAGCACATAACAAGATTTTAAAACTAACAAGAGACAGAAAGCTAACCAAAATGACGAAACAGAAGAACTCTCCTCTAACGGAATTCCAGGAAGAAATGACAGCTAAAGAAATGCTCAAAACATATATAAGCACCATAACTGAACAAGAATTTAGAACAATAGTCATAAATTAATTGCTGGGCTTGAAAAGGGCATGGAAAACATCAGAGAAGCTATTGCCCCATACAAAGACTATGGAGCTTAAAAATAGTTGTGATGAATTAAAAATGCTATAAATGAGATGTATTATAAAATGGAGGCATCCAATGCGGATTGAAGAGGCAGAGAGGAGAATAGGTGAATTAGAAGACACAATTATAGAAAAAGAGGAAGCCGAGAAAAAGAGAGATAAACTATACCAGGAACACGAAAGGAGAGTTCGAGAACTGAGTGATACAATCAAATGGAACAATATCCATATCATAGGAATTCCAGAAGAGGAAGAGAGAGGGAAAGGCGCTGAAGGAGTACTTGAATAAATTATAGCTGAGAACTTCCCCAATCAGGGGAAGGAAACAGACACTGAAATCCAAGAGGCACAGAGAACTCCCCTCAGACATAACTTGAATTGATCTTCTGCACAATGTATCATAATGAAACTGGCAAAATATAAGGGCAAAGAGAATTCTGAAAGCAGCTAGGGATAAAAGGGCCCTAACATACAAAGGGAGTCCTATCAGAGTAGTTACAGACCTATCTACTGAAACTTGGCAGGCCAGAAAGGAATGGTAGGAAATCTTCAATGTGATGAAAAGAAAAAAATATGCAGCCAAGAATTCTCTATCCAGCAAGCCTGTCACTCAGAATAGGAGACATAAAAGTCTTTCCAAATAAACAAAAGTTGAAAGAATTCATCACCACTAAACCAGCCCTACAAGAAATCCTAACGGGGACTCTATGAGGGAAATGTTGCAAGGAACACAAGGTACCAGAGACACAAGCATGAATCCTACAAACAACATAATGACTCTAAACCCATATTTTTCAATAATAACACTGAATGTCAATGGACTAAATGCTCCAATCAAAAGACATAGGGTAGCAGAATGGATAAAAAAACAAAACCCATCTATTTGCTGTCTACAAGAGACTCATTTTAGACTAGAAGGCACCTTCAGATTGAAAGTAAGGGGATGGAGAAATATCTATCATGTTATTGGAAGTCAAAAGAAAGCCAAAGTAGCAATACTTATATCAGACAAACTGGACTTTAAAGTAAAGGCAGTAATAAGGGATGAAAAAGGGCATTATATAATAATTACAGGGTCTATCCATCAGGAAGAACTAACAATTATAAATGTCTACGCACTGAATACGGGAGCACCTAAATACATACAACAATTAATCACAAACAGAAACAATCTTATGGACAAGAATGTGCTAATAGCAGGGGACTTTAATATTCCACTTACAGCAATGGATAGATCAATTAGACAGAAAATCGCTAAAGACACAATGGACTTGAATGACACATTGGACCAGATGGATTTGCCAGATATATTTAGAACTCTACATCCTGAGGCCATGGAATTCACTTTCTTCTCAAGTGCGCATGGCACATTCTCCAAGATAGATCACATACTAGGACATAAAGCAGCCCTCAATAAATGCAAAAGAATTGTGATCATACCATGCACACTTTCAGATCACAATGCTATGAAATTTGAAACCAATCACAAGAAAAAGTCTGAAAAACCTCCAAAAACATGGAGGTTAAAAGACACCCTACTAAAGAATGAATGGGCCAATCAGGCAATTGAAGAAGAAATTAAAAAATATATGGAAACAAATGAAAATGGAAATACAATAATCCAAACTCTTTGGGATGTGGCAAAGGCAGTCCTAAGAGGTAAGTACATTGCACTCCAGGCCTATTTCAAGAAATTAGAAAAATCACAAGTACAAAATCTAACAGTGCACCTAAAGGAACTAGAGGGAGAGCAACAAGAGCACCCCAAACCCGGTAGAAGAAGAGAAATAGTAAAATCAGGGCAGAAATAAACAACATAGAAATCAAAGAAACAGTTGAACAGATCAATGAAACTATTGTTTCTGTCAATGTTCTGTCTTTGAAAAATAAACAAAATTGATAAACTTGTAGCCAGGCTTCTCAAAAAGAAAAGAGAGAGCACCCAAATAGACAAAATCATGAATGAAAATGGATTTATTACAACCAAGCTCTCAGAAATACAAGCAATTATCAGGGAATACTATGAAAAATTATATGCCAATAAACTGGACAACTTATAAGAAATGGACAAATTCCTAAACACACACCCACTACCGAAATTCATATGGGAAGAGACAGAAAATCTGAACATACCCATGACTAATAAAGAAATTGAATCAGTTTATCAAAAATCTCCCAACAAGAAATGGACAGCAACATGCAGAAGAATGAAATTAGATCATTTTCTCACACCATGCACAAAAATAAACTCAAAATGGATAAAGGACCTGAACGTGAGACAGGAAATTATCAACACCCTAGAGGAGAAAGCAGGAAACAACCTCTTTGACCTCCACCGCAGCAACTTCTTACTTGACACATCCCTAAAAGCAAGGGAATCAAGAGCAAAAATAAATGATTGGGACCTCATCAAGATTAAAAGCTTCTGCATAGCCAAGGAAACAACCCAGAAAATTAATAGACAACCAACGGAATGGGAAAAGATAGTTGCAAATGACATATCAGATAAAGGGTTCATATCCAGAATCTACAAGGAACTCACCAAACTAACACCCGAAAAACAAACAACCCAGTGAAGAAATGGGCAGAAGATATGAACAGACACTTCTCCAAAGAGGACATCCAGATGGCCAACAGACACATGAAACGATGCTCAGCATCGCTCCTCATCAGGGAAATACAAATCAAAACCACACTGAGATACCACCTCACGCCAGTCAGAGTGGCTAAAATGAGCAAATCAGAGAACTCTAGATGCTGGCGAGGATGTGGAGAAACGGGCACCCTCCTACACTCTTGGTGGGAATGTAAACTGGTGCAGCCCCTCTGGAAAACAGTGTGGAGGTTCCTCAGGAAACTAACAATAGAATTCTCCTAAGACCCAGCAATAGCACTGCTAGGAATTTACCCAAGGGATACAGGGGTGCTGATGCATAGGAGCACATGTACCCCAATGTTCATAGCAGCACTCTCAACAATAGCTAAAATATGGAAAGAGCCTAAGTGTCCATCAACAGATGAATGGATCAAGAAGATGTGGTTTATTTATACCATGGAATACGACATGGCAATGAGAAACAATGAAATCTGGCCATGTGTAGCAACATGGATGGACCTGGAGGGTGTTATGCTGAGCGAAATAAGTCAGGCAGAGAAGGACAAATATCATATGTTTGCATGTATAGGAGGATTAGGAGGAACTTGATGGAGGAACAAGGGGGAGAAGAAGGGCGGAAATGGTGGGCGAAAGGGAGAGAGACAAACCATGAGAGACTCTTGAATGTTGAGAAACAAACTGAGGACTGATGGATGTGGGGGGGAAGGGGGGATGGGCATGGAGGAGGGCACTTGTGGGGATGAGCACTGGGTGTTATATGGAAACCAATTTGACAATAAACTATTTGTAAAAAAAAAAAAAATCTCCCAACAAATAAGAGCCCTGGGCCAGGTGAATTCCCTGGGGAATTCTTCAGGGAACTACAAATCAAAACCACACTGAGATACCACCTCACGCCGGTCAGAGTCGCGAAAATGAAGAAATCAGGAGACTATACATGCTGGCGAGATGTGGAGAAACGGGCACCCTCCTACACTGTTGGTGGGAATATAAACTGGTGCAGCCCCTCCAGAAAACACTGTGGAGGTTTCTCAAAAAATTAACAATAGAACTTCCTTATGACCCAGCAATAGCACTGCTAGGAATTTACCCAAGGGATACAGGAGTGCTGATGCATAGGGACACATGTACCCCGATGTTCATAGCAGGACTTCAACCATAGCCAAATCATGGAAAGAGCCTAAGTGTCCATCAACTGATGAATGGATTAAGATGTGGTTTATCTATACAATGGAATACTACATGGCAATGAGAAAGAATGAAATCTGGCCATTCGTAACAACATGGATAGAACTTAAGGCTGCTATGCTGAGTGAAATAAGTCAGGCAAAGAAAGACAGATACCATATGCTTTCACTTATAGGTGGATTAGAAAAACTTAATGGAGGACCATGAGGGAGGAGAAGGGGAAAAATAGTTGGGGAGAGGGAGGGAGGCAAACCATGAGAATACTGAGAACAAACTGAGGGCTGATGGGTTCTGGGGAAAGGGGTAGGGGGGTGATGGGCATGGAGGAGGACACTTGTCAGGATGAGCACTGGGTGTTATATGGAAACCAACTTGACAATAAACTACGAATGAAAAGAAAAAAGGAAATATAAAGAGAAAAGCCAGCTTTCTAAATTTATAGCAGTTTTAGTCATCATTGCCAAGACCTGGAAGAAACCATGATGTCCTTCAGGTGATGAATGGCTTTATAAATAGGTGCATCAAGACAATGGAATATTATTCAGCACCAAAAAGAAATGAACTGTCAAGCCACGAAAAGATGTAGGAAAAAACTTAAATGTATATTATTAAGTGAAAGAAGCCAATCTGAAAAGGCCATATACTACATTATTCCAATTATGGGACATTCTGGAAAAGGCAAAACTATGGAGACAGTAAAAAGATCAGTGGTTGCTGGGGTTTGGGGGGAAGAATTAAATCAGTGAGCACAGGATTTTTAGGGCAGTGCCACTACTCTGTATGATACTATAATGGTGGATACATGTCATTATACATTTGCCCAAACCTGTAGAATGCACACCAGGAATAAATAAATTCCTAATGTAAACTGTGGGCTTTGGGTGATAATGGTGTGTCAAAGTACGTTCATCAGTTGTAACAAATGTACTCTAGAGGGGGATGTTGATAGTAGGGGAGTATTTGTGGTGAGGGGGACATGATGGGGAAAGGGGAGCAGGGTATATACGGAAATCTCTGTACCTTACTCTTAATTTTGTTGTGAAGCTAAAACTGCCCTAAAAAACAAACTGTATTAATTTAAAAATGTTGAAGATCCCCAAAAAGATGGCTTATTCCTGATGCCCACCCCACCCCTTACCCCCAGTATGTGGCTTAGCCATTTTACAACCTGACTCTCAAAAGTAGACAGATGGTTTTCCCTGGAGCATTTTCAAACTATCAAATACAACCTAATGAGCCTTAAACAAGGTGACAGATTTTTTTTCCTCGTGCACCAAGATACTCAAGTTCAGGCACCTATGACTTTTTGTCAACCCACCCTTCAGGAGCAAAGCAGGTCTGCTGACAGGGGCATGGGTGTTACGGTAGCTAACAATTCCTCCTCTCCAGAACTAAGGAGGGGAGGGAGTGCTTTCAAATAAACATGTTCAAGGAGCCAGAGCTGAAACCGAAAACAAAAGGAATACAAGTGGATTGGAAGAAACTGGATGCTCTGGACTCTTCTGCTGTGTGACCTGAAACTTACATAAAAACACCTATGCTTCAGGAACAGCTAGGTGCCTGGTATAGCTCTGAGACCACAGAGAATGGAAAGGCCTCCTTCTTGCGCCTTCCAGCACTTTTCTCCGGATTCCCCGAAAATCCTGGGGGTTTCCATAACTTCCAGTGTGCAGGCTTGAAGCAGGCCTGAGGATTTAATGAGATCTCTACATGTTTCAGCCCAGAGTGAAGCTGTCCCTGGTTCTCAACCACTTGTAGACTTCATTCCAGGGACACACCTCCTTGACCTAAAATATGAAGACGCTGTAGGGGGAAGCCCCCTCTTCCATTCAGAATATCTTGGACACAGTTTTAAGATGACACATCTGTGCAAATTTTTTTATCTGAAGAAAATACTCTAATGCTTAATAGAAGCTTCAAAAATCACTGTAACAGATGACCTCTAAGATATATCTAACTTAAAAAGAAAATTGAAAAAAGAAAAAGTGTCTTAACATAGAGAATAAACTGGTGGTTACCAGAGGAGAAATGGGTAGGGGGATGGACAAAACAGAGGGAAATAGGGGCGCCTTGGTGGCTTAGTCGGTTAAGCGTCCGACTTTCGCTTGGGTCATGATCTCGTGGTTCGTGGGTTCGAGCCCCGCGTCAGGCTCTGTGCTGACTGTCAGCTCGGAGCCTGGAGCCTATTTCGGAGTCTGTGTCTCCCTCTCTCTCTGACCCTCCCCTGCTCACATTGTCTCTCTCTCCCCTAGAAATAAATTAAAAGATATATTTTTTAAAAAACAGGGAAATAAGATGTAGAGACTTCTAATTATAAAACAGATAAGTCATGAAGATTAAAGGTACAGCATAGGGAATCTAGCCAATAATATTATAATTACATTGGATAGTGACTACACTTACCATGGGGAGTACCGAGTAATGTATAGAATTGTTGGAACCCTATGTTGTATCCCTGAAATTAATATAACTTTATATTTCAATTAAAAAAAGAAAAAGAAATCTGTGTTTCTATAGATCAGGTTCATCTAAAGTCCAGACATTTTTTACAAACCATTTACAAAATTCTAGTTTATTCTCACAACAACTTCACAAGCTTAATTTCTTTCAAAGTATCCTAAAATGCTCAAGAAGGGCATGCAACAAAGCATTTATTGGAAATGGATAAAGAAAAAGCTCAGAAGGAGACAGTCTGAAATACAATCTCTGTTTTCTTTTCAAAAGAAATGCCATCAGAAGAGACTGTGGGTACCTCTAATTAGCATGTGTCACACTGAGTAACTTACTGTTTCTGAACGCTCGGCACTGTTACAGGGAGCGACAATGCAACTCTATTTCATAGACCTGTGACAAAGATCATCCCAGGAAAATGTTTTGTAGATTTTATAAATTTAGTGATTAATATGAGCTACTATAACACCTGTGGACAATATTAAGTTATAAAAGGTTCTAAACCTAAGACAGGCACTATGTAACTCACTACTTACTGTGACTTTTTTAGTACAATAATAATGATAATAATAATAATAATAATAATAATAATAATAGTAATAATAATGGAGTAGAAAAACAAGGTATCCTTAACTGGAGGAAAGAAAAAAGAGGGAAGGGAAGGAGGAGGAGGAAGAGGGAATCACCAAAAAGAAGAGGAAGGGGACAGCAACACATAACAGGGTTCCACCCCACTCTGGGTAAGCAGTCCTCCTGGGAAAGCTTCTGCCACACAGAAACTGCACTAGCTCCCATTTGCAAAGAGTAAAGGCACTGAGATCAGTTTGTTCCCTCAGTGCTCCTTGATAGGCTCTGTGACGCCACCATCAGAGGCCAGTATTTGTTAAGCAAAACCTAGCTCACAGTTGAAGGGACTCAGTGGTTTGTAGCTGGGTCACGTGCCAATGAGGCCTGGGCAAATCAGAGGTGGCCTCTTCCGAAGCTGCTCCATTCCTATTGGACCATTAGCTCCCAGGATGGGTGACTGTGTTTTCATATGAGTCCTTCTTGTTAAAATTGTAACTGGCAGGGGCACCTGGGTGGCTTAGTCGGTTAAGCGTCCGACTTTCGCTTAGGCCACGATCTCGCGGTTCGTGGGTTCGAGCCCCGCGTCGGGCTCTGTGCTGACTGCCAGCTCAGAGCCTGGAGCCTGTTTCAGTCTGTCTCTCCCTCTCTCTCTGACCCTCCCCTGCTCAGCTGTCTCTCTCTCTCTCTCCTAGAAATAAATAAAAATATATAAAAAAAAATTGTAACTGGCAGATGGGGCAGTAATTGACCCAGATATTTATTTTTAATGTAACTTAGATTTAAAAAAAAAAGAAAGCTCATTCAAAGGCTCTAAAAATTGTTAGTCATTATGAAGTAATTAAGACCCAGAGTATCACATAAAATTCCTAGAGAAGCTCAACCCCCTGTAAGGTTATTTTCTCACATTACATTATGGCTCCATTTTATGTGATTTGAAAATATCAGTGTAGGCACATTCATCAATTGCTGTTGCAATTATGTGTTAAGAACTGCTTGCTATGGCAAATTCCTCTTAATCTCTCTCCTAAATCTTTGAGAATATAATCCTGATACAATGAAAGAAGAACCTATTTCTACTGCTGGATGAATATAAAGAATGCTTTCATTATTGTTCCTTTTCATTTAATTTATTTTCCATGTGAAGAGCGAATGAGAGTTTTACCATCAGATATGCTGAAATACTGACACATTTAACTACTTAAAGTGTGTTGGTCTGTTGACCTTTGACCACCACACCTGTTCCCAGCAGTGATTTAAGCTGCTTAAGGGGGGAGATGGATTCAACAGCCAAAAATGCTAGAGAATATGAAAATATCAAGGTCATATGAAGAATACATTGAACATGCTCTCTAGTCTTCAGAGAATTCATAAACCATCAAAATACACTCACTACCCCTTCCCTTAAATGGCAAAGAACAGACACGGACACAACTGAGGTCTTTGGCCAGTAAATCCCAACAGGAAGGAAAAGCACCAACACCTACTTGACCATGTGAGGACAGAGGTCTTGTGTTGCCTCATCTGTTGATGTTTGCAGCTAGCAATCCTCTGATCTATAGAAAATACTCATCTTCTGTGACGTCTAATGCTGGACTGAAATATTTTGGCAAATGTAAAATGTCTCCAGCAAAGTGTACTTGTATGTATTTCATTTCATGCTGGGGACGTAGGACAACCCTTTATCATGGTGATCCCATCACTATAAGAGCATTAGGGACCAAGTGATTCAGTCAAGATTCTGTGTAAAAGCCCCCAGGATAGTCGCTCTAATTTTAGAATCCAGGGATGAAGAGCATCTGTGATGACAAAGAGCTGCTCTGAGGTCAGTAGCGCTGGATGAATATAGATCTTATTTATCACAGAGTCAGCTCCCTTACAGATTGAAAAGTGGAAGCAGACGTGAGCGAGGTGATTATTCAGATTGGGAGGCCATGCTCGGTGTACAAATCAATTTGCAGATTCTGTGTCCTAACGCTGCAAACCCTGTGGGTCCACAGCCCAGGCTGGAAACCAGATTTGTAGAAGCTTTGAAAGAGAGTGAGGCCACAACGCCCTCTTGTTGAATGATTTCCTTTCTCACTTGTTTCTAGGGGAAACAAGGTGCCAATGCACTGGTTAACAAGAGAGGCTCCTGCAGGCTCTATTGTCACACCCTCAGCTCAGCTCCTAGCTGACTGCACATAGAGCATCTAGCAGACATAAGAATGGTCTATTAGAAAATCCTAGTACTCAGGTCTTAGAGAAAAGAGAAAGGAAAAAAAAAAAAAGTCTAGCCTAACTAAAAAGATAACCAGGATCTAGTTGATAAAATATTGATATCTTGAAATCTCAACATTTCAAACTGAAAAGCCACCACCATTCTGAATCCTTGATCTCCATTCTCACTTAAAAAAACATAATGGATATGGATTTCAACTTCCTTTTAGGATTCCAGCAACACGGTGACCTGGGAAGACAACTTTTCAACCCTTCTCAAGTCTATCTCCCCAGTCATTTTCTCTCAGCCTGTTTCCTTACCTCACAAAGAAAGTGTTCTCAGTGGTTTTCAAAGATTCTCAAGAACTTTTTAAAGCAATAAAATATTAGTCAAGACTGCAAGATATAATATAGCTAAATGGGTAAATGAGCAGCTTAAATCTTTGTTATTAGAACGTTCTTCATTATTGGTAGAATACCTGAAGCACCTTCCTGGAACCCAAGTGTTCTATAGTCACCTCCTTTGAAAGGCACAGGACTAGAAGATGATTAGGTCCCTTGCAGGCCTGAAATGCCCACCATGACCTGTGCCTCAGACCTGACATCAGCCTTTTGGAGGGGTAGCCATTCTTGTCAAGAAGCCACACTTGTCTTTTCTAGTGATCGAGGCTTAGAAAATAAACAAAAATAGTAATTCTCCCATGACCTATATTTTGTTCTATCAGGCAGTGGATCCATTCATCGAACTAATCTGTCTTGAACAGCTATATGGATGGGTTGGATGGGAGAGCTATATTTGGTCCCAGAGATTATAACTATGAGTCACAGGACCCCTGACCTCAGGGCTTGCTTTCTGCAAGGCATTTTGAGACAGACAAGCATCTTTATCCTGCCTGCTACAAGTTCAAGGTCAATTTTATGTCTGATATCTGAGGAACAAAAAGTGATCAAATTGCATATAGCAAGAACAGAACACCAGAATTCTTCATTTTTAGGGATATGCCAATAACTTAGTAATTTACCTTGACTGACATTGAAATGAGTACAATAAGACTTAGTACGCACTAAAAAGAGATTTAATGTAGTCTGCAAGGAATTTAGAAAGAGTTTTACATTGCTTGGTAAAATCTGCTAATAACAGAACTCATCACTACTTCAAAGAAAAATGGGATCATTAATCTCATGCAAGATACATAGACATGTACATCCACCCAAACATTTCAGAAATTAAGTCAAACTAAAGAAGTATACTGAGTTGCTTTATATTCGTGGGGAAATTATTCAATGCTTTGTTAGAGCTCTTCAGCTCTTGGAAATAAGGATATGCATTTGGAAAGGAGGTAGAAATGACCTGCAACGAACATGGAAGAGGAAAAGGAGCAAACAGCTTCCATTTGTTATGTAGTGTGAACATTCTGTGGGCGGACCCCAGTCCACTACCAAGCGATGCTTCATGCTTCGTGACCCTTCACTTTGATCTCTTCTTTCTTTTTTTTTAACATTTTCATTTACTTTTGTGAGAGAGACAGACAAAGTGAGTGGGGGATGGCCAGAGAAAGAGGGAGACAGAATCTGAAGCAGGCTACAGGCTGCATGCTTTCAGCACAGAGCCCAAGACGGGGCTCGAATCCACAAACCATGAGATCATGACTTGAGTGGAAATCAGATATTTAATCAACTGAGCCACTCTATTGCCCCTTCACTTTGATGTTTAACATGCCCAAGAGCTAGAGGGTAGAAAGCACATATTGTCCTTGGTTTTCTAGAACACTTCCAATTTGAAATAATTTTATTTTCAACTAAGAACCTCCCCACAAGAGTACTGGTTTCATAAAATAGTACTGCCCCCATTTTACAAGAGAGGAAAAAGTCCAAGAAGCAAAATAGCCTGGACATTGACACCACTGGAAGGTGAAATGAGGACTCCCACACTCTGTTCCTCCCAGACTAGGCTCCTGCTCAGGACTGAATTTGGACATGTTGCCTGAAAACCCACTGGAGTGTTCCATTGAAAGAAAGTATCTGGGCCTCAGCTTCTCAGTGGTGATTGTGTAAATGTCACTCACTTCTGAGAAAAAGTTATGCAGTCCCTTTCATGCTTCTGGTTTGGGTGCTACTTGGCTGTGCAGATTTCTAAAAGCTTTTGAATAGACTAATAAACATAGAATTGTTCTGAACATCTGTAAGCAAAGTACGAAAAGATATTACCCAGTGAATGAACATCCTGGGTTTTCTCGCCAGAAATGGGGTTATTTGTGTATTAGGCTAATGCACTGAAATTAACCCAGAATGCTTACCCATTGCAGAATGTCTTTTCATATTTTCAACTGTGTAGTCATTATTATGAAATGTAAGAATAATTCTCTATCAGGGTATTCAGGAAGCTGAATAGCTCAATTACTTCTAAAATCAATGTAGTAAAGCAACAGCATGCCAGTTAATCAGTTGGTTTGCATAACAAATGTTTGGGGGAGTTGGTATGTTTGTGTGTGTGTGTGCACATACACATGTGTATGTAAAGAGAAATCCAGGGTCAGCGCAACACTTTAAAACAAATGTGAAAGATCAAGCTTCCATTTGACTTTGGAGAAAGAATTCTGGAAGACAGGTACTACTTAATTCATTTAAGAAAGGTTATATGAAATCTAGGCTCCTTGTGGTTATGTCATTCTAGGTTTCTATGGATTCTCTAGTGCTACGCACATACTGAGCTTTTAAGGAACACCAAATAAATGAATACATCCTTGGAAGTTTAGGATTATAATGGTGGCCACTTCAGATTACTTCTCAGCACACCATTAGAAAAAGATCTGAAACACCACAAGAAATAGTGGCCGAACAGTAGCCATGAACAATGCCACATCACTGCCAAGCTATGAATGGGTTCCCAGTGCAGGAGCTGGTGGTGGGCAGCTCTAAGAAGGCTCTGAATTCAGGCCTGAAACATCTATAGGAGATGCAATTTTCTTAGCTTGTGGCTCTGGTTTCAGAGATATCTGATGAATCCAAGGAAGGGAAGTTTAAAGGGCCTGCTACATGAGAAAGGTCACTTTTAAAACAGGTTTAAATAAAATGATGGACAAATGAGATGGGCAGGAGTCGCCAAGAAAATGCAAGGAGGCAATCACAGCCTTTGGAAAATCACTGTGGTCTGCCTTCTCTCAGCTTTGAAGACCAAAATTCCATTTTTATCATTCAATTTAACCCAAGGTTAATGCGATATGGAGAGAATGACCTGTGTAGACTAAACTCACAATAAACTGAGATATACATCTCAGAATGGCATTTAATTGAATTTGAAATGAGAATTAGAACTGTCTAGCTGATCAACCTTGTCTCATTGCATTTTCTTCCTGTAAATAATCACAGGAAGACAAAAGATGAGAAGTTTCTACAGAGTACGGATCAGAATAAGAGGAGTTACTGATAACACTTAAAAGCATCGGGTGTCAGGCTCTGGGACTCTGTCCAGCAGCCAAACCTTACAGAGCAACCTGGAGGGTGCCCTCAGGTCTTCTCCTTTCCCAGGCTGGACTGGTTGAACAGCCTCCCTGCCAAGGCCCTCTTTTTCATCCTTTTTACATAGGGCAAGGGCATTCCATTGGGTTACTTGGAGGTCCTATAGACCTGGAAGTCTAGCTATCTTCTAAGTGACTGCTTGCCTCCAGTCTGAGGCACTGCAGGCTTATTTTATATTTTATTCCCAAAAGGCAACTTTAGTGCCTTGAGGAATTGTTGTCCCTTGTATCTTGTATGATGTCAGGCTCAAGTATCACACAGATCACCCGGCATGTAACATACCTATTAGTGAGCCATCAAAGAATGTTCCACCGACATGTCAGAGTCAACTCTATTCATGTGTCACCATGGGATCACCTCTTTTCCTGGTTGTTACTAGAAGTCATACAGCTTTTCTATGTGCCTGAAGCTCGGGTTTCAGAATCACAGGGGCATCGATAGCCTCAAAGAAATACCATTCCAACATTAATATGCATCCTACCTGGATATGCATGCTTTTCACTCACGCACACTAGCTCGCTCACTCATCCCCTGAGGTAGTGCCTACCCGCTAGCATGTGCACATGACAAACTTCAGCCAATGTTTCTGATTCCATGGCTTGTGATCACCAATCTGTGTGCCAAGACAATGATGTGGAATTTCTGCCATTAGTCATCGTGTGTTGGGTTGGGGGTGGGGGGAGGGGGAAATGGTAGAGCTAGAATAGCTAGCTCTGGACCTTTGGATTTTGAAAATTGCCCCCTGCCCCCACTCTGAGTGCTACCCCTCTAATTCTAGTACCTTCCCCAAGAAACCAAATGGTATCTGAGGCTCCAGTATACTTGCGACATGAAAGAAGGAATTTGGCAGACAGACTAGGTCCATAGACTTCACTTCTTGAATGAATGAATGAATGAATGAATGAATGAATGAATGAATGAATATGTTTACAAAAAACTTTTGGTTGTGACCAAAATTTTACAAACTTAATTACAAACACAAGGAGTACGCCATCTTGAAATTAATCCAGATACTGGAGCACAGACTAGTAGTTCTCTCATTTGAAACCTCAGCAATTATTATACATCTTAGTGGAGCCTTGGTTTTTCTTCCTTGTAGGTCAGACCCCTCCAGGGCCGACTCGTTCAATAAGGCTTTGAGCACCCAAGGCTTCAGCAAGGAAGTCCTGCCAGTATAACCTGCTTTCTGTCTCCCCCATCCTCTCCTTGGTCAAAAATCTTTAATTAGCCGGTTACCAAATTACTCTAGCTGAGGATCTTGTTTGTTCTCCTTCCCTGCTATTTCAGGGATCTGAAGGCTCTACCACTTTTGTTGGGTCCTTTCTATCGGTTTCTCTCTGTCTTTTTGTTTTTTCCTTTCATGATCAAGACCAAAAAAAAAAAAAAAAAAGCCTAGGGAAAGAAATCATCTCTCTTTCTGTGTCTGGATGGATTAAGACCCCATAACCATCTTTTCCCAATCAGGAACAAGTTTCCATGACAACCATGTTTCCCAATGCCACCACTAACTTAGCAAGTAGTGTTCACATCAAATACAGAGTTATTTACCAACCTCCATGGCTTCTGTATAAGACTCTAAGATACCAGCTGTTTCCATGAACTGTATCTTAAAAGAGTTCTGTTCTTTGTCCTTCTAAACATCAGAGAGACAAAAAAAAAAATTGCTTGGTATTTTCTTTACTGTAATATTAAAAAGCACACCAATTTTTCAAAAGTATAGCAGAAGGATGGACATGAAAGAGACTGTGTGACCTGGTAGAGGGAAGTATGATTGGATGAAGGGAGAATCACTGGGATATGACAGGTGGGCGACTGACACCATGCTCAGTGGCATAAACTTAGAGCTCAGAGCTGATGAGGTTGGAATTCCTGCTATACATGACCTTAGGGAAGTTACTTTTCCTCTCTGAGCCTCAACACTCCCTGTGTAAAAGACAGAAACTGAGACATTTCACAGAATTCTTTGGAAGATTGGTTGAAAGAAAAGTAAAGGTGGAAAAAGTGCTTATTGCAGCATCTGGCACATAGTAGGAGTTCAACAAAGGCAATCAGCATGCTGTTCTTACTAACATAAAGAGCTGAATTGGAACAAGTCTCAGCAAACAAGCAACCATAGTATTCTAATTGATTATTAACATTTTGCTGGTGGAGAATAATGGTATAAGCAGTAGATATTTGGAGGTTTTCTTAGCAACCTTTTCTCTTAGGCTATCAAGTCATGTCTGCAATTATCGGAAGGAATCTATTCATTTCCATTCCTGAGACTTAAGAGGATACACCTGGGCAATCTCCAGGGTTCATCTGAATCTATTTATAGCTCTGCATAAGCATTTGTTTAATTTTGAAACAGATGCAAGGAAAAAAAATTGGATTAACCATGAAAAGTATGTGTTCAATTTCCACATTCTCAACACCAATGAGTGTATTTCAATTCTTTTGTAAAGGCAAGTAAAGAAAGAAAATGCATGTTTTCATGACATTTTCAATATTGCACAGCTTATATTTCATTTCCAAATCAGAATTCATATTGTAGCAAACAAACCAACATGCTCATTGTTGAACAAACTCCCATACTCCAACTCCTCCCTAACCTGCATACAAGGTGTCCTCGGAGAGTTGAGACGACCCTCCCCAAATTACACCAATTCAACCCTTTATTTTTAAAAGATAAAACTATTTATGCATTTTTAAAATCCCATTTTTATCAATATGTTGGACTATATATCTAGATAATAAGCCCTCCCTATTAGGAACTCTTAAAATACTGAATGAAATATTCTTTTTAAATAATGTATTTTACAGTGTGGATGTTCCTCAAAAAATTAAAGATAAAATATCAAATGATCTAGCAATATTTCTTCTGGCTGTATAGCCTAGTGAAATGAAATCAGGAACTCAAAGAGAGGTATTCTCCACATTCACCTCAGCATTATCCACAATAGTCATGGTTTGGAAACAACCTAAGTGTCTATCAGCAGAAGAATGGATAAAGATATCATGGCATATAGACAATGGAATATTAATCAGCCTTACACACAAAAGAAATTCTGCCATTTGCAACAACATGGATGAAACTGGAAGAAAGCATGCTAAGTGAAATTAATCCAGACACAGAAAAAATTGTATACTGCATGTTCTCAATTGTATGTGGAATCTAAAAAAAAAGAAAAAAAATTTAAAAAAAAAGACAAAAAACTCATAGAAGCAGAGAGTAGAAAGGGGCAAGAGTAGAAGGAAACAGGGAAATGTTGGTCAAAGGTTACAAACGTTCTCTTTATGTAGGATGAATTAGTTCCAGAGGTCTAATGTACAGCAAGGTAATGGCAGTTAATAATACTGTGTTGTTCACTTGAAATTTGGTGAGAGAGTAGATCACAGATACTGTTGCTACAAAAAGAATAGTATGTGAGATGATAATGTTATGGATGATGGAGATGATAATAAGGAGATGAACATTAGTTAAGCTAATGTTAATTAGCTTGACTATTAGTAATCATTTCACTACATATAGCAAAATATCATGTCATACATATTAAATGCATACCATTTTTTTTTGAAAAATGAAAAAAAGGGTTTAAAAGAAAGAAACTGTTTTTTTTTTTATTTTTTTTTTTACAAATAGTTTTTATTTTCAAATTAGTTTCCACATAACACTCAGTGCTCATCCCCTATGACCCAGCAATAGAAACTATGTTTTAAATGCTACCTGATGGGACTCCTGGGTGGCTCACTTGGCTAAGTGTCTGACTCTTGATTTCAGCTCAGGTCATGATCTCACAGTTTGTGAGTTCAAGTCTTGCATCCAGCTCTGTGCTGACAGTGCAGAGCCTGCTTGAGATTCCCTCCTTCTCTCTCGGCTCCCCCTACCCTACCCAACCCCCTCAAAATAAATAAATAAATGCTAACTGAGCTGGCAGAGAAGTAAAGGAAATCCCTGAAGGCCAGAACAAAAACCAAATCCAGAATGGTTACCTGGTACTTGAGCTAGAATTTGCCATGGGGCATCTGCCTATCCTGGTAGCCAAATATTTTTCTGAAAAGGGCTAAATCATAAATATTTTAGGTTTTGTACCATACCATCTTTGTCATATCCACTCAACTCTGCCATTGTACCATGAAAGCATTCATGCATAATATATAAATAAATGGTTGTGGCTATGTTTCTATATGACTTTATTTACACAAACTGGTAGTGGGCAGCCTGCAAACCTATTTGCCAATCCCTTCATTATAGACTAGATTTTAATGTCTTACCCACAGAGAAACAATTATGGTGTGTGATACTTTTGTCCCATGTAACAGACTATTGCAGTCCTGCCTTTGGGGGATCCCTCCCATATTGATTCTAGTCCCACATGTGACTTGCAATGGACAAGTGTAAATGTGGTATAAACAGACGCTTGAAAGGTGCTAACGGAATGGGGCTTATCCTCTCTTGCTATTCCTGGGAATCTCTGCACCCACCAACATGTGAATTTGCCAGGGACCAATGTGCTGAAGACATGGTCCATCATTCCAATTACCCCAGCCAACAAAAATCAACAACCAGCACCAAATGCAGACCTATTAGTGAAGCCATCCTAGACCAATTAGTCACCAGGAAGCCCACCAGTTGACTGGAGTCACATGAGTGAGTTCAGAAAAGACCAGCAGAAGAACCTCCAAGAAAAGCCTAGCTAAAATTCCTGACGCACATAATCATAAGCTAATATGTGACTGCTTTAGAATTGCGTTTTGTGGTGATTATTCTGCAACAGCAGCTAAATGATATATTCCATAAGAAATCTATTATCTTCTAAAAATATAAAGTGAGAGGCCAATAAATATATTTATAGAAGTGAGAAAGAAAAGACTGAGCAAACACGAAAATTATATTTGCATTTTAAAGATCCTGTCACCTGCCAGCAGAGACAAGCCCTTTCTTGCTCCTTATAACAGAAGTTGGAACAAATTCTTCATACCTGAACAAACTTCTTTATAAGTAGGATTGGAAGTGTAGCCTCCAGCATAACCAACTTGAGTTGAATATACTCCTTTTATGGTCCAGAATTTCCTCTCAGCTCCCCAGAAACAGCCCATTCCTGAGAAAAACATATGATAGTCCTTTTTCAAAAACAAGTAGTAATTGCATATTAGAAACTTTAATTAGAAAAGAGAAGTTGTTCATGTCATTCGGTAATCGAAAATAACTAAGATTTTGTCTTTTAAAGAAGGACAGATTCATGGAAGCAACCTAAGTACCTATCTATAGACAATGAATAAGGAAGATGTGACACACACACACACACACACACACACACACACACACACACAGGAATATTATGCAACCACAAAAAAGGATGAGATCTTGCCACTTGAGACAAAATGTATATATCTAGAGTATTATGTTAAGCGAAATGTCAGAAAGACTAACACCATATGATTTCAGTCATAAATGGAATAAAAAAACGAACAACAACGACAAATGAACAAACAACAAAAAGCAGAATCAGATCTATAAATACAGAAAACTGATGATTCCCAGAGGGGAAGGGGGTCAGAGGGTTAGGCAAAGTGCTTGAAGGGGAGAAGGAGACACAGGTTCCCAGTAATGCAGTGAATAAGTTATAGGAATAAAGGGCACAGCGTAAGGAATATAGTCACTGCTATTGTAATGGCAATGTATCAGAACAGATGGTAGCTATGCCTGTGGTGAACATAGCATAATGTCTAAACTTGCTGAACTGCTATGTAGTATGCTTAAAACTACTGTAGTATTGTACGTCAACTATACTCAAATTAAAAATGAAACATATTAGAAGTCAAGAAAAAAAATTAAGATTTTTTTAATATCTAAAAATAATTTTAAGGTTATTTGCATAGAATGCCTATTTTCTTTAGTTGTGGAAAAACTTAGAAAGTCTCAAATTTTACTCTACTTTACTTCAAAGCATTGCTTTCCAAATAACAGAGTAAAAAGATAACTGCATTTGATGAATGATTTCAACACTCAATCAATGGACTTGCCAAAACATAATAACCTGTATTAATAGCATAAATTTATTTAATGATCAGCATTTTAGTTATGCTTTTTTATTTTTTTAAGTTTATTCCTTTATTTGAGGGGAAGGGAGAGAGAGAGAGGGAGAGAGAGAGAGAGAGAACATGAGTGGGGGAGGAGCAGAGAGAGAAGGAACGACAGAATACCAAGGAGGCTCCAGGCTCTGAGCTATCAGCATAGACCCTAATGTGGGGCTTGAATTCATGAAACTGTGAGATCATCACCTGAGTCAAAAGTAAGAGTCTGACACTTAACCACCTGAGCCACCCAGGAGCCCCCTGCTAATGCTTTTTTAAAAATTCTAACAAAGACAGGTAACACTGGGGCACCTGGGTGGCTCAGTCACTCAGTCGTCTGACTCTTGATTTTGGCTCAGGTCATGATCTCATGATTTGTGCATTCCAGCCCAGCATAGGGTTCTGTGCTGACAGTGTGGAGCCTACTTGGGATACTCTCTCTCTCCCTCTCTCTCTGCCCCTACACCACTCATGCATGTGTATGCATGTGCACTCACACACTCTTTCTCTCTCTCTCAAAAAAAAAAAAAAAAAAAACCTTTAGAAAAGAAAGGTAACACTAATTTACTAACTTCAGTGGGAAAACTTACCAAAATCAACAAAGTGATGCAGTTTTCAATTAACAATTTCACATGTGTTCAGTTTCTTCAAAAATATTTAAGTCATTACAAACTTTCCTGTGACAAATCACTGCTCACCAAAGGGAATATTTTTCTGAGTTCTATTACTAAATATAATGAATGAAGAAAGAGAGGGAAGGGGGAAAGCAGAGAAAGAGACAACAACAAATACACAAAGAAACTCACTAAAAATATTATTCTATTCAAGTAGCAAACACTGTGCTCATATCACTAGTTATTGGATTCCTTTGAACATATGGTAAAAACCAAGACCTATCTCCCAAGAATGCACATCATTACACACTTCCAAAATGTTGCTTTACCTCTCCTTGGGCTTCAAAGAACCCGCATCTTCTACCAGAAGTTTCTGCTATTCTGTGACCAATTTCTAGATGTAAACAAGATTACTAGCTCGCTCAAGTTTTATATGCTTTATTAAGTCATATATAATTAAGATCTTGGGTAGAACAACAGTTGGCAAATTAATATATGCCTCCTACTCCTACAATAACTGGATTTGTTAGACTCTATGACAGACTTGAAAGAAAAATAAGATGGAAGTTTACTGAAATTCTTGACATTTGTTAATAATCTACTTTAAAAATTCAGAGCAGTAATAACCAAAACACATTGTGCATAATGTCATACATTATACAAAAATATATTTGCTCAAATGTGATAGGAAATATACTGACTAAAAATACATTAACAGTTAAAAAATATGTTAGAACCAAATGATAAAAATTAATGCACTAAAAAAGTTACTGTTGTGATAACAATGCAACATGGAAATATGTATATGATTATATCATAATTAACTAAGGCTAAATTTAAAAGGAAAAAAACCACAAGTATATGCACGTTCTTATTATAACTATGAAAAAAACATCCATACCAAAATAGACTAGAAAGAAATATACAAAGTTATAACCATGATTGTTTTATAGGAATTAGAATACAGGAATTTTTTCATTTTTCAAGTTTTTCTGTAATGATTCATATTATTTTAAAATGAAATGTAAAATGAAAAATGTACATGCTTTTTAAAAAGAGAAGAAAATTCAAAGAAAAACATAACCATATACATTGTTTGAGTTACAACTGCTAGATGCCATCTTTGCTGTTTGCAAGTTGTTTGCTGCTAGAGAATATAGCTAAATATTTACTGAGTATTTGTAAAAACTGACTATCTTCAAATCTCTAGAATAAGAATTCACGATTAATTTTACTTCATTGTATTTCTGGGATGAGGGGAATTATATTAGTCAAGGTTTTCCAGAGAAACAGAATCAATAGGGTGTAAGGAGAAAGAAAGTGAGAGAGATTTATTATGAGGATTAGCTCCTGCAATTGTGGAGGCTGAGAAGTCCATGATGTATCGTCTGCAAACCAGAGACCCAGGAAAGCTGATACCATAATCCCAAAGGCCTAAGAACCAGGGCGGTCAATGATTTAAGTCTCAGTCCAAAGTCTGAAGGCCAGATAACCAGGAACACTAATGTATAAGGGTAGGGAAAGATGGATGTCCTAGCTCAAAGAGTAAATTCGTCCTTCTTCTGGCATTTTATTATATCTGGGCCCTTGACAGATTGAACGATGCCCACCCCCATTGGTTGGGGTGACCTTCTTTCCTCAATCTGCCAATTCACATGCTGATCTCTTTCAGAAACATCCTCACAGACCCATCCAGAACTGGCTACCTGGGCATCCCTTACCCATGTCAAACTGACGTAAAATTAACCATCACAGGAATGACAAAATAAACCTCTGAAGGATAAATAAAAAGTGAACTGGGCAGCATTACTGAGCACAAGAGGCCACAAACACATCCAGGAGTTGACTAGTGTGATAGGCTGAACGCACTCTAGACCCTAAAGTTCAGACATCTGCCAAGTTCAGATAGAATAAAGTTCAGAAGAATAAAATACTTCTTTCACACACAATGATTAACATTAATGGTACAAAAGGGTACTTCAAGCTTTTGGTATTTTCTGTACAAGGTACGTGATAGGCCATTTTAGCAGCCAGTCTAACCTGACCATTGCCTACAGTCTCACACTGATGGTCCAGACCCTGTATCTTCACTATATCCTCATGCTTTATAGATTTTTAACACTAAAAATGGATCTTGGCCAAACCAAATAAAATCTTTGAGGAAAGTTATTTAATCTCCTTTTGATGTTTAATAGGGATCAAGAAGAGACCCCCGCTAGAGGGAAGATGACCCAGCTCCAGCTGGGCAAAGGCCTGCAGGAGGTGGTCATGTGTGGCTGAAATAATGCCTCAGGGGCCTGGTGTATAATCAATGTCAAAATTTCTGGAGAGGTACTTAGCTTAGAATAAGGGTTATTATAAAAATAAAACTCCTCCTTGAAGCAATCAGATACTTCATCTGGTGGCTTCCAGTATAACCTAAGCATCAATTATTTGGTTTTGAGTTTGTGCATGTGTGTGTTCACTTGAACAAAGAAAACAAGTGTATGACAGAATTTCTCAGAACTCCTTAAACATAATTTAGTAATACATTTTAGACTAATCTTAGTAAACATAATCTAGCAAAAAAACCCAAACAACAAAAAAGATATAGTATGCACTATATTCTTTAAAATATTTTCTATTTTAACTTTTTATTATAAAGGAAAACAGGTACAGAAAAGCCACACAGAACAGATGCATATCTCAATGCATTACTATTTGGCAAACATCCTTGTAACCACCACCCAAGTCAATGAACAGAAGTTTGCCATCCCCCTCAGATATCCCTCCTTGTATCCACCACAATCACAACTCCTTTCCTCCCCCAAAAGTAACTGCTATCTGACTTACAATATTCACTTCCTTGTATTTCTTTATATTTTTATCAGTCAAGGGGTCCGTCCTAATTCTATAGTTTGGTTGTGCTCATTTTTTAAAAATTTGATACATCCTTAAGTTCTTCTAATCCACACTTTCCCTCTCCCTTCTTTTCTTCTAATTTATCCATTGAAGAAAACAAGGGCCACCGATCTGCAGAGCTTTCCACAGCTAACCATATTCTCAGGGTGCAATTCAATCTGTTCCTCTGTCCTCAGTATTTCCTGCAAATTTGCAGCTGGATCAAAGAACCTGGATCAGGCTCAGATTTCATCCTTTTGGAAAAACTATAGGTGGTACTATGTTCCTTTTTATGTAACTTTAAATTTTTTCCCTGCTTTATTGAGACATAATTGACCTATGACATTGTGTAAGTTTAAGGCATGCAACATGATTTGGCTTACATATATATTATGAATAACTACAACAATAAAGTTACTTAACACATCCATCACCTCACATAATTACAATGTATTTTTTGTAGTGAGAATATTTAAGATCTATTAGCAACCTTCAGGTATACAGTATTATTAACTATAGGAATTATAATGAATATTAGATCTCTAGAACTTATTCATCTTATAACCAGAAGTTTGTATCCTTTGACCAACATCTGCCCATCTCCCCCACCTCAACCTCCCCAACCCCCAGAAACTACCATTTTACTCTCCATTTGTATGAATGTGGTTGGCTTTTTGTTGTTGTTGTTGAGATTCCAATGTTAGTGAGTTCATACAGTATTTGTCTTTCTTGGTCTGATTTATTTATTTAGCATAATGCCCTCAACATCTATCCATGTTGTTACAAATGGCAGGATTTCCTTCTTTTTATGGCTGAATAGTATTTCACTGTATACATGCCACATCTTTTTTATCTTATCTGTCAAAGAACACTTAGGTTGTTTCCAATGTCTTGGTTACTTTGACTAATGTTGGAATGAACATGGGGGTGTAGTTATCTCAAGATAGTGATTTCATTTCCTTCAGATATATACCCAAAAGTAGTATGCTTGATCACATGCTAGTTCCATTTTTAATTTTGGAGGAACTTCCATATTGTTTTCCATAATGTCTATACCAATTTACATTCCTATCAACGGCACACTAGAGCTCCTTTTATTCCTCACCCTAGCTAGCACCTGTGACCTTTTGTCTTTTTGGTAACCACCATTCCTAAAGGTGTGAGGTGATACTTAAATGCAGTTTTGATTTGCATTTCTCTGGTCATTTGTGATTTTGAGCATCTTTTCATGTACCTGTTGGCCATTTGCATGTCGTCTTTGAAAAAATGTCTATTCGGGTCCTCGGTCATTTTCAATCAAATTATTTGTTTTTTTGGTATTGACTTGTATGAGTTCCTAATATATTTTGGATATTAAATCCTTCTCTGATACACAGTTTGTAAATATTGTTTTTATTCCATTTCCTCTTTATTCTGCTGATTGTTACTGTAGCTGTACAGAAGCTTCATATTTTGATGCAATCCCACTTACTTGATTTTGCTTTTGTTGCTTCTGTTTTTGGTGTCATATCCAAAATATCATTGTCAAAACCAATGTCAAGGAGCTTTTCTCCAAGTTTTCTTCTAAAAGTTTTATGATTTCAGGTCTCATGTTCAAGTCTTCAATCCATTTCAAGTTTTCTTCTGTGTGAGTGATGTTAAGATAGGGGTCCAGTTTCATTCTTCTGCATGTGAATATCCACTTTGCTCAACATCATTTGTTTAAAAAACTATCTTTCCCCCCCCATTGAGTATTCTTTTTTTTTTTTAATGTCTTACAACTGGTATCATCTGTAAGATTTTGTCTTTTTTTTTTTTAATATTTTTATTTATTTCTAGTAGAGAGAGAGAGACACAGCATGAGCAGGGGAAGGTCAGAGAGAGAGGGAATCACAGACTCTGAAACAGGCTCCAGGCTCTGGGCTGGCAGTCAGCACAGAGCCCAATGCGGGGCTCGAACCCACGAACCACGAGATCATGACCTAAGCGAAAGTCGGACACTTAACCGACTAAGCCACCCAGGCGCCACCCCCATTGAGTATTCTTGACTCGATTTTCAATTATTAGTTGACCATATATGTGTGAGCTTATTTCTGGATTTCCATTCTATTTCATTGGTCTATGTGTCTGGTGTTATGGCAGTCCCCTACAGTTTTGATTACTATAGCTTTGTAGTATAATTTGAAATCATAAAACGTGATGCCTAGAGCTTTGTTCTTCTTTCTCAGAATTGCTATTTGGGGTCTTTTGTGGTTCCATACAAATTTTAAAATTGTTTTTCTATTTCTGTGAAAAGTACCATTGGAATTTTGATATTAGGTTTGTAAATATACAGATGGCTTTAGGAAGTATAGACATCTTAACAACATTAATTCTTCCAATTCATGAACATGGAATATCTATTTCTTTGTATCTTCTTCAGTTTCTTTCATCAATGTCTTACAGTTTTTGGTGCACAGATTATTTCACTATCTCAGGTAAATTTATTCCTAAGTATTTTATTGGTTTGGATATCCTTGTGAGTGGGACTGTTTTCTTTATTTCCCTTTCAGATATTTCATTGTTAGTGTATAGAAATGCAACTGATTTTTGTATGTTGATTTTACATCCTGAAACTACTGAATTCATTGATTAGTTCTAACAGGTTGTTTTGGTGAAGATTTTAGGGTTTTTTCCATATAAAATAATGTGATCTGCAGGCAGAGAAAATTTTACTTCTTCCTTTCTGATTGGATGCCTTTTATTTCTTTTTCTTGCCTAATTATTCTGGCTAAAACTACCAGTACTATGTTAAATAGGACTTTTGAGAAGGAGTACTCTTGTCTTTTCTGATCTAAGCAGAAAAGCTTTCAGCTTTTTCACCATTCAGTGCAATGTTAACTATGGGTCTGTCATATATGGCCTTTATTATGTTGAGGTATGTTCCCTCTATAACTTTTCAAATATGTTGAGAGCTTTTGTCATGAAAGGGTGTTGAATTTTGGCAAATAGTTTTTCTGCATCTTTGAGTCCTATTATTTTTATCCTTCACTCCATTTATGTGATATATCACATTTATTGTTTTATGTATGTTGAACCATCCTTGCATCCCAGAGATGAATTCAACTTGATCATAGTGTATGATCCTTGAATGTGCTATTGAGTTTTGCTTGCTAATATTTTGTTGAGAATTTTTGCATTTATATTCTTCAGAGATGCCAGCCTCTAGTTTTCTAATAGCATCTTTACCTAACTTTGGTATCAGGGTAATTCTGCCCTCATTAAATGAGTTTTGGAATGTTCCGTTCTCTTCAATTTTTTGGAAGAATTTGAGAAGAATCAGCATTAACTCTTCTTTAATGTTTGGTAGACTTCACCAGTGAAGCCATCTGATCCTGGGCTTTTTTTGTTGGAAGATTTTTTATTACTGCCTCAATCTCCTTAGTCATATTGACTTATTCAGATTGTCTATTTCTTCATGATTCAGGCTTGGTAGGCTGTATGTTGCTAGTGATTTATGCATTTCTTCTAGGTTATCTAATTTCTTGCCATATAATTTTTCATAGTAGTTTCTTGTGATCCTTTGTATTTTTGTGGTATCAATTGTAATGTCTATTTCATTTATAGTTTTATTTGATCCTTCTCTTTTTTTCTTGATTAGTCTAGCTAAACATTTTTATTTATCTTTAAAAAAAAAAACCAACTCTTAGTCTCATTTATTTTTCTCCTATTATCTTTCTAGTCCCTATTCCATTCATTTCTGCTCTGACTCCTATTATTTCCTTCCTTCTGCTAACTCTGAGCTTAGTCTGTTCTTTTTCTAAATGCTTCAGGTATAAGTCAGGTTTTTATTTGAGATATTTAGCTCTATAAATTTCCCTCTTGGAACTGTTTTTGCTGCATCCTATAAGTTTTGGTATGTGTGTTTTCATTTTAATCTGTCTCAAAATACTTTATGATTTCCCTTTTGATTCCTTCTTTAACTCAGGGGTGTGTAGTTTAAATTCCATATTTTTTTTAATTATTCAATTTTCCTCTTGTTATTTATTTCTACTTTCATACTACTATTTTTGGAAAATATATCAGATATGATTTAAACTTTCTCAAATTTGTTAAGGTTGCTTTGTGGTCCAACATTTGACCTATCTTGGAGAATATTCCACATACACTTGCAAAGAATGTGTATTTTGAAGCTGTTGGATGTAATGTTCTGTATATGTCTGTCAGGTACATTTGGTTTATAGTCTTATTCAGATCTGCTGTTTCCATATTCACCTGCTGACTGAATGATCTACATGATCTACCCAATGTTTAAAGAGAGGAACTGAAGTCTCCTACTATTATTGTATTACCGTCTATTTCTCCTTTTGATTGTTATCATTTGCTTTAAATGTTTATGTGCTCCAAAGTTGGGTATATGCATATTTATAAGTGTTATATCCTCTTGATGAATTAGTCTCTTTATCATTATGTAGTGACCCTCTTTGTCTCTTGTGATCAATTCTAAATGAAAGTGTGTTTTATCTGATATAAGTATAGCTGCTCCTGCTATCTGTTGGTTACCATCTACATGGTATATCTTTTTCTATCCCTTCACTTTCTACCTATGTGTATACTTAAAGCTAAAGTGAGTCTCTTATAAGCAGCATATTGTTGGATCTTGTTTTTTTCTCCATTCAACCACTTTAGGTCTTTTGAACAGAGAGTTAGAGAGTTCAGTTTATTTATATTTAAAGTAATTATTATTAATAGGTAAAGACTTACTAATGCCATTTTGTTCATTGTTTTCTATTTTTTTAATTTCTTTATTCTTTTCCCTCTCTTACTGTCTTCCTAATTTGTATTTTGTAGTGGTATATTATAATACATTTTTTTGTCTTTCATGTGTCCACTATAGGTGTTTTTTTCTTTGTGGTTATCATGAGGCTTACACAAAATATCTTAAGCTGATAATAACTTACTTTATATCACTTACAAAAACTCTGCACTTTATTTCTCCTCCCCTCACATTTTATGTTTACATTTTATTGATGTCACACTTTCTATATTGTGTACCTGTTAATAAATTATTATAGCTATACTTTATTATTTTTTTAATTTATATACTAGAGTTAAAGTTATTTACGGACCTCCATTACAGTATTAGATTATTCTGCATTTGACTACATAGTTACCTTTACTAGTCAGTTTTATATTTTTATATGTTTTCATGTTGTTATTTAGTATTCTTTCTTTTTTTTTTTTTTTACAAATAGTTTATTGTCAAATTAGTTTCCACATAACACTCAGTGCTCATTCCCACAAGCGTCCTCCTCCATGCCCATCCCCCCTCCCCCAACATCCATCAGTCCTCAGTTTTTGTCAGCATTCAAGAGTCTCTCGTGGTTTGCCTCTCTCCCTTTCCCCCACCATTTCCATGTTGTTATTTAGTATTCTTTCATTGCAATTTAAAAAACTCCCCTTAGAATTTCAAGACAAGTCTAATGGTGACGAACTCCCTTAGCTTTTGTCTGGGAATGCCTTTATTCTTCCTCATTTCTGAAAGGCAATATTGATCGGTATTGTATTCTTAGTTGACAGGTTTGTGGTTTGTTTTCAGCACTTTGAATATATCATTCCACTGCCTATTGGTCTGCAAGGCTTCTGCAAAAGAACCCACTGATTGCCTAATGGGGCTTCCCTTGTATGTGATGAGTCATTTTTCGTTGCTATTTTCAAAATTCTCTTCTTATCTTTGAATTTCAACATTTTAATTATAATGTGTCTCAGATTAATCTTCCTTGGGTTCATCCTCCTTATAGTTCTTTGAGCTTCTTATAGTTGACTGTCCGTATCCTCCCAAGATTTGGGAAGTTTTCAGCAATTATTTCTTTAAATAGTCTTTCTGCACCTTTCTCTCTCTTCTTCTTCTTCTAGGACTACAATGACACAAATGTTCATTCACTTGAGGGGTCCATAATTCAGAGGCTTTCTACATTCCACTCTTTTTGCTTTTTGTTCCTCTAGCTGGCTAATTCCAAATGATCTGTCTTTGAGTTTGCTGATTTTTTTTCTTATCCACAAACAAATCTGTCACTGGAGCTCTCTGATGAATTTTCCAGCTCTGTGATCATATTCTCCAGCTCCAGGACTTCTGCTTAGTTCTCTTTTATGGTTCTATTTCTTTATTAAACTTTTCATTTTGTTCATGCATTGTTTTCTTGATTTCATTTCTTTTTTTTAATCCATGTTCTCTTGTATTTCATTCAATTTCTTTATGATGATTATCTTGAATTCTTTGTCAGGCAAATTATAGGTCTCCATTTGCAGTCATAGCTTTATTAGTTTCCTCTCGTGGTCTCAAATTTGCCTGATTCTTCAAAATTTATGTAGCCTGGCATTGGTGTCTGCATTTAAAGAAGCATATACCTCTTGTAATCTTTACAGACTGGTTTCTATGTTCTTTGATCAAGAAGTACATAATGTCTACTTGTCTCTCATTTTGTGATGTTAACATCCATTGATACTCAATGCCTAGTAGATACGTTAATTCCCTGAGAGTTGCAAAATGATGACCTTCTAATTCTATCACTTCTTTTCCATTTATTAGTTGAAATATCTTTATAATGAGAAGCTTCTTCTCAACCACTCTTTGTTACTCAGCGGTATAGTTCATAAAAGGGAAAATAAATGTTTAAGTATGTCTATTTATTTAGCAGTCTTTAAGATGATGAACTTGTCCACTTCAAGGCTGACCAATTTGTTTTTTAAATATCATTATAAACTCATTTATTAAACATATTTGTTATATTTCACCATTTCAATGACTCCTCTCCTGTAAGCTCCACTTGACATAGCTTGGCAAGAAAGAGCCTCTTCAAATTGTTTCGAAGTTCCTTTGAACATCAAATTGGGAGTTCCTTTGAAACATCTTCCATAGTCTTTTATTGCTTTCTTGCAATCTGGTATGACAGGATGTTCCAGCTCATCTTGTATATTTCTTACCCCATATTTAGAATCAGGCATTTCTCTAAGAAGACTGATTTATTTAAATATGGAGAGGGATTCCAACACCATGACCTAGGTACTAGTGACGCTTATCAATGACAGCCAGCTATGGGACACCAAGAAACCATGTGGCTTAAATTGCCCATCAAAATCTAAGTCCTGTCAGACCTACCAAATCATAGAGTGCAAAAACAATCCATCATAAGATAAGAGTTATACACCTGGAATCATACACTAGCAGGATGACAGAGAATAAGCTGCATGAATAGGCAGCCAGACCTCCATAGCATCCACCATGGTTGCACCAACATGACTCCCTCAGTTCACACCTATGTCTGAATGGGGATTCTATACAACCAGCTGAGGGACAAGAGAAAGGCTAGATTTCTGGTTATGGATAGTGGCTTATGTTTACAGATGCAAGAATGCATAATAGTCACACCATGGTCTCACTCAGGAGTGGCCATAAAAGAAAAATCCTCTCAACTGGTGACCTTCAAGAAGTGCACCAGTTATCCACTTCATGTGTAAGGAAAAGCCCAAGTTTAGAACATATGTAAATTCACAGACAGTAGCAAATAGCTTGACTGGTTAGTGAGAATCCAGAAACAAATAAACAAAAATTTGGAAAGATTAAAAATAAGGAAATCTAAGGTAGAAGCATATTTGCATCACACATTAATATTAGTTCCAGGTAGAGAGCAACCAACAAGAAATAGGCATTAAATATACAACGGACCAAATGACCTGGCTGGTGAACATCAGTCAGCTTGTTTCATTGGCCACCCTAGTACTAGTATCATGGGTACAGGGACAAAATGACCATGGTGACAAAGATGGAGGACACACATGGGCACAACAGTGGACTCCCACTTACCAAATCTTATCCATTTTTGCCACCACCTATGTACAACCTGCCAGCAATAGAGACAGTCTCCAAGCATCTTATATACTACCATTTCTCAAGGGGACCAACGAACCACACTAGGTGGCAAAGGGGAAATACTGGGCTCCTTCCATGCTGAAAGGGCCAGTGGTTTGTTCTCACAGTAACAGACACATATTCCAAATATAGGTTTCACTTTCCTGACTTCAGAACTCAGCCAGCTCCTGTCCCATATAACATTGCATCAGACGAGAGAACCAGGTTTACAGTGTAGAAGATACAGCAACGAACCCATGAATACCACACCAAGCAGCTGCCATCCTGATACAGCACTGTAACAAACCAGAGGAAAACTGCAGCACCAGTTTAGAGATAATATTCTGCAGGAGTGGGGAGCTATCTTTCAGAAAACTGAATACGCACTGAATAAAAGACCCCAAAGATACTGGGGCACCATGTCCCACCAAAAATGAATCCATGCATTAGAAAAACAAGGGGTGGAAACTTAATTAGCTCTACTTACTACCATTCCCATTCCCCACAAATCTTGGCTCTGCGAAGTTGGAGATCCTGATCCCCCAGAATAATAAACTTTCATCAGGAGACATAGCAAGAATCCATTGAACTATATGGTATAGCTGTTTTCTAGGTACTCTGGAATCTTTATGTCCAGGGACAAGCAGGTAAAAACCTTGCCAGCCAGAGCCAACTCAGAAGTAGTAAAGAAGATCTCTGTTGGGCCACAGCCTTGCAAACATTTGGTGTTAGAAGTTATATAAATATTTTCCAAGCAGATAGGTTTAAAAATCATATTTCATTGTGGTTTTAACATATACATGGCTGATTACCAGTAAAGTTGACATCTTTTCATACTGGACATTCATTTTACTCTTTTGTAAATTGCTTTTGTTGATTTTTCTCTTAGGCTGTTTTATTTCTCCCTTATTGATTTGTTGGAGTTTTTATATATTCTGAATATTAATTTTTTGTCAATTTTGTTTGCAGATACCATCTTATGTCAGATTTGCCTTTTGCCCTCACTTACCATGCCTATTTTCATACAGATGTTTTAAAATTTTAATTGTGACTAAATTTTTCTATCTTTTCCTTTATAACTTGTGTTTTTTATGTATCATGCATAAAAATTCCTTCCATACACTAAGGTTATAAAGATAATATTTTCAGAAATTTTAAAGTTTTGTTCATTTTATGTTGCTAATTCACCTTGAAATGATTTTTATGTAGGATATAGATAGGGATTCAATTTATTTTTTTCATATAATCAAGTATCAAAAATAAATTATTTATTAAACAATCCATTTTTCCCCATTTATCTCTAATGTTATCTCTATCATATACCATTATTAGTGGTCCCATTTCTGTTATCTTCGATTCATTTGTCTGTTCCTATACCAATAACCTACTGTTCTTCATTAATTTATTCAACAAAGATACAGATCCATTGCCTACTATGTGCCAAGAAGTGCTCTAGGCACTTGGGATACATGAGTGAACAAAACAAAGATCCTACCCTCTCATAGTGCTTAAACTCTAGTAGCAAAAGACAGATAATAAACAATAAAATAATAAATAAGTAGATGATATAGCAAGGTAGAAGATGTAAAGAACCATTTAAGCAAAAAAAGAAAAGTAGAGCAGGGTCAGAAGAATCAGGAGTGCTGGGGAGGCTGCAGTGTGAATAGAGTGTTCAGGGTGAGCCTCAAAGAGGTGGCAGCTTCAAATAAAGACTTGAAGGCAGTGAGGCAGTCACCCATTCAGATAGCCAAGGTATGGGTGTTTCAGGCAGAGGAAACAGTCACTACAAAGGCACCGACAACATGTCTGCTGTGTTTAAGGGGCAGGAAAGAAGCCACAGGGCTTGAGTGAAGTGAGCGTGGGAAGTAATGGAATCAAGAAAGCCAAATTGTGTATGGCCTTTTGGGCTACTGAAATGAATAGCCATTGTTGAGTTTTGAGCAGGAGAGGGAATGCCATGTTTTACCAGGATCTTACGTTTTACAGGGATCTCCCTGGCTATCCTCTGCTGAGAAGTGACTGGAGTAGACCAAGCACAGAAGCAGGGAATGGTGACAAAAATTTTGCTGTAATCCAAGTGCGAGACAATAATGGTTTAGACTAGGTGGTAGCACAGGAAGTCGAGATCAGGTTTTGGATATATTTTGAAGATACAGCCAGAAGGACTTCCTGACCAATTCAGAAGCAGGATTTGAGAGAGACAGTCAAGGTTGACTCTAAAATTGTTGGCTTGAGTGAAGAACTGTGGATGGAACAGGTTTATAGGGGAAAATCAAGGGTTGCAATTACTCTAGTTTTAATGAGTCATAATATCTTAACTAACAGTTTTTCAAAATTTTCTTTGTTATTCTTGGCCCTTTTCTATTTTAAATTTAGTTTAGTATTAGCTTGTCAAGTCTGCAACATACTATATTCAGAACTTGATTAGAATTACATTGAACTTCTAGATTAATTTGAAAAAATAAATTGTCATATTAATAATATTGAGTCTTTCTGTCAATGAACACAATTACAGCTGTCCATTATTCAGCTGTCCAAATATATATGTCCATATATAAATATCCCATTTACACAGCCTTCAATACCATGTTATCATTTCCTCTATAAAGGTATTGTACATTTGTATTACATATAGTTTTATGTACCCTATGATTTGTACTGCTGCCATAAACACTAATCTTTTATTACATTTATTTATTTCTCATAGTTGAGATACAAAAACACCACTGATTTTAGTATGCTTTCCATATGGTCAGAAAACTCAGAGAATCCTCTCATTAGTTCTAATGGCTTCTCTCCATGTTCTCTTTCACTTCCTTTATGAAGAATCAAATGACAACTTCATATTTCCCTATTCAATTATTCTTCTTTTATTTTACTTTATTCTAGGACCTCCCACACAATGCTGAATAATAAGGCTGATGGTGGGAATCTTTGTCTCATCCTAGAATGATCCAGTGAGTTTTGCTGTAGGTTCCTGGTTAGACACTTTATCAGATTAGAAATGTTTCCTTCCATTCCTAGTCTGTAAACAGCTTTTTGTCATGTAGTGGTTTTGAGTTTTAAACAATGTTTGCATTCTTTAGAGATATCATATGGTTTCCCTCCTTTCATCTCTTAAAGTAGTATATTACATTTATAGATTTTTCTGAGCCATCCTTCAACAAACCTTACCTACTTATATTTTAATATTGAATTACTTTTGCTAAAATCTTACTTCAAAATTTTTAATTTATGTTCTTAAGGAAGATTTGTCATAATTTTATTTTCTTGCACTGTCTTATCTAGAATTAGTTCCAAAATTATATTGGCCTCATAAAATGGATTAGTTAACTTCCCCCCTCTGATATAACATTCCATTAGGAAAAGGATTATTTGTTCCTTGAAGTTACAATAAAATTTTCTGAGTTTCCTGGGCCTCATGTCTTTGGAGAGAAGGGAAGAAACGGGGTAGATGATTTCACTGTTACTTGTTTATTCAGGTTTTCTTACTTCTATTTCTGTTTTTAGAGATTTTCGTCACAGAACAAACCTTGACTTTCATTGATCCTCTTTTTTGCTGTTTTCTATTCCTGTTCTTTCGTTATTATTATCTTGTGCAGTTTACTCTTGATCTGTTCCTTTCTGTCTTCTGGATTTGAATAGTTAGATTATTTATTTTCAAGTTCCTTTGTTTTCTGATAAATGTATTTACGACTATACATTTACATCTAAGTTTTGCTTTAGATATATCCCACATGTTTAGATATGTTTAGATATCTAATATTTTCTTTGTAATTCACTTCTAAATATTTTATAATTTCCATGTTATTTTCTTTTTAACCCATAAGTTATTTGAGGGTATACATTTTAGTTTTCAAACATATAGTATGGTTTTTAGACTATCTTCTCATTTTGATGTAATTTTATTGTGCTGTGCTTAGAGTATGTGATCTTTATTATATTATTTTGAAACCTGTTGAGACCTGCTATAAGAGACAAGTGAATCCTAGATCCTGGAGTACATGGCTTTCTTTTAAAGAATAGGCAAATGGCTCTTTAGTTACACAAAATGATAATATTTTATCTTAAAATGGTAGTGATGTTCATGGTCTGCAGACTGGTCTTTGGAAGTCATGAATTCAGTGAATTTATTTGTCACCACCATCACTCCAGAACTGCTGAAAGATGTCTCTTCTTCATTCAGTAGAAATGGTTTTGAACAGAAGAGAAATGAAGATTCTAATTTGTATCATAATCGAAGCATCTAAGATATTTAAAGAGCATATCAAAATTACAACTATGTCTTTGAATCAGATTTACATTTTTTGCACTATCATTAAAACAAGTTGGTAAAAATTTTCTTGTTTTGTATGTTTAGAATTCCTTTTAGACTCCTGCATTTCTAATAAAACTTTTTAAACTGTCATTTCTCATGAATATTACCTGTGGCTATGGGATTTTTTTATATTTGTGGGAATTACATCATCTTCCCTTAAGATTTATGATACCTCAGCTGAAATCTTCAGAAAGAACTTTAAAGAAACCTCAAAATTTCATAAAATCCTATATGATCACACTGCAACTTTTTGACCTGATTACTAAAGATCTGTGATTGTTGAAATAGCATTTTTCTAAAAGTACATGAGAGGCTGACCACTACACCTTTGGTACTCCTGAAGGGTGGCTCACTTGTCTGCCTCAGGACCCTGCACAGAGTGGCGAGGGCAAATTCTGCTCACCAGTGCATTCCATGCTCTGTTCACTAGCACATCCCATTCCCTATTAACTAGCATACCCCACTCTCCTACTTCTGCCTGTGAGGAGTGTCACTGAATAACAAACCCTCAGACAACAGATGGGATAGGAAGAGCGGTCTGTCCTGTCAGAGTGGAAACCAACAGGGAGGCCAGGCTTTCAATAGAACATGTGCAGTCATCACATGTTCCTTTAGCATTTTATCCAAATGTTTCCTCTCTTTCAGCTCTTTTCCCCACTTTGAAACTTCACACAGAATACAGTCATGCTCACAATCATTTCCAAGGCTACCTCCACTGCTAGGTTCCCAGAAAGATAGAGACAATAGGAAGAGTGACACAGACACCCTACTTCTGAGTCTGCATACTTCTCCCCCAACAACTTATAGTTTCTGACAGTTCAAGGTCCCGAAATCACTTTGCCTGGTTCAGCTTACTGTGAGGTACACATTTATACTTTCCTGTTTGCACTTTTAAAGCAGCCCTTTTCTACATCATTCAAACCACGTATCACCCATTTGAAAATGGCTCTTCATCCATAGGTCTAACTCCTGACCATCCACCTAAGAAAGCTTTAGAAAGACAGGCATTTCCAACTCCCTGCTTGGTATGTCCACCTGGAAGATTCCTTGTTAACCAAGCCAGCATCTTCCTCTGATGTCTCTATTTGTTTTAATTGTATCAGCCTTTTCCTAAAACCATAATAAGAAAACTGAGAGTCCCCATTGTTTCTTCCCTTTTACTATTCTCACCCTACCAGTTTCCTGGTAGTCAGTCCTTCATACTCTCACTCCTTTCCCATCTCCAACACCCTGGTCCAGTAACTCACCAGCTAGATAATGACAACAGCCCCCTCAACTGTCTTCCCACCTCAGCTTGCTCCCTCACTGACATGTATATTTCACATTGCTTTTAGGTTGATCTTCCTCACCTACACTTTCAAACGTGTCATTTGTCTTCTTTAAAACCACAGGTAGGTAATATGCATAAATCCTAAAATTCATAACATCCTTTTATCCTATGATTCCACTCCTGAGAAGCAATCCTAAGGAAGTGTTTCTTAATTAACAAATACTGATTTTTCAGAAATGTTTTTAACAGCATTATTTATAATCACTAAATATTTGAAACAACCTAAATAATCAATATTAGAGAAAGTATTTAATGATGGTCCACCCAGAATTTGGAGTAGAGTATTACTCATTCATTTTTCTAAAATTATTTAATTGCATGGAAATACTCAAAATATAACATTAAGGAAGAAAATGCAGGGTATTAAGCTACATATGAAGAATGGGTTCACATTTGGTTTAATGAATACACTTTGCAAAACAGACTCAAGGTATACAAAATATTAATAGCAAGATTATAAGTGATTTTCATTTTCCTCTTATACTCTTTGGTATTTCCCAAATTTCCATAAGAAATATGTACTCCAACTGTCATAATCAAAAAGAAGAGGGTTTTTCAACGGAATGGGAAAAGATAGTTGCAAATGACATATCAGATAAAGGGTTCATATCCAGAATGTATAAGGAACTCACCAAACCACACGCCCAAAAAACAAACAACCCAGTGAAGAAATGGGCAGAAGATATGAACAGACACTTCTCCAAAGAGGACATCCAGATGGCCAACAGACACATGAAACGATGCTCAGCATCCCTCCTCATCAGGGAAATACAAATCAATACCACACTGAGATACCACCTCACGCCAGTCAGAGTGGCTAAAATGAGCCAATCAGAGAACTCTAGATGCTGGCGAGGATGTGGAGAAACGGGCACCCTCCTACACTCTTGGTGGGAATGTAAACTGGTACAGCCCCTCTGGAAAACAGTGTGGAGGTTCCTCAGGAAACTAACAATAGAACTCCCCTATGACCCAGCAATAGCACTGCTAGGAATTTACCCAAGGGATACAGAAATGCTGATGCATAGGAGCACATGTACCCAATGTTCATAGCAGCACTCTCCACAATAGCTAAAACATGGAAAGAGCCTAAGTGTCCATCAACAGATGAATGGATCAAGAAGATGTGGTTTATCTATACCATGGAATACGACATGGCAATGAGAAACAATGAAATCTGGCCATGTGTAGCAACATGGATGGACCTTGAGGGTGTTATGCTGAGCGAAATAAGTCAGGCAGAGAAGGACAAATATCATATGTGTGCACGTATAGGAGGATTAGGAGGAACTTAACGGAGGACCAAGGGGAAGAAGAAGGGCGGAAATGGTGGGGGAAAGGGAAAGAGGCAAACCATGAGAGACTCTTGAATGCTGACAAAAACTGAGGACTGACGGATGGGGGGGGGGGATGGGCATGGAGGAGGACACTTGTGGGGATGAGCACTGAGTGTTATGTGGAAATTAATTTGACAATAAACTATTTAAAAAAAAAAAAGAGGGTTTTTTAAAAAAGATATTTATATAAAAACACAAAAGAGAATACAAAAATGCAATTATTATGCCAATATTTTATTGTATTTCCTTCCAGACTATCAGCCAATCTATATAAATATCTTTTTTCCAAATTTTCTCTAATGCACATATACAACTTTTTTTTAAGTTTATTTATTTTGAGAGAGAGAGAAGGTGTGAGTCAGAGAGGGGCAGAGAGAGAGAAAGGGAGAGAGAGAGAATCCCAAGCAAGCTCTGCACTGTCAGCATGGAGCTCAACGCAGGACTTATACCCATGAACCATGTGATGATAACCTGAGCCAAAGGGGAACACTTAACTAAGCCACCCAGGTGCCCCTCTGCCACGTTTATTATCAACAAAATTAAGGTAATTGTTAAAGTTCTAATACTCATACTCTAGCCTCAGCCAAACTGGAATACTGTTCAATACCATTATCCTCAATCATCATGTTATCTGTTCGTGCTCCACATCCTTCACCCTCACTTCCACCTTTGGAAATCCTGCCTATCTACCCAGAATAATTTCAGATAGCACATCTTTCCGTAAGTCTTTCCATAAGGCCATTCAGATATAAAGTATCTCTTTTTAGAACCCCAAAGCATCCACAAGCCCTGCTACCTCAGGAATTTATGTAGTCTGCCCTATGTAATGACTATTGGCTTCTGTGCTGTGACCTCTTCCCTACACTGTGAACTAAGAAGATGGGCCTATCTCTCTGGATTTGGTTTTCCTCCTATCACCTAGCATGGCACCTTGCATGTATTGGGCTCCTCAGGGGAGTAAACTTCTGAACTGAACTGGAATTCTCTGAAATTTAATGGGCCATCTTTTATCATTATCATGGTGTTTATAAAGGAGGCTTCCTAGAAATCACAGTGGCAGATTATGGACTACTCAGATCTTCCTTTAAAGCTTCTAAAGTGGGAACTCAGTGATTATATGGAGAAAAACTGAAGGGTTAACATAAAGGAAAAAAGTTCTCATTTCACTTTCTTTTTCCTCTACCAAATTTCCTGTATTTTTGTAGACAGATTCAGAATCATTGAAGGTGGATATTTCAACCAGGCCTATATGCCAAAACATTTACTACCTTTGTGGCCTTAGGAAAGTTCCTTATACTCTTTTAAGTTTTAGTTTCCTGATCTATAAACCAGGAAGATAAACAGTACTAGTCACAGAGTTATTAATAAAAGTTCATAGATAACATATAAAACATGTCAACAAGCATATGGTAGGTACTCAATAAGTGTCCATTTCCATTCTCTTATTTTCCCTATTTATTCCATGTGCCACTCCCAATATATATGTGCACACTTCGAAATCCCCTCTCTCAGTTCGCCCAAGGTGAGAGCTACTTTTCCTACCACCCCTGCTCCCTGAGATGTCACACTGTCCCGTGGTGAATTGTGAGAGCCATCCCCTCTGACCTCAAATGAAACAGGCTACATTATAGTCTCCTAAGTAGCCTCTCTGGATTTCTGCCCACAGAATTCTCTAAGCTAGTTTCCCCATTTCCTGAGCATATTACTCTCTGGTTACCACTCAACTCAGATATCCCTTCTCTAACAGCTACTTCTGAAGCCATCACTTTTTTTTTAAAGCTTAACATCTCTTCATATCTCTGCCTTCTCACTGCTTCGCTTCCTGCCCAGTGTTATCAGCCAGGTCTTCATCACACAAAAGCAACAAAGAAAGCTAGCCTCAACCAGGGGCACTGAGAGCTGTGTGCCTCTGGGCCACTCACTGGGATGTTTTAAGCATCAATTTGTCATCTGAAAAATGAGTTAAGTTATTTTTAACATCCAGCTTGATCACTGAATGATCTGATGGCTCTGTAGAGAGAATAAGAGGGAGAACTGAAATCTATATTCCTCTTCTCCTTAACTTTTACTGTGATTTTACAACTGTGATCAGTGGGCCAATAAAATTTTTCCTACAAACAGTACATAACCTGGTATCCTCTTCCTTACATGCCTAGAAGAAAAGGAAGGAAAGGGGAAGAATTAAAGAGGTCACATGCCTAGGGTGAGCCGCACACCGTACCAGTATCTTTATACACATGGAATCCCTTGATAAACGCACAGGGAAGGCAGAATCAGTCCCACTTTAACAATGAGAAAATGGAGATTCAGAAAGGGTAGGTCACTTGCCTGTGTAGATCTGTAAGCAAGCTGAATTAAGAAACTCCCTATTATAGATACAGGGTTTGAAGGATGCTTCTGATGTACCACATTATTCACTACAGGGTATTCAGTGGCACCTGGTAAATAAAAGGCAGTTCATGTGGATCTTGTCAAAGCAGTGTGATTTTATGGAGCACTCTGCTGGAACTGCATTTGCTGTAATGGGATTTTACTAGATATAAATAAAATATCTAGAGTGTCAACGGCAAAGACAGTGCACTATTCTTGGCACATTTCCAAGGCTCTCCTTTCCATGGGTCCTTTATAAAACACAGAGATGACGCCCAAATGTTGTCATTCTGGTCTAGATGAGTGCTCAGGCCAGAGCAACAAACTGAAACCCATGTTTCAGCCACAATCTGACAACCTAGGCAGAGATGAGGAATGTCCTAGACTAGATTCTAGGAAGGCAACTCAGCAGACCTGAGACAAGAGGTGGCCTGGTCACAGACATAGATTTACAAACCCTGGCTGTGTATTGCCTGGGGCAAATCACCACAGGTCAGCTATCCAGCACAGGGAAGGGTGGGAGAAGGGGGATTTGAAGATAGTTTTCCGTTCTAAAATGCTATGACTGTCTCCCAAAGGTGAACAGAAGTGGGAGAAACGTAAATGGCATCTCAGTACATTTTCTTTACTAGTTTTACTTTTTTAGCAAACCTGTAACATGTTGAATAGCTCAACTCCTTATCACTCTCTTACTTGAAAAATACAAAATTTTAAAGTAACTTCTGCTAAAAGAGAAATCATATAGCAATTAGAGTCTGATTAATATTTACATTATTTTATGACAACTACTTAGCACATCAATTCCTAATGCTTCGCTAATTTGATTATTCTATGCAGTTTCTTCCCTAACTTAAAACATGCCCCTATGGACACATGCATCTGCCACTCTACCTTTGTGCTGTGATTAATGCAGTCCTGCATCCTTTATACTCATTGCTGTATTTCAGCATTTAACCTCAGAATAGTCTCTAAAGAGTACTAGATCTTTATTCACCTTGAGAGCTCAGGAACCAGAATTTCAAAGTGGGAACAGACCTTACCTCTCATCTGCCTTAAGGACCATGGAGCCATAACTGCTTCCCAGGTATGGGCTGATGAGGCAGTGGATTCCTCTGCAAAGGATGACCATTGGATGTGTCTGCACTGTGAAAGCCCAGGCTTTGAAAAATGAGGTTTCTGGAAGCAGCACAGTTCTGTCAGCTGCTGGAAAGAAAGTGGCTGCTAGCTGGACTAGAGGATCATAATTAAAGAAAGTAGCACCTTGATTCAAGAGAACTATACTTCTCCTGAAGAGGGGCATGAGGCTAGAGATAAGGCAGGTTAAAGGTAAGCTATGGGATTTTTATCAAGCCCTGACAAATATGTTCAACAGTTTACCTGGGGAAAAAAAAAGAAAGCCATAAGGAAAAAAATAGTATTCAGTTTTCCCAAGAGGCAAAGTATTTTTTTTAATTTCCCAGGTTTGTCTGTTCATGGCCCTGCCTTCTCTAAACCTGCAATTTTATTTCCCATTCTAGAGTAGGTAGGAGATTTCTAGAATTTCAGTGAATAAATGACAATGATGCTTACCAGTGGGTGTTGACTAACACAATAGAATGTTTTCAGTTCCAGCTCAATCCTAAGAGAAAATAGAGGACATATGGATGTGGAAAGAGATCCCTGATGAAGAAAACTTCCAAAACAATCTGCGACCACAATATGACCCTCTTCTTATTTTTCTTAAGAAGCAGAAAGACAATAAAGAGAGGCCAAGGTCAGCCTGGATCATTCTACTTCATCAAGAAGGAACAGTGTAGCTGGGATGGATGTTAGTGAAAACCAAGACTTTCATTGTACTAGTCATGAAACAGGGGCTCAGACAAGACAACTAGTTTGAGATACTAAATGATTTCATTAGACTAAGCAGTATTTAATGTTTTGTTTTGTTTTGTTTTTTGAGAGACAGAGCATGAGCGAGGGAGAGGCAGAGAGAGAGGGAGACACAGAATCTGAAGCAGGCTCCAGGACCTGAGCTGTCAGCACAGAACCTGATGAGGGATTTGAACTCGTGAACCATGAGATCATGACCTGAGCCAAAGTCAGTCATTTAACCGACTGAGCCACCCAGGTGCCCCTAGACTAAGCAGTATTAAAGTGACTCCCTAGTGACTGTCAGGTGCCTTTTTGCTCTAGGAATAAGGGTGAAAACACACTAGAAGAATGGGTCTCTGCCACCAAATTACCCCAGATTTAATGACAGTATCCACAGGGTCCAGGTACAACTGGATAACTTGAATGGCATCATAGGCTACTCCCCAGCTTGCCTACATAGTGAATCTGAGGAATTAAGACAGTCCATATTTCCTCTGGCATTTCAGACAGTCATTTATACTTTTTCTTCTTTTTTTGGGGGGGAGGGGGAAGCAGGGTGGGTATGGATATATTACTCCTTCCTTCAGTTTCCTATCTCTCCGCAATTTTTCTGCCTGGGAAATACCTTCCATTATTATTCATTCTTTCATCTAATGAATATTTTTATCAAAGGTCTGTATTTAAGACTAGGCCCTGATAACACAAAGTTAGTGAGACATGATCCCTTTCATCAAAAAGCAGGCAGACAGAAGGAGATCATCAATTCAATATCTCATCATAATGCAAGATGACAAATCTTATGTGAAGAACAAAGGCACAAAGAGCTAGGGGGAAAGACTGGAGAAAAGTTGGCAAGTCTTCCAAGAAGATCAGTGTTTAAGCTGAAGGTGTAGAACTGTATGAAGTGGTTAGAGAACTAGGAGGAGGTGCCTCACAGTTTGGGTGAAAAGTCACATTACAGATGAAAGCTTATTGAGCAGACTGGAAGTAGGTTCTACAGGCCTTAAGTGCTACACTAAGGAATGGAGATATCTTTCTAGAAATAAAGAGTCCCCCAGCAAAGAAATGGCATAATCATATTTATACTTTGAGAAGTATCCCTGTCGGGTATGTGATCAAATCTCTTGGAGAAAAAGACAGAAAGACAATGACAGATTTGCAGAGACCCTCAGATGTGTCCACTGGACGGCATGCCCACTGCCACCACCCTAGTTTAGACAACCATCATCTCTCACCATTTAAAGACAGAGCATCCCTGTCCTTGAGGAAAGGGGATCCCAATTTGATTTTTACTGGTAATGATAGAGGCTGTAATATAAACGGACAAGGCAGGGTCTCTTGTGAAAGAAAAGAGGATAATAGCTGTTTAAAAAAGAGTACAAAAAGAATGCATGTGCAATGGCCTCCAATAGCACCCAGTCTGGTCTTTTCAAATCTTATCTCACATTCTTCTAGTCCATTTTTCACACTGAAGCCTGCATGATCTTTCTAAAATTCAACATGATCCTACCATTTCTATGGTTCTTCTTGCTCTTAAGGTATAATTTCCTTCACGAGGCTCAATGGGTAGGTAGTGATATCAGATAACCACAATGGGAATAAGTTAAGTAGGAAAAGGAAACTACTAACTGCCAAGGACCTAACTATGATATGGCCAGTACTACCCTATACAATGTATATAGTTTATACTATAGAGATCTGCCTTGCAAGAAAGTTATCATTATTTTCATTTCACAAGGAAGGACCCCAGGATGTAGACTGTGAGGATATGCTAGTGAGAGGTAAAAGCTAGGGTGAACCCAAGAGTGAGTCTATCTCAACACAATGTCACCATGTAACCAGAGGAGAAGAAACAAAGTGTTCTAAAAGGAGTTGGGTACAGGAGTTGAGCACAGATGTGAGAATAGGGTGGTCTTTGAACAAAATAGACCTTCCCTGTTTTATAGTCATTTTTATTTAATTTACTCCTACTTAAACTCTTTGTTCCATTGTCCTCATTGGGTCCCTGCCTTTGACACGCTAGATTTGGCACTCATTTTGACTAACACTAAAAAATATTTCGTCAAATTTATGGTTATTAGTTCATCAAATTTATGGATATTATTATATATTTCTGCCCCAGTATCTCTCTCTGGGATCATTCTGATACTCCAATTACACATATATTAGACCAGTTGGTATTATCTCATAATCACCAAGATTCTGTTCCTTTTTTTAAATTTTTTCTCAAGTTTTCATAACTTTCATTGATCTGTCTTTAAGTTCACTGATCCCTTCTTTATGCAATATTGAATCTCCTGTTAATTCTATTGAATAATTGTGGGGTTTTTAAATTTCAGATGCTATATTTTTCAGTCCTGGAAATTCCATTTTATAATTTACATTTCTTTGCTGATATTTCCCTATGCTCATTCAGTCCATCCTTTTCCATAAATTCTTTAATGTATTTATAATATGTTTTGGATCCTTGTCTGCTAATTTCAATGTCTGCTTCATCTTTGGTCCTGCTTTTATTTACTTTTTTTCTTCTTAAGCTATATTTTCTTGTTTCTTCACATATCTGATCACTTTTTATTGCATATTAAACACCGTGGATCATATGTGCTAGATTTTGTGATTTTTCTCCAAAGAATGTTGAATTTTGTCCCAAAACGTAAGTAAGTTGCTAGTGGGCCATCTTGATCCTGTAGAGGCTTAGATCTGGAGTTATAAGAATGAGTTTATTTTGCTTTTTCTCCTTAGCCCTAGGATGTAACCCTTTATCCTGAGTATGCTTCTAAGGCATGGCCCTCCTAGAGTTTCAAATAAAAGCCCAAGGTTTTTAAGTCTCTTTAACCTAACAGGCCTTGAACTCCAGTTTTCTCCCAGAACCATCCTGCTACTGATACCTCAGCCTCTGGCAGCTGCTTTCTGCTGGAATTTCTTTGGAATTTCATTCTGTACATGTACAGATAGAGGCAGCCACAGATTTGAGGGGAATTGGTACAGAGATTGTGGGGGCTCTCCTTCTATTGCTCTTTCCTTCCAGAATGTTTTGCTTTGATTTCTAGCTACTCTTGCAGCCCCTGGATTTGACCTCTTTTTTATTCAGCCTGGTAAGACAGCTACTTTCTATTTGTACTCTCCTTTCTTCCTAAGCAACTGACTACTGGAAAGCACCCTCATGAAAAAACCTGGCTAAATGTGGTGCTTATCAAGTTTATTTCCCTTATTTCAAGAGCTATGTTCCCTCCAGATTCTGCTCAAACAACATTTGGTTGTTCACCAATTCCTCCAAGTCACGGGTTTTTTTTGTTTTTTTTTTTTGGGGGGCGTTGTTTGTTTTGTTTTGTCCAGAGTTGAAACTGTTATCAGCTGGAGCTTCAGAAACTTATTCAAGTTCAGAAATCAGCTCAGTTAGAATTTAAGCTCAAATTTGGATGGTAACAAATATCTGAATTTTTTTCCCAACAGGTTTTAGGGCTGGAAGAGTTAAGAGTTTTAGGGAAATACCAATTTACTTCACTGATAAATCTTAATCTTACTGTAAGTATTGACTTCATATTTTATTTTATTTTAAGATTTTATTTATATTTAGTAATTTCTACACCCAATGTGGAGCTTTAGCTCACAATCCTGTGATTTCATATTTTAAATCACATCACTGCATTCCTTTGAACTGAGCACCATTCCATACTCTGTGTACAACAGAAGTGCAATCTGAAGTACTTCTACACCACTTAATGTATCAATAAAACAACCCATTTTGAAAGGGATGCTATGCACATGCTCAACTTGATTCTAAGTGGTTTAATTCGACTATATCTAAAGATGCAAGTAACATCAATCTATAAGTAGACTAATAATAATACCTACATACAGTTGACTCTTGAAAAGCCCAGCAGTTGGGGGCACTAAACCCCTATACAATTGAAAATCCAGGTATAACTTTTGACCCCCTCCTAACCTAACTATTAATAGCCTACTGGAAGCCTTATCAATAATATTAGCAGTTGATTATCACATATGTTATATGTATTATATTCTGTACTCTTACAATAAAGTAAGCCAGAGGGAAGAAAATGTTATTAAGAAAATCATAAGGAACAAAAAACGATACTGTACTGCACTTATTGATACCGTAAGTTTATACTGTCTGTTTATAAAATAAATTCTATCAGTACTTACACCAATATTATCTTATATGATACAAAATACTGTTGTTACACACTAACACTAGACAGCAAAAAGCAAAAGATAATGTGAAAAAGAAATGCATATTTATTTACGTGTATAACAATTCATGCCTTGATAACAAAGAAGCTGCAGTATGACTGCTTCATGGTAGCCTAGACTACACACTTATGAGTGAATTAGTATAAAACTTTTATGGCATACAGTATTACAGTCATCTTCATAATACAGTATTGGAAATACAGATACCTTAAAAAAAAACACTTACCTGTGATGAAAGGCTGATATGCAGTGTCTCAAACTATGAGAGAGAGAAGCATACTATACAGCAATATAACTCTTTGAAAGCATAGGTGTAATGGTAAGAAAGCTGGCACATTAATTTTATATTAAATATCATTCATCTTAAGCCTCTGTAAAGATAGGCTATCCATTTCCACGCAAGTCTTTCACACGATGTTCTACATGATGAATACTTAGGTGACGATGACACAAAAACATCTCATGCAGTTCTTGCCTATAGCGATTAGATCTTCACACAAATTCACTCGCACACTTACACAACAGATGGGTTTACTAACTGTACAACATGATCATTATTTAATATTAAGTGGAAGTGGATTATCATAAAGGTCTTTATCTTGTTGTCACATTGACTAGGTAGAGGAGGAAGAGGAGGAGGGGGAGGAGGAGGAGTTGTTGGTCTTGCTGTTGCAGGGGTGGCAGAGGTGGAGGAGGTAGGAGAGGTTAAGGGGAGGCAGAAGAGGCAGGCACCCTCCATGTAACTTTATAGAAATACATTTTGATTTCTGACTTCTTTGCCTTTTTCCCTTAGAAATGTTTCTATATAATACCAAGCCTTCTTCCACCATTCACTTTGGTTTCAGTGTCCATATCATGGAAGTGTCCATGTCATCCAAAGAAAAAAAGTCAAAACCAGCACTGAATAATTGGAACCTTCTGTCAGATGGTCCAATGTCTGTTTGTTTTCTGGCTCTGCTTCTTCTATATCTTCCTCCTCATCATAGCACACTGGTTCTGAAGCACATGTCTACATCAAGTCATTTTCTATTAATCCCTCCAGTGTGGTACCTGTTAGCTCTTAATTTCTCCAAGATCCATATCTTGAAACCCTTCACACCCCACCTTTTTTGTCATATCCACAATCTCTTCCATGATATTCCTTGATTGGCTCTGTTGTAAATCCTATAAAGTCATGCACAAAATGTGGACACGGTTTTCTCCAGCAGGAATTTATTCTTTTGGGTTGATGGCTTTCATCGCCTTTCCTATAGCAATGATGGCATCTTCAATAATGTAATTCTCCCAGGCTTTCACGATGCTCTTTTCTGCCGGGGTTCTCTTCTATTGCATTGGCAATCCTTTCCATAGAGTGTCATGAGTAATGAGCCTTAAAGGTCCTTATGACCCTCTGATCTGAAGGCTGGATTACAGACATTGTGTTTGAGGGTAAACAGACCACTTTGATGCCTTCAGTGTTGAGTGCATGGGGCTCTGCGTGGCCAGGAGCATTTCCAGTATCAAAAGAACTTTAAAAGGCAGTCCCTTACCAGCAATTACTTCCTGACTTCAGGGACAAAACATCAATGGAACCAATCCAGAAAAAGGGTTCTCATTGTCCAGGCCTTCTTGTTGTACAACCAAAAGACAGGCAGCTGGTGTTTACCTTTCCCTTCAAGACTCAGGGGATAGCAGTCTTATAGCTAAGGGCAGTCCTGATCATCAACCGGATTGTATTTCTACAAAACAGTAGGGCTAACCTATCCCTTCCTGCCTTAAATCTTGACGCTTTCTTCTTTTTCTTACTAATAAATGTCCTTTGTGCCTTCCCCCCGCCCCCACCCAGAAAAGGGTGCATCTGCATTAAAAATCTGTTCAGACAGATACTCTTTCTCTTCAATGATTTTCTTAATGGCATCTGAGAACTTATCTGCTACCTCTTGGTCTGCAGAAGTTCTTCTCCTGTTATCTTGACAGTTTTAAAGCCAACCTCTTTCTAAAATTATCAAACCATCCTTTGCTGGCAGTAAATTCTCCAGCCTTAGATCCTTCACTCTCCTTGTGCTTTAAGTTGTCACATAATGACTTCACTTTTTCTTGAATCATATTAGAATTTACTGAGAGGCCTTTCTAACAGCAAAAACTGCCATTTCAATATGAGATAAACAGTTATTTTGCAAAAAGTGCAAAATTTTTGCACCTGCTGGAATAGCTGCAGTGTGGCGTCACATCTTTTTTTTTTTTTTTTTACAGTGGTCCTAACACTGAACACATTCATCTTGAAATTGTGGACAGCCTCAGCTGTAGATCTCAATCTATGGCACATATGAAGCAATTCAACTTTTTTTTTGTGATGTCATGACTTTTCTCTGCGTCTTGGGAGCACTTCCAGCATCACTAGTGGCACTTCGTAGGAGTCCCATGGTGTTATTCAAGGTTTACGGTACTGCACTAAACACGATGAAAAATATGCAAGAACCATGAGAGATCACTCTTAACTAAGATATGCAATTCAAAAAAGAGATGAGCTGTTCGTGTAGAGATGATTAGCATCAAGTGGCATTTTAAACGGATACTCCCAACCCTTGAGCTCACTGCAGTGCCAACAGGAGGCTGCTACAAAATTATGACAATAGTACGGCATTACTATAGTTAATTTATTCGGTTATTATTTAATACTGCATCTTTATGTTTATTTACATTTCTCTCAACTGCAAATGGCACCATGCATGGTCTGTGTGTGTGCAAGTTTTGATAAAGTTTGACTTTTTAAAATAGAATTGTCTATATTTTATGGTAGTAAATTAAAAAAACTAGTATCTGCATATATTTTATGCATTCATGACATACCTTTTTCTTTTTTTTTTTTTACAAATAGTTTATTGTCAAATTAGTTTCCACATAACACTCAGTGCTCATCCCCACAAGTGTCCTCCTCCATGCCCATCCCCCCTCCCCCCCACATCCATCAGTCCTCAGTTTTATGACATACCTTTTTCTTAATTTCTCTGATATTTCCAGGCTATATTGTTCATCTGTAAGTTGTTTCAAATTTTCACAAATTTCAAAAAAACTTTCCAATACACTTATTGAAAACAATTCACATATTAGTGGAGCCATGCAGTTCAAATTCATATTATTCAAGCATCAACTGTACTCTCTACAAAGGATTTGTATCTGTTCTTAGCTAATGTGTCATTTAAAAGGGTCACTTATACTCTTAATACCCAGGGACAGAAAATATTCTAAAACTATGAAGACATAGCATTTGGGAAAGACACAAAAGACATAAGCTTATCATTATCATTATTATTATTATTATCAATTAAAGGCAGTGTGTGTTGAGACAAGCACTGGACTGAGAGAAGACAGCCTCATACATGGTATCTCTGCTTCTGTTCTTACCATCACAGCCAAAGTGATTTTTTTAATGTTTATTTGTTTTTAAGAGAGAGAGAGAGGCAGAGCATGAGCAGGGAAGGGGCAGAGAGAGAAGGACACACAGAATTCAAAACAGGGCAGAGGCTCTGACCTGTCAGCACAGAGCCCAACGCAGGTCTTGAACCCATGAACCGTAAGATCATAACCTGAGCCAAAGTCAGATACTTAACCAACTGAGCCACCCAGGAGCCCCCAAAGTCATTGTTTTAAAAAATGAGTCATATTATCTCACTTTTTGCCCCAAATCCTCTAATGGCTGCCCATAGCATGCAAAAGAAAAAGTCTCTGACTTCAGCTCCTCCTCCTCCTTCCCAACAAGCTTATTTCAGTCCAGCATAAGGGCCTCATGTCAGGCACACTCCTGCCTTAGGGACTCTGCACTTGTATTCCTTCTGCCTAGAATGGTTTTTCCACAGATCTCTATATAACAACCTCCCTTACCTCTTTTAGAGCTTTGCTTAGGTATTACCTCATTGATGCTCTCCTGGACTATCATTTTTTTATTAAAACAATTTTTTAATTTTTTTTTTTTGAGAGTGGGGAGGGGCAGAGAGAGGGAGACAGAGGATCACAAGGAAGCTCCATACTGGCAGCAGAGATCCTGATGTGGGGCTTGAGCTGACGAGCTATAAGATCATGAGCAGAAGTCAGACGCTTAATCAACTAAGCCACCCAGGTGCCCCTTGACTTAAATTGCAAGCCCTCACCCCAATCCCACCTGGCATTTCCTATTCTCCTCCCTTGCTTTATATGAATTACCAGCATTTATCACAATCTGACATTCTGTACCATGTACTTTACATTTTAATTTTATTTTTTTATCTTATCAAGTCCTTAAGGGGAGGTATTTTTTTCTGTTTGTCTTCTGCTGCAACAAATAAACAACTTGATAAATAAGTGAATAAATTATCTGAGTATTAGACTTCGTTCTACCATTAACTAGTAGCCTGACCCTGGGAAAGTCCCTTAATCTCTCTGAGCCTCAGTTTTTTCATCTCAGAACTAAATACAAAGAACAAGTGAAATAATATACCTAAAAATACTTTAAAGTATAAAATTACTACTCAAATGTAAAAGTTAGTTGGTGATATTGGTGTTTTTACAGTCACTTCATTGCTGGGTAGAATAAAAATGTTCCACACGGAAGGAAAAAAACAGGAACATAACTTTCAGTCCAGGGACTGGGTGGCTCAGTCAGTTAAGCATCCAAATTCAGATCATGTCATTGTCTCATAGTCCATGAGTTCAAACCCCACTTCGGGCTCTGTGCTGACAGCTCAGGGCCTGGAGCCTGCTTCAGATTCTAGATCTCCCTCTCTCTAGGCCCCTCCCCTGCCCACACTCTGGCTTTGTCTCTCTCTCAAAAAGAAACATTAAAAAAATTTTTTTAAGACTTCCAGTCCAGTTATGAATGCATCAATAGCAACTGAGAAGCTGTTTGTCATCCAGCTGGCACACCTGCCCAACTGTTTGTTATGTGTCACTGAAGACTTCTGTATCAGCACCAGGATTAAAGCACATGATTTGCTTGGGAATCCAGTTCTTACTTTTACATGTGGGAAAGTAAGGCCAATGCTGAATCTATGCATGTGGGGCCTTTTCCATCTTCTGCTCATGCTAGTGCACATTTCTACAACAAAGCTGTTCAGGTGAGGCCTGGCCAAAGGACGTACTTGCCAATCATGAGCTCTTCAGCCAAAAGAAATGCTAGGAAGCAGTTCCTTTGCATTCCTGACAGCTCACTTGATATACAGGTTGTTTTCACTCTAAGCTCCTAGTGTCATCATATTCCTGAATTTCTCAAGTGACCCTCCCCAAACCTTATTCCTTCCAATGTTGCCTATGAGGTGAATGCAAACTCTTCCACTACTCTCAATGCAAATGTTACTGCCACCTGGACAAAGGTCATATAGTAAGGAAAAAGAAGGCTGGTGGCAAAGAAGGGGACAAGAAATTCTCCCAAGTACTAAATGAATACATGAGTGTTAGAAGCAAGAAAGATGCCTGGCTTCCACATGGGATTCATCGTAACCTAAGTAACAATATGATGGAAACTAAGAAAGTGGGAAAGGACCATCACAGAAAGACACTTGAGATTCAAATGACTGTAAGAGAGAGTTTCAGGGGAGTCCAGAGATGTGGCCAAAAAAATTAAACTTTATTTTCCCACAAAACAGACAGCACTAATTCCCACTAAGTAAGCTTAATTCTGGAAAGCCACATGTGAGAATGTTTGCAATTATCGTTTTTTTTAATGTTTATTTATTTTTGAGAGACAAAGACCAAGGGCAAATGGGGAAGGGGCAGAAAAAGAGAGAGAGAGACAGAATCAGAAGCAGGCTCCAGACTCTGAGCTATCAGCACACAGCCCGACATGGGGCTTGAACCCACGAACTGTGAGATCATAACCTGAGCTGAAGTCAGATGCTTAACCAACTGAGCCATCCAGGCACCCCTCAATCATCTTAAAGTAAGCAGATTTTTAAAATATCTTTTTGAGTTCATTCATGATAAGGCCTACCATGAACTATCATTAATCATCACCATATTATCATGAGTTTTGGCATATCAGCTGGGACTTGGAAGGATCTATGCTGAGACTTGTACCAGAAAGACAGCCATCTGGCAAGCACCATTGTTGGTCCCAGTGTAATTGGTCTTGATCAACTATATTCCTTTGTCTAGATCCTGGGGTACCGATGACACAAGAAGAAGATGAGAGGTGTTCTGCGTAGTAATTCCTGGTATCTAAGGACACCTGCGATGTATATTCAAAAAAATTCACAGGGGCTTTCATGGTCGTTCACACTACTTTGGCCAAAGGTAGGCAAAGCTAAATGATCGTTTCTCTGTGTGAACCAAACATGCTGCTTCAATGGAAGGCCATTTCTTAGGGTTTGGTGATAACATTCCAGTTAGTTCTGAAAAAACAGATCTGGCACTTTTGATTTTGAACACCTTAAAAAAAAAAAACCTGTATGTTGTACTAGCCCTAGGAAATTTCATTCATAGGAATTATTTTACTCTTATTTCCTTTATTTATACACAGCATCATTCCAAAAGGAAAATTTGAGACAATTCACCAAAAAAATGGATAATAAATAATAAAAATAAAATGAGATTTAAAAAATGAGTGAGTCAGTAAGTAGTTCCCAAAATAGTTGGTAGTGAAAACTGCAGATCTTCCTACCTGCTCTGTATGTGAAAACTGGAAGGCAGAGACAAGGGAAAATGCACTCTGATAAATACGTCTTCTACTACCCTCAAACACACTCACAATATTAAGCCAAAGCATGAATGTCTCACTCCAGGTGAGACAGCCCAGCTGTTAGTCTTCACAGTGGGCAGCATTCCTAGGGAGGCTTTGTCATTTCTTGGCTGCTTATCCATTCTTGTCATTCCAATATTTTGACAGCATTCTACATCTAGAAGCAAGATGGCTCCCTCTCTGGAGCTGGCTTTTTCATCCTGGGTTGCTGAGGTTCAGAACTGGGACCTACATGGCAGCATGTCCCCTGGTCAAAAAACCTGGGTGAGTACAGCAGAGAAGATGGCTGTTCCCCAGATCTAGCTTTGCCGGAGACATACCTTCTGCCACCTGACTGTGTGCCTGGTTCTTTGTTTTGCCCAAATCTGTTGAGGCAATCTGTCTATTGTGATTGTATTTTCAAGTGTTTAACCAAATGGTCACAAATTTCAATAATTTGGTTAAATGCCCAAGCAAAAATAGTCATTCAGTCAAATTAAAGAGGTTTCCATCACTTGTTAAATCACTTTTGACTTAAGCAACTATATTTATATATGCTTCTAACTCATGAATATACTTTTAACCCATGTTCAGATCCATGGAGCAAAGTGGTAGATAAGGGGGGGAAAATGACACTTCTTTCTAATCAAAATGGGTTCAAGGTAACCAAGTAGCTAATAAAGGGCTAGTTCATATGTAAAAGGAAATGCTAGAATTAATGTATCGCCATCCTACAGCCTTGGATAAAATAACAGACCTAGGCATCAAGGGCAGCTAATTTAATGATTCAGTAATTAAATGCCTCCGCAATGTCTTAGTCACCCCACCTATGGATTCTGATCAGAACTCTAACTCCCAATTTTTAGGAGGTACAGAGGACTGAGAAATATAGTCACTCAATCTAGGCTGAAGGAAATAGTGTGGAATAAATTATCTAACTTCTTCAACAAATAAATTACAAGGAAAAAGAGAGAGATGAACTTACAAGATTAAAAGAGACTAAATATTTATATCAACCAATTACAATGTATGAACTCATTTGGGTCTTGATGAAACAAATGGTTTGAAAAAACATTTTTGAGACAATAGTGGAAATATGGACTCATGGCATATTTGATGATATTAAATAATTGTATTTTTTTGGTGTGATAATGACATTATGGTATATTTTCTATAAAACTGCTCTTTTTAGAGATATGTACCAAAATATTCATGGATATAATGAAATGATATGTAGGGCACCTGGGTGGCTCAGTCAGTTGAGGGCCTGACACTTGATTTCAGCTCAGGTCATGATCTCATGTTCGTGGAATTGAGCCCTGCATAGGTCTCCTTACTGAGCATGAAACCTGCTTGAGATTATCTTTCTTCCTCTCCCTCCACCCCTCCCCAGCTCATGCCTTCTCTCTCTTTCTCTCTTTCTATAAATTAACAAAAATAAAATAAAACAAAATTAAATTAAATTTTAAAAAATGAGATGATATGTGAGATTTGCTCTGAAATAACCTGAGATGGTAGGCATGACTGAGAACATACATGAAAAGCATTCAGATCTGATAATCTGAAGCTGAGTGAGGGAGGCTTCACTATATCAGTTTATGTTTAGTATATTTAAAATTTTTCACAATAAAAAATTAAGAGGTAAATATTTTTTAAAATTCACTTAAGGAAACAATATTGATAGAAAATTCCTTATAAGGTAACCAATCTATTGATTGTTTTAGATGCAATCTGAGTAATTTATGGGTTAAGCCAGAGAAGCATACTGTGCCACCCGTCACAGTATGTGGCCCAAATATTCTCTGGTGGGTGTCAGAAGCCCAAAGAGAAGAGCAGTGTGACCAAGAGTTCACAAATCTCCTTATGCTACTGACTCTAAAGGGTTAGCAGCAGTACTATTGACTGTCTGACATTACAGTGTTCTCCTTATATAGATCCTTAAAAGAAATTTCTTTCTGGTTCTAGAATCAGGAAAATTTAAGATTCCCTCAAGCATGTAGATTTTCAGTATCATTAAGTAAAACACTGTAACCAATCACCACTTCACACACATTGGGATGGCTACGGACAAACAAAATAACGAGTGTTGGCAGGAAGGTGAAGAAATCGGAATTCTTGTGCTTTGCCAATGAGACTGTAAAATGGTTCAGCCATTGTAGAAAATGGGTTGGCAGTTCCTCAAAAAATACAACAGAGGATTACCATATGATCCAGCAATTCCACTTCTAGGTATATTCATTAAGAGACTTGAAAGTAGGGTCTCCAAGAGATATTTGCACTTCTATGTTCATAGCAGTATTATTCACAGTAGCCAAAAGGTGGAAGCAACCCAAGTGTCCTTTGATAGATGAATGGACAAACAAAATCTGGTACATATATTTGGTGGAATATTACTCGGCCTTAGAAAAGGAAGGAAATTCTGGGGCACCTGAATTCGGGAACTCTGCTGGTTATGCATCCGACTTTGGCTCAGGTCATGATCTCACAGTTCATGAGTTCAAGCTCCGCACTGGGTGACCTCAAGCCCCACTTCAGGCTCCATGCTGACAGTGCAGAGCCTGCATGGGATCCTCTTTCCCTCCCTCTTTCCCTCCCTCTGCCCCTCGCTCACTTGCATGCGCTCTCTCTTAAAAATAAATTAAAAAAAAAAAAGAAGTTCTGGCACACATCACAACAGGGATGAACCTTGAAGACATTATGCCAAGTGAAATAAGCCAGTCACAGAAGAGTAAATATGGAATGATTCCACTTACTGGAGATATCTAGAGTAGTGAAACTCATAGAGACAGCAGAATGAGAGTTGCTGTGGGCTGGGTTGAGACAGAATGGAGAATAATTATTTAAGGCACCACAGAATTTTAGTTGGGAAGATGAAAAAGTTCAGGAGACGGATGGTGGTGATGGGTGCACAACCATGTGATTGTACGTACTTAATGCCACTGAACTGTATACACTTAAAGATGGTTAAAATGGAAAATTTTATATTATGTATTTTACCACAATATTTAAAAATGAAAACCAATTATACAACTAACTGACCTTCACAATGCTGCTGGGAAATATAGCAACTTTTACAAATTATATTGTATCATGGCATGTACTATTTGTATTTCATTTCTCATATTTTTCTTTCGTCTAACATTTACCTAATTCTAATTATGCTATTTTGCCATGTGTTGTATCTATTTTAATTTTCCTTTATTTTGTTTTATAACAAGGCCCAAGATAAATGATTGGGAAGAGTAAGAGCAAGAGAGAATATTCCATCTTATATTATCTGCAACATGGGGCTCAATATTTTTCTTAAATATTAGTTGAGTTAAGTTGAATAACAACTAACTTCAGTTTTGGTCATTCTCCATATCCACATTTTTCTTTTAAAAAAGCTAATTCACAGAGAAGCACTAGATATATAATTGTTTCTCTGGCACATCCTCGAGCATATTTTCTCGGTAAAAATTTAAAAATTACTGCCATATATGTATAATAAATAATATAAATCTTTTTCATTTTCAAAACTTTACAAAAAGTTGGTCAATTGGATGGTCATTGTATACTAGCAATAACACTGAAAGAATCAGCCACAACTGTTCAACTCAATAGTTGAGGCCAAAAGAGAAATCATGGCATTGTCTGAGTACTCAGTATTGATTCATAAGGAAGCAACCAGTCTCATTTAGATGCATGATGAGAGTGGCCTAATAGAAAGTTTACCAAGGGGTAGTCAGTACTGGGCCAATATTAGTTGGGCTCTCCACTAATGCAATCTGTTATCCTTCAAAATCCCTGAGTTACAGGGCTCATCAGGTATTAAGTAAGAGAGATTATGGATCAAATGGAATTGACTAATGCTGGGGTCAACTGCCTGGGGCCTGGATCACAGTGAACTCTGACTGGGGAGAGTGCTCCTTGAAGGTGTTTCAGATTATCATGGGAGGAAGGCCTATTTTTGTTTCCCCAAGTGCCTCATCACTTAAGAAGTTTGCACCAGTTAGCAGCCTGCTGTTCTAACAGTCTTGTGAATTTAGATTGTTTAGTTAATTATAAACACATTTCAAAGTCATTCTTTCTGGCCTTTTTCCTAGAATGAGTGACTGCCACTCTACAGCTCACAGAACGGTCTTCAATGGTTTTCAGTCAAGGTTCAGGGAGAAATATGCCACACCGGGATTTGATTATTTACCAACATAATGTTGGACTCATGCCAATGAGACACCAATATATTTTCCTTTGAAGTCTGACATATTGCCTGCTGCTTTCAATGCTGTTTTCTTGGCTAGCAGACAAAATCACTGTGGCTGTTTCAAAATTCACCTCCAACTGAAGTCAGGGGGAAAAATGTCTTATGATCGGTTCATCTTACGGACACAGACTTATTCTCCTTTGGGGTGCTGAAGGTGAGTCCCTTGGACTGGGGTGCACCCATGGTCCTAAAACAGCCACTACCCCGTGCTCTGGGATCAGCCCTTCCATACACCTATTTGAGAAACAGTCTGATAAATTCTTGGCACCTTGACTATAAACAGAGATGTGTAACAAGGTCATCAGCACATTTTCATGATGTCTTGGATTGTCTTTTGCTCCCTCTCATTTGAGAAGCCCTAAGAGAACCTGACAAAGAAAACACATTTGAGATTACAGAGCCATTGCTGTCAGGCTGAGAGCCTAAAAACCCACCGTAAGAATTCACGGAGATACTCCTTGTGTTGTCACTGATATCAATTCCTATACTTAAGATTCCTTGCTGCAGAATCTTAGCTTTCTGCAAACATGTTTGATGTGGGTTTCTAAATGATAGGATCAAAGAATTTTTTGTTACAAGGAATTTTTTCAAAAGGGTTTAACATTCTGAAATAAAGTAAATGCTCATTAATTGAGAAGAAAGGTATTATATGCTATTTAGTCCCATTTTCCAATACATTAGGAATGACCACTCTATCATTTGAATACCTCTAGTAATGGAGAACTCACCACCCTACATTATTGGATACTCTAAGTATCATATTAAAACTGCAAAGGCATAACCTGTGATGATCAATTCTCTGTCTCTTGCTATAAAAGCTACCTGGTTTTATAAACATGAATTAACTTTTAATTTCAAGTCATTCAGAAAGAATATAACAATATTTATTGAGGAAAATCTTGGAAGTTAGTATAATTACTGGTGTTGATACCACATCATATATGATGTAAGTCTAGTCTACAGCATTGTAGTTTTTTCATTTCTTTACTTCATTTTCTATATCTAAGTTCAATTTCAACTTTACTCAATGTGTATTTATTACTCTTGGCACAATATTTTATAATTTTATAACTCTTGTTATAGGGTGACATTATATCCCGATTGCCTGAAATCCTTCAGGTTTGTACCTCATTATCTAACATAATTTTTAACAGCACCCTTTCACTTTCAAAAGTATACTACTTTGGATGACAATTTTATGCTAAAGTATTGGATTTCAAAGTTTTTAAGAGCTGTATTTTTTAAGCTATACTAAAAACCTTCACAAATTCACAAATCTTCCCAACCCCCAACTTCTCTGCATGTTCCTCAATTGTTAAGTTTTTATTTTATTTGAAAATGATAAATCTTCTTGACTACAGAGTAATTTTAATAAAATGAATAACTGTTCTGTGCTTTTAAAAACAAACACCACAGAATGGCTGGAGCCTCTGTGCTCTCTGCATGGATGGAGTGGCTCACTGCCAATGAGATGTCACTTTCATTAAGTTATTGAGAGCCGGAGAGAACCTTTCTAAGTCAGGCACAGCATGCTGGCAAATCTAATGTGGATGTCCTCATGCCTGAGAAAGCATTCCCTCCACTTGACCAGATTTCTTTCATCTTTGGGTGCCTCAGTTTCTCTGTCTCTAACAGAGCACAATAATGCCCACTTCACAGGGCTCTTGTAGGATTAAAGGGATGATAGCCATAGGGCACTGTCAGCCACTGGGAACAAAGACATGAAGTAATTGCAAAATGTTCGGTTCTGCTTCTCCAGCTTGTGGAAAAAGGGCTCCCACTGACTTGAAAGACAGCATCATACACAGATGAGGAGAAGCCCACTGGGAGAGCAGAGCCTATTACCTTCATTATCATTGTCCTAAAGTGCAGAGGAGAGAAAGAGCAACAAAGAAGCTCAAGAACTGTGGCCATACAAAAACAAGATGAGGACTAACAAATGGGCCACAAAAGAAAATCCAAAAAAATAAATACCTCAGTTTAAAAACAATCCGTGAAGATTATACGCCAGAAGCTAAGAAACCACCTATATATTCTTGGGTCACTTAATACAATGATGCACTTGTATATTTTTCACAATAGAGTGTAGTACCCTGTCCTTCACTCTACCTTTCCTTACATTATCCACTCTAAATGTCTAATGGCAGTTTCCACTTTTAGAGTGGATTAAATTTCAAAATTCCTATGTAGATAACATTCTGTAAAGCACCTTCAAATGATTAACCAATAGACAATAAGATTGAAATTGGCGATACTATTTTATTATAAAATATTAAGACTTCCAAGGCTGGGGGCGCCTGGGTGGCTTAGTCGGTTAAGCATCCGACTTTCGCTTAGGTCATGATCTTGCGGTTCGTGGGTTCGAGCCCCGCGTCGGGCTCTGTGCTGACTGCCAGCTCAGAGCCTGGAGCCTGTTTCAGTCTGTGACTCCCTCTCTCTCTGACCCTCTCCTGCTCATGCTGTCTCTCTCTCTCTCTCCTAGAAATAAATTAAAACACTAAAAACAACAAAAAAAATTAAAAAATAAAAAAGACTTCCAGGCTGAAGAATGAGTTGGGGCAAGTAGAAAGTGCCACTGGTGTTTTGGTGAACTCATATTCAAGTAGATGTAGGACATTCTCCTGTATATTAATACATGCTACTAAAATTGAATGGGTAAAAATGATAAGTAGTAGATGTCATTTTAAGCAGTTATTTTCCCAGCAAAAGCTATATATGAAGAGTCCTTCAGCACACTCGGGGAATGCATAGAAATTCACAAATCAATTTGCTAAATTGGCTTGGCTGGAAATCATTCTTTTGTGCATGGATCCAGCTGAAAGGTATTTCTGAATCTACCAGATTTGCCCATGGCTTCTTCCACCAGTGCTAAGAGTCAGGGAACATCACAAAAAGAGTGTGGGCTTCAAGGTCAGTTAGATTTGGACTCAAATTCTCCCTCCACTATATCACTGGCTGAGTGACTCTGGGTAAGTCACATGAGCTCTCTGAGAAGAGGATTATATACTCATGCCAGCCTTGCAAGGTGCCATGTCCAACATATGTCAAAGAGCCAAGCACTATATACTTGGTTTAACCTTTTCAGTAGAGCTATAAACAACCCAGAATGCGAGAAGTTCACACCAAAAACCATCTGCTCCCTCTCTCTGCTGCAGGCCAGCTGGACAAGTGATATAAAATAGAATAGTTTTTAAAACATTAATATAAAATGCTTGCACATACTGAACCCAAATAGGGGCCTTCATTTAAGCATCCAGAGCAGTCAAACTGAAGTTCTAATAATGTAAAAATTCTTAGATGTCAAATGATGTTCTAGTTTACAATCTGTATATTTCTGCACTTGCAGAAATGATTCACAACTCACCTTTTAAAACCACACACCTTGGCCATTCCCAGCGGGCTTCCTGAGGACTACCTGCTGTCAGGTGAGCCTTGGGTCTTGAATATGTAAGATGGAGAAGCACAGGGAAGTATCTTGGAGCAGTCAGTGCTCATTCTATAAGTGAAAATGCTAAACTTGGAAAGGGGAAGGTGCTTGCTCAAAGCCAAGCAATGAAGGCCATGGGTTAGGATTTTTAGGAAAGTCACTATAAACCAAAACTGTGACAAATTATAATAATAATCTCATCACAGAGCTTCATTCACTGATAGTTCCAATTCTGTATCCAAACAACATCCCTGCCTGCCAGGTGCTGGCTCTGTCCTTTGGGAAGGAAGCTCTCCTCCAATAGCACAACAGAGTAAAACCTACTAGGATATGTATTTTATATTTCCCAATATGACATAGAACTGAGTTTCTAATATGTCTGGGGGGTGAAAAATCTGAAATACAAAAAAAAATCATCAAAATATCCCTTTGCACACTGATGTGACATTTGCTGTCCACTGGTAACTGTCCCCTAATAGTCCTAAGCCTACAACTCCAGAAAAATGGCATCATGCGAGCATAAGTCCACAGAGGAAAGTTAATAAAGCAAATGCTTAGCACACATGTTTTAGAGAGTCTATTATGCTTTTTTTCTATGAAAATCAAATTCTCTGTTTAATTTCTGAGCATAATAATTTCTAACCACTGATCAGTATATTCTAAAAGGTGCTAGCCCATATGCAGCAAGATTTATAAACACCCAGGCAGAATGAGTTCCCTTTTTCATAACTCTCCAACCATTAATCATCATTGATTACTAATTCTGGTTCTACCTCTGTGAATAAGTTAATATTTTACCCTGAATAGGCTAATTTAGAGATGGATCATCCTGCAGCTAATTCCAGATCAAGGACACCTCCATGCTTTAAAACAGCTTTATATCAAAAGTCCTGTAGGAGACAATCATCAAGACCAAGCAGAATGGGAGCTGTAAGAGGGCATAAAGTCAGGGGACTTCAGGTTTTTAGGATGGGACAGGTCATAGAACCCATCTAAAGGCTGAGGGGAAGGATCCAGAAGCTACAAGAAAATGCAAATCCAGGGGACAGTGGTAGTGAACCCAAAGAGGGTGATAAGGGATGGGCCCCAGGGCATTGCTGGAGGGAAGGGTGGGAGGGGAGGCAAAAGCCAGAGGAAAGAGGACCTCAGAAAGAAAAGGGAAGGAGGGAGAAAGGGAGGAAGGTAGGCAAAGAAAGAATCAAGTGTAGGAACATTTTAAAATAAGTTTAGGTGACATTAAATATGGAGGTAAGGAACCATGAATTCTTTAGGACCTCGTCTTCAAAAGGTTTGGAATCTAACATAATTATACATGGAAAATATACTCAGAGATTATATTTGATTCTGTTTAAAACATTTTAATTGACTTTTTTTCTAAGGAATATGCTGAATTCATAATGGAGGAGAAAGAGATTATTCAGTCAGATTGACTTTTTTGTGGAATTTCAACTCAAAACTACTTGAATCCCAGCCTTTGACAAAGTTACATATCAATGGAGTGGTGCGGGGGAAACTTCAAGGAAAGAAAAACTCAAACTGTAAATTATCAGGTTAATTCACAGTGTGGACATAAGAAATAGCAAAGACACAGTTTGATATTTGGTTTGCAAAGTGAGAAAAGAAAGCATATTAAATTCTATAGAATGATCTTTTCTGATCACAGAAATACTAAGAACTTGATAGTTTTTTGGGTTTTTTTTTTTTTTTTGGCTCCAATGACTTGTAAATATCTAGAAGAGCCCAGATTTTGAAGCCCTGAGGACACTTGCTAAAACTCAGAAATTTGGCACTAGTCATTGCACACAATTTGGGTTTTCTTTCAGAGTTGATATCTTACCAAATACAGCCATCTGTGTTCCCTCTGGGAAAGGTTCAACTGTTCTATTGCCATTGACATGATGTTTGGCTAGAAAAAAAAAAAAAAGAGGGAGAGAAGGAAAGAAAGAAATACAAGTTAAGTGTAAAGTTCCACACACATACTAACACATGTCATTAAATGTGTCAAAGAGTCTATTTCTCATTTTTAGTTAGAAGCGGCACCAAAGCTTACCCTTTTTAAGAAAGCTCCAATTATTTTTTTTTAGTCTCAGTGACTGAAGATCCTAGAAATGATCTGGTTCAAGCTTGTGGTTTTACAAAGAAGGGTGCCAGGGTCGGAGCTCATGCAGAGCTATACAGCTAGTGGCCAGAGCCAGCCCAGCCCAAAAGCTCCCAACTCCTAGCCCAGGGCCCCACTGCACCAGGCCAGGTCCTAAAGAACAAGGAAGCTCTGGGTTCCAGGGTGAATTGGGGAGGCTTTCTCTGAAGACTCCTGATGATCACAACATTGACTCAATCAAGGAAGTGAGCCGTGAAGACAGCAGGATAACATCGGGGCCAATTTTCCAAAAAAACAGAATAGCAGAACACACCATTGCAGTGTTGCAATTCAAGCACTATTTCCAGGAGCCACAGACACTTGGCTGCTTAAAGACGGATGGATATCCCAGTGCTTCTTACTACCCTTCATCCACCCCAGTTCACTCCACCAATCATCCTTCCCACCCTGTGCATATCAAGGACTTAGAAATAAAAAGTGACCAGGTTTGGTTTTCCAGCATTAATTTGTTCTCAAAGCCTCCCAAAATGCAGTCAGATAGAGAAAATCTGAGTATGTCCAGCTACGAGTATTTTTTAAATATCCTCAGCAATTTTTGCATGTGGGCATTTATGTTGAAAATACATAGGAATGGCTAAGAAGCTTTGACACTGCATCACATAGCACATATATTTTGATTTCATGGGTCACATTAGATTTATGGAGCACTGGCAAAGGGCTCAGCACCACAGCTAGGCTCTGAGGGGCCTGAAGAGAGTAGGACATGGTCCAGGCCCTCTTGGAGAGTATAATTATCAAGAGGTAAAATGTCAAACTTGACCAGAAAGCTTACAATTATGTGCTAAGTCCTAGAATGAAGACTAAAGGTATTGTAAAAATTCACAGCAAAGAAACAGTAAGCTGGGAGGTGGGAGCCAGCAACCTGGAGGAACTATAACTAGTGCAGTCTTAAAGGAGAGGCAGGGTTTGGAAAGGCAGAGGTAAGGAAGCTCCTTGAATGAAAGCCAAGAGTGAGGATGTAACCAAGGCATCGTCCAGGGCCAGAATAAAATCTAGTCTGGGCATCACAGAGGTGATATGTTAAGAGGCAGTGGCAATGAAGGACAGATTGGCAAGCAGGGACCAGGTCATGGAAGGTCTTTAGAACCCCAGCTAAACCCGCAGGAACCCAAGGCAGGCCCTGCAGCACACCGCAAGTCTTTTAGAACCTAAAGGTTTATGAGGCTCAGGCAAGTTTAGACAATCCCTTCAGAATACCATCATTCAGGGGCTTTCACCGGTTTCTAAGTAATGGTGGCACTATCCTGGAAACAGAAAACCTGGAGGAAGGGAAGAGGCTAGCCCAAGTCCCAGGTGGCCATGGGACCTTGTCAAGCACTCATTAATATGGTTAGGACCATTAGTTGCTAAATCCAAAGAAATATGATGAGGCTTGATGTTGAGGTCATAGTTCTGTTCTATAGTCAGAACCCCACACCCCCTGCCAGTGGTTCCTAAAAGTGTTTGCCTTTACACATATCAAGAGTTGTAAACCCATTCAAACTCTTAAATCCACTAATCTCACTCATACGAAGTTAACCTAAAGAAACATGCAAGAGGGAAAAAAAGGTGACACACATAGCAATATTTATTACTTACAATAATGATATCTTAAAATCAACTTAATATCTAAAAGTACTAAAATTGCTTAGAAAATTATAATTCATGATCTGTCAAAAGCATGGAATATCATGCAATATATTTTATTTTTTTAATGTTTATTTATTTTTGAGAGAGAGATACAGAGTGTGAGTGGGGAAGGGGCACAGAGAGAGGGAGACACAGAATCTAAAGGCAGGCTCCAGGCTCTGAGCTATCTATCAGCACAGAGCCTGACATGGGGCTTGAACTCACGAATGTGAGATCATGACCAGAGTCAAAGTCAAACACTTTGACCAAGCCACCAGCACGCCCCAATGCAACATATTTTAAATATGGCATTTGAGAGATATTTGAAATGTATATAGAAATGTGAAAAAATATTTGGGACAATGGTATCGAAAATAATCCTACTGTAACACTGGATGTAGATTATAATGAAAACTAATTAAAATATGAATGCTTATAGGAAGAGAAATGTTCCTCTGGCAGAGAAACATACAAAAATGAAAACGACTAAAGAGATTATAAACAATATTTGCCTTTATTAATTTCCATTGTCATTGTAGATTCTAATTTTCTAATTGAAAATAGGTTTGGATTTTTAAAAATCAAAAAAATTCTAGATTAAAAAATTTTTTGCTACAATAAGTACTTGGTTTCCCAGAACAAAGCTTATTTATAGCCCAGCTGAAATGCTATACACTTACAGTGAAAAGTGTAGCCTATTTGACATCTCCTCTCGGACAGCTCAAAAGCACCTCCAACAAAAGATGACCTTCCACTCTAAAGATGGTGCTCTTCCAGCATCCTCACCTCTGGGAATAAGACTGCCATTCTACTTTCTAGGTATCCTTGCCTGTTCTCTAGCCCTCACTACTCACATCTAATCTATCACCAAATCTAGTTACTTTTACCTTCCAGACATCCAGAATCCTTCTACTTCTTCCCTTCACCACCCAAACAAACCATTCCTCTTTGCCCAAGACTCCTATGAATGCCTCTAGCTCATCATGTCCCTGCTCCAATTCACTATTCCCAATGCAGTCACAATTACCTTTCAAAAAAGAAAGAAAAATTCTGATTGCATGGCACAAACTCCCCAACACCTTCTCCCACCTTCTATGGCTACCCACTGCTCTTATGTTAATGTCAAAACTCTAACATGGCCTTCAAGGACCCTCTATCACAGTCATGTGGCTTTCCTAGGACCAAATACCTTCTTCTACAACACTCACAAGAGTTCCACCCTACACTTAGTCATTACCTGGACAAGAAGACTATAAGCACAGGAAGGACAGGGCTCATAGCTCCTTTGGTTCATCATTTCCATAATCCTAGCCTAATGGGGACACAGCATTAAACAGCTGTTCAATAAATAGCTGTTACATTAATAAAGGAAGATAGAAACAGTATAAAAAGAGAGACTAAAAAGTCTCTCTTCAGTCATTATGAAAGCTTTATTATTTGATATACTAAAGACATAGCTCTCTTTATATGTATATATGTCCCTTACACAAAAATGATCATTTAACATGGCCATCCAAAAATAGTCTCTCCAGCCAGGTGGCCAGGAGACCAAGGAACTCCTCTCTGTTCTACTCTATAAATGCGTGCCCCTCTTCCCTTCCCATTCATCTACTCTCATCTGAGAAGGCAGCACTGCCAGTGGAGCCAAGAAGACTAGAAATCCTACCTGAACCAGAGAAGAAGGAGGAAGTTCATACACAATTCTCACCTCAATGTTAAGGTTCCCCTAGACCCCATCTTTTATTCTAGAGCCTGAGGCCCAAAGATAACAGGATCCATAAACCTAATTCTGAATTTTTTTAATTTTTATTTCTTTTTGAGAGAGAGAGAGAGAGAGAGCACAAGTGAGGGAGAGGCAGAGAGAGAGAGAGATACATAGAATCTGAAGCAGGCTCCAGGCTCTGAGTTATCAGCATGGAGCCCAACATGAGGCTAAAACTCACAAACTGTGAGATCATGACCTGAGCCAAAGTTGGATGCTTAATGAACCAAGCCACCCAGGTGCCCCTGATTTTGCATTTTCTTCTGAACTGCAGCTGAATCAGTTACTGGACAGCAAAGACACAGCATTAGCCAAGAAGAGATAGCACAGTATCAGCAGCTAAGGCCATGGGCTCTGGAACAAGACTGCCTTGATTTTGAACCTCAGCTCTCCCACTTACTAGCTATTGGAATGTGGCTTAGTCACATAACCTATTTGTGCCTCAGTTTCCTCATTTGTAAGAGTTTCTTCTTTGTAAGATTCCTCATTTGTACCTACCTTGAGGGCTGCTGAGAATTAAATTAGTTAATATATTTACAGCACTTAGAACAGTGCCTGGCACTTGGGAAACAACTCTTAACTGTTAAACTAGCATTATCATATGCGTGAGCTTTATTTTTCACAACAAAATCTGAGTCAGGAATGACAAGTACATGACACATGATGTCCATGCTCATGGCAGACATTACTAATCAACCACAGCATACTTTCTCAGTCCCCAAATGTGACCAAAAAAATCTTTTCTCAACCTAGCATCCCATAGAGTTTCTTCTTATTTAGATGTATGTGCATATATGATGAAATTCTTTTGTCATTCCTGGTCTAAGTGAATAAAACAGAAAGATGGACCCCAACAAAAAGCCATTTTCCTTCTCATTCCTACATGAAAAAATGCAATTAAAAAAAAAGATCCTTTGAAAATCTCCAAAACTCTATATATAGCTTTAGGAATAAAAGAACTGGGGAAATCTGAGTGCTACTTTCCATTCCCTGATGCAAGAATGGTGAGTTCTTAAAAACCAAACAATGGCAGTTCTACTTCTAGAAATCGAGGGTTAGCTCCCAAGGGCACTTTCCTACCGAAGCTCTGCTGAGGCAAGTATTCAGGGGACAAAGAACCAGAGATCCTTTAATAACATTAGATAGGTCAAATAAGATTGGGGGAGGAGGCTAACTTAGGGACTTAATAAGCATTTATTTTTTTTTCAAAATTGGTGGCACATGTCACCACGGAAACAATCAAACTAACTAAACAGAAAAGTCATTCATTGATTGGTTTCTGACTATTGATTACCAGCAGAGCATGAAATGGAGACAGGAGTGGGTCACTAACAGGGACATCTGTTGCGCAGCCACAGCAGGGTGGATGCTTCCAATCTGGCTGGATGGGCAGATGTCCCTGCCCCCACTCCATGGGGGCACGTTCCAAAGCCACATGCTCCAGGAGGACAACCTCTGCTGATGGCCATGATGTGTCCTCAGTCAAGGGTATATGAGGACAAGGAATAGATTTTCATTTATCTTGAAAGCCCAGTGCTTGTGGAGCAGCGAGGTTAATTAGAGCAAGATTGGGTCAAAGTCAACCATCAGAGAGATTTCGAAGGGGATTTGGGGGACATGTTTAAAAGCTTCAGAAGAGGATACTGACACTGTTTTTTCTTTAGTTTTGTGAATATCTAATGCACTTCAAACTTTATGACTATTTTCTTCCTTGAAGATAATACAATAAAACTTTCAATAATATACCTGCAATAATACAAATTCAGACATAAACCAACAGTGATTAGTTCCATGTCCTGTGCTCAAACCGAGAGAGGTAAAATTGTATCTTCTGGGTGAGGAGGAGAGTGCAGGGATGAGAGGTAAAATGGCAGGGAAGTGGGAGGGTGGAGGGTGGGCCCCTAGACCCTCACTATCTCCTGTAGGGCCAATTCCCTCCAGTCTGGGTGCCCATGATGACACTCCCGAATTCGAGACTCCAGGAACTGTTGCTGCTATCCTGGGAGTCCTGGTCAGCTGATGGACTCAGAGCCATCCCAGGACTCGGGCAGCCTGTGTCAGACTAAAGCCTCAGTGCTACATGTCAGTTAACAGTGCAAGCTCCTCCCAGTCACATTATTAATCCTGAAAAAGCCAACCCATACTTGTCAAGTGTTACTATCAATCATTCATGCTGAGGAAAAAACCTATCGGAGATGATTAGCTTCAGTTGGGGCAGCAGTAAAAGTACCTTTATTTCATTCATATGGTAATAAAAATCTGTCAAACCCTAAAACAATATATGGTCTCACATTTCCTCTCATTGTCTGTTTCTTTGTGGCTCTTTCTCTGGGTCCCAAATTCCTAGGATCTCAAGGTACAAGTCAGGCTGGAATTAAGCAGGATTCATATTTGGCCCCCAAGCCCTAGCTTTGGACCAGCCCTTCCTGTCTCCAGCAGAAGGGCCCTGGATTATACTGATGGAGCATTTGGGGCCCTAGGTCCTGCCAAACTGCCCTCTATAGCATTTTAAGGATGATCTGACAACTGTGACTGTGAGTTTGAAAAGAAAGAGGAGTCAGAGTCCTGAGGGTGTGCCTGTCACCGGGTCACTGAAATATGGGACGGGTATCTAGGAAAAGAGAGGTAATAATGCTTCTAGTCTCCCATGCCCAGAGGCACTGTGGTTTTGTACTGTTCCTATACACTGTGGTCCTTTACAGTTGCTATAATTTTTAGCCATGGTGTTTTAAGACGAAAGTCAACCCAGAGTGGGTTTTGCCCCAACAGTGTACTCTGTATGTGAGGAGGGGGAAGACTGGGAAGTGACACAGCAGTGGGAACATTACTGGGACATTGCTCAGTCTGAAGGCCAACCTCTGCTCTCTATCCATCCTGTGTCTAAAGAAGTGCGGGTCTTTCATATCAACTAGTGAAGTGCACTACGAAAGGCAGGTGGAATGTGTGCTAGGAGAGGCTAGCAAGGAGTCCCCAGTAAAGGCAATGGTGGGAATGAGACAAAAGTCCTCAACTGATATGAACAACGAGAGGTGAGCTTTCCTCTCATTGCTCTAGGAGGAAGGAAGTCCAGCCCTCATTGCCTTCCTCACATGGTGACCAACAACTATATATTAATGGAAGCTGCTCTAAAAACAAGGTAAATTGCATGAGAAGCAGAAGAAAATCAGATGAAACAGTTTAAGATTATAGTTCTAAGGAAAAAAATCATATATCACTCAGGATTTTATCCCCATGCCTGGACTGCTGTCCTTCCCCCAGTTAAATCCCATCCACCAACACAACTCCAGTCTCCCTTCCCTTTTTGCTCTGCAGGAAGCAAACTGAAGCTCCATGTCTTGGCCACTAAAGGAGCTGATGCCCCAGCTCCAGCAGCTCTCGCACCTCCCAGGGTACCTCTGCTTGAGCTTGAACTTCACAATGTCAGAGCAGAACAGGGCAGAACAAAGCAGGGCCTAAACCCCAGCATACATGAAACATTTTGGTGAAGCATAAGCTAATACTTAGGGCTGGGGTCTTTGGTTCGTATCTACTGGCAATTACATCTTGAGTGTTTAATATGTGCAGGATACTAGGTATTGTGGGAACAAAGATAAATTTCATAGATCCTACACTAAGGGTCTCCATTTAACAAACAAACTTGTTGAGAGAACCCTAAGGGGAGACTCCTAGTTCAAAGAATGAGGCAGTGAGGATAGGGCTATGTTTTAAGAAGAGTAAAGTGTTATGCAAGCATGGGACATTTTTATTTTTCAAGTGACTGCTGTATTTTATGAGGTCTGCTCAGTGCATAAGACCATGAGTGTGACTACAAACCTGGAACAGACACACCAAATGTACATACCCTCAGACAAAAGCCCTTTTCTGTTCCTAAGAAAAACTGGCCTAGAATGATCCTACTGTGTTTCTGTGTCCCCAGGGCCACAAGAGTGTCCTGAGGGGGTGAAGGAAACTGAACACAAGGGTACCCATGACTAGAGTCCATGAGGCAAGCCAGAAGCCCCAGAAACCAGCATCGGAAAGATTTCTGCATGCGCCCAGGTAGGCTTGCCACAATTCTGTAAAAGACAGCCATCCCACTGCCTTAGAGAAAGTGGAGAAAGACAGAATGTGCATCACACATAAAAAATTCTAAATAGATAAGGAACAAATTGATACATGAATAGATGCTCAACCACATGAGATACTATTTTTAATTCATGAAAATGGCAAAACTTACAAAGCAATGCTAGGTACCAGTAAAGTTGTAGGGAGATAGGCCTTCACATGCACTACTCATGAAGGTGAGAATTCGACACAATACAGCAGAATACAGTCTATTTGGAAAGCAATCTGACAACATACATCAAGAGCGTCAAAAGCACTTAGATCCCTGACCTCATAATTCTAAGTGTAGATACCTACCTTAGGAAACCAGAATGGAGGCAAAGCTTTCCAAAGATGCTGACAGCAGAACTGCTTATAATAGTGAGAAACTAAAAACAACCTAAGTGGCCCAACAAAGGGAGATAATGAAGTAAACTATGAGACACAGTTCTAAGGTAGAATACTGCATACTAATTTTAAAAGTATGATCATAAATAGGTTTTGTTCATGGCATCAGGAACAGTAAAGGTAAAGTTACATGGGGAAAAAAGCAATATACAAATAAGGATCCTACTCAATTAAGAACAAAGGCACAGAAAAATGATTAGAAGGAAACAGAATGCAGAGGTAAAAGTGGCTGTCTCTATATGCTGAATTATGGCTGATTTTTCTTCTCTCTTTACGCTTTTATTTACTTCCAAATTTTTCTTGAGCAAATACTTCTTTGATAATCAGTAAACCATAAAAAGTAGAAAAAACTACAAAGCAAACTTGATAAAGAAGAAATCTAGATCCTATCAGGTATAGTTTCAAGTTATAAAAACCTAGGGGCACATGGGTGGCTCAGTCAGTTAAGCGTCCGACTTCAGTTCGGGTCAAGATCTCACAGTCAGTGGGTTTGAGCCCTACGTCGGGCTCTGTGCTGACAGCTCAGAGCCTGGAGCCTGCTTCAGATTCTCTCTCTCTCTCTCTCTCTCTCTCTGCCCCTCCCCTGCTCACTCTCTGTCTCTGTCTCTCAAAATAAAATAAAGACATTAAAAAAAGTTATAAAAATCTAAACATTTTCCCTGAGTAGAAAGAGCAAGAGAACACAATAAAACCCTCTTAAATGAAAATAGCCAATGAGCAGATTATTTCCTGATTAATCACCTAAGGCCTCATCAAAGGCCATTTTCATTGCAGTTTTAAGTACCTTGAACGCTCTGGCTTGCTCCTGGAAGGCACTGCCCCCTAAGTGATTAGTGTTGGAGCTGTCCTGGGGCTTCCAGACTAACTCAAATCAGTTGTATCACAGGCCTGTTAGATCCTCTCTGATGAGGGCCATCTCAGACATTGTCCCTCACTTGGGTAGGGCTCATGAGCTACTGAAATCATAGGCAGGCATGTGAGAAAAGGTGAATGAAGGTTAACAGAGGAATGGGACATATTTCTGCCCTGGTAAGTCAAGGCACAGGGATCCACATCCTGTCCCAATAACATCACGGTTCAGAAAACAACTACTGAACACCAGTCATATGCCAGGCACTGGGTTTACTGTCAGTGTCACAAAAATAGTAAGACAAGGGGCACCTCGCTGGCCCAGTACAGCATGTGACTCTTAATCTCAGGGTTGTGAACTCAAGCCCCACACTGGGCATGGAGCCTACTTAAAGACTTAAAAAAAAATTTTTTTAACAAAAATAGTAAGACAATACCTGCCTTCTCCTTCTCCTCCACTGACCACCAACCAGGCCACTTGTTAGGGCTGCTGATCAGGTTTACCTACACAAGGCTCCTGTGTTAGCAGCACCACCTACAGCTCTTAATGCATCCTGTTACCCCATATTATCAGACTAGCATGAGTTCCCACACTACATTATCCCAATAAAGCATTCCATTATCATTCATTTTATTTTTAGAAGAATTCCATTTTTACCTTTGTAATGGTGTTATTAGTTGCCACATTTAGGAACCATGTCTAACTTAGGCATCTGTGATATGCATGTAATATTAACTGATGGAAAGTTTCCAGCTGACTTTTATAAAAATCTCCATGCTCCCTTTTAAGCCATGTAATTCCTAATAACTACCAAAATTAGATAATTTTGAGAATAGAAATTCCATTTAAAATAAAGTTATCTTAAGGATTAAAATCTACATGTCATCCTGATGAATGTTCCATCTCTGTGAATAGGAGAGCTGAAAACAGTTGTACTAAAAAATGGGACTGTAAACCAAAATGATCTTTTATTCTAAATGCATGCTTCCTACTGATCCTAAAACATGTTTGGATTTATAAGATGAGTGTTAAACATAACTATAAAGGATAATACAGAAATCGTACTTTTTAGTATTATTTTAAAAACTTTGGCCTTCAGCGTGCCTGGGTGGCTCAGTCGGTTAAGCATCTGACTTTGGCTCAGGTCATGATCTCACAGTTCATGGGTTCGAGCCCCGCATCAGGCTCTGTGCTGACAGCTAGCTCAGAGCCTGGAGCCTGTTTCAGATTCTGTGTCTCCCTCTCTCTCTGATTCTCCCCTGCTCATGCTGCCTCTATCTCTCTCTCAAAAATAAAATATTTAAAAAATAAATAAATAAAAAATAAAAATAATAAAAATAAAAACTTTGACCTTCAAAGACCTGTAGGGGAACCTGGCTTCCCTGGCTTACATGACTTTGGTGCCTTATTCATAGATGAAGCAAAATTATCTACAATTTCCCCAGCATTTGTCAATGTCAATTCTGCCACATTAAAATAATCAATGTTGTGCAGAGTATCCAAGTCCTGTGAATGTAATTCTGGCATGAGACCACAGAGATGTTTTCTCAACCCATCATCAGAGTGCTAGGATCACTTTGGAGCCCAACAGTATGCCTCTAATACCATTAAGTCGGCTTTTACAAATGGTTCTGTACACCACATGGAAATGTGGCAGCCACAGCATGCAGCAGACCCTCTTTCTTCTTCCTTGTGAATCTGTCAGCAGCCTTCAGCAGGAAGCACATTGCCCCTTAATGGCACATAGGCTGCCTGAAGGTTGCGAGAGGCACAGTTAGCTGTCAGTCAGCCAATGGGCAGGAACAGTCCAGTACCTCCCCCTTCCCTCCACCCCCACCCCTTCTGACAGTGATAAATGATCAGGCCCTCTGCTCAGCTGAGCCTGACTGGTCCAGACCTCCCCTTGCAATCTGTTCCAGACCAACACTAACCTTTCCCCCAACAACCTCCATCAGCACTACAAAAGGGCCTGCTACAGGGTTAAGGTCAGATTTGTTTGCTTTCTTGCTGCTGTTCTTTCAGGAAAAGGAATTATTATTTCTTTCTAAATAGAAGCTCCTAATCAAAAAAGGAATATGTTGTTATAAACCTTATGGGAGACTTGTCTCAACTCTCTCCTTACATTAAAAATGAAGGAGATACAGCTAAATATGGAACTTTAAGAAGGAAGAAGAATAGTCATAGATAGAAACATAAATGTCAACTTAGCTTTCATTAAAATCAATAAGCTGTTGATTATCTGTTGGTGGGATAAGGAGAAGGAAAGAAAATATTCTAAGGGAAATAAAATATTGATAAAGAGACAGAACATTAACACTGAACATTAACAAGATTCATCAGAGACTAGCTTCTATAGTACATTTAGCTCATGTACAAAGTCGTTTCATGTACAAAGGATTGTTTATAAACAGATTGGCACCAACTTTTTGCATAAAATCATCTCTGCCATGGAATAATACGCACCCATTATAAAGAATAAGGCAGCTCTACAGCTAAGGACGTGGACCTATAAGATGTACCACTGATAACTGGAGGAGAGGGGAATATATCAACAAGCAGGATAATGTGTATGATGCACTAAATTTATTTTTGTTTCCAACATTCTGTCTTTACTTTTTGAACTTTGGTCCATGTGATATAATATATTTTCAAAAATAGAAATTAAAAAAATAGAAATAAAAAAGTATTTTAAATGTCCCCAGTCTTTACTACTCGGTGATTAGCCCTGCAACCCAAGAACCTCTTCCCAGGGCAGAGGCACCATGCTGAGACACAAAGTGGCCAGTGGCAGGCAAGCAGCCCCTGGGCTCGGATCATCCTGATGCTTACATTTTATCTAGGCCCAGGACAAATGTCAAAGATGATCTCACTTGAACCTCAGCAGAACCGCTTGAAAACCAGCCTTAAATTCTCAGCAGTCTGGGGCGCCCGAGTGGCTCAGTCAGCTAAGCGTCCGACTTCGGCTCAGGTCATGATCTCACGGTTCATGGGTTCGAGCCCTGCATTGGGCTCTATGCTGACACCTCAGAGCCTGGAGCCTGCTTCAGATTCTGTGTCTCCCATTCTCTCTGTCCCTCCCCTCCTCATGCTGTCTCTCTCTCTCTCAAAAATAAATAAAACATTAAAAAAAATTTTAAAAAAATTCTCAGTAGTCTACAGCATCCCAAAAGACCTCAAGATAGAGATAGCACTCCGTTTCCTCCCTAAAACTTATCAGCATTCGGCAAAGCAATACGTTAATTGCCCACTTTTTAAGGGGGAAAGAATTTTAAGAGGATCAATCATTTCAAAATTTGGATGAAATTTAAACATTATTTACTTTAAAATAGAATACAAGGTGTTTCCAGAATTGTTTTTTTTAAGAGGAAAGAGAAAAGAGAGAGAGAGAGAGGGAGAGAAAGGGAAGGAGAGACTGAAGGAAGGAGGGAGGGAAAGAGGGAGAAAGCCTGACACAAGAGCTAGCACTTTGCCTTTCTAAAATTTGGTACATATTTTAATAATTTCTCTGTCCCTTCTGCCTCTTATCCTATTTCTCCTTCCCTTGTAATTTTCCTTCACAATGGAAGAGAAGGGTAAATCTGTTTTAGATTTACTGAATAGAAATTATGCTCACCATTCCTAATTTTAAACGTGGTTGAAACATTTTATACTGCTCTCAAAAAAGGGAAATAAAGTTTGTACTATGAAGGCTTCAACTGATTTTCAATAGGTCAGTGAAGTTTTTTTTAATCCAGCTCTTATTAGAGAAACAGTACATGTAACTCATCTACTCTGAAAATTTCACTGAAGGATCTGTCATAGGGAAAGAGCAAGCCTGGTCACATGGCTGATAAAGGGAAACTGAATAACCCAGTACATAGTCACATTAAGAAATATGGTGGACATAATCTTCAACTATGGTTTTCTAATGACATAGAAAGGCATTTTATGACTTTTTAAAATATTTGTCTCCTATAAAAGAGGGATGCAAAACAGAACATCTTAACTCAGGGGAGTTAAGTAGAGACAGACCAAAGGTCTATCTTAAAACCTGCCTTTGGTCATCTGGCTTAATAAAGGAATAGAGATTTAGAGGTGGAAGTGCAGAGCCCCATTTAGTTATCTTCCTTGAATATATGCTCAAGAAGCCGCTTGGATACTTGAGTGATGGGTTGATTTCTACATGAATTCTCTAATGATTGACTGGAATACTGCTAAATACAATGAGAGACATGTCTGAAAATGTCAAATATGTGGAAGGCCAAAGCAAGCAGAGGTTGTGAGACGCCACAGAATGGCAGACCTTCTTAAGATGGCTGACCTTCCCACCACTTCTTAAGACGGCTGACCTTCCCGCCACTACATTGACCGTTACTACATTGGCGGGAAATAGAAATTTAAACCTTCCAATCCTGGGCTTTCCAGTCAAGAGACTGCCCCTGTTATCTGAACCCCCACTAACGGTCTATAAAACTCCACCACCACCCAACCAGGCCGCAACTTCCCTTACTCCCTTTCTTGAGTCACGGAACCTCGCCCGAGGGTTCATACAATAAAACTCCTTCTGCGGAGCCTTTTGCCTTGGAGTCTTTTTTTCACTCAAAAACCTTACAGAGGTCAACAGCTGAAGCCATCAGCTTCTGTATAGATATGGGCTAAAGGGAGTGTAAGGCCAAAACTGTTTCCCATGTACTAAACCAATCTGTTTTTGGAAATACCTGATTGAGACTCCAGAATCCTACAACAGGAGATGACTAGGGCCTGGCATAACTCAACTCTAAAGGGACTTCGGTACAGGCCCTGCAGGAAACCTGCATTAGATATGTCTTGATAGTTCTGCTAAACTCTTGATGCTAAGAGTGAATTACAGTAATCTCCATTTTCTGTCACTTTATCTCTCCAAAAGGCTGATAGCTCAAAATATAAACTACCGTGGGAAAGGTAGCTGAGAGGACCTAGTGAAATACAGGCAAGTCCCTAACTTAAAAATGAGTCACATTTCAAAAGCATGTTTATAAGATGGACATCTGGGATATAACACGCTGCTACTAAACTAGCCCACAAGGGTGTACTCAACCTATAATGAGTCTCAAATAGAACTCTTTCCTAGGATTCTAACCACCATTTATGGGATACTTCTTCAATGTGAAAGTATATGTTTTACCCTACAAACATCAAGAACACACCCTTTCCTACTTGCCAAGTTGTTCACAGGCCACAAATAGAAAAAAGAAAACATTTTCCTACTTTCCCAAGCTGCCCAATTTCTAACTCAACAACAGAAAGAAATCTCCACTTTATTCATTACTATGGAAAAGAAACTTCCTCCCAAGGAAAAGAGGACATAAGTCCCCTGTTGCATAAGAATCACTTTCAAATGCAAAATACATTCTAAATGCAGTGGTTTTATTTCAGATAAGAATGTAAAGCTGGGTAGTTCTGACTCAAGGTCTGCCTTAGGCTGGAATCAAAGTGTTGGCTGCGGCTGCCCTCTCACCCAAAGGCTCAACCAGGCCAGGTCTGTTCTCAAGCTCATTTGTATGCAGGCCTCAGTGAACTTGAGATCAGATCCTCTGCCATGCCACAGTTTGGCCTTCAGAAGATGCAGCACAGCTGACCTCTTGATTGCAACCTCATTAGAGACCCTAATCCAGGGGCACCCAGATAAGCCACACCCATATTCCTGACCCAAAGAAACTGTGAGATAATACACAATTGTTCTTTTATGCTGTAATGTTTGGGGACAATTGATTCTGCTATATAATACACTAACATGTTCTAATAAAGGAAAAAATAATGTAAATTGTAACAACTGACAAGTAATGACATAAACCAGAAAATCAAACCATCTTTCATAGAGCTATTTTCTATACACAGCAAAGATATTTCCAGTGGCTGATTTCCAAATCAACTCTTGGAATGTGATCCATTTCTAAGTTGGAGACGAGCTCTATGTAATTTATTTTCTCCACAAACTTTATTCCCTAGTGTGCTGGGACTGCTAAACAGGCATTCTTGAACTACTAAAGCCTAGGAATAGTGTAAAAGTATTGGAGTAAGGCTTTTAGCACTTCTGAAATAACTCTGGCAATTTTTATTCATTTGCATTATCCAGAGGACTGTTAGTTGCTTTTCCTGCTGTTTTGTTTGAAGAAGTTACATCTCTGGCTCATAGGGCTTACAAACACAATGAAGAAAAATGTTTTTCCAAAATTCCCAGGAAAGCTTAATTTAAATTCATGCCAAAGGCCCTAACTACGATGGAGAAAATGTTCTGTATTTTGATGGAGTTTTGTTTGGCTGGTTGAGTTTGGGTGCTTTTTTCTTTGACTACATGGAAGTAAGAAGATGGCTGGATCATTTCTATTCATAGTGGCACCTATAAGAAATACAGTATTCCCTCTTTTTTATGGGAATAAAAATCAAATCTAAAAATCAAAATTGTAGCTGATATTAAACTAGGATTTTTATTAGCCTGGATACTTCATCCATAACAGCTTAAGGTCACAGTACTTCTATTCTAAGCAGAAAAATAGTAAGATCCTATTATATCCTGTACTTACTGTACTTCAAGAAATTCTAAATATCTCTGCCAACAACCACAAAACACTGGAAGACTCAAGCTAGAACTGATCATTTCAGTGGTGCAGGAAACCGTGTCCCTGGCTCATTGTTTGTCAAATTTGAGTTCTTGCAAAAATATCACTCATCACACTCTGGTCTTCCCTTCCCTCATGTTAGTTAATTCCTAGGTTAAATCACATGGGGAGGAGTGTGAGTGAGGAGAGAAGAAAAAGTACCAGGTAAATATACAGCAATGTCTCCTACAGAATCCACAGGTCACAAAAGTCTCAATTCAAACAGTTCCTATACAGGGTCCAAACAGGAGACAGAAACCACACACAAGGGTAAACAGGAGGAATCTAACATAAAGAATATTAATTATAATCGAAAGCAACTACACAATCTAAGTAAATTCTCTATGGTACTTTACTGCTGGGGTTACCCAAGGAATTACAGACTTGAAGGGCTCAAATCTCACTAGAGAAGTTGCAGTTAAACCAATGGATAACAAAGAAGCTCACTGGTTGGGCCAGAGCTGATCTAGAGAGGTTAAGCAAGCAACAGGCCACTTTCCAGAATTCTGGCAATCAGAAACCAATGGTGTGAGTGTGCAGTGAAGGTCCAGACATCCCAGGAGGCCCTTAGAGTGCCTGCAGGGATTCCAAGAGTACATGGACAGGACAGGAGTTCTGGTTTCCTTCTGAAGACAGGTTCAGAAAAGTTATCACCTAGCAAAGGCTGTAAAGTCACATAAGGAATAAAGTTCTGGGCCAGTGGCTGGGACAGGTCCTTACACTCACCCAATCAACCCTGGACCACACCAGAAATGGCAGGATAGGCTCTTCCTCTTGCAAAGTCTTCCCAGTACCCTCTACTGAGAAAGTTTAACACCATGCTCATGTTAAAAGAAAAATGCTGGGCTCAGTTGGTTAAGTGTACGACTTTGGCTCAGGTCATGATATTGCAGTTTGTGAGTTCAAGCCCTGTGTTGGGCTCCAAGCTGACAGCTCAGAACCTGGAGCCTGCTTTAGATTCTATGTCTCCCTCTCTCTGCCCTACTCATGCACTTTCTCTCAAAAATAAATAAACATTGTACCCCAATGTTCATAGCAGCACTCTTAACAATAGCCAAAACATGGAAGGAGCCTAAGTGTCCACCAACTGATGAAGGGATCAAGAAGATGTGGTTTATCTATACCATGGAACACTACATGGCAATGAGAAAGAATGAAATCTGGCCATGTGTAGCAACATGGATGGACCTTGAGGGTGTTATGCTGAGTGAAGTAAGTCAGGCAGAGAAGGACAGATACCACATGTTTGCACGTATAGGAGGATTAGGAGGAACTTAACAGAGGACCGTGGGGGAGAAGAAGAGGAAAAATAGTGGGGGAGAGGGAGGGCGGCAAGCCATGAGAGACTCTTGAATGCTGAGAACAAACTGAGGGCTGATGGGGGTGGAGGGGAGGGGAAGGGGAGTGACGGACATGGAGGAGGGCACTTGTTGGGATGAGCACTGGGTGTTATATGGAAACCAACTTGACAATAAACTATTTAAAAAATTTTTTAAATAAAAATGCTAAAGAAATTCCTGTGTTTATCACAGAACATATTCAGAACATAACACAGAATACACAGAATGATGTATTCAGAGCTGAGAGGCAATAAATTAATAATATACTATACAAGACACAAATTACAAAAACTGACAAAAGAAATGGAAAAATCTGAATAGAAAACCTGAAGTAGAACACCCTAGGCTCATTCACTGGGAAATTCTAAATACATTTAAGAAAGAGATAATAACAAATCTCCACAAATTCCTTCAAAAATAAAGGAGGGAATTTTCCCCAGCTCATTTAGGAGACCAGCATTGTAATGATAACAAAACCAAAGAGACAAGAAAACTATAGGCAAATTCCCCTTATGAACACAACAATCCTTTAATAAATTTTAAATACAGGTATATATTTTAAAAGTATAGAAATGATGGCCAAGCAAGGTTACCAATGGAATTCAAAATTGTTTCAACATTCAAAAACGCAGTCAGTCTAAAAGAAGAAAAGACATGATCAGCTCAACAGCAGCTTAAAAAAGCATTTGACAGAATTCAGGATCTATTCATGATTTTTTTTTTTAATTCTCAGTATACTAGAAAGAGAATTTGATAATGAATATCTACCAAAATCTGATAGCTAGTATATAAAAAGGAAAGATAAAGGAAAACTCTCTTTATATGTAAACATGATTGTGAATATAAAAAATCCTAAGGAATTTATCAAGAAGTTATTTGTGTTAATAAGTAAGTTTATCAACATCACAGACTACTAGGTCAATATATAAAAAAACATGGATTAATGTTTCTATATAGCTGAAACAAAAAAATATAAAATATTTATTTACTTAAGTAGTATTATTTATAATAGCATCAAATAACATGAAATGCTTAGGGCAACTTTTAAAAAGTATGTATAAAACCTGAAGCCTGGGGCGCCTGGGTGGCTTAGTCGGTTAAGTGTCCGACTTTCGCTTAGGTCATGATCTCGCGGTTCGTGGGTTCGAGCCCCGCGTCAGGCTCTGTGCTGACTGCCAGCTCAGAGCCTGGAGCCTGCTTCAGTCTGTGACTCCCTCTCTCTCTGACCCTCCCCTGCTCACGTTGTCTCTCTCTCTCCTAGAAATAAATTTAAAAAATAAATAAATAAATAAATAAATAAATAAATTTAAAAAATTAAAAAAAACAAAACAAAACCCTGAAGCCTGAAAACACTGCAGAGAGAATTTTAAAATATCTAAATAAATGGAAAGATATACCATGTCCATAGATTGGAAGACTTGGTATCCTTAAAATGTCAGTTCTACCCAAATAAATCTAGAGTTTTAACATAATGCAGATAAAAACCCAGGAAGTTGATTCTAAAATTTAAATAGAAAATCAAAGACTACTAACAGCCAAACAAAATCTGTATACTGAGAACCTTAAGACCTTGATAAAAGAAATTTAAAAAGGCACAAATGAAAAGATATTCCATGCTCAAGTATTTATTATTAATATTAACAATTAATACTGTTAAATGTCTATATAATCCAAAGTAATCTACAGATTCAATGCAATTTCAATCAAAATTCCAAAGGCATTTTTCACAAAAGTAGAATAAATAATCCTAAAATTTGTATGGAACTACAAAAGACTCCAAACAGCCAAAGCCAACTTAGAAAGAAGAACAAAGCTAAAAGCATCATATTTCCTGATTTCAAACTATATTATAAATATACAGCAATCAAAACAGCATGGTCTTGGCATAAAAAGAGATGCAAAAATCAATGGAAGAGAACAGAGAGCCTAGAAATAAACCCACACATAGATGGTCAAATAATTTAAAATAAAGGAGGCCTTATTTTAAAGAGGGTATTTTAAAGGCCTTATTTTAAGGAGGGTAAGGGATAGTCTCTTCAATAAGTAATGCTGGAAAAACTGGAGATCCACATGCAAGAGAATAAAACTGGTCCCCTACCTACCTACACCAAACACAAAAATTAACTAAAAATGGATTAAAGATTTGAATGTAAGGCCTCAGAGCATAAAACTCTTAGAATACATAGGTGATAAGCTGCCTGACATCGATTTTGGAGTTGAATTTTTGGATCTAGCTCCAAAGCAAAAATAAATAAGTGGGACTACATCAAACTAAAAAGCTTCTATACAGCAAAGGAAACCATGAACAAAATAAAAAGCAAAGGGTGAAAATATTTGCAAATCACATATATCTAATAAGAAGTTAATATCCAAAATATATAAAGAACTCATAAAACTCAACAGCAAAAAAAAAAAAGACAGTCTTATTTAAAAATAGGCAGAGGACCTGAACAGACATTTTTGCAAAAAAGACATACATTCTGCTAACAGGTCATGAAAAGGTGCCCAATATCACTAATCATCAAGAAAAGGCAAATCAACATCACAATGAACAAAAAACAACTGTTGAAGAGGATGTGGAAAAAAAGAAATCCTTGTGCACTATTGGTGAGAATGCATCTGATGCAGCCCGTCTGGAAAACAGTATGGAGGTTCCTCAGAAAATAAAAAACATAACTACACTACAAGCCCGTAATGATGCTGCTGGGTACTTACCCAAAGAATAATACAAAATACTAATTTGAAAGGAGCTATGCATCCCTATGTTTCTAGCAGCAGTATTTACAATAACCAAATTATGGGAGCAGCCCAAGTGTTCACTGAATGGATGAATAAGATTTGGTATGTATATGTATATGTATATGTGTGTGTGTACATATATATTTGTGTGTGTATGTGTATACATATTATATATTGTGTCTGTGTGTGTGTACGCACACACACACACACACACACACACACACTGGAATAATAATATTCAGCCATAAAAAAAGAATAAAATCTTGCCATTTGCAATGACATAGATGGAGTTAGAGATTATAATACTAAGCAAAATAAGCCACTCAGAAAAAGACAAATACCATATGATTTCACTCATATGTGAAAATTTAAGAAACAAAACAAATGAAAAAAAGGGGAAAAAAAGAGGGACAAACCTAGAAACAGACTCTTACCTACAGAGAACAAACTAATGGTTACCAGAGGGGAGATGGGTGGGGGATAGGAATTAAAGAGTACACTTATCATGATTAGCAGTGTGTAATATATAGAATTGTTGAATCACTGTATGCCTGAAACTAAGATAACACTGTATGTTAACTATACTAGGATTAAAGTTTAAAATTTAAAAAAGAAAACCACAATGAGATACCACCTTACACATGTTAGAATGACTGTCATCAAAAAGACAAGAGATAACAAGTGTTGATAAGGATGTGGAAAAAGAAATAATCTTGTGTACTGTTGATGGGAACATAAATTGGTATGGCCACTATAGAAAACAACATAGAGGTTCTTCAAAATATTAAAAATATTTTAATTTAAAAATATGAATATGACATAATCCAAAAACCTACTTCCTGGGGACATATCTATAAGAAGTGAAAGTACTATTTTGAAGAGATATTCTTCAATACCCCCATATTCACTGCAGTATCATATACAATAGCTAAGATGTGGAAACAATTTGTCCATTGGTAGATAAACAAAGAAGACAGAGTATGTATATAAATTGGAATATTGTTCAACCATACATAAAAAAGAAGGAAAGTCTGCCGTTTGTGATATGGATGGAACTTGAGGGCATCATGATAAGTGAAATACAACTGAAATACAAATACTGTATGATCTCATATGTGGAACCTTAAAAAAAAAAAAAAAAACCCAACTCATACAAAACAGAGAACAGACTGATGGTTGCCAGACACGGAGTAAGGAGTCAGGGAAATGGGTGAAGGTGGTCAAATGGTACCAGCTTCCAGTTAAAGGTAAGTAACTTTTGGGGATGTAATATGTAGAACGGCATCTACAGTTTACAATACTGTATTATATATTTGAAAGTTGCTAAGAGCATAAATCTTAAAAGTTCTCATCACAAGAAAACAAAATGTAACTATGCAAAGTCATTGGTGCTAACTAAGCTTATTGTGGTAATCACTTCCTAATATAGACATATATCAAATCATTATGTTGTACACCTTAAACTAGTTCAGTGTTATAAGTCTATTATATTTCAATAAAACTGGAAAAAGTAAATAAATTAGCCAAAACAACTTTGAAATCCAAGTTGAAGGACTTCTACTGCCTAATTTCAAGACTTATTCTAAAGTTATGGTAATCAAGACATGTGGTGTTGGCATAAGGAGAGTCCTATAAATAAGTGGAACAGAACGGAGAGTGTAGAATTGCATTTTGACAAAGGTCCTGAGGTAATTCAATCAGAAAAGGATAGACTTTTCAACAAATGGTGCTGGAACAACTTGACATCTAAATGAGACAAAATAAACTTCAACCCTTACCTCACACCTTATACAACATTTAGCTTGAAATGGATTACAGATGTAAATGTAGGAGTGCTCACAATGCTGAATATTGTCCCCATTGTTTTTATCTCCTTTGCTTGAAATGTACAACTGTGGAAGTCAATTGGAAAGCAAACACTTTCCCAAAATCTACCTCTGCTTTTATTGCTGGTTTCACATCCTAAAAAGCCTTCTGAACAATCCTTATGAGGGGCAAGTGATTATTAAAGTGGGACTCAAGGGAGTTTCTCTGTAGTGATGGAATATTCTGCATGCTGACTATTGTGACAGCTACACAAATCTCAATACATGATAAAATTTCTTAGAACTAAACACCCAAAAAAGTACATGCAATAACATGAAATCCAAATAAGGTCTGTATTTGAGTCAATAACATTACACCAATATCAGCTTCCTGGTTTTGACAATGTACTATGATTATATAAGATATTATCATTGCAGGAAGCTAGCTGAAGGACACATAGGAACTCTGTACTATTCTGGCAACTTCCCATGAGTCTTAAGCTATTCTAAAGATTTTTTTTAATCTTATGAGAAATACTAAACACATCAATATTCCTTAATTGTCTGAAAGGAGAAATTAGGAATACTCCAGGCTTGCAAAGCAAATTAAAAAGATTGCCCTTCTCAGAACATAACTTTCAAAGTTCTAGGGTAATAACCACACATTTACATTAAATTCCATGTGTCTGCAATTCACATGAGTAATCATTTCAAGTGTGTGAATAATGATAGAGCTGTTTCTTTAGTACCATACGACTACTAAAGAACTGCCTCTGAACAGAAATTGAGAGTATAAGCTCCATGCTGGCAGGCAACATGATTTCTACCTAACGGCACTTGAAGAACCTCATCTCATTAAAAACCTTAATTTAAAAATAATAAGTAACCAATGACTTCTTGCTATTAATAGTATAATCAAAACATTTTAGGAACAAATACAAAGGAAAAAGTTGTGTCCTGTTATTATAGTGGATAATCTACCTACTTTTTTATTTCTCAAATTACCACACTCTAGTTTGCAAAGAAATCTACTAAACAGATGTTCCTTTGGGCTATGAATGGTCTTTTGGTCTTTTGGAGGGGTACACATATAAGTCAGACACCTACCTGCTATCCCGGGTGCAACACTGCATGTATCCTTCCTAACACATAACACAGGGCAAGGGGTGGGTACTAGTGAGAATCGAGTTCCTCAGTAAGTCACTATTTCCTTCCCTTTGCTTCTTTCCAAATTCCACAAGTAGGCCTAACATTTTACAAAAGCTTTTTCTGTAGAATGCACCTGAGAGTTGATAAAAAGCAACCCCTTCAAGACACTCCAGAGATCACTGGCCAGACTTCAGAAAATGCATGGTCACTGTGGGTCACGTGGAGACCAGATATGGAGAGGGCTCAACTGTGTGATCTTCACAGCCAAAAGAAGATAGCCACAACTAACTGTTACCCTTTGCTCAAGCTCTCACGTAAAAGTATTCCAAAGCACTCCTCAGCAGTATAATGGCAGTTGCCTGTGTCTTTTTAAAATCTAGTTGAGATGAAAAAATACAGCTCAAGTTGAAATTCAATGTAAGTCCCTATTGAAAGAAACACTTCATGAAATTGTTCAGAAACAAAAGCAATCCCTCTGCCAGCACTAAAAGGCATGAATTTACAAGATCAACAATCAGAATGGCTGATGACAGCTCACACAAAAAGATCTAAGCATGGTATTTTTACAAAACCAAAGCAAGACCTTTTTCTCTAGACAGAGCTCAAAGATAAATGACATATAGGATTTAAATCTAACATTTTCACTGAAGAGACAATAGTAGCACAGCAGGACTGACCTTATTTTACACAGAGGCAGCTATCCCTCCGGTGTCACCTTGCCCACCCCGCTGCCATCACGTCAACAGTTGCCCCAAATCCCTTTAGGAGGTGACAAAGCCTTTCACCTACAGTAAAAGGCTTAAACTGTCAGTGATTCCAAGAGGACCAACACAGAGACAATTTTACCAGAAGTGAATGATTACATACCTAGAGCATGGGTTGGTGCAATACAGCCCAATAGCCAAAGCTTGCCACTTCTTTCTGTACATTATGATATGAGCTAAAAGTGGTTTCTATATATTTTTTTAATCGTTGGAGAAAAAATCAGAAGAAGAAAAATATGTATGACATACACAAATTATATGAAATTCAAATGTCAGTGTCACTAAATAAAGTTTTATTGGAATACTGCCACACTCATTCACTTATTTATTGTCTGTGGCTGCTTTCACTCTACCACAGCAGAGTTGTGTAGTTGTGACAGACACTGTATGGCTTGCAGGGCCTATTATATTTACCATCTGAACCTTAATAGAAAAATTTTCCAACCCCTGTCCTAGAACAAAGCTCTGAGAGGCAGAGCATAAGGGAATAAGAATGTGAGGTCATGGGGAAGCCTCCTCTTCAGTAAGGAGATAGATCTATGACAGGAAAAGGGCTACATGATGAAACATCTGGGCACAGAAGTCAAATGTGGCTTAACTCTGCCACAGTGTCAGGGCCACTATAGGATACTTCACGAGGGAGTGGAGCACCAGTAAGATACTGGTGCAATATAATGTGGAAAGAGCTATGGCTGGAGGGCTCCACTTCCTACCACCAGAACTGTGCCTTTGAGCAAGTCACATAACCTTTTTGAGCCTCAAATTCCTCATCTGGAAAAAAAGAATGGAAATACTTATCTGAGAGAGCAGCTGCGTGAATTGTGAGGGGTCACCCACACAACAGCACTTGGTCCACATGTTAGGGGTGAGCCTTGAAAAAGGATAGATTTCCACAGGTGGAAAATGGAGAGGAAGGAAGACATTTGACATGGAGAGAACACAGGACCCAAAGGTCCAGAGGATCAAATGTACTAGTTGGCCACCACTGAGGATTCAAAGAAAGGTGTCAAAGTAGCTGAAGCAGAAAAGGCAGAGGCCAGATCTTGAGGATCATAAAGTACCAAGTACAACTCTCTCCTCCACTTTCCCTTTGGTTATTCGTCTCCCTTCTCTGTTCACGTTCCTCTTCCCAATGACTCCCGAAGATTCTCTTGAGTCTTCCTTGGCTCATCACAGACACCAAGGATTAATCTGTGCCCACAGCTCCATTCATGCCCTCAATGCCACATTTAGAGCATCTATTATGTGGTAGAAACAGGCTTTTCTGTTTTATACCCACCCACTCGTCATCAGATCATTTGACCTATTTGCCCCGACACTTAGGTAAAGTCTCTGGGGAAACCCTAGATCCACAGCTGGTAGTATCTTCCAGCTGCTGAGTGAGAACTAAATGAGGTTCCTGGGACTTTGAGTAATTTATAATGAATTCTAATGACTGCCAAGCCCCAGTCATGATGCATATTGATGAACTGCCCCTTGCAGCCAGCTGTCCCTCAATCACCAATTGTCCACAGGGGGATTCCTATTCACTTAGGGCACAGACAATCTCCAGAGATGAGAGAGCAGCAGGGGCTGTGCAAAAGAGAATAGCAGTCCTTTAGCCTTCTGATAGAGGATTTCATGGTAAATGTTGGGAATGTTTACAAAAAGCAGAAGGCACAAGGAAAGAACTGTTAAGATCCAGGCCTCAGCCCTGCAATAAAAATCATAAGGCTACATATGCAAACTATTTATTCTCATGTTTTATTCAACATCATTTCTTGCCTTTCCCTTCATTCACCCTTGCTTTCTCTTCTTTCACAGTAATAAAATCTGGCTATTTCTGTTCAATTTGAGCATTGGATTTGGAGAGGGAAGACTGAGGCAGGAATCTTGACTACTTACACCTGTGTGTCCTTTGACTCCTAACTTTTTGTTATCTAACTTTTCTGAGTCTAGATCTCTTCATGCATCAAATCTGGGTCATGTCTGCTCTATCTACCCACCAAGGTATTTAACTGGAGGTGAAAACATACGAGAAGATGGGCGGAGTAAGTTTAAAGCATCAGACAAATGTAAGGAATAAATGTGTATTCATCTTTAAAGATTTCTTGCCAGTTTCTAAAATAGCTGATCAAGGAAGTATTTAAACACGCACACACACACACACGCACGCACGCACACACGCGCGCACACACATAATGAAAACCAGAAGAAAATCCAATGTTAAATCAAGCCATTTAATCCCAGTATGGAAAGAAAAGAGGGTTTTTCAATGAATATAACATGGTAAACAGGCCTTCTACATCTAGAAGGAGTGGTAGTATTAATGTGCACTGTTCCCAGGAACAGAGAGCTGACTCTTTCTACTTTATTTTTTTTTTATTATTATTTTTTTTTATTTATTTCTAGGAGAGAGAGAGAGAGACACAGCGTGAGCAGGGGAGGGTCAGAGAGAGAGGGAGTCACAGACTGAAACAGGCTCCAGGCTCTAAGCTGGCAGTCAGCACAGAGCCTGACGCGGGGCTCGAACCCACCAATTGTGAGATCATGACCTAAGCGAAAGTCGGATGCTTAACCGACTAAGCCACCCAGGCGCCCCTCTTTCTACTTTAACGTGAAGAGATTTGGTGTCTGTAAATCTCCAAGTGGGAGGGGGAAGGGGGCCTTAGAGGTTGGGAATTATTTCAGAGTCTGACAGTGTCAGAGAGCAGTGAGGATACTAAAATGGCACCAACACCACAGCCAACAGCAACATCAACAACATACAACAATAACACTATCAATTCCAACAGTGCCAGCCTCAGCTTTGCCTCCTCTACTGCCATACCTTCTTCCTCCCCATTTAGCAGAAAGGACACAGGCCTCTATATCTGGGCCTAGGCTTCCACTAAAAATTTTAAAAAAAGAAAATCTGGAGACAAACATTCTTGCCATGGATTGGCCTGCCTCCTACTCTGTGCTTATCAGTGTGGAATCTGAATTTCTATATTTTAAACCATTTCTTCCTTGACTTTCACTGCTTCAAACTTTTCGTCTGCCATTGACTGAGGCTTCTGTAGACTCCTGCTGCTCTGTCTCTTCGCTCTAGGATCTTTTACCAATAGATCCCAGGAGGTATCACAGCCATTTTCTAAACCTCCCACTTCCTGACCCATTATTCACATTTGGCCCTATAATTACCAGGTGACATGCTGTAGGTCTGTCTTGCGTTAGTCTCCACACAGTTCCTGTCCTAAGCATAAATAATCTCTATCTCTTTCACCTCCTATATCCTGGTGTGACAACAGTCTAAAACAGCAGCCCAGGACAAAAAGGGTCATAGTACCAAGTCTAGAAAAACAAGCAGGTCTCAAGAGCTAAGAGTAAATGCATAGTTAAGGTTTAAGATAAACTATAGTATTGAGGCTTTTGAACATGGTAATCTATAGCACTGGATAAGACTATAAAGGAAATGTCAGGAGTAAGTGAGATGGCTATTTGGGTCATGGAGTGTGGTTGTTTCCAAGACATACTGTAAACTACATTATATGCTTTAAAGACATGTTAATATAAAGGGAAGAAATAGGATAGAAAACACAGGATTTGGGGTGTCAGGGTGACTCAGTCAGTTAAGCATCCAACTTCAACTCCGGTCTTGACCTCAGTTCGTGGGTTCAAGCCCTGCATTGGGCTCTGTGATGACAGCTCAGAGTCTGGAGTCGGCTTTGGAGTCTATGTCTCCCTCCCTCTCTCTCTCTACCCCTCCCCTCACCATTTTCTCTCTCTCTCTCAAGAATTAATAAACATTTAAAAATTGAAAAAAGAAAAGAAAACACAGGATTTAAGGTTGATGAGGGTAGGCAGAGCCTTTCTACCTTGGGTCCCACACAAAGCCCAAGGTGGGCCATTTAAATACTGTTCAGATCCAGGCTTGAGATCACCACACAGTGGCAATGCATTTAAAAATGTACAGAAGAAAACTACTTGAAACTGATACTGCAGACCTAAAAACCACAATCTTCCATCCTGTGGCAAGCTAAATATAATAATCTTATAGTCCACTAGGTTGAAAATCAGAAGTCCCAGCTCTACGTCCCTTGAGTAAATCATATCACCTCTTTGAGTTTCAGGTTCTTCTTCTATAAGAAATTAGAAGGGTCCGGGATGATCACTAAGCTCTTTTCTGCTCTAATAGTCTATGAGTGGTAGACAGCTGTGGCAGGCAGTCTCCAGGATGGTCCCCAAATATCCTCACCTCTTGTTCTTCATGGCTTTGTGGAATCCCTTCTTGAGTAACTTACCTCTAACAAATAGACTATGGACAGGCTGATGTGGGATAGAACCAAGGGCAGCCTCTAGGTAACAAGTGAGTCCCTCAGCCCAACAACTGTTGAGGAACTAAATCCTACCAACTACCAGACTAGTGAGGTTGACAGCAGACCCTTCCTCAGTTGAGTCTTTAGAAAAGACCTCAATCTAGGCCAACACCTTAAATGCATCCTGTTGAGAGATCCTAAAGCAAAAGACAAGGCAAAGCTGTGTCTCTAGATTCCTAACCCACAGAAACTGTGATAATAAACGTGTGTTGTTTTAAGCCACTCAGTTTGGGAACCATTTATTATAAAACAATAGGTAACTAATACACACAGCTTTGTTTGTACCCATGGCTTTCGCAGGCTACATCTCTGCCTCTCACTTAAGATGTTCTTATAGCATCCTATGAATCAAATGAAAGATCACCTGGATTTGCAATCAGGAACCGGGAAACCTGACTTAGCTGCTGCAGCTTAAAAAATAAACCTGGCAAGTCATGGAAGCCCCTTAATCACCTCCCTAGCCACATCCCAGCTTCAAAAATTTTTGAGGTAGGGTTAAGAAAACAGCTCTAAAGCTATAGGTGAGGTCATGTCCCCAAGATAATTCTATCTCCTCTCCCCACCCCAACTTTATATTTCACCAACACATCCATATTTTAAGGAAAAGAGAAAACATATTCTCAATCTCTCTGCATCCACCCCTTTATTCAAAATATACACCAATCACATTGTCAGGCCAAGGCACAAGAGGCATGGAGGAAAGGCATGCAGGAGCTTAAACAACGGCTAGAAGTAAAGCCTACAGGTCACTAATGCTCTTGTGAGACTATGTCTACCTGACATCAGGAAGTCCCAGTGGCTTAACTTTCAAAATATATCTGAAGTATGACCATCTCTCAGCAGTTCCATCACTACTCATCTAAATCATCTCATTTTCTTCTCTAGTAAAACACCAACCCATTCTACTACTACCCTCCCTGTGGGCCCCCTCCAGCCTAATCTACCCTCTACTAAGCAACTGAAGTATTTGTAGACTGAATGTTTGTGTCCTGCTCCCCTCCTTCTTCTCTCCCCCCATGATGACATCTGGAGGTAGGACCTTTGGGAAGTAATTAGGTTTAGATGAGGTCACAAGGGTAGGACCCCCATGATGGAATTAGTGGGTTTTTTTAAAGTTATTTATTTATTTATTTATTTATTTATTTATTTAGAGAGTACACAGGCCCAAGAGGGACACAGAGACTCCCAAGCAGGCTCTGCACTATCAGATAGCCTGGAGCCTGATGCTGGGCTTCAGCCCACAAACCATGAGATCAGGACCTGAGCTGAAATCAAGTCATATGCTTAACCAACTGTGCCCCGGGATTAGTGTTCTTAGAAGAAGAGTCCAGAGCTGGCTCTCTGTTTTCCACATAAAGACAAAATGGAAAGGCAGCCATCTATAAGCCAGGAAGAGATCCCTATCAGGAACCAAATCTGCCAGCACCTGATCTTGAATTGACCAGACTCCAGAACTGTGAAAAATAAATGATTATTATTTAGGGCCACCCAGTCTATGGTATTTTGTTATCAAATCCCAAACTAAGACAGCAATTGTCTTAAATGTAAATATAAGCTTGACATCACTTATAAGTGGAATCCAAAAAAGTTAACTTGTAAAAACAGAAGATGGAATAGTGGTTACCAGAGCTGGGGAGGAAGGGAAATTGGGGAGATGTCCTTTAAGTGTACAGACTTGCAACTAGCACATAAATAACTCCTGGAGATCTAATGCACAGTATAGAGATTAAGTTAACAATACGATATTATAAACTTCAAAGTTGCTAAGAAACTAGATTCTAATTTTTCTCACCACAAAGATAATGATAATTATGTGAAATGATAGAAGTGTTGGCTAACAAGCTACTGTGGTGATGATAAATGTAGCAAATCAATAATTGTACACTTTAAACTCCTACAATATTATATGTCAATTATATCTCAGCTTAAAGAAAAAAGTAAATACAAGCATAACTTCCCCAGTTTCAGTTTCTGGAGGCTGTCCATCACATTCAGGATATATTCCAAAGTCTTGGCCTTGGCCTAAAGCCCCCCCTGGAATCTGTCCCTGACCAGTTTCAGCCTCATCTCATCTCCCATTGCTTACTCTTCCATTGTCATAATGTACATGGTCTTTTAAGCCTTTCAAGACTGTTGCCCCCACAAGATCTTTCTAGGAATATTCTTCTTGCAGATATCTATTTGACTCACTATCTCATCCTGTTCAGGTTTCTACTCAAACACAACCTCTACAGAGAGGTGTTCCTGGCCAGCCTTTCTACAACAGCAACCGCTCTGCTCCCTACTCATACCCCGCCCTCCGCCCCCACTTTATTTTACTTTATAACATTTAGCACTATATAAAATTATATATTTGTTCACTGGTTATGTTCTGTTCCCTCTTCCCATTTGAATACAAGTTTATTGTGAGTGTAGATAGTATCCATCTTGTTCTCACATCACCAGTGTTAGGGCAGTGCCTACTGTTTAATAAATATTTACTGGATTGACTGTGGGTTTGTTGGGAAGTCTAGAGAGGAAAACTGGAAGGGAAAGATAGCAAGATAGACATCATTGCCAAGAGGTCAAGTTCAGGAAGTCAGTTGAAGTGAAGGGATATGGTAGGTTCAAAATTACAGCAATATTTGGAGGTAGTAAAAAACCAAGCAGAGCATATTAGCACAGCTCTTGATCTACTGCCTTCTGATAACATCTGCTTTCCTGTCCATTTCTTTAATGCAGTCAACTGAAGGAAGCTACAAAACAATTTCAAACCGTGTCTGATACTAAACAAATAAATAGCATACAATTGGGGGCACATACTTCTGAATATAAAAACCTTTACTGTGGAGAAGGGGCCAGAGAACTCAGCCGGCATGGCCAGGTGTGAGGCTCACCTCAATCTACAAAGTCAGCATCGCCTCCATTTCACATAGGAGAAAACTAGCTCTACTGGGATTTAGAACCAGGACTTGAACCCAGGTATGTCTAACTCCAAAGATGGCATCCCTAACTAATATGCCCCATCAGCTGGGTAGTGGACTCAAGCTTGGACTAGAACCCAGGAATGTCAATGTAGAAGAAAGCAAGGTAAGGCCATGCCAGAACCAGGAAGAAAGCATCCACTCAACAAAACTATATGTGCCAGTTCAAGACAAAACCAATGCAAGACAAAAACTCTCTTTGTTTCAGAAATATCCAGATGCAGCATGCATTATAATTATAAATGATAGATTGTTAGAGCTGAAAGTAACCAGAGAGATCATTCAATCCCACTCCTTTACCTGAAAGATGAAAAGGACAACTCCCAGAGTCCTACAACTGGAGAGAGCAATAGAACCCCTTGTCTTCTGTCCTTGATACCTATTCAGTGTACAGATCCAAACATTTGCAGTTCCTTTAAAGAAGCTTGATTGATTAAAAATGTGAAAATTTTCCTATTTAAAAATAGATGATGATTCTGTCTTATCATCACATTACCATACAGGTAAAAATAATAATTTTATAAATATATAAATACTATAGAGACCAAAAATAATGCAAATATTAATATTTTTTTCAATTATTAAAAATTACCACTGAGTTGTGGGGTAGCACTAACAAGGGATGGGGCATGGATTTACCACAGTTCTCAAAGTTAATCAGAGGGGCGCCTGGTTGAGTGTCCGACTTTGGCTCAGGTCATGATCCCACAGTTTGTGGGTATGAGCCTCATATTAGGCTCTATTCTGACAGCTCAGAGCCTGGAGCCTGCTTCAGATTCTGTGTCTCCTCTCTCTGCCCTCTCCTGTTCACACTGTCTGTGTCTCTTTCTCTCAAAAAGCAATAAACATTAAAAAAAATTTTTTTTAAGTTAACCAGAAACACCAGGAGATGCTTGTGATGAAGAGTGTGTTTAAAGTCTCTCTAATATCCCTGAATCAACAGGATATCCAGAAACTTGCAATCAGGTATAAGTACTGAGTCATGTCCCTCTAGTAAAACAGAAAACAGAATTACCGGGAAACAAAAGCCTTCTTGAAGGAATCTCTTCCTTGGGCAGCAGGTCTGAGCAATAGGTCCAGATAGTGGTGCCATCTGTGGTTCCCAAATCCCAGACAACAGCACCTCTCTCTCCTGCCTCTTTCTCTAGTAAAACATCTCACAGCATCGCAACTTGGTTCCAATCCTTGATAAAATCAAGAAGAGCTTCCAATCCTCCAACTACATAGCCTTCCTATCTACCTGGGTGACTTCAAATTTCAACTGATGAAAGAAAACCTCAGTTGGTAAAATGACCGTTATTGTCACTGATATCTGTGCAAAGTGAATATATACCTTTTTCATTTTTCTTAGACAAAAAATGGCTTTTACACCTTTGTTGCTATACTTTTAACTCTGTGGTAGTTTCTATAATAGAAAATTAGCAATATTACAGTTAACAGGCTTTTAAAATTGCATTTCTACTTAGAATGTTATTGTTTGTGAACAGCTAAGATTCACTTCAGTTTTGCTGTCAGAGTATGGTAAACTAAGTGAAATCTACCAGGAAGTGTATGCACCCCTGAGTCTTCTGATTTTCACACTCTTAGCTCAAGGACAATGCAGATGTTTGAAATGTCATGGACAATTAGCCAGCATCTTTACAAATAAGATTGCTTGCTCTGAGAGAATCACAAAGTTTGCCAGTCTTGGGAATATATGTACTCATTAGAAGGTGATAAGATGTAAAATATTTGTTTATGTTTCTAAAATAACACATGGTAGAAAGGACACAGGCCTAGAAGTGAGGAGACCTAGACTCTGGACCTAATTCTAAGCAATTCTGGATAAGTTACTTTGCTTCTTTATTTCTGTTTTCTCTACTGGGAACCCAGAAGACTCACTCTTGTTCTTAAAAATCTCAGTCTAGCTCAGCTATAGATAGACTTATCCTCAGATGAAAAGATAATGTGCAGATGATTTTCAGCTAAGTACCCAAAGTATCCACAGCTTTCTCCTTTCCAAGACTGTTTATAAGAAATTTCAAGGCTATTTATAGATCACTGTTAGAAAAAGTTCACCAATCTATAAAACATAAACAAATACCAGATATAAGCTGAGAACTTTGTTACCAAAAACTGTCTTAAATTTCCCTAATGGTGTACACTGTGTTGCTAAAACACGTGCCAAATAACTATAAGCATCTTTTAAGTCAATGCTGATATACCACATAAAACCATTATTTCAATAGCCATTAGGGTAAGTATTCTAATGTGAACATCTGCTCCCAAAGTAGGGGTTGCTAAAAATATACTTGTAAAGCACTAGGCACCTACCAGCCTCGCTGAGCCCAAAGAAATTTATCAACAAAAAATATCAAAGCTCGAGAATAATGTTTTTAAAAAGCATTATACAAGTAAATACAATATAAGCACCTTGAATTCAGAGAATCATATATGTTATTCCCTACCTGGCAGAGTACCCTTGCCAGGTACTCTGATTTCAGGTCTATTCAGTTGTTAAAGTGTATAATAAGTTAGAGTCAAAAGATCCAAATCAATCCCTCACCAATGAATCAGCATCAACCTGTCTACGAATGATATGAAGTTTTCAAAACCAGAAGAGGTACATACTTGGTGCATTTCACTAGTAACAAGTTCTTTAGCACCATAATAATGCCACTCAGGACATCCACCATTTATGAAGACACATGAGGCTCACTGAACCAAAGAGAAGAGTAGCACATAATAAACTGGACAAGTGTGCAGAACTGCTTCTCACCTTAAGTTCTTTATTGGGAAACAAGAGTTCCATCATGACCCAGCATCATTTATGAAATATGGTGAGGTTACTGCCCCCATTCACAAGTTTCTAGCCAAGACTCTATTCTAAGAGAGAGAATTATTGAGGGCCATTTCCCAGGCAGGAAGAAGGATACAGATTAGTGGAAATAACTTGAAAACAGCTGTTGGGCTGGTCATAGACCCTGCTGGAACATACTTCTAGAAGAGATGGCAGGAGCCCTGGAGACGGACTGGTTTCTGCCTCCAGCCTTTGCTGTAGTATTAACGTCATATGACCTCAGGTGAGCCATTTAACTTCACTAATCTCAGTCTTCAGCTCTGCGAAATGAAGAGGATGGACTATGATTACCGGACTCCTTTTCACAGAAGTTTCTAAAGTCAGATTTCTTCTATTTTTATTCTTCACATAAAAAGGAGAAAGAATAAATCAGTATTTGTGGAGAAGCTGAAGTCTTCCACAGCTGAAACAAGGCATGCGCTGATGATACACAAGTATGAGCATCCCTTCTAGTGCCCAGTTTGACAACTGAGACAAGGAAACTCCCCACGTGGATACATTCACTAGATTCACACCTAAGTCTCTCTCAGAAGGCCTCCAGGCACCACTACCCTGAGTGTCCTGGGTCCTTGAGAATTGAGGCCCTAGTCTTCCCAGAACCACCCTGCTCTCAGGGCAACCGCTCAGAATCCCCTGCTTCTCTGAGGAGACTTGGTTTAAGATGAACAAATGCTTCTGATTTTAGAAAGGACAGATTTGAGAACTTTTCCACAGGCAGACTTCTTCTGAAACTTCAGTTCTCATCCTGAATTTTAAAACCATAATGTGACATTTTAACATATGGCAAAGAGAGATGAATTTGAGATCGTTTCAAACTGCTTCAAAGATCTGCCTTAAACACAGATTTCCATTATTACAGATCTAATAAGTCCTATTCTCATCTGAGCTATCAGCAACAGAGTAAGTAATTACCATTCAACTTGGGCCGTTCCAGTCCATTAGCCCAATACTGATGACTCAGGCAAAGCTACACATGAAGAACAAAATGTTGATAAAAGATAAAATGGAATGGAAGAAAATGCCGCCTTACCCATTCTGCTACATCAATTATAAGGAATGAATAAAATACAAACAAACTTGATAGAATGATAAGTCCAGAAATAAATATTAAAAATATAAAAGAGATGTATCTACCTAGATAAAAAAGGAAAGCAAAATGCCTCCTTCAACACATGATAGGTTTGAAGGATCTTCAGTCATCACTTACAATGCTACCTAAGTACAACAAGGACTGGATCCAAGTGGTGCCAAACATCTTCAATGTGAAAAGCTGAAATAAGTTAGTCAATTATTCATTTAATAAACTTTTTCTGATAAACCAGGCTCCATACTAGGTGCTGAGGATACAAATGTTAATGAGACACTATCCTTGCCAACAAGAAATTTTAGGACAATTAAGTACATATATACATACACCAACTATTATAACACAGTGTGATACATTTTTGATAGAAATATATACAGGGTAGAACTGGACCATAGTACTGTAGCATCTAACCCAGAGCAGATGAAGTCATGGAAAGATTCTGGAAGGAATGCCTGCCAAGGATGAGCCTTGAAAGAGAAAGTCATTAAGCCAAGTGAAGAAAGGGGCTACCAACATTCCAGGCAGAGGGTACAATGATGAGACAGAGCATGGGGTTGTGTCACCATTACTTATGGCTGGGCAAGAAGTATAAGCTTGGACTGAAAATGATGGGGAGTCTTGAAGACCTATGCTTCTGGGGTAGGCAGACTCTTGATACTGGCTCAGGTCATGATCCTAGGGTCATGGGATCAAGCCCCGCATCAGGCTCCATGGAAAGCATGGAGCCTACTTAAGATTTTCTCTCTCTTCCTCTGCTCCTCTCCCAGTTCACATGTTCATTCTCTCTCTCTCTCTCTCTCTCAAAAAAAAAAAAAAGGGGGTTTAAATTGCATCTTATAGTCATTTGGTTTTTAAGCAACATAACATAATTAGTAGAAACATCTACCAATTGAGTAAGAAGACGTGAAATTGACAATAAGGAGACAGTCTGGTATCTGCAGTCTGGTATCTACAGTCTGGAAAGGGTGTGAGGGGGAAAAGGGGAAGAGAGATTCAAGATAGTCATTTTAACCATACCCAAGCTAAGGGTGTTTTCTACCCAGACTTGCCAGTTTTAAGTTCATTAGACTAAAATTTTTCCTTAATCCAGAATCTCAGTTATCAATTAACCAACATTTGTTGAGCTGATTTCACATTCTTGGCACTTGGGGGAATATGAGAATAATGATCACTGTAATCTGATAACAGTAGATGTTTAAGTTGGGGAAACAAGGCTGATATACTTGAAACAGCAAACACTGAACATATATGATTACATGTTAAATTGTGTAGTAAAGATTATCAGTTCTAGAGGAGCAAAGAAAAACTAGAATGATCGATATAGGCTGGGAATGTCTCCAGGAGGCAGTGAGGTGTGAGCATCATGGCCTCTCATGAATGCATCAGGGAAGGGCTCCTAGAGTGTTGGAGGCACTCTGGCAAGGCTAGAGTGTAAAAAGGTAAGTGTAGAAAAGTTGTAGGAAAAAGGGTTCAGTAGGTAGAGAAGACCAAGTTATACAGATGGCAAAAGCTGTGTTGAAGGGCAAAGGGGTTGAAAGGGTAGATCACAGAAGGTGAGTCAGAGATTAGATGTTTAGGAATAAAACTGCATGGACCAATGGGAAGAAGAGCTAGATGCAAGATCAACAAGGCAGTGAAGGGAGACAAAACACCAGCGATAGGTGAAGCTGAAGCTGACCAGGCTGAGGCACTACTCCATTGACAAGTAGTACAAGAAAGTAGTACAAGGTACAAGAAAACAGAAGAAAATGCTATCTAAGGACAGGAGATGGTGAGTTTGTCTTTTGACAACAAGCCACAGAAATTCAGGACTGGAAGAGACCTTAGAGGTCACTTAATTAGACTCATCCAACTAGACATCAGTATACCACATTGAGTCTGAGGTGACAGTGGGACAGCCATTGGAAATATCCAACGAGCAATAAAACACAGGATCGGGATTAAATGAGAGGTCAAGAAGGCAGACATAGATATGGGAGTCTGTCACCACAGAAGTAATAACTGAAGCCAGGAGCATGGATGAACTCCAGAGGAGAAACAGAAGAATGCAGGACTTCGGGCTGGGGTCTGAATTTGAAAAAGGAATCAAGAGGTGAGGTGAGCTGAAGAAGAAGCCATTAGGAGCCAGGACAAGAGCCAGCATAACATCTTAAGAACCAAGAAGAAAAAGCTATGGCAAAGAACAGTTGCACAATACAAATATACTGGTTTGCTACTGGTCAGTCTGGGGTCTTGCATCTTGAGTCCACCTCTGGTCATCACCTACCTGCCCCGTGCACTACTTGGGACTGCTTGGCCCACTTTCTCCTTACTAGCTGCCACAAAAGTTCTTCCATCTGTGTTCCCTCACACCTTCTCCCCTTTTCCTGGGTTGCATACAAGCTCCCTACTTCTACCTCTCCACACCCTCACTGATATAGCTGTTAACAAACACCCGCATCCCTTTTTGTGCCGTGTAGAGAGCTAAGATTGCTCCTATTCCCTTCCCCAAAACCTTTTGCAGATAACCATGTGGCAGGTTAACCATGTGGCTCCATAACCACGGAGTCCTCCATCTCAGCTCTTGTTTTGGAAATGTGCCCAGGTTAATCCCTTTTGTTTTGGATGTTGAGCCCTATTGATCAAACCCACAGCACCCTAGGGTAGCGACCCAATTCCTCAGTGTGCTGTGCAGTCCAGGTGTGTTCCTTTCCGCGGTAGACTCAGGCTGCCTCCTGGGAGTTAAATGTAAATGTAGTTATTTGCAAATGCAAATGACTGAGACTGCCTGAGAGGGGACAGACTAGGAACACAGATGACTGCAGGCAAAACTAAAAGAGTGACAAGAAAACAGTGACAAAGAAGGGGCTGCAGATTGAGTTAATCAAGGCGGGATTTGGATGATAACATCTTGAAAAGTTGAGCCTGGCTGAGAGCCCAGGAAGGAGACAAGCGGAAAGACTGCTGGGCATGGAGCCCAAGGAGAGCTCAGCCTGAGGTGTCAGGGAGACGCCTGGAGGGCCGCTGGAGCCTCAATTTGTGGGCAATGCCTGCAAAAGGGTGCAGAGGGGGTGGACTCTTTCAAATGCAAGGATGGTGAGAAGCTGCTTGGCCCAGGGCAGAAGCCAGGGGACCCGACCCCTGAGACCAGACCCCTCTCTCTCAGCAGACAAAGTTAAACCATAATGGTAGGCTGTTTCAACTGGTCTCACAATCTTCACCAGAGCGATTGATTTCCAAAATAACTGGGTGTGACACCACTGATACCATTTCTAAACTCTCATGTGGCAAAGAACAAAGACTACATGGCATCAAACACAGAGAACCTTCAGCTCATAGCTGCCCTGGCATTTAACTGAAAAGCAAAAAACCACATTTATGAACCAAAGGTACTAAGATTTTAAACAAAGCAGTTTGCATTGGGGAAGACTTTGAACAGAAAAAGGGCTCATAAAGGACAGAGATTGCTGTGACCAAAAAAAGGAACTCTCCCTCCATGGTCATCTATTTGCACAGGTAGTGCACTATTTTAGAAGGCCTTTCTACATGCTTTTCTTTCTGCCTGGAATATTCTTCCCTTTCCTCTCACCCTTTCACCTTCTAAACTCTTTAGAGACCCAACTCAAATGTCAGCTTCCTTTACTCCTATTTTTGTTGTGTTAATTTCTACTTGGAAATATTTGTAAGCAGCTGTTCAGTCTGTCCCCTTCCCACACATAACCTCAAGATGCTTTCAGTCATCTTTGTGGCACAGCAACTATGCTTGGAACATGATAAGTGCTTGATATGTATGGCCAGTTAATACAAAAAAAAAAAAAAAAAAGATTCCTCTGAAGGAGAAGGTGAGCTGCTGGCATGGAGTCTGGTTAATTGATGACTTTGCCTCTGAGTAGAGCACGACTCTATTCCTTCAAGGCTCCTTGGTTTCTCCTCTCTGGTGAGCCAGCTCTTCCTATACCAAGAAATACTTTGATTCCAGCATCTCTCTTAGCAGTTCATCCTAACATCCATTCCCAATGTCGAGTTGGGTTATTTCTTTTGCCTTCTTGGCCTGAGTTCTTATTCCTCCTCTTTTTCAGGTCAATGATAATATTCCATCAACCAGTTCTTTGACTGACACACTCTCTAACCTCTGTCTCTCAGTTAATAGTCTGCCATTTGGCCAGTGTTCCAAGCCAAACCTTGTGTCCTCTTTGTCTCTTCCGTCTTTCTTTGTCCATCCCCTCAACTGACTGCAAATGGACATTTTCTGCTCAAGCTTCGGAGTCAACCCCAGAAGTCTAACAGCCATGACCTTCCAACTAGCTCCACTTCTTGCCTATTCTGTCCCTCCCACCTCATTCAACACTTCCTTGGCTCTCCTAAAATGTCATTCCTTTGCTATTCTGATGCCTAAGCTCTTCCAGTAGCCCCGCATCATCTCCCATACAGGATGGCCACCATCCTAGCCACCCATCCTCCCCAGATCCCACTGTCTTTGTCCCTATCACCTCCCTTCCAGACACTGGCAAGGAAGAAGTGTTATGTCCACAGTTCTGCAACACTTCTGTCCCTCTGACTCCACCCACCTTGAGGGTATTCCCTAGTCCAGGTGGATATCTAGGAAAAAGTTTGTTAGTTTTATTAATATTATTATTATTATTAATACTACTACTATCGGGGCGCCTGGGTGGCTTAGTTGGTTAAGCGTCCGACTTTCGCTTAGGTCATGATCTCGCGGTTCGTGGTTCAAGCCCGTGTCGGGCTCTGTGCTGACAGCCAGCTCAGAACCTAGAGCCTGTTTCAGTCTGTGACTCCCTCTCTCTCTGACCCTCCTCTGCTCACACTGTCTCTCTCTCTCTCTCCTAGAAATAAAAACATTAAAAATTTAAAAAAAAAAACTACTACTATCATCATCATCATCACTATATATGAGATATTACCTATATACACCCTGTCCCATAACCTAAATTCTTCTGATTCTATTGCCTACTTCAGACTTCAGATCCTCTGTTGTCTTTTCTAATAAGAGACACATACACACCTCACAGCATTATAAAAGAAATGCTCTGGCAAGTCTTAACAACAGATACACTATTTTCTGATTTCAAGTAGTTGTTGATAGAACTATGATGCTATTATAATGATTGATACTTTGCACAAATTCCACTACGAGCCAAACAAATTGCAAAGACATTTTAAAGATAATTTTAAAAGTGTTTTTCACATGGTTGAGTTGATGATTTAGCTTTTTCCAGTAATATAATCTTTATTTAATTAACTGGGTGATTCCATATCAGTAGTTTGTGGTTGCTGCCCATGCTATCAAATGTGCTGCAATTTAGTCACTGGGGGAAGAACAACACTGACAAATTAAAAAGTATATTTCAGCAAAAACATGGAAAGAGCCTAAGTGTCCATCAACAGATGAATGGATCAAGAAGATGTGGTTTATCTATACCATGGAATACTACATGGCAATGAGAAACAATGAAATCTGGCCATGTGTAGCAACATGATGGACCTTGAGGGTCCACTTATGCTGAGTGAAATAAGTCAGGCAGAGAAGGACAAATATCATATGTGTGCACGTATAGGAGGATTAGGAGGAACTTGACGGAGGACCAAGGGGGAGAAGAAGGGCGGAAATGGTGGGGAAAGGGAGAGAGGCAAACCATGAGAGACTCTTGAATGCTGACAAAAACTGAGGACTGGTGGATGTGGGGGGGAGGAGGGGTGGGCATGGAGGAGGGCACTTGTGGGGATGAGCACTGGGTGTTATGTGGAAACTAATTTGATAATAAACTATTTGTAAAAAAAAACAAAAAAAAATAAAAAAAATAAATAATAAACTTAAGAAAAGAAAAAAAAAGTATATTTCTTCTTATAGTTTTGCTCATTAATAACAGTTATTTGATGTCTTATCAATGAAGATCTAAGGCCCTTGTTTTCCCTCACAGAAATTAGAGGGTGAAAAGTTGATAAGAATTCTTGTTACAAATACAAGGAAATGTGGAGAGCTATTCATTTTCATAAAGTTCTGTTTTTTTCAAAAAGGAAGGTTTAAATTGGAGTAGCCCTCACAACATGTTAACCCTGATACTTTTTTCCAGGCTAAGGAGTAGAGGGAGAAAAGAACAAGGACACACTGGGAGGAATCTGCCTGAACTGGTCCACAGGAGAGAAAGATTAAATATTTCTAAAACAAATTAAAACTGACTCCTATAAAGCAGCTTTTTCTAACTAGACATCTGGTCCAGCCTTTCTCTTCCTCTACCCTTCAGCAGAATGTTAAAGATACAGAGAAAAAGTTGGTTGGGAGGCTACAGCCTTCTCATCAATATGCCTAAAGTAAAAGTGAATGGAAGAAAAGCTAGCTAGATGCTCAGGAGCAAACAGCCAGCATCATTCTCAATGGTAAATGACTGAATACTTTTCCCCTAAGATCAAGGATCAGGTGAGACTATCCACTCTATTCTATCTACCATTTTTTTTTAATGTTTATTTATTTTTGAGAGAGACAGAGTGTGAGCAGTGGAGGGGTAGAGAGAAAGGGAGACACCGAATCCAAAGTAGACTCCAGGCTCTGAGCTGTCAGCAAGAGTCCAATGGGAGGCTCAAACCCACAAACCATGATATCATGAGCTAAGAAAGTCAGACACTTAACCCATTGAGCAATGCAGGCAACCCTCTACCATTTCTATGCAATATAATGCTGGAAGTCCTCACCAGCCCAATAAGGTAAGAAAAGGAAATAAAGTGCATATGGATTGGCAAGGAAGAAATCAAACCATCATTATTCACAGATTACAGGGCGGACCACATAGAAAATACCAAGGAATAGGCAAAAAAAGTTACTAGAATTAATAAGTGAATTTAACAGGTCTCAGAATACAAGGTCAATGTACAAAAATTAAGTTAATTTTTATGTACTAACAATGAGCAATTAGAAACTGAAATGTATTTTTATAAATGTTTATTTATTTTTGAGACAGAGAGACAGAGCACAAGCAGGAGAGGGGCAGAGAGAAAGGGAGACAGAATCCAAAACAGGCTCCAGGCTCTGAGCTGTCAACACAGAAAACAATGTGGAGCTTGAACCCACGAACCACGAGATCGTGACCTGAGCTGAAGTCGGACACTTAACCAACTGAGCCAACCAAGCGCCCCGAAACTGAAATGTTTTTAAGATATCACCTATAACAGCATGAAACAAAATGAAATCATTAGAAATTAATATAGGCAGGATTGGTCTTTTCATTTTCTCAGTTTGAAGAACACTTTTTAAATTTTAATTTAAAAATTTTAATAAAGTCCCAACTTATAAGGTGTTTTTTTTCCTTTTATGATTTGGGTTTTGGTGTCCTAAGAATTATTTCTCTACCTCAAGGTCACAATATTTCTCCACTGTTTTCTTCAGGAAATCTGATATTTTTTTGTTTTATAGTGAGGTTTATGACCAATTTTGAGTTCATTTCATATGGAGTGAAAGGTATGTAGTTCTGAACTAGGCAAACACTAATAAACTAAAGTGGCAAGAACACGGGAAACTGAGACACAGACAAAACTCAGAATACACACACAGCTAAATAACTCTTTCTGCTAACCTCCCTTGGTTGAGGCAAAGTCATGCTTTATTTACGTAATAATGTAGCTTGATGAATAGACTAAAGTTTTCACTAGTTTTCTTATTGTATAAATTCTTCAGGTGGACAGTTAGACAGATAAAGTAAGAAAACACAGTAGTCCCTATGCAGAGCCTCAGACGCAGGATTCAACCACTCTCTTTGCTACATCATCACATTGAAGCCCTAGTACGTTGTCACAGCTGATGTCTCAATTTGAGTATCTGGATAGGAAAGCTATCTCCCGCCCTGGTGAGAGAAGGCTATGAGAAAAAGTTTACAAATGGCAAAGTCCTTACAACATTCCCTTTATTAGGGTTGACCTATAACCCTGCCCATACCTGATGGTGATTAATCACTAATAATTTCTGTCTTTTGATCATGAATATCTACACATGCCTTGAAGTCAATTAGTATTACCAGTGACTAGAAACAAGTAATCGAGTATCCTGGTACGTACTTAGCATATTCAAGATTGCACACTCTTCGAAATTTATGATTTATTAAAGCAAAGCCTGGGTTATCATTTTGCGAGTGTTTGGAAAAAAGTATTCCTGCATGGGCGGGAGGTTGAACCGAGTTACCTCAAAGCCCTCCCTGAAAATAGATGCATGTTCAAATCTCCGCTGAACTACTTGCTAGCTATATGACATCAGTGAGTTGATTCACTTCTCTGAGCCTCATTTTCCTGGTCTGTAAAATGTACTAAAAGCACCTTATCATACAGGGTTTCTTCTCTGGGGTTAAATGGAACTCCTTAGATATTCTTCAGTCAATGCTAGATCTCTCCTCCTTACCTCTCAACAATTCATACTCTAGAATTCTTTCAAAAATCATTTTTGCGTCAAGCTGCAATGTTTTGCGTGGAGGTGGAGGAAGAAATTGCAAATGCTTGTGACCTACCCCATGACATCTGAGCTGGTGTGGGATGATGGGGATGGACCAGAATAATATAGAAATCTACATCTGTTAATATTATTTGCCAAAATGAGAATTCCAGACATAAAATCACACAGCTATATAGATCTAAGAGTATTAATAATAATAAAAGTAGTAGCAGTAAACATATAAGTGCCTGACACTGTAGTGTTTTCCCTGTATTTACACACTTGATCCTCCCCAGAATCCTGTGAGGTAGGTACTTCTATTATCTCCATTTCACTGATAGAAAAACTAAGCCACAGGGTGAACAGGGTCTTGCCCAAAGGCATAAAGCTAGTGACAAAGATGAGATACAAGTCCACAGTTGGATTCCAGAATCCCTACTGTCTCCTAAAGATCAGAAAGGAAAGGAACTGTCTTCTGGTCAAGAAGTGTCAGTCTCCACATCCTAAACGAGTTTTCCATTCCTGCCTGCTTGACATGCCTGGTTTTTCTAAACAACATCAAGTACATGAGGGGCCTTCTAGCACATCAGCAATATTCTTTTCCTTGGGAGAAGGGTAGTTACATAGATCTCTGTAACTATTCATTAAGTTCCATGTACTCTTTTGTTTGTTTGTGTATCTCCCAAGAAGGGAAAGTGGATTGGCATTCATGCAAGGACCCAACGACGCACACTTCTAACACTGGGAAGGCTCGATTTTCAGCTGTCCCTGATCCACACCTAGGACATAGTACAAAGGTTGGGAAGTAGACAAGCAAAAGATGCCACACGTGCCTCCTCTGCCTGCTCTGCATACTTTGAATTTGCATGCTAGAATTACTCCAGCAAAAGCTCAGCTAATCTCCTGGCTGGCATGATTGTTATTATCATGCAGTGCACACATGCATATTCATCCAGATTTAAAGGGAAAAATAAGCCTCCCTCATGGCACTGCTGATAAACAACCCCCCAAAAATCTTTTTTCCCTATACTCAAATGCAACGCATTTTGAAGCCTTGTCATACTTAAAAGTGATTTGCCCATAAGTCTTTTATATGTTAATAACATTGTACGTTGAATATTTCATTCCCAAGATCATTATTTGATGGGTGTCCACGTGATGCTCAGCACAATGGAAATGGACACAGCAATATCGGGTGCCTTTGGACACCAATCTCCATGTTAAAGCTCACGTCGCTGGCATCCAAACATGCTGAACACAGCTGCAGCAGGAGCCCTGGCCGTGTTTGCCAAGTCCGCTTATTTCCAGACAAAACATTTTAATTCCTTGTGAGGGAGAGGGGGGCTTTGGGGCAGGGGCAATGTTGAAAGAGGATGGAGAGGAGTGGAGGAGGTGAAAGGGGAGAATGGAAAAGGTATAATGACTCGGAGTTAAGGTATTTGGTCCTGCTTTTCTGCAGTGATTAGAAGACTAACTCCTCCGTGTAGTCCTGTCCTCTTCACATTGGTGAGGCGTAAACAACCAGGACTTCTCAATCCTAGGAATATACTGGATTTAGGCAGGTACCTCCTACACAGGGCCTGATTTAATGAGAGGGGTGAAGGGGTATACAGTTGGGCAGGGAGACTATGAACAACTTGGACACCTGTCCCAGAGGATGCTAATACACATCTAGGGTTGTGATTGTGGTTTGGAGGGAAGTCCATGGGTTCTGCAGATAACTGAGAGCCAGAAAGGCCACACAACTGGCAGTCAGGGCTGCTCACAACCTCAGGAAATGGGCTGAACCATTTATACCACAGTGTGGGTAAAGCTGAGACAGCAAAACCAGCATCCAGCTCTGAAAGTATGAGCAAGTGAGTAACTGGGCCGGGGTAATACAAGATGCCAGAAGATAAAACATAGATGCCCAGGCCACTTGTCAGGTAACTCTCCAACACACAAACACACGTGTGCACAAACAGACATGCACATACATAAATGCTCACAAACATACACACAAATACAAGGGCACACACACAGATGTACAAACACATATACACATGCACACACACATACCATTATGCTAAAACGCATTTCTTATACATTTCAACCTTTGATGGTTTCCTCAATTAATAACATTCCAAGTTCACTCTCCCCTGCAACTTAGGTAACCAAACCCTCCAAAACTTCTAAAAAAAACCCTACAACCAGACTACCCCCCACCAGGCGCCAATTCTCTGCCTTGGCTCTTCTGAGTGTAGACAAAGTCATATCTGCTCCCTCCGATTTTACCAGCCCCAGATTCATTTGAGGATCTATCCTGTACCAAGCATTATCTCAGGCAAATTCATGTGTCCTAGGCAAAGCAGCAGAGCACGGATTAGTTCAAATCCCAGTACCCAACGGACCAGCTCTGCAATCTCGGGCAAGTTATTTAGCACCTCTATGCTTTCATTTCTTCATCTGTAAAAGACAGATGATGACGATACCTCTTTAGAGTTGTTTTGAGAATTAAATAATTTCATACATTTTAAAGTTAGAATGGCATTTGCCATATAGTAAGCACTCAGTAAATGTTAGCAATTATTTAATCCTTTTGCAATTCCCTAAGGGACTCCTCAAAGCCTCCAATTTACAAATACGGAAACTGAGGTTCAGGTTCCGGTGACAATGTCCTCATATGTCCTCTCTCACAAGACTGTGTGCCCTGATTTGGGGGTTAGAAACTCAACTCAGCCTACAAAAACCTGAACAGTTTTATACAGTATCATTAGAAACTAAAGCTACTTATACACAAACTATCCCTCGTTTCCTGGCAAATAATCCGAGGGTGAATTCACTGCTAGCCCATCCTCCGTCCTCCACCGTGTCTTACCCCCTTGCCTGTCTTCAGGCTGGTTTTGCCTGAAAGCCATTTTTTTTTAATGTTTTCTTTATTTCTAGGAGAGAGAGAGAGACAGCGTGAGCAGGGGAGGTCAGAGAGAGGGAGACACAGACTCTGAAACAGGCTCCAGGCTCTGAGCTGGCAGTCAGCACAGAGCCCGACGCGGGGCTCGAACCCACGAACCGCGAGATCATGACCGAAGCGAAAGTCGGACGCTTAACCGACTAAGCCACCCAGGCGCCCCAACCTGAAAGCCATTTGTATTCCACAATCTAAAATCTTGTTTGTATGCAGTTCAAAGGTTCTGTTCTAGTGTGAGCTTGGATTTTTTCATTAGAAAGCCAGTTGTTGTTTTTTTTAAATGAGTGCTTAAGCCAGAGAAAGGGGAACTGTTCCTGGAAAAAGGGGCACTAGTTCTCAATAAGCTTAATGTAAAACAACTGGATTGTGTATTGCAATAATATTAATTCTAATTAGAAACCAGCAGCTTGAGGGGTGCCTGGGTGGCTCGGTCAGTTAAGCGGCCAACTTCGGCTCAGGTCATGATCTCACGGTTTGTGAGTTTGAGCCCTGCGTCGGGCTCTGTGCTAACAGCTCAGAGCCTGGACCCTGCTTCAGATTCTATGTCTCCTTTTCTCTCTGCCTTTCCCCTGCTCACACTCTGTCTCTCTGTCTCTCAAAAATAAACACTAAAAAAAAAAAAATTAGAAACCAGCAGCTTGAGAAGTATAAAGAGAAAAAAAAGGTCAGTTGCATTCTTCTAAGAACTGCATTTCTCCACCTAGCCTGCACATTAGAATTACCTGGGAAGATTTTAAACATATTTACATCTATACCTCTCCTCTTGAGACTCTGATTTAACTGGTCTAGGATGGAGCCCAGCTATCAGTATTTTCTTTAAAGTTTTTCAATTTTTATGAGCAGCCGAGATTGAGGATCACATTCTGAAAGGAAATGAAACTAATATTTTTTAAGTCCTTCTATGTTCCAGATACTGCATTCTGTTTTCAAATATATTATTAACTTTAAAAATAAGAATTCTAGGGGCACCTGGGTGGCTCAGTTGGTTAAGTGTCCAACTTCGGCTCAGGTCACAATCTCACAGTTTGTGGGTTTGAGCCCTATGTCAGGCTCTGTACTGAGAGCTTAGAGCCTGGATGCAACCTGCTTCAGATTCTGTGTCTCCCTCTCTCTTTGCTCCTCCCCTGCTCATACTTCTATTCTCTTTCTCTCTGTCTCAAAAATAAATAAACATTAAAAAAAATCAAAATGTATTTCTTTAAAAATAAAAATTCTATTAATGTTTGGGTACAAGCATGTAATCCCAAGAGTTAGTCCATTCTCTGTGATATGGGGTTGCTTATTAAATATTTTACTTTTTCAAAGAGAAAGGATTAAAATAAAATCAGAAATAAAATAGGAGAAGTAACAACTGACACCACAGAAATACAAAGGATTATAAACGACTGCTATGAAAAATCATATGCCAACAAATTTGGACAACCTAGAAAAATATGATTACATTCCTAGAAACATACAGTCTTCCAAGAATGAATAAGGAAGAAATAGAAAATCTGAACAGACTGATTACCAGTAACAAAACTGAATCAGTAATCAAAGAATTCCCAATAAATAAAAGTCCAGGACCACAAAGCTTCACAGGTGAATTCTACTAAACATGTTGAAAGAGTATCTTCCTCAAACTAGTCCAAAAACTGAAGAGGAAGGAAGCTTCGAATTTCATTCTATGAGGGCAGCATTACCCCAATACCAAAACCAGGCAAAGACGCTAGAAAAAAAGTTAATTATAGGCCAATATCCATAATGAACATAGATGCAAAAATCCTCAACAAAATATTAGCAAACGAAATTCAATAATACGTTAAAAGAATCATTCATTATGACCAAGTGGGATTTATTCCAGGGATGCTGAGATGGTTCAATATCTGTAAATCAATCACTGTGATACACCACATTAACACAATGAAGAATAAAAAACATGATAATTTCAATACATGCAGAGAATTCTTGACAAAATTCAATGGCTGTTCATGATGAAAACTCTCAGTGAGGTGGGTTTAGGGGGAACATACCTTCACACAGTAAAGGCCGTATATGACAAACACACAGCTAACATTACTCAGTGGTGAAAATCTGAACGTTCTTCCTCTAAGACAAGCAAAAAGACAAGGAAGCACATGCTCACCACCTTTATTCAACAAAGTACTGAAGTCCTACCTGCAGCAAGCAGACAACAAAAAGAAATAAAAAGCATCCAAATTGGTAAGGAAGAAGTAAAGCTGTCAGTATTTGCAGATAACATGACATATATAGAAAATCCTAAAAACCACCAAAAAACAAATAAATGAATCCATTAAAAATTGCAGGATATAAAAATTAACATACTGTAATCTGTAGCATTTCTATACCATAATAATAAAGTAGCAAAAAGAAAACCTAAGAAAACCATCCCATTTATAATTGCGTCAAAAAGAATAAAACGCCTAGGAATAAGTTAAACCACGGAGGTGAAAGGCTCTATAGTCTGAAAACTATAGAAAACAGTGCAAATGGAAAGATATACCATGCATCAGTTGGAAGAACTGATACTGCTAAAATGTTTATGCTACCAAAAAGCAGTCTACAGATTCAGTGCAATCCCTATCAAAATGCCAATATAATTTTCCACATAACTAGGGGCACCTGAGTGGCTCAGTCAGTTAAGCACCCAACTTCGGCTCAGGTCATGATTTCACAGTTTGTGAGTTCGAGCCCTGTGTCAGGCTCTGTGTTGATGGCTCAGAGTCTGAAGCCTGCTTCAGATTCTGTGTCTCTCTCTGCCTCTTTCCTGTTTGCATTCTGCATCTTTTCTCTCTCTCTCAAAAATAAACATTTTTTTAAAATTTTTAAAGAAGAATTTTCCACATAACTAGAACAAATAATTCTAAAATTTGTATGGAATCACAAAAGATCTCAAATAGCCAAAGTAACCTTGAGAAAGAAGAACAAAGCTGGAGGTATTACAATCCCAGGTTTTGAGCTATACCACAAAACTACAGTAATCAAAACTACAGTACAGTACTGGCACAAAAACAGACACATAGACCAATGGAACAGAATAATAGAGAGTCTGGAAATAAATCCATATTTATATGGTCAACTAATCTATGATAAAGGAAGCAAAAATATACAATGCAAAAGAATAAAACTGGACTACTTTCTTATACCACAGACAAAAATAAACTCAAAGTGGGTTACCTAAATGTAATACCTGAAACAATAAAATTCCTAAAAGAAAACAAGCAGTAATCTCTTCAACACTGGCCTTAGCAACATTTTCTGGAAATGTATCCTCAGGCAAGGGAAACGAAAGCAAAAATAAACTATTGGTGGGGCGCCTGGGTGGCTTAGTCGGTTAAGCGTCCGACTTTCGCTTAGGTCATGATCTCACGGTTTGTGGGTTCGAGCCCCGCATCGGGCTCTGTGCTGACTGCCAGCTCAGAGCCTGGAGCCTGTTTCAGTCTGTGACTCTCTCTCTGACCCTCCCCTGCTCACTCTGTCTCTCTCTCTCCTAGAAATAAATAAAACATTAAAAAAAAAAAAAAAACTTAAAAAAAAATAAAATAAACTATTGGAGGACACCTGGGTGGCTTAGTCAGGTAAGCATCCAACTCTTGATCTTGGCTCAGATCATGATCTCACCCCACACTGGGCTCTGTGCTGCCAGTACAGAACCTGCTTGGGATTATATCTCTTGCTTTCTCTCTTCCCTTCTCCTGCTTGCATTCACTCTCTCTTTCCTGTTCTCTCTCTCAAAATAAATAAACTTTAAAAAATAAAAAAAATAAAAATTAAATGATTGGGACATCAAAATAAAAAGCTTCTGCACAGCAATGGAAGCTATCAACAAAGTAAAAAAGCAACTTACCAAATGGAAGAAGATATTTACGAATAATATATCCAATAAGGGATTAATATCCAAAATATACATAGAACTCATACAACTCAACACCTATTTAAAAGTGGCCATAAGATATGAATAGACATTTTTTTCCAAAGAAGGCATACAGATGGCCAACAGATACATGAAAAGATGCTCAACGTTACTAACCCTCAAGGAAATGCAAATCAAAACCACAATGGAGGGGCACCTGGGTGGCTTAGTCGGTTAAGCGTCCAACTTTCGCTTAGGTCATGAGCTCACGGTTCATGGGTTCGAGCCCTGCATCGGGCTCTGTGCTGACTGCCAGCTCAGAGCCTGGAGCCTATTTCAGAGTCTGTATCTCCCTCTCTCTCTGACCCTACCCTGCTCACGCTGTCTCTCTCTGTCTCCTAGAAATAAATTTAAAAAAACACACACACACACACAATGGAAATATTACCTCAAACCAGTCAGAATGGTTAGTATCAAAAAGACAAGAAAGAACAAGTGCTGGCAGGGATGTGGAGAAATGGGGACACTCATGCAGTGTTGGTAGGAATGTAAACTGGTGCAGCCACTATGGAAAACAGTGTGGAGGTGTCTCAAAAAGTTAAAAATAGAAACATCATATGATCCAGTAATTCTACTGCTGGGTATTTACCCAAAGAAAACAAAAAACACTAATTCAAAAAATATATGCACCCACATGTTTATTGCAGCATTTTAGACAATAACCAAGATATGGAAGCAATCTGTGTCTATCGATAGATAAATGGACAAAAAAGATATGGGGTGTGTGTGTGTGTACTGGAATATTACTCAGCCATAAAAAGAATGAAATCTTGCCATTTGTAACAAGATGGATGGGCCTAGTAAGTATTATGCTAAGTGAAAATAAGTCAGACAGAGAGAGAAAAATACCATATGATTTCACTTAAACGTGGAATCTAAAACAAACAAGAGAAGCAGACTCATAAGTACAGAGAACCTGTGGTTTCCAGAGGGGAAAAAGTAGGGATAGGTAAAACAGGTAAGGTGGATTAAGAAGTACAAATTTCTAGTTTCAAACAAATAAGTCACAGGATCAAAAGTACAGTATGTAGGGAATATAGTCAATAATACCATTAATAACTATATGGTGACAGATGGCAACTACACTTACTGTGGTGAGCCCTGCATTAATTGTCAAATAGCTATGTTGTACACCTGAAACTAACATAACACTATATGTCAATGATACTTCAGTGAAATACATACATAAAGTAAAATAAAATAAAAGGGAAGAATGTATATTTCACTTTTATTTGGCCAGCCTGGAGGAGTCCTGTAAAAGAGAGGAATGGTCAGAACCAGCACAGCATAAAACTTCCACAAAACTCAAGACGACATCCAGGTTCATCTCTTTGGTTGCCCTAAATAGCAGTGAGATAAGGAACCTGGAGCAGCAGCTAAGATCTGGTACCAAACACACTGAAGCCCCAAGGCTGTAAACAGGCCACAGAGGGATCCTTTCACCCAGAAAGTATTTACAGAAAATTTAACAGAAAAAATTTTAATTAAAAAAGAAGAAAATTTAATAGAAACATTCTAATGGAAAAATAAGGTCAGGAAGGATCACAATTTAAACTGTGAATGATAATAGTTCAGGACTAGTGAAAAAGATACTACTTAGACTTATTTTCTCTTTATATTCCAGTTAAAGTACTACTCCGTGATATAGAAATTTAGCTGTGGTAGGTATTTGGTTTTAAAAAGAAAAGCCTTATTTTGTAAGAGGAGAATAGTGGGGGGTGGGCGGGTGGGCAAAAAACTTAAGGACCTAAAGAATCAAGTACAAGGTAAGACAGACTAAGAGAATGATTTTCTTTTATATTTCAAGGAGTAGATATGGCAATATTAATCTCCCCTGTGGATTCAGAACACAGAAAATAGAAAAGCTAGTTCTATAAAATACCTCCAGTACTCAGATTTTTTAAAGATGGCAGCTGACAACACTGACTCAAGCCAAAATGGCAGAGGACGCCATGTTGGTAGTGGCAATCCTCTCACCTCTTCTGTCTCGATGGGCTATCTGCTGCCACACAGGCATCCAGTGTCCATCTCAGTAGGGTCTGTGGCCTCTGATGAAGTTTTTACTCAGGCCCACCTTCCTCTTCATTATGCCTTTGGCTCCCATACCATCCATCCTGTGGATACATGGTCCTCTGATCTCCAAGTACACCAGGATGCCAGAGACTTCTGTTTCTACCCAATGCCATACTGATTTCACACTTACTCTTCCAACTTTAGGATATGTGCTAGCTTAATCTGACTTTCTAGTGCAGCACCAAAACAGGAATTTTTCTCTCCAACTCCACAGGCATTAATCCCCCACCCCCAAGGGAAATGGCAGAAGCTATGGTCAATGATCATCAACCTCGTGACAGTTTAAATGGATCAAAAATGTATGGCTCCTAACAGTACACACAGCAGTTTCATTTACTGGATTCAGGTTCTTCTTCAGAGGCCAAATAAGGTGAGTACCACTTTGCTGAAGATAAAACAGATTACTTTGGAGAAGTCAAGTAACAGCTAAGGATCCACCCTAGGGACTAACTGTACCAGTTTACCAATTCTAAGGCTCTGAGAGACCTTGTGAACCATATGACTCAGTCATGGTTAGAAGTTTGACAGCTTCAGTGATGTCTGTTTTTGAATCCTAGTCCCCTTCCCTGGATGACTTTGGTCAAGCCACCTAAACTCCCTAAGCTACAAATGGGAATTATATTAGTACCTACTCTATAGGTACTATAGAGTACCTATAGGGTAGTGAGATTAAATGAAATGGTGTACATAAAGTCCTTAGTACAATGCCTAAAACAGAAATCAGTTAATAAATTTAAGTTACTGTTGTTAGTATTACCTTTATGTGTGTATCTGTGAGTGTATGGCCTCACACATACGATTCTCAGTCAGACTCTGGAGACTTTTCTTGCCTCTTGCACAACTGCCTTTTACAAGGTCATTCACTGAGGGGATTGCTGAATTCTGCATTCCTTCTTTTCTGTTCTTTAAAAGCCCCTGCACCACCACCCCCCACCCTCCAAATCCCACCTCCAGGCCATTGCCCTACTTCTCCCTCCCCATCTGCAAGGTCTCTGAGGAAAGAAGGGCAGGGCATAACTATGGAAATAATGGAGGATGTCCTGGAGCCAAAAAACTGGTAGCAGCACCAACAAAGCAACTCTTCCTGGAGCAATGGCCATGGAGTAAGGAACAGATCTATTCACATGCTATAATATACCATGTATTCTGAAATCACAAGGGAGGCTAAATAATGCTGGGTCCAGGTCTGGGAATATAAAAGGAAATTGTTCTCTTTGTCTTGTCTTGTACCTGATTCTTTAGGGCAACCATAGTGCTACAGATTTCCCCTTTGCCATAGTTTGAGGAGCTCTGCAATAAAAAAGCCCCTCTGTCCTCCCCTCTTCCATGGTAGCTGGCCCTCCATTTATCACACAGCCAGCTCAGCAGGAGGCTCTTCTCAGCACCTTCAGAAGCAGGGCACTCACAGAAAGCAAATACTTGTGAATTAAAGGGAAAGCACTGTTGGCACTCAATGGGTGTTTTAAATACTCAAAATGATAACAGGATGCAAAGCCTCAATTCTGCCAGCACCCCTTCCAAAAATATACATAAGAGCTTTGGCTCAGAGTTACAGGAATAATTCAAGCATTGTTCCATTGCAGACTCCTTCTCCACCTCAGGCCCAAATCTGTCACTCTATCATTGAATTATTTCATGTCAGAAGTCCTAAGACCCTGCTTCAACGTCACACACACTGTGCCTTCTAGACTCTCGGACAGGAAGGAAGGGCAGGGAACCAGCGTCCCATGAGCACCTGCTGGAAGCCAGACTCTGTGCAGTTGCTCTCAGAGTCTCCCCTATTTAATCTTCAAAGTACCTTGTACCAAGTGAGTAACATGTTCATTTTAAAGATGCAGAACCGGGGGCTTTGGGACATTGGCTGTCCTGACCAGGAGACACGCTAAGAGGCCAAGAGCTGGATTCACACACAGGTCTGTCGACTCTCAGCCTGGTTCTTGCTGGAGGGGGGCCTCGGAGAGTTGCCAATCCACTTCCCTTGCCTCCCATACACAGAAACCAAGACCAAAGAATTGGTGCTGAGAGTCGGCAGTACCCCTAGATTCAGAGCCCAGGCCACCTGTGTTCTTTTTGGCACATGATGTTCTTCATTCACCTCTTCTTCATCAAAAATGATTTTGTGTGTCCCCAAAATTGTCTCCTAGAAGAACAACTTTATTTTTTTTTCCTCTTCTTCAAACAAACTAGTTTAAAGCTACATAAAACCTGCCCTACTTAGAACTTCCACTTAAGGTTTGGTTTTTGTGTATGGTAAATCAAATTCAGCATTATTCAGGGACTCATCACCCCAAGTAGCTAATGAAGATAATCCATCAGAGCTGTGCAATGTTATTGGGCCATTCCCACCCAAGGAAATCGCAAAAACAGCCGGGGTGGGGGGGAGCCACCAGGAATTAAATGGGGGAACAGATGATATTTAATTATATAAATATTCTCAGCAATGCTCTGAGGAATGGAATTATTGGTTTGCTGGGCAGCCCCTCATTGAACCAGGCAGCAGAGATTTATACTACAGAGTTCATGTTTTCATTAGAATTCATGCAGCCTGTATTTAGAAAGTAGGTGTCTGGAAGCTTGATGATACTGTGTGTTCATAATCTGACACTATAATATGGTGGCGTTAAAAAGAGGAGGAAGGCTCCTCTCTTAGTCATTTGATATTTACATTTTATTAGTGTTATTATTTGACATAATTACATACAAAAGAATTAGCAATGTTAATTAATGCTGCACTAATGCAGTCATAATTACTTCCAATTTATTCTAGAACATAAGTGAATTTATAAATTTATCTATTTGGAAGTTGAGTGGCTTCTTGGATTCACATTTTTAAAAACTAAAATCTATATGCCCATTCTCTCTAACCAAGCCTGCAGAGGAAATACATTGTCTAGAGTTGTTGGGGGTTTTTTTAGTTTATTTATTTATTTTGAGAGAGAACAGGGGAGGGACAGAGAGACAGCAGGAGAGAGAGAGAATTCCAAGCAGGCCCCCCACCAACAGCACGGAGCCCGATGCAGGGCTCAAACTCATGAACCACAAGATCAGGATCTGGGTCTAAGTCAAGAGTCAGACACTCACCCCACTGAGTAACCCAGATGCCCCTTCATTGTCTAGAGTTTTAGCTAAAATGAGTCCTCGGGTTAAATTCACGAAATGGAAAAATAAAGATATTTTAAGGATTAGCCACTGATTCACCCCCAACTATATTTCTAGTCACCTGTTAGTTTTGTTTGATGTTATTTTTATCCTATTCCCACTGTACAGATAGCTGAATTAAGTGGCCAAAGGAGAATTTCAAATGGACTTTTGTGTACATTTCAACTGGTAAAATGCAAAGAACGCAAAGGAAAATGCTTGATTTTAATACCCTGAAAGGCACTATACTGACTAGTGTTTCTAAAGGGTTTTAAAAGATTTCAAGTTATAAAAGTATATTCCTGGGAAAAACCAAGGAAAACTTAATGAGCATTTTCTGCCAAATTTAACAGTGAAATGTCCATTAAGAATTAATATCTAAAATTACAAATGTATCTCCTAAAAAAACAATTAGTTACATATTCAGAGACAATTTCCTGCCAGTGTACCTTTTCATGGAATACAGTTCCCCCATCATTTAATATATATAATAGCATGTTAACAAGGTTTTTGCCAGAAATAATGATTTTAAGGGCAATGCCAATCAAATCCTGCCTCAGAAGAGACAACTTCTCTCTAGTTTCCTTACCACCATGCACACAAAAATCTATTTTACTAGAGAGCTTTGATTGAGATGTTATCCTGGAACAAATTTCTGTAAACCGAAGGAACTTCCGCTCTTTTAATGAATTCTGTATGGAGTGAGAATAGTGCTTCTGTGTTTTTTTCAAAGTTAAAGGATAAGGCATCTCAGGCTCCAGAAAAGAGAGTTAAGATCCTTCCACATGCACCCTGGGACCAAGGGTCTGGAGTCCTACCCAATTCTTGCATCTGAGGCCTGGCAAGGATTTAGTGGTCATCGCATCCAGCCCGAACCATCTCTGATTTGGTCACGGAGCAACAGGGAATGGGCTACAGGGCTTGTTGTCTCACAATCCTCTTTTGCTGTAGGGAGCATGTTCTGTATGGGTTCCTTGCCCCTGCCTTCAGGAGTGGGAATGTGCCCCCCATCTATACCTCTGGCTCTTTGGAAATCCTCGCCCTTGTGGGCTGACTGCTCAATCTACCCCAACCAGCCCAGCATGGGCATTTAGACCTGTAACAGACATGGCAACAGGAGCCAGCCAGTCTTCTGCCCAAACCTCACTCATTGAGTACCACCCCTCTCTTTTCCCTCGCTTAGCTCTCAACCCAGGGATTGTCTTTGACTCCTGCTTTGGGTCGAAAAGCCCACAACCAATCTTTCATGTAATCCCATCCCCTGTACCTTCACAATAAATCCAATAGCTACTCACCACAATGACCCTAGCCATCACCATCTCCAGACCAGAATTACTGCACTAATGTCCTCAACTGGCCACTCTGATGCCACCTCAGCCATCTCCATCTCAAACTCACAATACAACAGCCAGGGTGAAGCTTTCAAGCCATTAAGTCATATTGTGTCACTCCTCTGATCCAGTAAATTCCTATCCCACAGAAGCCAAAATCCTTACAATGGTCCAGATAACTTGCATAATCCCACACCTTCCCCTCTCCCCCCACCTACCCCCTTGAACTTTCTCCCTGAACTCATCTCATACTACTCTACATTCCCCTCATTCTACTCTGGCCACACTGGCCTTCAGCTGTTCTTTGAACTTTCTGGGCACAGTCCTGCCTTGGGGTCTTTGCACCAACTTTCCCTACATGGAATGCTTTTCCCCATATTTACATGGCAGTTCCCCCACTATCTGCAAGCCTTTGCTGGAATGACTCATCTTCACACCTGGTCATCCTATTTAAAACTGCACCACCACCATCATCCACCTCACATTCCCACCCCCTTATAGTTTTAGGTTTTCCTTGTTTTATAATCTTCTCCTACAATACCTAATTTACTTAATGTTTTTTAAGTGTGGGCAATCCCATCCTCCCCAACTGCATTTAAAATCCATGATGGCAGAAAATTTTAATCTTCTGTTCTCTGCTGGATCCCCTGTGCCTAGAACAGTACCTGACACATAGTAGACACTAAGTAAATATTAACTAAATGAGTGGATTCTGATAGATGCTGTGTTACATATACCATATCTCTCTCTCCATCCTCTCCTCCTTCCCTCTTTACTCTTCCTGCTTCCTCTGCCTCCCACTAGAATGCTATGAAACCCCAAGGGCAGGCATTCTGTCCTAGTCATCTCTGTGCTCTAGCACCAAGTACTGAAGCCTGGCACAGACAATGCCTTGCTTCCCTTTCCACATCTTCCCTCCTTGTGGGAAGGAAAAGGTATTATACCACTAGTTTCCTTTGTACTTTTTAACCACATAGCAGACACACCACAAATTTTGTCAAATTAATTTGAAATGTTCCAGACAGGACCAATCTTTTGGAGTAGAAAAAAAAAAAACAACTCTGATTTGAGTTCATATTTTAGACTGCACTTCAACATCTAATGAAGAGTCTCTATTCATTATTCCATTATTACAAAAGCATTTAGTTAAAGAGTGATGCACTGAGATTATCAAGCCAGTTGGATAAGAGATTCATCTGCTTCACTAGTTTAAGTCAGCTAATCCATGTTGTCAAGACAGAGGCTTTTATCATACCTTTGAAGCTCACCATTTGGAACACTGAGTTAGTGGTTTGCTATTACCAGTTCATCTCCATAACCAAAAGCAAAACTTTTGTGGTTGCAAAAACAAAACTTTTGTGGTTGCCGGTTAAACCGTAACAATGAAAACCACCTTCCCCCTGCCTAAGAATTCCTGGGTACCAGATGTCAACCCATTCCTTCCCCCACCCCCATGGACCCAACTCAATGGATGCTGCCATCTCTCCCCTGTACCTTCAGTGGCTCCCTCACTGCTAGATTTTTCCCATCAACATGTAAACTGGTGCTCCAACAAATTCCCAATTTAAAAAGAAATTAACACATCTCCTTCCAGCTACCGCTCTGTTTTCCCTTCAAAGCCACTTTCTCAAAAGAGTTTATCTTACTACATTCACTACTTGACTTGCACTCATGCCCAAGGGCACTCCCTGCCTCATCTCTCCTTAATCCAACCTTCTTGGTGTTAAATCCAGTGAAATTTAATGGTGATTTCTTTTATTCAACCCCATAATGGTTCCAAGCACTTGTTTCATCTTGAAGTGTTCTCCCCCTCCCCTCTGCATTTCCAGAACACACCCGATCCAAATCCTGATCTCCCACTCTCCCAGTCTCCCCCACTCTTAACACATCTTGAGTTATTTCTGAAAAACAATTCCCAAAAGTATATGCCCAACACAGAGACCTCTCTTGACAATAAGCACAACCCATCCAAATCTAAACACATCACTCTCCTCCTTAACCCTGCTCTGACCCTTATGTCAATGAATGGCATCATCCCCTACACCCAGCTGTCCATGCAAGAAATCCAGTTGCAAGTATCCCCCCAATCCCCACATCCAACCAATCACAAATTACTGTAGACTGTACTTCTTAGAGACCCCTGTGATCCATCTTCTTCTCACCACCCTCACTACCACCACCTTGGTCCATCTACTGTCATCTTTCACCTGCTTATCTCCCATCCCCATCTAATCTATCTCCTACAATGCAGGAAGAGTAATCATTGGAAAATCCACACCAGATAATGCCACTCCACTGCTTAAAACCCTCCAACGGCCATCAGGAAAATGCAAATCAAAATTATAATAAAGTACTACTTCACACCCACTAGAATGACTATAATTAAAAAAAGACAGATAAAGAGAAATGTTGGGTAGGATGTGGAGACATTGGACCCTTCTGCTGATAGAACACACTGCTGGTGGGATTGTAAAATGGTGCAGGAAAACAGTCTGGTGGTTCCTCAAAATGTTAAACACAGAGTTACCATATGACCCAGCAATTCCATTCCTAGACTTATACCCAAGAGAAATTAAAACAAACATCCACACAAAAACTCATATACAAATGACCACAGAGGCATTATTCATAATAGACAAAAAGTAGAAACAACCCAAATGTCCATCAATGGAATATTATTCAGCAATAAAAAGGTGTGAAGTACCGATATATGCTACAACATGGACGAGCTTTGAAAACTTACACCAAGTGAAAGATGCCAAAAGACCATATATTATATGATTGTATTTCATTTACATGAAATGTCCCCAGCAGACAAATCCACAGAGACAAAAAACATATTGGTATTTGCCTAGGGCTAGGAGTGAGTTGAGAGGAAATGAGGGATGACTATTAACAAGTACAGGGTTTCTTTCGGGATTGATGAAAATGTTCTAAAATTGATTGTGGCGATTATTGAACAACTGTATGGCATTGCATTGTATACTTTAAATGGGTGAACTGTATGATATATGAATTATATCTCAATAAAACTGTTATTAAAGAGAGGGAAGGAAGGGGAGAGAGAGAGATTTACCAACCAATTGCAATATATAGACTTTCTTTAGATCCTGACTTCAACAAAGTGAAGAAAATTTGACTCTGACTCTAATATTTAATGATATTAAAATTAGAGAATGACTATGAAATTTTTGGAGTGAAAAAAAAAAACCCTACAAGAACCATCATTTGACCTATAATTAATTGGAAGTCCTAGAGATGAGTACCAGACCCCTACCAGCTGTGCCCGAGTCTCTCTGCAGTCATTTCCCACCACTGTAGACTCCCAAGCCCTCCTTATCAGCCCCACCTGTAAACCTTATTTCAGCCACAATGATCTTTTTAGAAATTCTTTGCAAGTGTCATGCTATTTTAATTCCTCAAATCAATAGAGATATCAACTAGGCCAACCAATGATTATATCCAAGAAGACTAAGGCCCTCAGGTCACACCATTAGACAGGGACAGAATTGGAACTAGAGCAGGGCTTCTTAATCCTACTACAACTCCATTTCCGCTGTCTGTTTACTTAAATACTACATAATTCAGAGAAGTATTAACTTGATCTTTACTACCATGAATTTTCTCAAAAAATGTCATCACTTTGGAGACTATTTGAAACCATTTACTTTCAGGAATTAGCAGCCTGATGTTGTAAGATGAATATGTTTTAAAAAGGAAAAAAACTGAATGAGACAGAATTGGGGTTACATCTCAACTCAAATACCTTATTCACTATGTGACCTTATGAAAGGCACTAAATATGCTGAGCCTGTTTCCCCATCATAATATGGAGATAATGAAGAATGGAGACAATTTCAGTAAAAAACATAGCACATCCCCAAGCACATAGTAGGCATTCCATCAATGAGAGCATTCTGAGTAATTCCTTTGTTACTTAACATAATTCAGTGGGAAAAAATGCAAAAAATCTATTTTGACATAATATATAAAGAATATCCTAATTTTATAAAGAATTAAGTTTACTGATACAGAACCAGGAGAAAATAAGTACAACTTCAATACCAGAAAATTCCACTCCATTACCACTAGTCAATAGAAATCCATCAGTGGGGTGCCTAGGTGGCTCAGTCGGTTAGCCTCCAACTCTTGACTTCAGCTCAGGTCATGATCTCAAGGTTCATGGGTTCAAGCCTCGCATTGGGTGATCAGCATCTGCTGACAGTGCAGAATCTGCTTGGGATTCTCCCTCTCCTCTCTCTCTGCCCCCACCCACTCACATGTGCACGCCTGTGGGGAGGGCGGGTAGTGTGCGTACACGCTGTTTCTCTCCCTCTCTCTCAAAATAAATAAACACTTTTTAAAAATCCATCAGCATTCATGTTTTCACAGTGAAGGGTAGTGGAAAAAGAATATATCTGCCTTATCAAAAACTATTTCCCAGACACCATGCTGGTACCATATATTTATGTTTCAGCGGGGGTGGGGGGGAGAACTAATGGATTATCTTTTTTACTTATTTTTAATTATTTTTCATTTTGAAAATTTTCAAACCTACAGAAAAGTTGAAACCACAGTACACTGCATGCTTATATATTCCTCACCCAGGTTCATCAACTATTAACATCTCAACAAATCTCTCTCACATGCACACACATGTATACATACACAAGTTTGCCTTTTACTACACTATACAAAAGTGGGCTTTTGTATGCCCACTAGACATGAAAAAATTTCATCCTAATTACTTTAACGAGCATCCTTCAAGAACAAGGATTTTCTCCTGCCTAACCATGTCTTTTAAAAAAGTGAACATTAATTCAATACTATCACACAACATAAAGCCCATACTCGAATTTCCCCACTTGTTTCACAAATGTCCTTCATTTCGATTGTTTTGCTCCAGAATCCAACCAAGTTCCACTCACTGCAGTTGGCTGGTATTTCTCCTTAGGCTGCCCTAATCTGAAACAGTTTCTGTACCTACCTCCCTTTCTTCATTATGACATTAAATCATTTAAGGGGTCTGGAACAATCCTGCCGAAGTCAGGTACCCCCCATTCCATCACATCAGGACTCTCACTGTTTAGGGTGCCAAACTTGACCTTTTAGCTAATGTGTTGAGAGCCAATCTTTCCTTTTCAAAGGTACATCTTTCTCTTATGTAATCTGTGGAATGATACCTAGAGAACATGAGAATATTCTGTTTTTGCCATCAACAACTTGTCTCCCAACAGTTTTAGCATCGATGAGTCCATGATTACACTGGTGTTAGAAACTGATTTTTTTAACACCGTAATTCCTTGGGTATTTGTTATCTTACCTTCCTTTCCAAAGCAGAGATTCTCCCTACTTCCACCTGCCTGATGTTCTCTTATTGTGGGTTTGTAAGTTTTTAAAATTTTACTATGTTATGATCCATAATCATCAATGTTCTTTTTGATGCTGCAATGGTTCCAAGTTTGGTTAATGAGAGTCTCTTTCAGCTGGTCTGTTGGCCTGATCTCATCAGTCTTTCACCACCTTCTTGGTTCTGGCACAATCTAGTATCTCAGACTCACAATTTCTCCAATGGTTTCTTCCAATGAAATATGGAATTTAGAAATCAAGATCTGGACATTGGAGATGCTCATTACTCGTGGCATGACATATCTTCCAGGATTTTATAGTAATCACAGCTAGGGTGTGTGTGTGTGTGTGTGTGTGTGTGTGTGTGTGTGTGTGTGTGTGTGTGTGTGTGTGTGTGTGTGGTGTATAAAACATCTGCTCATACTGATACTTTTGACTCAAAACTAATACCATGAGATCCTTCTTTACATTCCTCCTTTTCCATATTTGTGCCCCACCTTCATCTGCAGTAAAAATTCTGGTTCCAACACATCATTATCTGTACTCATTTGCTCTCTCATAAATAGGAACAAAATACATTCTGAATTTCACCACCAATATCTCTACCAATACAAGTTTATTAAAAAAAAAAAAAAAAAAACTTCAGGGCACCTGTGTGGTTCAGTTGGTTAAGCATTGAACTCTTAATTTTGGCTCAGGTCATGATCTCAAGGGTTCGTGGGATCAAGGTCCATGTCATGCTCTGGACTATGAGGTTACTGCTGTAGACTTATTTTATCTTCCTCTCAAAATAAATTAAAAAACCTAAGAAAAAAACTTGAATGTTTCTTTATATCTCTTTTTGTCATTTAACTATATCCAGTGTGTGTATAATTTTTTAAATACAGGACCCTTTGGCAAGCTTAGAATATAAAGATCTTTTTAATGATTCTATTAATCATAAAATTAGCTTGTTCCCTTCCAATATGAATTTAAGATAATATCAATACATGTTAATATAAGAATCAAACCCTTTCTAGCAAAATTAGCCTTCACACTAAGTGTTATAGTACCTGTGGTATTTAAATAGATAATTTTAGCTTTTGTGAATCAACATTGCAGAGCATTTAAAGACCATGGTCCAAATTTCCATAGAAACAACAAATCACCATTTCCAAGAAAAAAAATCAAAATATTTTCAATACATAAGTAATTTTCTTAAGATGACCTTCCAACAATTAATAGGTCTGACCCATGCTTTAACATTATTTCACAAGAAATAAGTGAAATTGTTCTATTTTAAATGGAATTTATTGTCCATATAAAATGTAAATATGGTCTTGAGGCTTACATCTTATTTTAGCAGATTTTGCTAGTATCTTGTTAGCTAGTGCTTTTAATTGGGTGATCACATCTACTGTAACCTTGGTAAGATGGCCACTCTTCTGCAAGACTTGAAAGCAAGTGTCCCCACCCATACAGATTTTTTTAAGATATATTTTATTGTCAAATTGGTTTCCATACAACACCTAGCGCTCATCCCATCAAGGGCCCTCCTCAGTGCGCATCACTCACTTCCCCTCTCCCCTACCCCCCATCAACCATCAGTTTTTAAGGGTACAATTTTTAAATACTCTTCTCAATACTTAAGAACTCTTATGGTTTGCCTCCCTCCCTCTCTGTAACTTTTTTTCCCCTTCCCCTTCCCCATGATCTTCTGTCAAGTTTCTCAAGATCCACTTATGAGTGAAAATATATGATATCTGTCCTTCTCTGCCTGACTTATTTCACTTAGCATAATACCCTCCAGTTCCATCCATGTTGCTACAAATGTCCAGATTTCATTCTTTCTCATTGCCATGTAGTATTCCATTGTATAAATATACCACATCTTCTTGATCCATTCATCAGTTGGTAGACATTTAGACTCTCTTCGTGCTTTGGCTATTGTTGAAAGTGCTGCCATGAACATTGGGGTACATGCACCCGTATGCATCAGCACTCCTGTATATCTTGGGTAAATTCCTAGCAGTGCTATTGCTGGGTCATAGGGGAGTGTTAATTTTTTGAGGAACCTCCACACTGTTTTCCAGAGTGGCTGCACCAGTTTGCATTCCCACCAACAGTGTAAGAGGGTGCTTGTTTCTCCATATCCTTGCCAGCATCTATATTGTTCATTTTTACCACTCTGATCGGCATGAAGTGGTATCTCAGTGTGGTTTTGGTTTCTTTTTTCCTCATGATTAGGGACACTGAGCATCGTTTCATGTGTCTGCTGGCCATCTGGATGTCTTCTGCCCATTTGTTCACTGGATTATTTGTTTTTCAGGTGTGCAGTTTTGTGAGTTCCTTATAGATTTTGGATACTAGTCCTTTATCTGATATGTTATTTGCAACTATCTTTTCCCATTCCATCGGCTGCCTATTAGTTTTGTTGATTGTTTCCTTTGCAGTCCAGAAGCTTTATATCTTGATGAGGTCCCAATAGTTCATTTTTGCTTTTGACTCCCTTGCCTTTGGAGATGTGTCAAGTAAGAAATTGCTGCAGCTGAGGTCAAAGAGGTTGTTTCCTGCTTTCTCCTCTAGGGCTTTAATGGTTTCCTGTCTCACATTCAGGTCCTCTATCCATTTTGAGTTTATCTTTGTGTGTGGTGTGAAAAAATGATCTAGTTTCATTCTTCTGCATGTTGTCGTCCAGTTCTCCCAGCACCATCTGTTAAAGAGGCTGTCTTTTTTCCACTGGATACTCTTTCCTGCTTTGTCAAAGATTATTTGGCCATACATTTGTGGGTCCAATTCTGGGTTTTCTATTCTATTCCATTGGTCTATGGCCACCCATACAGATTTAATTAATAAATGTGTTTTGATCATTTCTCATCCCTTAAGAAAATAAGGCCTTACTATCCCTTGCATTCTACTTTCAATAGATAAAACCTACATTATGTGTTGAGGATCCCACACTAGTATTTCCTCTCCTCCATGACTATCTCTAAAGTATAGACTGAGTGCTTTTGACTTAAACTTAGACAACTGGGCATTAACTACCCACATTAAAATGGTCAAAACACCATTGCTGTGTTTTCTTCTGTATAAGGTTAAACATCTCAACAATTTTTAATTAATGCAGTCAACAAGAAGCATCCTAAAACCTTGATCTTAAATAAAAATGAATTCTAGACTGAAGTTGAGAATACAAGATTCAAAACTAATTTCATGTCCTCATTCTCAAATTTATTCTAAATCTGTTTCACATGCTTCTTCCAGAAGAATATTTAGCAACACCATAGCACACTCCTCATTATGGAAAAGTAGCCAATGCATATAATATGCTTTTCTGACAGCCAGTAACATCTTCACTTGTGCTATCAACTGCTGTCACTTTGGGAAGTGACCAACATCAAAACCTAACTTTTAGTCAAAAATGGTCATCACTAGATTTCTATCCCTACTGTTCATCTTATGCCTTAAAAAGAGAAGACTAAAGTCACCTGGGTGGTTCAGTCAGTTAAGTGTCCAACTTCGGCTCAGATCATGATCTCACAGTTTGTGGGTTTGAGCCCCATGTTGGGCTGTGTGCTGACAGCTCAGAGCCTGGAGCCTGCTTCAGATTCTGTGTCTCCCTCTCTCTCTATCCCTCCCCCACTTATGCTCGGTCTCTCTCTGTCTCTCAAAAATAAATAAACATTGAAAAAAATTAAAAATGGGAAGATATCACAAGGCTGGAACATAAGAAAGATGCTAGAGTGAGCATTCTCCCAAGGGTAAAGAGTAAAAATGAGGGGGTAAAAATAGCCTGGGTGAATGAAAATGTGAAAAGGAAATATGTATACAGTGGATAGGTAAGGAAGACAAGATTATTAGGAGAGAAATGAAGGGGCTCCTAGGAGGTTCAGTCAGTTAAGTGTCCAACTTTAGCTTAGGTCATGATTTCACAGTTCATGAGTTTGAGCCCTGCATCTGGCTCTCTGTTATCAGCACAGAGCCCAGCTATGAATCCCCTCTCTCTGCCCCTCCTCCTGCCTCTCTTTCAAAAATAAATAAACATTAAAAAAAAAAAAAAAAGGAGGGAAATGAAGGTGAGAGACAGGGAGGAAAGAATGATTCAGTTGGAAGAAAGCCTAGTTGCCTTCCTTTCTCACCTCATTGCTCATCAGTGCTTCCATACCAGACAAGGGTCTGGCCACGCCAACTTCCCAGGCTTCTGCTTTCTGATGTTCTGAATAAACTCTTCCACTCGCTTTTTTAAATTGTGGTAAAGTGCACATAACATAAAATTTACCTTCTAACCATTTTTAAGTGTGCAGAAGTGGTATTACGTATATTCACACTGCTGTGAAACTATCACAACCATTCATCTCCAGAACTTTTTCTTCTTACCAAATTGTAACTCTGTCTCCAGTAAACGCTAACTCCCCCCCATTCCCCCTTCCTCCCAGCCCCTAGCAACCAACATTCTACTTTCTGCTCTTTGAATTGGACTACTCTAGGTACCTCATATAAGTGGGTCATAGAGTATTTATCCTTTTGTGTCTGGCTTATTTCACTTAACATAAAGTCCTGAAGTTTTTTTCATGTTGTAGCATGTTTCAGACTTTCCTGCTTTTTAAGGTTGAATAATATTCCACTGTGTGTACAGATCACATATTTTTTTAATGCAGAGAGAGAGAGGGAGAAAAAGAGAATCCCAAGCAGGCTCTGCACTACCAGCACAGAGCTCAATGTGGGGCTTGAACTCATGAACCATGAGATCATGACCTGGGCTGAACCCAAGAGTTGGACACTTAACTGACTGAGCTACCCAGGTACCCCAGACCACACTTTTTTATTCATTCATGCATCAATGGGCATCTGGGTTGTTTCCACCTTTTGGTTATTGTGAATAATGCTGTTACAAATATGGTTGTTCAGTTTCCTCCATTCATTTCTAACAACCTCCTTCAAAATGTACATATAGCATTACCTCTTTATAAATATACTTTTAGAGGTGTCTGGGTGGCTCAGTAGGTTGAGCGTCCAACTCTTGATTTAGGCTCAAGTCATGATCCCAGGGTTGTGGGATCAAGCCCCATATCGGGCTCCATGCTGAGCCAGAAACCTGCTTAAGATTCTCTCTTTCTCCCTCTGCCCCTCTTCCCAATTCATGCTCTCTCTCTCTCAAAAAAAAAAAAAATATTTTTTTTAAATGGATACTTCTGTCCTCAGCAGGAGATCTACAGAATCTGAAAAATTGAAGAGAAAGATTTGTTTTGATGATTCCCCAATCCACCCAGATACCCAATTACTGCTTTAGCCAATGTTTCTAAATATCCAGTCTGAAATAAGTCTGCCCCAGGATTCTTTAGAGCCTTATGATTCAAATCCAGTGACTCATCGAAGATGAGGAATTGAGCAAAAGAAAAAAAATCGACACATACTAGTTCTTGGTCTTAAAAATACCTCTGTATTACACCTCCCTTCTGAGTCATAAAAACAAACTCCTCTAATAGATTTTACATGTGACATATTTATACTTTTATGACTCAATCCAATTTTATTTATTTATATACACATATATATGCACATGTGTTTATATATGTGTATGAATATCTTATTTATATACACACACATATATACATTTATTTACACACAGAGACTTCTATTCGTCATCTATCCTTTTCAAACTGAAGTCCAATCTGCTGAATTTTCAAAGGGATTTCCACTTCAATACACAAAAAAAATTACACTCACAACTTAACTGCACATAATAAAATTGCCAGTGCAGTTAAGTGAGCCATGTTTCAGAATAGAGGTATGTACATATTTTTTAAAAGAACTATTTTAGAAGCACCCACAGTTCACTTTTGAATAAAACACAGTCTGTTAATGCAGCAGTCATAAGAAACCAAGGAAATGAAGGTGAAGTGATGGGACACTGAGGTTGTAAAGTTGTGTTACACATTTTAAGTCAGATTAAAAGGCCAGGTAACCTTTATAAATGACCTTGTCCTTGAGTTCAGGTTAAACATGGCCTTCTGGCCAAGTAGCATATTCAGAATAGGAAATAAGATTAAGGCTCTCAGTTAAGCATCAGTCTTCGGCTCAGGTCATGATCTCCCAGTTCACGAATTCAATCCCAGCATTGGGATCTATGCTGACAGCTCAGAGTCTGGAGCCTGCTTCAGATTCTCTATCTCCCTCTATCTCTCTACCCCTCCCCCATCTGTGCACTTTCTCTCTCTCTCTCTCTCTCTGAAAAATAAATAATAAACATAAAACAAAGAAAGAAAGAAGGTTGATAGATTCATTTATCCAGCCTAACTTATCTTCCCATTGCTTTTCTCCACTGACTTTTAAGTTCTAGCCAAACTTGTGTCCTGGTTCCATGCAAAAGCTCTAATCCCTTCCTTCTGCTAGAATGTTCTCCACCCCCAATCTCTTCCTGTCTAAATCTTTTCCATCCACCAAGCCTCCATGAGACCCTTCCTGACACCCCCATACACAGCATGATTCCTCACTGCTCTAATCTTCCTCATTATTCTCCCAACTGGAACAAAGGAAATATGATGAATTACCATGTCTTGTCCCTGCCACGCTCCAAGCACACCAATGTCCATGCTGCCTTGCGCTCCCTGAAATCACCTACATCGGTGTGTTTAGGCAGCTGCATGAACCTGTCCATTCCATGCCTTCCCTGCCTAGAAAATGAAGTGATCACAGCCTGTGCCCCCCACTCCACAGGCTCCTGGGTAGCTGAGACGATGCTCTAAAGAAACACAACTGACAGTGCAGTGCAAGGAAGAGACAACGCAGAAGCTGAAGAGAAGAGAGCTATGTTTCAAAACCCAGTGCGCTTTTCACGCGGCTGCTTCCAAACAGCAGAGAGAATAGGCTGGCTTTTTTGATATAAGTCAAATTACCAAGTCAGACACCAAAACAAACTCACAGATATCTGTCAATCAAATGAGGCCATAATTGCTATGTGAGTCTGCTTTTTTCGTTGTTTGTTTCTGGAGATTTGAGGTCATATATTAACACATTAATTGAAATTTTGGTCATAATTAACATGTATTAAGCTGTTGATTACATGGTTGCATCTTGAAATTTTTAATTGGTTTGTTTCAATTGATAAAAGGTAATTTGTTTGGGGATGATGTTTAGAATTATGTATTTAATTATCATTGAATAGATAATTAATATAGTGTAGCAATAGTAAACAATGATGATGGTAATTATCACTGAAGTGCACATATTTGTACAAATATGACAGACTGATTTTTCTTTCTAAAGTTGCTCCGGTCTTTGCTCTGAGCTGGTCACAATGTTTCACTTCCTTCACATGTAATTAGCAACATCTCTGTGTCAGCCACTTGCTTCATCTGAAAAGAGCTTTGAGAAGCCATAAGGACAAAGGACATCCTAAAAGCCACATCGAGCTCCATTTTTCTCTCTTTTCAGATTGCTCACGGAGAGAGCTCTTCTGCATTTTTAGTCAGCTCTAGGCATTCCCTCAGTATTAAATTGAACCTTTTTATTAAAGCATTCCTGTATCATTAGGGTGCTCTTTACCCCAGCCCAGCAGAGTAATCATAATCCAAGAGTGGTAAAGCCTCCCACAGTGGTTTAAGTACACCTGCTAGAAAATCATAGCACTTCACCAATGGACTGAGTTATCACTACTTATAAAGTGACAGAGAAAGGTGGCAAAAACCTTAGTGTTTTTTTTAACTCTTCTCCTTACAAAAAGAAAAAGAAAAACAGCAACAACAACAAAAACTCATAAGTAATCATGAATAATACAGGCTCAGTTTTAAAGTGCTGCCTGTCTGTCCATCAACAAAATTGCTGTTATAGACCGAGGTGTCCTCTACTGGGTTCTAGAAACACCTGGTATGTCCCAGCAAACATAGTGGCCTAGGGCTCCCCCAAATTGTAGGCACAGAAGATGTTGTTCCTGTACCTCCCAAATGGCAGACAGATGCTGCCAGAAAAAAAGGCCCTGTGCTTGCCCTTCTGGGACCTTTTCTCTGTCTTTATTGCTCCTGTCTCTCAGCACAGGGTGGGAATTAAAAAGGCAGCTGTGGTGGAATAAAGAAATGACCCCATCTGGGTGCCTGGGTGGCTCAGTTGGTTAAAAACGTCCAACTTCAGCTCAGGTCATGATTTCACAGTTTGTGGGCTCGAGCCCCGTGTCGGGCTCTGTGCTGACAGCTCAGAGCCTGGAGCCTGTCTTTGGATTCTGTGACTCCCTCTCTCTCTCTCTGACCCTCCCCTGCTCATGCTGTCTCTATCCCTCTCTCGAAAAAAGAAAAAAAAGAAATGACTCCATCAACAAGTGTGGATGTCTCCACTCCTCACCCTCTTCAGAGCACAGGAAGGGGTAACCTGCCTCTCCCCGGCCACAGCATCCTGGGGTGCACATAACCCATATTTTAAAGACACCCCCACCCCAATCCAGAACTCACTGTCTTCACGAAGTAAAAATAAAATGAATGAACAAGCATATGTAAATAAACTTAAAGACTGGAGAACAAGAATATGACTGGCCAGACTACTGAGTGAACCATAGAAGAAGCCAGAAGGGCAAGGGAAGAAGAGGTCATAACTCTTTCTTCATTTACATAAAAAGAAGTTAGTCCTGGAGATCTATATTATCATCTGAAAATCAAGATGACAAAACTAAACTGTAACATTTGATCTTATTCTAAAATGTATTTCTAACTGTTTGCCAAATTCTGAAACAACATAAAACAGCTTATTCAGCAGTCATCTGGTATAAAGAAAAGCCAGTTTAACAGAAGGGGATTTTACCAGCCTGAAGTGACACAAGCTGCACAATTATGATCTCACTTGGGTCCCACCACAGTCCTGTGAAGTAACAGGGACAGGGGTTACAATTCCACCTTAGAGATGTGGAAATTGAGGCTGAATGACCTGCCAGTATCCACACACCCAAGATGTGATGATGCCAACCTCAGCACTACTGACAGAATGCCGTTTCTCATGACACAGATATCACAACACCCATCTGTGGCTTGAGTGTTTGTATCCTCCCCAAAAAAATATGTTTGAAGTCCCAGCCCTCCAGTGTGATGGTATTAGTTGGTGGGGCTCTGGGAGATGATTAGGTTTAGATGAAGTCATGTGGTGGGGTCCCCTTGATTGGATTAGCATCCTTTCAGGAAGAGGAAGAGACCAGAGCTCTCTACACCATGTGAGGACACAGAAGGTGGCCATTTGTGAATCAGAAGAGGGCTCTCATCAGGAACCAGATCATGCCAGTCCCTTGATCTTGGACTTTCCCAGCCTTCAAAAGGGAGAGAAATTAATGGCAGTTGTATAAGCCACCCAGTTTGTGTTACTTTGTTACAGTAGCCCAAGATATCTAAGACAATCAGCTTTTTGACTACATAAATCAAAGTCAAACTAACATCCCCTCTAGTAGTGTTTCCTAATTGTTAAGTCATTTCACCTCCACAGTTCATGACTTCTGCCAGTTGTAATATTATTTAAATAGTATCTTTCATGTAAACCACTGGTTAGATGTATATTCACTTATTTTCCAAAGAGATACCACCATCATAAGTGGAAAACCTGTCCACAAACAGAAGGTAGCTATATAATAAATACCATCAAAACCAATGTCATTAAAATTTAGCCTATGAAGAGAGCCTCTCTTTTGTAAAAACAAAAAAAGGGGGGGGGAGGAATTCACAAGTAATAGAGAGGTGCTGATGAGGCAGCTAAGGTAAGACCTCCTTTCATCGAGCAGAAGGACTAAAGGAGACCTGGGCATCTAGACCAGGCAAACAGAAATTGACATAAACAAAATTTACCACCAACTAATGGATTCGCGGATCACCTGCTCCCTTACATCCTCACACACACAAAGTCCTCTCTCTGAGATTCACTATTAGTCTTGGTGCTTCTCCACTTCTGCTTTTCCTTAATTTCCTCTCTTCATCTTAACAAATTATAATCAAACTAAAGATCTAGAACTTGTATTTTTAAAAATACAATTAAGCTCCTTATTCTTAATTTTAAAAGCAACATTTCCCATTTCTGAAAAAAACAAACTCTTCAGCCCCAATCCCAAAGTTAAAATACAGTGAATTTCGGGGTGCCTATATAGCTCAGTCGGTTGAGTGCCTGACTCTGCGTTTTGGCCCTGCATCAGGCTCCATGCTGAGAGTGGAGCCTGCTTAAGATTCTCTCTTTCTCCCTCTGCCCCTTCCCTGTTCACTCTCTCTCTCTCAAACAAAATACAAATTAGGATGAATTTCTTTAGGGGATAAATTTTAACATATTTGTTAACGGATCAGAAGCCACATTACTTAAGAAGGTTCATCTCATCCCTGTGCTCCCAGAAATAGAATATTGCCTATAACCCTTATTCTAAGAAGAATTTCCCTTTCCAGCTTCATGGAATAAAATCAAATACACTACAAAACTGAAAAGATTCATTTCTGTCCATTTTCACCCTAGTTCTTGGCTTACCTGGGCTTAAATCTGATGTTGCCCTGGGATCACTCATGCAACCCTTTCACATACCCTCTACAGCAGCATCCTTAGTGAAGTAACTTGGCAATGGGCCTAGATGGATGGGCACTCAGCAGCATGTTTCAGATAATGAAAAAACTTACTTCCTTTTCCAGTCCCCTCCAAGTTACGTTTCCTTTCTTTTTGGAGCTTTGCTCCATGGCTTGGCACTGGGGACAGCTGTGGGGGTGTAGGAATCTCTGGCCCCTCAAAGCCCCAAAACAGCAAACTTAAAGGAGGGACAATCCCAAGAGACAAGGCCTAGTTAATTTTGTTTCTCAGCCTCTGACACATAGGGCTTCCCCCAAACACTGAGTGAATGAACACACCCTCCAGGCAACACATGCTTCTTCGCCCTTAAGCTTGTAGCTACCTTGCATCTGAGGGCCCTTCCCTTCACAGATGCTCCAGCATCAGTGACCACACCATTTATTTTTACTATTCTGTACTGCCAGGAATCAGAGTGTGGTAGCCAGGCTCCAGAATGCCTCTCTGCAGACCTGGGTTCTCACACCCTCCTGCATTCCCTCCCTGACACTGCATCACCCTGCTCTGTGTGACCAAGAGCATCCTGAAGAAGCTATGTCACTCCCCAGGCTTTCACAAAAGATTCTGACTTCTGTTTTGCCCTCTCATTTGCCCAATTTGGGGTAACTCACTCCAGAGAAACCAGCTGCCATATTGTGAGGATACTCAGGCAGCCAATGGCGAGATCCACATCATAAGAGTCTGGACCTTCCTGCCAACAGCCAGGTGAGTGAGCCATTGTGGAAGCAGGTTGTCCAAAGCTCCTGTATGTGGACTCCCAGGCATCTGTGACCTGCCTCAGAAAACCGGCATCACTGCCACATTTCCAACTCTCTGCCAGACATCTACTTGGGAATGGACCATTGGCCCCTTGAGTCCAGCATATACAAAACTACACATCATTTCTTGCAAAACTTCCTTTCGCTGCATCTCCACTCCTCATCTGGTCTCACTTCCCCATCCTCCCCCAAACACAGTCTGGAAAACCAACTCAGAGTCTCTCTCATTAGTCCCACATCTGGGTAGTCACTGGGCACTGCTTCTGCTTCCTTAGCATCTCTTCGATTGCCCCTTCCTTTCCATTCTCACTGCAACCTCTCCCCATTGGCATCTATGAGGGCCACTCTGCCTCTCCACTGGTATCTGGAAAGAGCCTCAGCTGGCATCCCAGCTTTCAGAAACCATCCTCCATATGTCTGTGAGCAGCTTTTTTTAAAAAGTCTAAATGTGCCAAGCCCCAGCTTTAAAACTTACAATGGTTCCTTTTGGCTGGAAGAAGCACAAACCTTGCACCATGACCTTCGAGAGTCTCTAAGGTAAAGCCCACCTATCCTTCCAGCCTGCACTCTCACTGTCTCCCCTATCTACCCCATGCTGCAGCCCAGGGGCACCTGACATAGCACAATCACTTGAGGATCTGTCACATTCACAGACCCAAGATTCTGATCTCATTGGTCTGAGGTGGGAACCAGGCAGCAGTATGATTCACATCACATACACCTGATCCACTTAAAGTATATAATTCAGTGGTTTTTAGTATATCCAGAGTTGTGCAGCCATCACCACATCCAACTGTAAAACATTTTTCATCTCCCCAAGAGGAACCCTCATACCCTTTAGCAGCTCCCCCACCCTAGCAGGGACTAAACCACTTTTTGTCTCTATAGATTTCAGGCAACAGGCACTCTTTTTTAAGTTTACTTATTTATTTTGAGAGAGAGAGAGGGTGAGTATGAGTGGGGTGGGGGGGAGGGGCAGAAAGAGGGAGAGAAAGGATCCCAAGCAGGCTCCATGCTGTCAGTACAGAGCCGGATGCAGGACTTCAACCCACGAACCGTGAGATCATGACTGGAGCCAAAATCAAGAGTTGGTTGCTTAACCGACTGAGCCACCCAGTCACCTCAGGTAGCAGGCATTTGTATTACCAGTTAGGCACTGCCAAAGCACAGCCAGGGGTGATTAGCTCTGACCAAGCCAGAGCCCTCACTAGTTTAGCTCCTAGCTTTGGCTTCTATGTTTTTCATGCTGTCTGGGATGTTTTTCTTCCATTTCCAAATTTAAATTCCCCTTGCATTTTGAATACAACTTCCTCCATTAAACCTGCACCAATCCCTCCTCTTCCTCAATTTACCACTGCCCTGTCTGAACAATAGTAGAGCAAAGCAAACATCGTTTCTTTCTCCACAGTCCCACTATCCTTTGCTCTACCAGAGTTACATGCGTATGTGTGTTCTCTTGCAGTCTACACCACACATTCCTGAACTGTAGAAACCATCACTAATCCACCTCTGAATTCCCACAATAACCAGAGTACAGTGTCTTCTACTTAGTAAGTTCTGAAAATAGATATTCCAAATAAACAAAAATAGGATCTGTCTACAAATTTTCTCCATTGTTACAAGATTTCAAATTGGAGGACAGCCTCCTCTCTCCCTCCACACTATATCTTCATGTTTCTCCTCTAATAACAATAATCATGAAACAATGGTGTGGAATAACCTTTCAAGTTACTTACATTGCCAAAGCCTTTATACACATACATGTGCATATGCACCCCCTACATGGATGAGTGTATGTGCACGTGTGTGTGTGTTTATAATTTATAAATTTCCATCACAGTCAGCAGGGACAGTTATAATAAAACACATATCATTATCAACCTACCATCATATGAGACACCACTCCATAAAACATTTCAGGGGAACCACATGCTAAGAACTTTTCTTTAAATGAAGAATTTGGAAAATGAACAAGCCACATGTTCACGTCCTCAGGATGTGTAAACAGCAGAAGTACAACAAGGGCACTCACCCTGCAGATGGGGTGATCACAAGCATGCATTTACAGAGGGTGCATGTGTGGAGGATGTGGCGGCATGAAATGAATTATGCAGGCACCAAGCAAAATAAAAAATCAAGACAGTGCATTCTTCAGCTAAAACGTACACTTAAGAATCGAGACGCTGTTTTCAAATGGATTAAATACACTTGAAAATCACACACAGTAATTTCACAAAGAACCTTATCTAACCCAAATGTCTTATTTCATCCTTGATCAGCTGGCCTTTCTTCTCCAACATGATATTCTTCACATTAATTATTTTGTTCTTGTTGTTTGTTTTAAATAAGGAAGAAGCCCATCCGGTATAGAACAGGGACTCCTTTCAGACCTTTCTTCCCTCATACCATAGATGCCCAGCCTCTGTCACTTGAGTTTTGACTCAGCTCCGTCAGTGAAAAATTAGACTTCATTTCAGTATGCTAATAGCAATCTCTCCAAAACAATGTAATCAAGGCCTCATGTGCACCTATAATTTCATCCTTGACATAAGCCTGACAGCTATTTATTGTCTGAAAGGAAAGAGGGGGGAGGGGAAAAGGGGAGGGGACTTCTATATGGCCCCCCTCCCCCAAAACAAACCCAGCAGCTTTATGTTTGAAGGCAGAGTCTTTGCAAAGTCCAAACAAATGGCAATAATCATGGGGTTTACATATGTCTTGTCTTAAGCAATCAAGGCAGAGGGTTAACAGAGAAGCACATTCAGATGCGCCAATTCCCAAACTGCCCACCTCTGATGAGCCAGCTGTGAGCCGCAATTGTCACATTATAATTTAGGCAAAGGGAAAAAAAAAAGGCATCAGAATACACACTGGATCAACATAATTATTCACAGCAGGATGCTGCAGAATTAATTTAGCCAATCAGAATTATACTTGGGGGTTGGGCACATCGCAGAGATGAAGAAGAAGAGAAAGCAGGGAGTGGAAGGAGGGGGGGATGAGAGGGGGGAGGGGAGTGCTGTTTTCAACACCTCACTAATATTTGGGTAATACGATCTGGAATATATTTTGAATACATGTAAGCACAATGTTGTTTCTTTTTCATTTATTTACAAACACCTATACAGCACTCACAATGAATGTGCCTTTCGCTAGTCTGAGCATGTCAGGAATATTGGCTTATTTAATCCTCAAGACCATGAGGTAGGTACTATTATTATCCTTGCTTTACATACTTGCTTTTAAGCTCAGAGGGCTTAAAAGTCTTGCCAAGGTCACACAGCTAGTAAGTGGGAGAGCCAGAAACGAAACCCAGGTAGACTGCCTCCAGAGGCTCTTCATTAACCAGCCCATTTTAAAAGTTCTTGCTTCAGAACAAACCTATTAGCAATCTGAAGGCACGCCATGATTGGGGATGGGCCCTACACCATAATACTGTGTAACTAGAACATGGCCATTTCCATATTCCTTCAAGCTGATTTACCTAAAGACGGGGATGATCTGGCACTACTAAACCTGGATACTGTCATCATCCAACTCTCCAAAGTGGGAAGAGCAAGAACCCCACAGCACTGTCAGGTTTATGGCAGGACAGCCACAACCACTGGGGTAGCAGCTTGGCCTCCCCGCCTTAACAGCCCTCTTATGGAAAAGCAGCAGCTAGGAATTCAGAAGATGGATTGGAAAGAAAGGTAAAGTGGGCTACACCAAGAAAAAAGAGTTTGGTTAAATTCCTGATGTGCAAACGCAGATAAAGCATTGAAGAAGAAGCCAGAGGTCACACTGAAACCAACTTCCTGCCTGGATTTGTATCTGGAGACTCGGGTTGGCAATGACATGAAACGATGCTCGCCTTTCCCATAGGCGCAGGCTGAGTTCAAACGAAAGTAGCCCTCTTCCTCCCCTACTTGGCATTCTGTCATGAGGGTAAAGAGCAGAGGAGCCAAGAGGAGCCTTGATTTCCTTGTAAAAGTTAGACTTCAGCTGGCATTCACGGCTGCCGGTAATGGGGAGAAATGACAGGGAGCGGCCCAGGGTTTTATGTGTGGCAATAATGTTTGATCTATGCCATTGTCAATGAGAACTGTGATTTAATCCATAAGGATATAGAGCCTCGTGATGAAAGGGGAATAACGACAAATCCTGATTAACAATCACTGCTACACTAAAGCAGGTTTCCATAGTAACAGGGCTGAAATTATACAGCAAACTGTGATGCCATACCAGGCAAATTACTCCATGAAGGGGCCCTTTTCTGAAAGCGTTTGGCTTTCTGTGTTCTCTTAAAATTAAGATGCAAGCATCTTACTTTCGACTTGTATTAGCTTTCCTCTCTTTTTTAAACACTCCCCCTTCAGTTGGTCTCAGATAATATGAGGGATAAATATGTAGGCACAGGAAATGTAGCAAATAAATTAAGCACATTTTGGACCCTCTCTTCCCTGTAAGGAAAGGACAAAACAAAATTATGGCAAAGGGAATCTTCCTTTCATATCATTCTTTTGATAAAATCATGCTTAATTTCTTGATTTAGGGTGCAAGGGAAGTCAAAGCATGTCCCAGTAAAATACTTCAGCTTTCACTCCATATAACAAAGTTCTCTGAATTTACAGGAGAGAGGTGTAAAATGGAAGAGAGGGACGGGGATCAGGAAAAGGAGGGTATTTCCTTTGTTCCCAAGGATGTTTAATTTTCAATTAAGATTTTAAAAACTAAGAACACAGTTTTAAAATAATGCTATTTTCCAACACCTACTCAAAATAATTTCAAAAACTGTGCCACAGGAAAATATGCCTTCGTAAATATCACTTTAAAACTCCTACAGTTACTACCACAACTGAGTTTGGCGGTGAACCTTTCTTTATAAAACAGATCTTATCAAATAACCTAGGAAAAATCTGCGTGAAAATATCATACTCAATGTCCTCTTTCAATTGTAGAAGAATAAAAAGTATGACATTAAAAAGTAAACAGGAAAACGACAGCCCCAAACATCCTCTGAAAAGGGTTCAAGGGCTGAAAGGGGGTGAAGGGAATTTAAACACTGCAAGTATTTAATATTCCTCACCCAAGGTGGAAAAAATAAGTCAAAGCTCCACGTTTTTCAGAAATGCTACCACTCTAGAAGAAAACACATTTCCCTCAAGATTGATCCGTGGCTTTCAGTTTAAATCATTGGAGGGTGGTCAGTCTAGAGGAAAAACCTGGATTTAAAGGCAGAAGCCCTTGGGTACCAGCTCCATCACTTGCCTCCTAGAAGCCCTCAGTCAAAGCAGCCCTCTGAGTCTTAATTTTGTTACCTGCAAAATGGGAATAACAATATCTACGTTGCTTACCTCAAGAAGTTTCCGAGATGATCAGTAAAATACTGCACGTAAATACGTCCTGTCAACTACAAGGGTATCAACTGTTCAACCCTCAGCTCCATCGCTTACCAGTTATGGAAGGACAGTAACCTCAGTTGTGTACTGAAAGTATCACTTTCCTCATCTTTGAAATGAGGATAATGACAGTAGCCTGTGCTTCCAAGGACCCTATGAGGATTGGAGTCATTACAGGTAAGGCACAGAGAACAAGGCCTGGCACATCGTAAGCACTCAGTAAATGTTAGCTCTTATTTCTGTAGGTGGTCTTAGCCTAGGGTCTAACCTGGTAGCCAACAGGTGACAAATGGATTTCCTTTGGTCAGCACAGTGTTTTGTTTTGCTAGATTTGAACGTCTTTAGGCAGACCAGGCACTCCACACTTCATATCTGCCTCCATTTCTCATGATGTTATTTTATTACCTGCCTGGCCCTCAAAAAGGGTTTCAGTTTACAGCTTTGCACATGTTCCTATAGGTTAATCTTTGGGTGTCTGCTTCACTTTGTCTCTCATACTCTAGGTCCTTGTTTTTTCCTGTGTGTGTGTGTGTGTGTGTGTGTGTGTGTGTGTGTGTGTATGTGTGTGTATGTCTTTCTGTGAGCTCTCTTCCCTCTTTATTTTCATCCTGAGTCTCTCTTAAATTTTACTCCTAGCTTTTATTGAGTATAGTTTTTATTTTCCAGTTCTTTTTTTTTTTTTTTAAGGCAAAGAAGTAAAATACATTTCTCTCAAAGAAATTAAGTTGCTCTTTGCTTAGCAGACCTTGATTCATTCTTCCTGTGGATCAGTGACTTATGATAGGAAAAGTGAGCACCTATAAAATAGGTAAATTGGGAAATTAAGTGTACTACAAAAAAGTTCACTTAGGGGTTTTTTTTTTTTTTGGTTTGTTCATTTTTTTCATTTGTATTATTACACCCTTAGTACATTGAATCATGAATTTATTATAGACCATTAAGTCCTAAAGCTGATAGAGAAAGGCAAAGCTAAATAAACAATTATGAAAAACTACCTGAAATCGGAAGATGAATCAAAAATAAAAATGGGAAATCTTTGAAAACCTATGCAAATAAATGGAAAATATGGGCACTTACCACATAACTTTCAGGAACACAGCCTCTGTACATTTTGCGCTGGGGACACATTCACCGACTGCAGGGTCATTCCAAGACTTACCGATGGTATTTTTAAAATTAAAGTATGTATTCTACTGTTTTACTATACAATATTCAGATCAGTTTTTATTCACAGATCATAAGCTCTTAAAATATAATAACAAATCTGGCCCAGTGGACATTGTACCATTCTCAGATTACTTCTGAGAACATTTCAAGAGTGAGAAATTCACAAAACCTAAGAAACCTAAGTATTCGAGGGGCGCCTGGGTGGCTTAGTCGGTTAAGCGTCTGACTTTCGCTTAGGTCATGATCTCGCGGTTCATGGGTTCGAGCCTCGCATCGGGCTCTGTGCTGACTGCCAGCTCAGAGTGTGGAGCCTATTTCAGAGTCTATATCTCCCTCTCTCTCTGACCCTCTCCTGATCACGCTCTCTCTCCCTCTCTCTCTCCCCTAGAAATTTAAAAAAAAAAATTAAAAAAAAAAAAAAAGAAACCTAAGTATTCGAGTATTCAAACCTAAGTATTCTTTGGCATCATATACCCAAATGCAAGAAAGTCAAATGACTCATTCTGAAGTGATGGCTCAATGAAAACCTTTAAAATAATATAATCTTGGATCTCAAAAGAACAGAGTGATCTAAGGTACCCCTGATCTAGAAGTGCAGTCCTCAGTCTCAGCCTCTGCACATTTTCGGGGGGGAGGGGGGGGAGCCCAGCACCTCTAGGCCACCTGCTACAGGTGACTAGGTCTGCTCTTACGATTTTGCCACTGCTACTGACAGGTTGAACCCAAATCTCCTGCACTGAATTTTCCACTCTTTGGTCTTAATTCCATGCTAGCATCATTGCACTCACATAGGTGGGTTTTTGTGGTGTTGTTGTTGTTGTTGTTGTTGTTGTTTGCGAAGCAGCTTTTACCCAGATAAAATGAAATAAATCAGTGGTGAGCAACCTCTTTTTCCAAAGATGATTCAGGAAGGGGAAAGAAAATGTTTTTGGAGCCTTTTATTCCATTCAAAATGCAAATAGCTTAATTTAGTCCCATGGGGAAATATACAGTGTTCTTACAATTCAGATTACCTACTATATTGAATAAAAGACTGTCATTGAAAAAATTGACATATTTGAGAAGTAGAAACATGAAAGCAGCCTTCTAATTTTTATCCTGAAAAAAAGAACAAAGGCTGTATTTTGAAAATTGGTGGGCTACATGTGTCCCTTGAGCCACAGACTGCTTATCTCTGAAGTTATAGGAAGTTTAAGCCTTCCTGTCTTCTTACTTTCCTTTCCTTTGCTATGACATCTACACCCAGTCATCCAAAACCTTGCAAGCCTTCAGAACCTCCAGCCCCTCCTTACATAGCATCTCATATACTTACTGAAGCCAATTCACTCCAGTGAATAAACTTCCAAGGAGTTTCCATTTTTATAGTCTTTTACTTCTATCTATAATGTGAACAGCTCTACCTTAGTCACCCTGCACTGGGTATCTTCCCATTTACCATCCATCATTAAACAAAACATTCCAGAAAGAGTTTTACCAGTTCAAAGAAGCCTGGACTTTTATATCATCAATAGACAACCCTATGATTCAGTGAAGTGAGCCCTAAACTAAGAGTCAGAAGAACTACATTCCAGTCCTGCTGTCTTACAGATTAGCTGTGTGGCCCTGGACCTGTTACAACCCTCTCTGATCCTCAGTTTCCTTTTATAAGAAATTAGGACAATTGAAATAATAATGCCTTTGCTGTCTGTTCCCCAGAGTCAAATAAAATGATGTATAAAAACATGCCTCTAAAACTGTAACACATAATTTACATAAGGGATTACTCTACCTATATAATTAATGTATTAGCACAATGGTTTCCCAGTTTCTGAGAAGGAAATTACTGAAGGCAGAAAAGGGTAAAGCAGATGGCACTAGGCTCCTTATACCTCCACCACCACCACTCAGTGCCTCTGTATATTTTAGGCATAGGATCCCAGAGTTTCCAATGAGAAAAGAGTTCTACTTTATAAAAGATTGAAACCTAGTGCCCTAACTGTTTTAGTTCCAATATCACATAACTGATTGCAATTAAGCTCTTGGTCAATTCTTTCTAATGGCTTAGCTCATTTACTATGAAATGAGTTTTCACTGGATTCTTTTATTTCCCACTTTACCACAATATCTCCTTACAATGAAACTGGCACAGAATAAAAATAATAATAATAAATGCTGATTCCAAGTGTGTATTTGAGACAGCCCTCTCTGCTGTCAGAAAAAAAAGCACTTAACTTCTGAATGTCAAAAGGATCTTTCAGTTGACTGCCATGAAAAATGGAAGGCACCTCAAAGTTCCTGAATTAGATAAAGCCAGAAAATAATTTCTTTACACACAAATAATGAAAGCCAATTTTTTAAAATACACTTTTAAGTAAACTTAGGAAATAAAGGCAGAAATGCTATTTTCTGAAGGTGCTGTCAGAGTGAGGAAGACACCAATAATAGTTTACTGAGCTACCCATAAGCCCAGGGAAGAGGATGAGCTGGGTTGTATTGTTAAATGTATACCCTTTTCACTATACAACGAGGATTCGAGGTGGAAGCAGATTTTCTCAGACCAACACACATCACAGGTTACTGAAGAATTCAAGAGAAATGTATATTTGATTTATCTGAATAAATGAGGCAAACAGCCTTCTCAGGTCCATGGGAACAATGACTAGTGGTATTTCTGATGTGACAGTATGCCTTCCACCGTGGATAGCCAACAGGGTGGAAATTCAGTGCAGGAGAAAAGAAGAGACCATTTCTAATCTCGAGAAAGACATACAGAGAATGATGAAGGACAAGGGCAAAGTCAGAGTCACAGGTAAACCTCCAGAGGCAGCAGGAGGTGTGACAAGGAGAGGGGATCCAGTATTAAACTCCTCATGCTCTCTTGCCCCAGCTGCAGAATTCCAGAAAAAATGTGTGCCAGCATCTGTTTGAGCCCCTAGACTTGATAAGCACTGGTTTCTACTATGTAAAAAGAAACATGCTCATATAATGCACAAGTTTACCTTTGTCCCAATTTTTAACTTTTTTCATACTTTCAAAAATCACAAGCCCATTGTCCCTGCCAAGATGCATACATTCCACACGTTTACTTACTCTACACATTTTAATTGAGTGGTCTAAAGTTCTAATGCAGTGAAACTTTATTCTTGTATCTGTAAGCATCAGGATAGATGCAAGGAGCTCAGAATTTGCTCAACACAAGCTGAGCAAATTTGCAGTGCAGAGGCTCTTCTGAGAGAAAAGGAAACGTTAGGTCTTGGGCACTGAAACTTTTCTCCCCAAAATTCAAAATTACTGAAGCCTGTTGAGATGGACAAAGGGGCAGGGAAGGACAGTAAGACCCCCTGAGGTAAAACGCCCAAAGGATGAAAAAAGAGAACTGCGGGGCCACTCCTAACCAGTAATGCAGCACAGGCCTGCGTCTGGCCAAGAGGCCACGTGAGGGAACCCAGAGCGCTTCTACCAGGGTAGCAGGAAGCAACCGCCAAATTGCCCAAGGCAGTCACTTCAGCCACAGGACTGGTCCTCATCTGCAAATGGTCTCTCCTGCTGGCCCTCCCCGGGGCACATGCAGTCCTCTGCTCTGTGCTGCCCACCCCTTCCCACCTGACCACCCAACAGCCTCCATCACCTCCACGTGGAATGTCTTACTCTTTTCCATCGCTCTTCTTTGCACCACAGAATGCCCTACCCCCTAGAACATCTGCACCTAGCAGAGCCACAGGTCTATATCAGTTACTTTACTTCTAAGTTAGAGACATCACATCAAAATGGGCTTTGAAGGACTGTAATTGAAAATCAATAGAGGAAGGTTAAACCCAGTGTTCCAGAAGCCACAAAGGCAGAAGTTCCAGCCTCACACCCGGCACTAACTCACCCCATGACCACAGGCAAGTCCCCTCACCTCTCAGGGCCTCGCTTCTGTAAAACAAGGCAGGGCCATCACACAACCCCTGAGGATCCTTGTGGATCAATAGACAAAGCACTGAAGAATCTTACTTCCCTGCAATGTTAGCTATACGCTTGTCAAAAATCCCATGTTTTTTTATGCCTGTGAAACACATCAGGTATGTCCCAAGGAAATTCTAGAACTATGTCTGGCACTTTAAGCACACACACACATGTGTTGGATTGAATCATAAGACAGTGCTGATATTCGGCTCTTTTGCTCACAAAACAGCAATGTCATGTGGTTCAATCTAAATGTATTTAGCACAGGGGCACACAAATGCAGAGAGTATTCCTGTCATCTTATGCATCAAATGCAGCCGGGCATTTGATATGCTTGGGATCATGAACCATGCCTTTGTCTATCACAGTATAAACTTAAGTGAGATAATGTATATTAAACTCCTAACACAACACCTGGCACATTAGTCATAGCTCAATACTACTAATAAAATCAGTCATATTACCTATTGGAACTGCTTTAACTATTTTTCAGTATAAGAAAAGTCTTTCTATCTAGTATAAAAGAGTGCAAAAAAGTATTTTAGGCAGAATGGAACAGGTAAGACTTAGGTAGAAAAGAACTGGCAAAAAAAAAAAATCATACCCAGTAAACTGTGGAATTTCTTTTGTCCCTCTAGAGATTTGCTTCAGTGGTTAAAACATTCAGAGAACTATTTCTTCCCAGTTGCTTTGCCTCTCACTGAAGTAAGCAGCCCCTAGTGATGGAAACTGTATCTTCGAGGGCATGGCCCGAAATGGAGGGTAGCTTTACAGGTAGAGCTTATGAAGGGCCCTTTTAAAAAGAAAAATAGAATTGTTTATGAAGAGAGTGCAATATAAACATGACTGATACAGTGTTCTGACATGTGAGTGCCTATCTCATTAGTCTTCGCCTGGTATAAATCCTACTCCTTTCCCTCATCACCCTAAAGTAAAGCTTGGGTCAGATGTTACATAAAATTTAAATATAATAGCAAGATTTATACATTCAAATCCCTCAGCTCATTCCCTTGGCATCAACTTTAACTTGTGTAGCCTACCTTGGATACAGAATACTCCAGCAAGAGTTCTTGGGGATTGATTTCTTAGAAAGCCTGCACAGCAGTCAGAACACAGCTTGTAAAACATTTGAACAGAAAAAAATGTAATGAATGACATTTTTGAACCAAAATTAATGTGGGTTCATGGCAGACACATTTCAACCAAACATTCAGTTTAGTTGCTATGTTCTGCCATAGGAAACGACTTCCCTCCTGAACACTTCATTCTAAAGCAGTTGGGCTGTTTCTGCCACCACCTGGCTTCAGGGGTCCAACATGGCACACGCAGTCTGGCCTGGAGTGCTGACCATGAAATATCAATGGGCCACAGGCAAATTTAGACCAGAGACTGTGCAAGAAAATGAACCTCTTAGCAAAGGGTCCCCAAGCCAGAGCAAGCACTGACAGTGGCTTGGTATGTGTGTGACACAGGCATGGATATATCCTACTGCCGTGGGTACTAGAGAACAACACTGACAAGGTATCCAATGAAAACAACCATTTGTACCACCTAGATAGGCATGAAAAGAATTCATCTCCCTTGGGGCGCCTGGGTGGCTTAGTCGGTTAAGCATCCGACTTTCGCTTAGGTCATGATCTTGCGGTTCGTGGGTTCGAGCCCCGCGTCGGGCTCTGTGCTGACTGACAGCTCAGAGCCTGGAGCCTGTTTCAGTCTGTGACTCCCTCTCTCTCCGACCCTCCCCTGCTCACGCTGTTTTTCTCTCTCTCTCCTAGAAGTAAATAAAACATTAAAAAAAGAAAAAAAAGAAAAAAAAGAATTCATCTCCAGTTTGAATGTGAACTCCACACACGTTCAACATTAAAAGATTTAAAGTGTTATACTGTGTTTCCCAATTGGTGAACAATACCAAGAAGTGATGAGCTATTGTCTTATTTTCTCATACAGTAATAGTTACTGCACCTGGAAGTCCATGAAACTCACCTACAACAGAAGCATGGTAAGGTAGTTGGGGGATGGAAGAGTGAATGCAGAAAACCGGACAGCATGGGAAAGACATTTTATAACTTATCATGACATAAACTCTTTTAAGACAGAGCTAAAGAGGCAGATTTAGGGGTGTGGATATGTATCCACTTAAGAGTCAGCCTCAAAGAATCACAGTAACAATAGTTTCTACCATTTCTTGAGCACTCACCATGTCCCAGGTCATGTGCTATTCGTACTTTATACCAGTTTTCTCACTTAAACCTAATAATAATCCTATGACTTAGGGTTTTTCCCCCTACCTTAGGGATAATAAAACTAGGGTCTGGCTAGTGGGCAGCAAAGCCCACCTACTAAGCTAGTCAACCCTAATGTAGACTATCTCTAAAACATCTTCCCTGGGGGGTCAGAGGGGAGAACCCTAAGACCCAGACATGCTTATGACCAGGACCTTGTCTGAAACACTGAAACACTGAAACACAAAGGCAAGAGCAAAGCAGGGCCTCACTGTGGACCACACACCTCCCTGAGTTGGAGAACACCGGAGTCAGGGTGCCCCACAGGACTGTCCTCATTTCTAACACATGTCAATAATATGAATCATACAGAGGGGCCATGAGGACTCAATGAGTTAGAAGAGAATGTACTGCACTTAGCACTACGTGGCTGATGGTGACTGATGCTCAATCAACAGTAGTCTCTCCCCTCCAACCACCCTCACTGCCTCCCCCCACAGCCCGTGAAAAACAGGATGCAAAATGTAGGTCTCATTGACAATGGATGCAGGGATCACTGGCAACTTCCCAGAGCATCCACACCCAATATGGCATTGCTTCCCTGAGAGTTGGACTGTACCAGGCCTTTAAAAAGTACTCCTGTAGGACTCAGCTCTGACCCAGGATCCCATATTGCACCTATTCTAAGTACAACTGACGTGAGGCCAGCCCTGCTGTGGAGATACAACAGGCACTTGGTAAATGGTGACCAGTATACTTATTACTGTTACATACCTCAGAGGATTGTGGGTTGGGCTTTTAAATGTGTGGGCAAGTGCCTTGTATAGAAATGTCAGGAGACAGCAAGGCGGGCTGGAGCAAACCAGGCAGCAGGGAACTTGTAAGACCAGCTACTGGGGCAGCGCTTGATGTTTCAGAGGTGTCTGTGGGGCTTATTTGTTAGTATAATGCTCTTCATGCCTTTCAGTGGGTCACAGAGGGTACACCATGATAGCCAGGCCCTAGGCTTAGGGACAGGGCACCCAGTTAGAGCCAAAACCACTTCAGGGAATCTACTGACAAAAACAACAGACAGTGGCCTGTCTTTATATTTCCTAAGGACCACAGTGGAGTATGGGTCTGACATCATTCATGTCAGATAAACAATCTGAAAGCCCAAATTTGTTTGAGAAGGGGGAAACTTTGCTTCCTGGGGTAAAGTTTCCTATTTACAGAAGGACCAAGATCAATGTCCCTTCACTGAAAAACACTGCTCAGATAAATTAAAAATAGTAATCAACCTTGAGGAATTTATTGGCAAGGTGGGAATAATTTCACTCTATCTGAACCCTGATAGAATATAACACACGTCAGTCTTCCCCATTCTTCCCTTTATGAATCAATTAGGAAACCAAAAAACTCAATTAAAAAAAAAACATAGAAAAGACTTATAAACAACATTCAAATCTTTACCAGTCATCTGCTTTCATTTAGTATTACTGGCTTTTCCATTAAAAGAAAATTAAATAAAAGATGAGGTGTTATTGCAGTTGCTTAAGAGGAGATTTGGGGATTATGCTTCTTAGAAAAATAATTTCCATTTCCCTCCTGCCCCCCGGCATTCCAGTGTTGTGTCCTAGCTGGGTGACACTCATCGCTAGAGTGTCCAATGGCTGCTGCTGGGCCCACACTGGCCACAGGCAGTGAGGGACCATGAGGATCTCAGATCTTCTGAACAAAGGTATGCGGAGGGGCTCCCTTTATTTAATAAGCTCCCTAGGAATTTCTGTGGCACATCAAAATGTAAAGAACCAGAATTCCATATCATTAATTAATGAGCAATAAATGGAGGTTCATTGTATGAATAATCAGAAGTACATACCAAGAACCTCCTACTACTTTCCTCTTCCCCACTCTTTACCATTCCTGCCCTAACCTGTACAATGCTGTTCCACCAGCATGGGGTGTCCTCCCTTACAATGCTCACTACTTTCTCTGTACAAGCTAATTGCTACCTGTCCAAATCCTACACATTCTTGAAAACAGTTCAATACCATTTCCACCCTTTCCTCTATGTAGCTTCCTGTGATCCTATCAGCCAGAAGTAATTTCTTCTGTGGCTAAATTTCCATTCAATTTGTGCTTTACTTGCATCATTATCACCTTCTACGTTGCACTGTAGATCTTAGAGCACACATCTCTTCCCATGTTAGGTGGTTGGCTTCTAGACAGAAGAATCCACATGGGATTTATCTTTGTAACCATGAACCCAGCGCATGATAGGCACTCTATTATACAGAAAAGGAAACAAAACAAAACCAAAAAAGAAAAAAGAAAAAAAAACTGAAGGAACAAAGGAAAGAAGAATGTGTGTCCTTTCTGATAACTTTTACAGTTCTGTAGTTTGCAAAAACAAGCTGAGCTTGCTCCACAGACCATTAACATTTCTATATACACACTCAGCCTGCTAATAAAAGCACACTGAGGATTCTTAAAGGCCCTATAAGAAAGGTTTTATATCCTGGCTTTAGCATTGCTGGCATCTGTGGCATCTAAAACCTGAGAACACTATTCCTCTGAGGTGTCATTAGCTTTCTGTGTGCCTTCAAAGGCTCAAAGACAATTTCCTGGACTCCTATAAGAATGCCAGTTTCTTTCCAGCCACTGCAAAATATATCTTAGCTACCACTGGAATTGCCATTTGCTTTCTATGCCTTCAAAAGCACTGTGAGAGATATAGCCCTGTGCTATTATTGGCACTATCAGTTTCCCTATGTCATATCAAAAGAGCCCTACAAGTTTCTTTGTGTGTGTAGCCTCTGTGTGTGTGCACAGTGACGCTAAGATTACTTTTCTGGTGAAATGCCTTGTCCGCAAAGCCTACCCAATTTTTATCTAATAGCTATCCAAAGAAAGAATGTCTGGGGTGGCAGGGGGAGGAATCCAAACAGTAACCACCTTTGTTTCACCATACACATATATTAAGAGAACAGTAAGAGCAATGCCCTAAAAACCAAAATAATATTCACATATAGGGCAGAATGTAGCATACCTAGAATTTCACAAGAATCAAGATGCAGTCACTATTCTCATCAAGTAATACCATCTGTTAAGGCATAGGCTCTCTGACTTCCCCTGCAAAGTTGCTATCCTTTATGACAGAATTATAAACAGTCCCTAATTCACAAAATTCCTGAGGATTCCTCCACACTGCAAATGCACAGTGTTTTTCAACAGGGGTGATGCTAGCACTTTGGGGCAGAACAATTCTCTATTGTAGGGGAGCATCCCTAACTCTGCTGAATGTTTTATATCCCTAAGAATGCCAGTACTCATCCCCAGTCAATGTGATTACCAGAAATACACCTGCCAACATATCCAGGTACCCAGCTACTGCTAAGTGAAGTAAATTCTGCTAGTGCATAGACCAATGGCGATACACGCATGGACACACATTTTATAATCAATATTGCTACTAAATATGTTATGGGTTATATGTATACATGTATCACTAGAGTGAGAAAGAAATAAGGGAAAGGTACAAATGTAGAGAGTAGAACTAACATTTGCCAAATGTCAAATGTGAGCAAGCCAGATGTGCACTCTCTCACAAGTACAATCAGGTCTGGACACAGATTCGACACGACTATTTACAAACACAAACTGTCTTTATATTTCTTAATCACTGGCATCTCTGCATTTGTTACCTTCCTGGGATTCAAGGATGGGGGAATGGGAAAGACAAAACCTAAAAATGCCAATTAACAGCATTTCTACCTTTCTGACCCAGACAGTCCTATCCAGTAAATACTGTGTTCTAATTGTTACTACAATCAGGCTTCCTTCTCTCAACGGGCCTTTCTCCTTCCCCTACTCAAAGTCCTGCTTCTTAGCGCTCCCAGTTCCCCTGTATCCAAGGCTGGGTGTGGTGGGGGAGGTGAACATGGGAATCTGCTTAAGGGCAAAAGAAGAAAAATCATTGTTCCAAGTGACTGCCACAGCAGTTTCTTCACCTTGTCATTTTACATATACCTTTTTTCATTTGATTTTCTCAACAACCCTGAAAGATGCATATTTTAATTCTCATTTCTAAGGTCAAATGAATTTTCCAAGTAGGGGAGCCAATCTGTTCACTCTAAAGCTGTGCTCACTTCTCTTTACATCTCCGCCTCTACAATACCCCATGATCACCATTACCACTAATGATAATAACAATGAGATAATAATAATGCCAATTGTTGTTGTTGAGTGTCCATGGTAGGAAAGAACATTCAACAAATTTGTGTCTGTCTGTTTAAATAATGAGTTTCAGGCAATCAGAAGCTACAGGAATAGGATGTTCTGGTTGACAGAATCCATCAATTAGCCCCAAAGTACCTCTGTTTGTGCAGAACAAAATTGGGATAGTGTGAGATAGAGTCTTCTCCCCTCAAGGGGTTTGCAAACTAGTGAGAAAATGAAGACTTACAGACAGTGCATATTATGCGATGTTGCTGCCTAAGTAAGGCTGACAGTAAAAGCATTTGGAAATTTACCAAGGAGACTTGAATGTCTTCCTCAACTCCTGTCCTGGAAAAAGAAATCAATTTAAATATAATTAACATAACAAGCTTTTGATATGACTCATTATAATGTGTCCATTGCATAGTAAACATTTAGTAAATATTTGTGCGATGGATGAATAAATGAGGTAATGAATAGTATTTCTAATAAAACATAAGGAGTTGAACAGCAAAGAACTTTTCAGTGGGTCTTTAGCACTATATAAAGGAACAAGATACAATACAGTAGGCCCCGTCTCATTCTGGGGACTCGCCTAAGTTTGGAATACCACCACAGGCAGAATTTCCCTCGTAAATGCACTTGCGTAGAAAATAAAGCCAGGCTGAGAGGTGAATGCAGAGTACCTCATTTTCTGGGCTCAGCTACTAGCTAAGGGAGCCACACCAGCCTCAACAGAGATGCCTCGGGAGAATTATATATCAATATGAATCAACAAAGTTCAGAGAGACTAGAAGACAGTCAAAGTCAGAAATGGCAAACCCAATAATGCCACATGATCCTGAATATGCCTATGGTAATGCTTTATAATCACTGGAACTAAAACAGAAAACTCATAAAGATCTCCTGAAGAACCACATAGAGAAGGAGAATAGATCTGCTCTCCCCCAGTGTACCACGGTCCACTCCAGTCTGAAGAACACTGCCCTTTGATGAAAAGACAGCTAACAGCATTTCTGCCTGCAAAGAGACATCATTCCACATGTGGACGATACAAAAATCCATTCTTCTTGAATGTCTGAGAAAAAATATAGAATTAAAAAAGATTTAAATTCCTACACCACCATAAAGATAACAATATATGGTTTTCATATCTGAATTTCTCTACCTGTACTTATTCAACTCTGGCATTTAATTATGTAGTTACTCTAACTTAACAACAATCTTTTGAATTTTAATCAAGTCAGCTAAAGTACTTGCTAATTTACTCAATTCCCTTTTATTGTAAATATAACAAATGTCCTTAACCCCAGTATCAAATATTCAGTGACTGTCCTAATGCTAAATAGTAAGCTTAAGGACAGATCCTAGACAATATCATTTAATATATCATCATCGGTTCATTCCTTCTGGGTGATGTCTCTAGAGACATCTACCCTTGTGAAACAAATCTATCTTGTAAAATGACCACTAAACATACGTATGAACTATAAACCAAATTCAAAACATGCGTTATCCAACAAAATGTGGTGTATACATACAAATAAATGGTATTCACCCTTAAAAAGCAATGAGATTCTGACATATCCTACAATAGAGATAAAACCTTGAGAATATTGTGCCAAATGAAATAAATAAGTCAGAGACAAAAGGACAAACACTGTATGATTCCACCTACATGAGATACATGGAATAGACAGTCAGAGAGACAGAAAATAAAACAGAGATTACCAGGGGCTCAGGGAAGGGGAAGATGGGGACTTATTGCTTAATGGGTATAGTTTCTATTTGGAATGATGAAAAAGTTCTAGAAGTGGATAGTGGAAGGGTGCATGGGTGGCTCAGTCAGTTAAGCATCTAACTTTGGCTCAGGTCATGACCTCATAGCTCCTGAGTTCGAGCCCTGCATCAGGTTCGGTGCCGAGAGCTCAGAGCCTGGAGCCTGCTTTGGATTCTGTGTCTCCCTCTCTCTGCCCCTACCCTGCTCATGCTCTGTGTGTGTGTCTCTCTCTCAAAAATGAATAAACATTAAAAAAAAAACAGTGGTGTTGGGAAAACTAGACAGCAACATGCAAAAGAAAGAAACTGGACCACTTTATTAAACCACACAAAAATAAATTCAAAATGGACTAAAGACCTAAATATGAGACCTGAAATGATAAAAATCCTAGAAGAGAATACAGGCAGTAACCTCTTTGACATTGGCTGTAGCAACTTTTTTCTAGATATGTCTCCTGAGCCAAGGGAAATGAGAGCAAAAATAAACTACTGAACTACATCAAAATTAAAAGCTTCTGTACACTAAACAACCAATAAAACTAAAGGACAACCTACTGAATGGGAGAAGATATTTGCAAATGACTTATCCAGTAAAAAGTATTCAAAATATATATCCAAGAACTGATACAACCCAAAAAAACAAATAATCCAATTTAAAAATGGGCAGAGGACATGAACAGACATTTCTCCAAAGAAGACATACAGATAGCCAGCAGACACATCACGAAAAGACATTCATCATCGCTTAAACCATCAGTGAAATGCAAATTAAAACTACAATGAGCTAACACCTCACACCTGTCAAAATGGCTAAAAGCAACAAAACAAGAAATGACAGGTATTGGTGAAGATATGGAGAAAAAGGTACATTCATGCACTGTTGGTAAGAATGCAAACTGGTGTAGCCACTATGGAAAACAGAATGGAGGGTCCTCCAAAAGTTAAATATAGAACTACCCCAAGATCCAGTAAACACAACTACTGGGTATTTATCCAAAGAGTATGAAAACACTAAATCTAAAGAATACATGCACTCCTATGTTTATAGCAGCATTATTTACAACAGCCAAGATATGGAAGCAGCTCAAGTATCCACTGACTGATGAATGGATAAAAATGTGGTATGTATATATACAATAGGCTATTATTCACCCATCAAAAAGAATGATATCTTGCCATTCACAATGATACGGATAGAGCTAGAAAGTATAATGCTAAACAAAATAAGTCCATCAAAGAAAGATAAATACTTGGGTGCCTGGGTGGCTCAGTCAGTTAAGTGTCTGACTTCAGCTCAGGTCATGGTCTCACAGTTCGTGAGTTCAAGTCCCGTGTCAAGCTCTGTGCTGACAGCGCAGAGCCTGGAGCCTGCTTCGGATTCTGTCTCCCTCTCTATCTGCCCCTACTCATGCTCTGTCTCTCTCTCTTTCTCAAAAATAAATAAACATTAAAAAAAAAAAAGAAAAATGCCGTATGATTTCACTCATACCTGCAATTTAAAAAACAAAACAAACGACCAATGGGGGAAAAAAGAGAGAAAAAGAGACAAATCAAGAAATAGACTCTTAATTATAGAGAAAACAAACTAATGATTATCACAGGGAAGTGGGGTGAGGGATGGGTTAAAGAGGTGATGGGGATTAAGAAGAGCACTTGTGATAAGCACCATGTGATGTATAGAAATGTTGAATCACTATCTTGTACACCTGGAACTAATATCACACTGCATGTTAACTAACTAGAACTAAAATAAAAACTTAAATATATATACACATATATAGTTCTTTCACAAATAAAAATTAACTAAAACATTGTGCAATGGAGTCCATTTTGTCTGTCATCTTCCTCCATTTTATTTGGCTTCGACAACTTTGACCTGAGACACAATTCCACTTATCAGGCAGTATTTATTAATTTATTAATGGTAGAAACCTTAGATTCCTACCCAGGAGATAATCTTCCAAGAATAAAAGTAGCATGATTGCCAGGGTTTCCTTTCTTTCCATTTAAAGATGGATGAATATGGAGCTTTCCTCCAAAATCTGGCTAAATTCTGTAAAAAACCTGACCCTTGGTGTCTTTGATTAATCTCAACTCATAAAATCTGTGGCAAAAGCCTTTTGAAAAGAAATATGATTGTCTTACTATAAAATGGCTAAAAGGCTCTAGTAGCCTAATGGAGTTTGAAACATTGCTGTTAAGTAGTAACAGGTATTGGTATCTATTTCTGCAAATGAACTTCTTATGCTTATTAAATGATGGCAGAGGTTAAGATGCTGCATCATCTGTTATATAAGATCTTCACGGAACAACGGATATTTTGAACAACCAAAAATGTTTAGGATAGAGAACTTTCATTAGAGACATTCAGATGACTTTGAAGCCCACAGAATATATGTATCATTCGGTGTCACTCAACAGTTCCCCCCTTTGACTTCAGAGTCAAGTTCAAGCTTGTTAGCCTGGTAGCTGAGGGCCTTTATGACTTGGCTCCGAATGTTCTCCAGCCTCATCTTCCACCATTTTACTTCCCTCCAGCAATAGCCAGCAGTACTAGACTATTTGCCTCTCACCTTAGTACCACAGTATAGGTTATTCCCACTCCTGGAATGTCCCCACTTCTCACCCCTCTCTGCTTAGCTAACTCCTACTTCCCCTCCAAGGCTCAGGCCAAGTCTTTGACTCTCCAGGTTCATTTTTCTATTAAAATTTTTATCAGGGCCTCCCTGCTCCTGGCCGTCAGCCCCACCACACCAACCCTTCCAACCCTGTGAGAAACTCCCCAAGACTTACTCACCCAAATGTCCCAGGATCCTGGGCTATACACAGTCAGCAAACAGTAAAGGTTTTTGAATGAATGAGCGATGTCAGTGAAATAACGACTTTCCATGTTAAGAAGAATAACAACTCCCACAAAGTCAGGTTTTCTATCTAACAAGCCATCCCAAGTAGTACTAGATTCAGATCAAATGAGAGGTGTGAAAAGGTCAGTTCTACACCCATATCAGAAGTAAGCCCGATGGCCCAATTGTATGCTCTTTCCTAGCAAGGATTTAAAATTTAACCAGGAAAACAGGGGCACCTGGCCCACACAAAAGGAAGTAGGATGAAGGAGTAAGAAAGTCTCTGGTATACAGTCAAGGACCTGAGGGCCTAGCCCCGGAGGATACCTAGCCAGAAAGCTGTCCTCTGCTCTTCAAAGGCAATACCTGGCAGCCTTCACATGCTCTAGAATGTTCTGGCACAATTACTGGACTTATTCTCAACATGTGGAAGACTACTGTGGTAACATCTAAAATCACTAATGGCCAAGACATAGCAACAAGTGGTTCATCAAGTAGATGGAAATGGTGATTTGCATCAAAGCCTCTTAGTTCGATTTTATACTTTTTTCAATCTTACAATTTAGTATCTCAATTTAATCAAAGTGAATTATCTTCCAAAATAATAAACATTCACTACCTTTCTAAATAATAAAATACACTTTCCCAGCACATAAACCAATAACTTTATTTTTATGCTAGAATTGATGTGAAATTACATGTTATGAATTATTCATGTCATCTAATTTAATTCAATTATTTTTACTGAATTCATATCTAATCCATAAAAATGTTTAACTCAACTGAAAAAATCATCTCTGCACCCTTGAGTAATAGATGTCTTGCAAAATTTCAGGAAAGATAAGCATATACTTGGTATTTGAAATGGCAAGGCATATTGTAATTGTAATGACGAAAATAATTTTAATTATTTAACCATACATTCTGTTCTATTTACTGACTGAGGTCTCATAAAGGAAAACTTATTTAGTACCAAAGTAGAATCACAGAAGAAAAATATGAGTCTTAGTTCCAATTTTGGCACCAAAGTCACTTTTGGATTTTCCCTGAGATTCACAAGTATAGTAGGCAGATGCTCCCTTAAATGGGAGCAGGTACCTTGCCCAACTAAAAGCATACATTCTGTGCTTAAAGAAAAGATGTTTGGGGGCGCCTGGGTGGCGTAGTCGGTTAAGCGTCCGACTTTCGCTTAGTTCATGATCTCGCGGTTTGTGGGTTCGAGCCCCACGTCGGGCTCTGTGCTGTCTGCCAGCTCAGAGCTTGGAGCCTGTTTCAGAGTCTGTGACTCCCTCTCTCTCTGACCCTCCCCTGCTCACACTGTCTCTCTCTCTCCTGGAAATAAATAAAACATTAAAAAAAAAAAAAAAGAAAAAGAAAAGATGCTTGTTACAAAGAAATCAGAAAGGGGTTATTTGTCTCTCTCTGTCTGACTTAGCATATTACTCTCTAGGTCTATCCATGTCATAAATGGCAAGATTGCATTCTTTTTATGGCTGAGTAATATTCCAACACACATACACACACACACACACACACACACACACACACACACACACACACACACACACATCTCCTTTATCCATTTATCTATTGAGGGACATTGGGGTTGCTTCTGTATCTTGGCTATTTTAAATAATACTGCAATAAACATAGAAGTGGATATATATTTTTGGATTTGTGTTTCCATTTTTCTTTGGATAAATACCATACAATTCCACTTATATGTGGAATCTTTAAAAAAAAAAAAAGGAATGGGGGACACCTGCGTGATTCAGTCAGTTAAACATCCAACTTCCACTCAGGTCATGGTCTCACAGTTCATGAGTTAGAGACCTGCATCAGACTCTCTGCTACCAGCACAGAACCTGTTTCAGGTACTCCGTCCCCCTCTCTCTCTGCCCTCTCCCACTCATGCTCTCTCTCAAAAATAAATAACATTTTTTTAAAAAATTAAAAAATGAATGAATTAAAAAAATGAAGAAAAACAGACCCATAAATACAGGGAACAAACTGGTGGCTACCATAGCAGGGAGGAATGAGCAAAATGGGTGAAAGGGAGTGGGAGGTACAGGCTCCCAGTTATGGAATAAATAAGTCATGGGGATGAAAGATTCAGCAGAGGGAATATAGTCAGTGGTATTGTAATAGTGTTGTATGGTGACAGATGGTGGCTACACTGTGGTGAGCACAGTATAACGTATAGAGTTGTTGAATCACTATGATGTATACCTCAAACCAATGTAACATTGTGCGTCAACTATGCCTCAATTAAAAAAAAATTGTTTTAAAGAAAACAGAACAGAAGGGGGAAACCATCATTTCCTTCCTTAATAAAAACGCTTTCAGGCTCATACACTTTACCTACTGCCCCCCTTGGAAGTACTCCCGCTTTTGCCATGTTTTTGCCAATTGTCTCACCATCCACTTCTCCATCCCAAATCCTGGTATTATTTGAGGGTGGTCTCAATGTCCCCAAAGAAGGCATTGGAATCCCCTTGCCTCGAAGCTCATAGATGTCTTCAGTTCATTGACCTTCGCCACCACTTATACCACACAAATCTTCTGCAGCCACACCTCAGCCAGAAATCTCCCTGCCCCTGCAATCCCAAATTCCAATGAACTATTCTCTGACTGCAGCCTCACAGAACTTTCTCTCTCTCATCACACTTCCTAACTTCATCAAGACTTCCATCCCCTTGATGCCATTATGTTCTCTGGATCCACTAACAAACATTCCTAATAAGACTATACATCACAATTCACCATTTAAGTCACATTTTTTCTTTAACAGTCTGGATGTATGTTTTTCTTATATATGTATCATACCATATATTCATAAGGAATAAGCTCCAGCAGCTCAAGTTCTTTTCCACTGGTAACACACACCATGCTTCTCTGGACAAAGGAGGCAGGTACTTTAGCTGAACCCAAGTACCTTTCCCTTGGGCTTCCTTCCCCGTCTGATTTTTTTTTTTCATGCATTTCAGGAAGTTATCTTGGCTCTTAGAGTATTTAATAGGCTGTCTCTCGCTCTGGCACACATGCTCTCTCTCTCTCTACTAACATTCTAAGCAATAACCTTGTCCTTGTTTGTTTACAACAATGCCACAGTAACACTTGTGGCCCATGCCTTGGTATCTATAATATCACCTTTATTGTAGATTCACACGTATGCGGCCAAAGGAACAACTCTATCTTTTTAAAAAGCCTAAAGAATGTACAGCAAATACCTGTCTGCTTTTCCTTTATGTCCATCATTTTGGCAAATTACTAGAATATGGTGACTCTAAACAAAAGGCTTAAATTGCTCTTTTTTTTCCCAACCTCCAGCTCTCCTTTAAACTTCTTCCATAACTGCCCCACAAAATCCCACACCTAGAGGAAGAGGAAGTCACATAGTCATTTTGATTGGTACCATGACAAAGTCATGGTCTCCAGCCTCAGCCATGTCATCAGTCCCACTCAGAGGTCCTATATGCCTCTAGTGAGCTCCCTCTCTACTCTCCACATTGTCTATTTCAAACCTTCTTCACCCTGCTCAAGCACTCCCCTCCTCATTTCACTGTCCACTCGTACCTCACAGAAAAATCTAGAAACCATCAAGAAGTCACTGTCTTAATCTTGTCCACTGTCAACAAAATGATCTGTGTCAAGATCATCCTTACTGCCAGGTTCAAAGGATAAGGGACTGTCTTATCTATACTTATTTCAATGGCATTTTTACAAAATGTTTATTTAAACATTTAAAAGAGAGAGAGACCATAAGCAGGGTAGTGGAAGTGAGAGAGGGGGACAGAGAATCTGAAGCAGGCTCTGTGCTGACAACAGAGAGTAGGTCTCTAACTCAGGAACCACGAGATCATGACCTGAATGGAAGCTGGACACCTGACCAACTGAACCACCCAGGCACTCTTCAATGGCATTTTTTAAGTGACGTAATTTTTATTAAGTTTTTCCAAATGTTTGACTTCATTTTAATGCAAACAACATCTTCTTTCTTTGCACTTCCATTTCATTGGTTTGCCTAATACTATATATATATATATAATTAAATTGTGTAAACTTAGTAACAAGTCCAACTGACACAAAAACATTTGGGAACAAACACAAAAGGCTCTTGGTAAAGCATACAAATTACAGAAGCACACAGATACACAGAGATATAGCCTACTAGCTAAAAACATTCCATCTAGCAACACATCAGCTACCATAGTTAAAGAGAGAATAAAGCTTATCAATTAGTACAGTGAGTCTATTAGGTGAAAATCCGTCAAGAGAGCTTCAACTCTCCTATTCTGTCCTTTAATTATACAATTTTTTTACATAACCATCTTTTCTACTATAATCTCTCTGAAGAAAGGTTCTGTGCCTTCTAGTATCCTAAGCATATCTAGCACAGTTCCAAGGAAATTACAGATTTTCAGTAAATGTTTTGAATTGAATTGAAATGAATTCAATTGAGGTAATACTGGCTAAAATATGTAAACACCCAAAAAGTTGTAGATGCATTTTTTGTATGACTGGGCCATACAGAAAGAGGTAAGTCCTTAACGCATGGTGTCACTTCCCCCTTTGTACATGTTCCGTAATGCTAACAAACTATACACCGATTGGTAGGTTACGGATTTTAGAGAGCGAGGCATCGCTTCCAATTAGCAGAGAAAGCCTTCTCACTGACACACTGTAAAGTCTACTTCCTTCCTATCTGGTACAATTACAAATTCATTGTTTCCAACCTCAGCAGAACCCTCAATGTTCCTAAATACTATTGTTTACTTATGCCTAATCAGTTCCTGTGCTGGATATTCTGCTTCCTCTTTCAGAACCCCTATCTACTATCCTCTGCCCTATTTGTGTCCTATACAGACCATGCATTAAGGGCTCCCTTGATTTCAGGCTTCTGATTGGGTTTGGCTAGTAAGAGACACTGGCAGAAGAATGGACAATAGAGAGTCTGTCTACAAGTCTATTCCTCTGGCTCTAGCTCCCTTCCAGGCCAGAATTTGGCACTGGTTGTATTCCTCTACTGAAGGGCACAATTGCTGTGGGGTGATCCTCTCTCCGAAAGCCACAGTTCCATTCTCATAATGCCCCCTCCTCTAGCCTCTCTTTGGATTTAGTAGCAGTAATGTTGTTGCTAGCTCCTGGGTGCTCTACCATCTCCCATTGGTTTCTTTTAGCCCTGCCCACCTTTGTAACCAGTGCCTTCATTACACTTTCTCCAATTATCCCTCTTGGGTACTTCTACCAGGACCCTAACCAAGACAGTCTCTTTGTCCACTATAAAGAGAGAGAATTCCAAGACTCTACTTCTCTCAGTACTCTACTCCAGGCCCAAATTCTAAAAAGCCTTCACTCAACCCCACTTCTTCTCCTACCTAACACTGTTTTCCACTGACAACCTGGTACTCCCCAAGAATTAAGCACAAGACTCTATTAGTGCACTCAACACTTTTGTGACACATTTCTTTGAATCTTTTCTCTCCAAAAGGAGAAAGTTGTGTATTAATCATTTCAGTACCCAAGTGTTTATCGGAGAACCAAAAAATATAGAAATACCTTGCCATGATTGCTTTTTTATGCTAGTGTAATGCCACACTTCAATCACTGAGTCCACTGCAAACCACTTCCAAGTGTAGAACTTAATCACCGTTCTCTGAGGTTGCAACAGAAAACACCTTAACCAAATGGACTTCATTACCTCCTCTTGATAATAAAGAAAATGGCCCGATGAAGACTTTAATAACAGGCTCCTACAGTGTCCTGTCATCATCTTGTTCATCAACAATCATTTTCCTTCAACAGACCCCCATTCATGTTTTATTATGAAGATACACATTTTATGGACAAATTACATAGCAATATTAAAACATATCAGAAATAATAACCAGGACAATGCATTTTCATGGAGTTAATAGTTGTAATTCACTATCATGCTCTCAGAAAGTGTTTGTATAGATACAAACTATGAAATATAAGGAAGTAAAACAAGAGCCAACCCACATGTACAAGAGCTAAAAGCCACAATCCAGGTCCTTCACATTTATAGGGGATTCCAAAGGCCTCAGAAATAGGGGGAATTCTCTTTAAGGCTCTCTAGAGCCCACCTTTATGAATACTGACATCCTCCTACAGAAGGCCAAACCAGCTTGGGCTAAGCCAGAAAAGCCAAGGATTGTTGCCTTCCAATACTCTAGGCACCAATGACTTCTCCCCAAAATGGTCCTGCATCCCTGCTGTTATAGCACAAGCCTGGAGACCAATTCTGCCCCTGGGAGAAGAGAGGAGATTGGATAAAAGTCCTACAAAAAAGGTAACAGAAGAGCTGGGTTCAAAGAATGTGTAGAAGTTAACCAGCCAGTGAAAATAAAGGAGGTCAGTCTAAGCAAAGAAAACAAAGTACTAAAAGCACAAAGGTAGAGAAGAACATAGAATTTGGGAAAAGGGGGAAAAAATCAAGCACAGTATATGGGGAAGACCTATGGGAGATGAGGATATCAAGGTGGCCTAGAGTTAGACTGTAAAGAAATTTGAGTACCCCACTGAAGAATATGGAATTTACTGTAGGGAAAATAGAAAGCCACTGGAGGTCTTTGAAAAGAAAAGCGATGATTAGGCCTATAGCATTTCCTCAGTAAAGTTATAAACATCTTGAGGTAAAGATAGATATTCTATGATTATTTGTGCCAGCCAAGGGCCTTTACATATACTTGGAACCATGACTTACATATCTTTGCTTCCCCTTAGCATTTCCCATAGTTCACTGCACGTAGCTAATACTCAGTTGATGTTTGCTGAATAAATGAATAACCGAGTCATTGTTATAAAGTCTTTCCTGTAATCAAGAATGTATACCCATGACTAATTGTTCCTACCAAGGCTATATAGGCAATGAAGTGAAGACATTACTCCAAAGCAGGAGTGAGGAATAAGAAAAGCTAAAGCTAATATTCAAGATCTGCCAACCAACAATAGCCCAGGGGGATAGAGTTAAAAGCCAGTGAAAATAAAATAACCAGAAACTCACTAAAATCCTGTAAACACTTTTGATTTGGTGTCTATGCCTTTCCTGACTGATGAAAATTAAGTGTCTCCTCAGAGTGATGAAGTGCTTCGTATGTTTTTGTTTATGTTCAACCTTTGGTATCTTCTGATCAAGATGGAATGTTACATTTGTGTGAATTCAAGCAAGAAAGCAGGGACCCAGGATTTTTCTTTATTGTGGCAATCAGAGATTCATTCATGACTGAAAATGACAGCAAATTTGGGTTTTCTCTGACAATACTTCTAACTGGTTCATCAGAGCAAAGAGAGTCCAAGTTATCAAAAATTAAAATATTTTAATACTATCAAGTAACATTCACAGCTATCAACAAAGAGCCTGGGTAAATGGGCAAGCACATGTACTGATTGTACTTCCATCACACCATCAAATTATTGATTCTTCATATATATAAGACACTTCATTGTATTAACAAAAGATATTGTCCCAACAACTAAGATTCATTCTAATACCCAGAATATAGATGCTTACATTTACAGAAATCTACTCTCTTTTTCCACTCCCAAAGAGAAGAGCCAAGAGGTCACAGTTACTCAGGACAGAATAGTCCACAGTCCCCCCTTTTTTTTTTCTCAAATTTTTAAATGTTTTATTTATTTCTGAGAGAGGGAGACAGTGTGAGCAGGGGAGGGTCAGAGAGAGAGGGAGATACAGAATCTGAAACAGGCTCCAGGCTCTGAGCTAGCTGTCAGTACAGAGCCTGATGTTGGGCTTGAACCCATGAACCATAAGATCATGACCTGAGCCAAAGTCAGACACTTAACCAACTGAGCTACCTAGGCATAGTCCCCTTTCTATGCACATTGTGGCTGGCCAGTATGCTGGGCAGCTGTGCAGACCCAGCTCAAGGGAAAGCTGTGAATTTTCTAGACTAGCTTTGGTGCTCCTTCTAGGGACTCTCTCCTCTCTTTCTTTGCAATCCTTCTCTTTAAATACCCAGTGCTCTCTGGTCCCAGACAGCCCTCTTCTCTAATCTCTCTCTAGACTTACCCATGCTCTGTTCCACCCTTTGTCATTGCTCTTTCCTTAAAGACCAACTTGGGAAATCAATCTCTAACAAAGTAGAGACACCTAATTAGATGCCTCATAAAGTCCTATAGAACAATCCTAGTTCTAAAAGAAAACTCCTGGAATGTACAAGACAAAGAAATTCCAAGATAGAAATTCTGGCATTATTCAGCCAGAGTTATTTTGGGCAGCTGTGAATATTCAGCATCCTCATATTATTTTATGAGAGAAACCAACTATCTTGCTAATACAAAATACAACCCAAATAGAACTTAATCTTGTTTTAGACTCTAATATGCTTACTTTCACCTTAGCAGACCTTGCTCCAGGCTCCTTCAGGATCCTAAGCTTATAACAATGGCATGTTATCACACTACATCAAAATTATGTATCTGTCTAGCCTCTTGCCCCCAGCAACCTGTAGATGCATCTTTGGTCTCTGTACCCTAGAGCCTAGCACAGTGCTCAGCACATAGTAAGTAAGTATGCTTGTCAATAACTGATTGCCAGATGAATACATTTTTACTCAATCTGTGAAATTAAGGAACTATTATTTGGTGCATTAACACTGTGATCTAACTGGCGTTTTAATGTCATTAGTTGCAAGGATGGTTCTTTCCTTCTTTGAAATGCAGCTGTAAGCCATGTGTCAGGACAGTAGAGAGCAAAGGTACTATTTCAGCAGAATCACAGCAGTGGCTCCAGCTGTGAACTGACACTTCCTTCCTCTCTAAGTTGCCATGGGTTATAGACTAAAGACATGTGCAGAACCTAGGGAATTGCAGCTCTTCTGGCCCTACTGTCCCCACCGCATGCTGATTTTTTTTTTTCCAAAACCAAAGTCTCCATCGTTTTAAAAACTGACACAGTTTGTATCTTTGTATATCTTCTATTTATTAATTCATTCCTTAAGGAGGTACTGGGTGTAGGCTATGTTCTGTTCTAAGGGCTCTAAATGGTATCAGGGGTGACTAAGACGAAATTCCTGCTCCTGTGGGACCAGTCCGGATACCTCAAATCCATCATTCAGATCTATAAGGCTTCCCCTAACAGTGAAATTGAAACTCTTGTCTTCTCAAGAACTGAATAATCAAATACAAGTTATGGTATCAATTTTTTAGAAAACTCAGTAATATTTCTGACTACTCCCTCTATCAAATCAAATCAGATTAGTCACTGCTTGCATTTCTCAGGGCTGTGATAACAAATTTCCACAAATATGGTGGTCTCAACACATAAATTTATTCTCTTGCACTTCTGGGGACCAGATGTCCAAAATCAAGGTGTATCAATAAGGCCATGCTCCCTCTGAAGACTTTAAGGAAATATCCCTTTCCTGCATACTAGCTTCTGGTGGCCTGCTAATTCTTGTTATCCCTCTATAGCTGCATCACTCCAATCTCTGCCTCCATCTTCACATGGTCCCTTTTCTCTGTATGTCTTCACATGGCCTTCTTTCCCATACATCTTTGCATGGCTTGGGTGGGTCTAGAGACGGGGCTTCACAGTCAAGCAGGAAAACTGTCCAGGCTACTTTATCAAGTGGGGCTGCAGGCTATGACCCGAGACTGTGCAGGGTCTCTGGCTGGACTCCTTGCCTAGGTGAGGCCATATGCTACGCTGAGCAGTTGAGTAGGGCTATAGGCTCTGTTCTGCTGCAGGATGGGGTTGTAGACTGGACTCTGTTAATTTTGTTTCCCTGCCTGACACATAGAGGTGCTCTGAAATGTTGAATAAGTGAATGAATCCTCCAGGCAGCACACACTTCTTTGCACTTGAGCTGGTATCTACCCAGTCACAAAGTTCAACCAGTGGCACTACCCTGCCAGGGAACAAAGTTTGTGACCTTGCTCAACCAGAGGTGACTGAAGAGAATAACTAGTTATCTAGTTATCTCACCTGACAACAGCCAGCAGCTCTGCCAGATCAGGAAGCGCACTCAGTGGCCCTGCCTGAGTGTGAAGGAAAGCTGATAGGCCTACCCAATCACATAGCCCAGCCAGTGTCACCCCTCCAACCTGAGAACATAGGCAGAGACAAAAACAGCAAGCTCAACCTGCTATGAACATTACCAGCTGACCTGTTCAGTACCCCAAGCTGAGCTAACTGATGAAGGCTTTTCCCTACTAAAGCAAACCTATAAAGTCTAAAAGTGGAGACTACTAATTCAAACATGTAGATACCAATGGAAGGGATCATGGATCACAAGGAATCAGATAAACATGATACCACCAAAGGAAACTAACAAAGCTCCAATGACTGACCCAAAAGAAATGGAGATCTGTGAACTGTCTACCAAAGAATTCAGAATAATCCTTTCAAGAGAGAGAGAGAGAGAAGGAGAGTGAGAAACCAAGAAAGAGACTCTTCTTTATAGAACACTTTTATTTATTTTTTAATTTTTTAATGCTTATTTATTTTTGAGATAGAGAATGAGAGAGAGTGCACATGAGGGAGGGACACAGAGATAGGGAGACACAGAATCCGAAGCAGGCTCCAGACTCTGAGCTGTCAACACAGAGCCTGGTGCGAAGCTTGAACCTACAAACCATGAGAACATGACCTGAGTCGAAGTTGGTCACTTGACCCACTGAGCCACCCATGTGCCCCAAAAGACTCTTGACTATAGAGAACAAACTGATGTTTGCCAGAAGGGAGGTGGGTAGAGGGACGGGTGAAATAGGTGAAGGGGATTAAGAGTACACTTATCATGATGAGCACTGGGTGATGTATAGAATTGTTGAATCATTATTATTGTATACCTGAAACTAATATAACACTGCATGTTAATGATACAGGACTTAAAATTAAAAACTTAAATAAATAAACAGAATAATCCTCTTAAATAAATTTGGTGAACTACCAGAAAACACAGACAACTAAATGAAGTTAGGAAAATAACACATGAACAAAATGAGACGTTCAACAAAGAAATATAAGCTATTTAAAAAAGGAAAAAAATATAGAGCTGAAGAATACAATGACTGAACTAAAGAATTCAATGGAAAGCTTCCATATTAGACTCGACCAGGTAGAATAATAATTAGTGAACTGGAAGATAGGTCATTTGAAATGATTCAGTAGAAAAGCAAAAACAGGAGCGCCTGGGTGGCTTAGTCGGTTAAGCGTCCGACTTTCACTTAGGTCATGATCTCACGGTTTGTGGGTTCAAGCCCCATGTCAGGCTCTGTGCTGACTGCCAGCTCAGAGCCTGGAGCCTGTTTCAGTCTGTGACTCCCTCTCTGACCCTCCCCTGCTCACACTGTCTCTCTCTCTCTCTCTCTCCTAGAAATAAATAAAAATTTAAAAAAAAAAAAAAAAAGCAAAAACAAAAAGGAATGAAAAAGAATGAAGAAAGCCAATAGGACTTGGAGATATCTCCAAAATTAATAATATACATATTATAACCACCTAGAATCCAAAAACACAGAAAAAGATACAGAGCAGCTATTTAAAGCAATAATTGCTGAAAACTTCCCAAACTTGGGAAACAAAATAGAGATCCAGGTTCATGCAGCCCAAAGGACTCCAAATTTATTGAACCAAAAAGGGCTACAATTAGACACATAAATTTTCAAAAGTCAAAAACAAAGAAAATTTTGAAAGCAGCAAGAAAAAGTGACTTGTCATAGTCAAGGGAGCCCTGATTAGACTGTAAGCAGATTTTTCAATTAAAACTTTGTAGGCCAGAAGAGAGTAGAATGATATATTTAAAATACTGAAAGAAAAAAACCTATCAACCAAAAATACTATCCCAATAAAGCAGTCCTTCAGAAATGAAAGACAGATACTTGCCGAAACCAACAAAAGCTAAGGAAGTTCATAACTACCAGATCTGCCTTTCAGGAAATGCTAAACAGCATTCTTTGTATGAATATAAAATATGCTAATTAATATCTTAAAAACATAGGAATGTGTATAATTTACTGGTAAAGGTAAGTAGTCAAAGTCAGATTCCCTAATATTATACGTAATTCACTTACAGCTCTGGGTAAAAGTTAAAAGCCAAGCATATTAAAAATAACCACAACTACATTCATTGGATACACTGTATAGAAGAGATGTGAATGGTAACATCAATAACCTAAAATGTGGGGGGTAGGAGGTGGGGAAGAAATAAAAGTATAACATTTCTGTAGACCACCGGAGTTAAGTTGTTATAAGATTAAAACAGGTTACTATATTTTATGTAAGCTTCATGGTAACCATAAAGGAAAAAACTATAGTAAATACACAAAATATGATAAAGGAGTCAAAGCATGCAGCCAAAAAAGTCATCAAAGCTCAAAAGAACATAGCAAGACAGGAAACAAAGAACAAAGGATCTACAAAACAGTCAAAAAACAGTTAGTAAAATGGCAATGGTAATTCCTTTACCCATAAATAATTAATTTAAATGCAAATGGAGCAAATTCTCCAATCAAAAGACACAGAATGGCTGAATGGATTAAAAAACACACACCTAATGATATACTGTCTATAAGACACTCACTTTAAGGACACAGACTGAGAGCAAAGGGATGGAATAAGACATTTCAAACAAATGGTAGCCAAAGAAAAGCAGTGATAGTTATACTTATATAGACAAAATAGACTTTAAACTTAAAATAATTAAAAGAGACAAAGAGGGTCATTATGTAATGTAAAGGGGTCAACTCATCAAGAAAATATAACAATTATAAATATTATACACACAACATTAGAGCACCTAATTATAAAAAGCAAATACTAACAGAAATAAAAGGAGAAATAAACAGCAATACAACAATAGTTGGGGGCTTTAATACCTCACTCTCAACAACGGATAAATCATCCAGACAGAGAATCAATAAGGAAACTGCAGATTTGAATAACACTACAGACCAAATGTATTTAACAGACACATACAGAACATTACACCCAATAATAGCAGAATACACATTCTTCTCAAACATACAAGGAACAGTTTCTAGGATAGATCATATGCTAGGTCCCAAAACAAGTCTCATCATTTTCAAGAAGACAAAAAATAATTATATAAAGTATCTTTTCTGACCACAATGGTATGAAACTAACATCAGGAGAGGAAGAAAGCTAGAAAACTCAAAAACACATGACACTAAACAACACGCTCAAAAGAAATGAAACTGGAACCTATCTTATACTACGCACAAAAATTAACTTGAAATGGACTAAAGACTAAATGCAAGACCTGAAACCATAAAAATCCTAGAGGAAAACACAGAGGAAAAGCTCTTTGACATTGGTCTTGGCAATGATTTTCTGGATATGACACCAAAAGCAGAAGCAACAGAAGGAAAAATAAACAAGTGGGACTACATCAAACTAAAAAGTTTTTACACAGCAAAGGAGACCATCGACAAAATGAAAAGCTTACCTATGGAATGGAAGGAAATATATGCAAACTACATATCTAATAAGGGGTTAATATCCAAAATATTTAAAGAACTCATACAATAGCATGCATGCATGAATGAATGAACAACTTGATAAAATATAGCCAATGACATCTTTCCAAAGAAGATATACAAATGGCCAACAAGTATTTGAAAAGGTGCTCAACATCACTATGATCAGGGAAATGAAAATGAAAACCACAATGAGATACCACTTTGCACCTGTTAGAATGGCTGTCATCAAAAAGACAAGCTATAACAAGTGTTGATGAGGATGTGAAGAATAGGGAACCCTAACACACTGTGGGTGGGAATGTAAATTGGTACAGCAACTATGGAAAACAATATGAAGGCTCCTCAAAAAAATAAAAATAAAAATAGGACTACTGTATGACCCAGCAATTCCACTTCTGGGTATATATCTGAAAGAAAGGAAATCACTATCTCAAAGAGATAACTGCACCTCCATGTTTATTATTGTATTATTTACAATAACCAAGGTACGGAAACAACCTAAGTGTCCATCTATGGATGGAAAATGTTATGTATCCATCTCACAACAGAATATTATTCAGCCATTTAAAGAAAACGGAATTCTGCCACTTAAAACAAATATAAATGGACCTTAAGGGCATTATCCCAAGTAAAATAAATCAAACAGAGAGAGACAAAGTAGGTATGATCTCACACCATGGAGACTCTTTTAAAAAAAACAAAAACCTCATAGCAACAGAGTACAAACTAGTAGTTGCAGGGTGTGAGAAATGGTTGAGAGGGCAAAGGTAATCAGAGGTTATAAATTTCCAGTTTTAAAATGAGTAAGTTCTGGGGATGAAGTATACAACATGATGACTATAGTTTACAATACTATCTTGTATATCTGAAAGTTGCTAAGATAGAACTCAAAAGTTCTCACCACACACACACACAAAATGGTAACTATGGGAGGTGATGAATGTGTTAACTAGCCTTATATGTGTCAACTAACATGTATCAAATCAGCACTTTGTATACCTTAAACGTATACAATATTATATATCAATTATATCTTAACAGAACTGTTAAAAAAAACTGTCCTCATGAATGTTATACATGCTGTGTTATTAGTCAACTCAGGCTGCTATAACAAATATACCACAGACTGGGGGGCTTAAACAACAAACATTCATTTCTCACAGTTATGGAGGCTAGGAAGTCCAAGATCAAGGTGCTGGTTGATCTGGTATCTGGTGAGTCTATCTATCTTTTTGTTGTATCCTCACATGGTGGAGAGTAGAAAAAGAGGAAGCAAGCTCTCTCGTGTTTCTTATTATAAGGGTACTAATCCCACTCATAAGGGTAACTACTCTCATGACCTAATTACCTCCCAAAGGCCCTACCTTCTAATACCATCACATTGGGGATTTGGCTTCCACAAATGAATTTCATTGGGTGGGGGGGATACAAACATTCAGTCCAACACAGCCCAGGCCCTGCCCTCTTTGCCAACTGTCATCTCTATCTCCACCTCCTGTCTTCCAGCACATGCATCTAACACATATTTAATGAGCACCTACTAGGCGAACACACAGTTCTCCACTCAGGATACAATAGTGAGCAAGACCAACAAGGTTCCTACCCTCTTGTGCTGTTCATACATTCTAAGTGATGGGAGGTGAGAGAGACAATAAACAAGTAACAAATAGATGAGACCATTACAGAGGGTGACCTTGTTGTGAACAAAATTAAAAAAAAAAAAAAGTGATGTGAAGGGGTGACTGCTAGAGGTGAGGGACTGCTTTAGATGGAGTGGACCTCTCTGAAAAAGAGACTCATAAACTGGGTGATTCCAAGGGGCCAGCCATAAAAGTTCAAGGACAAGAGCTTCCAGGCAGAGGGAATGGCACCAGTGAAAAGCAGTAATGAGCTTGGCAAGTTTGAAGAACAGAAAAATCTCCCCAATCCTCCAAAGATAGGATAGCCCCAACTAAACAGTAGTTCCCACAGCACTTTGTTTTCTCTATCATGGAATTTATAACAATATTGGGATTTAATTGGAATTTAATTATTTAATAATTTAAATGTAATATTATGTTTATAATTTAATTAATTGCATTTAATTAATTAAATTACTTGCATTTAATTAATTTAATGCAACTGGAATTGCATTTAATTGAATGTCTTCCCCAACATACTGTAAGTTTTGCAAGAGAGGGAGCTTAGCACATGATAGACACTCAATAAGTATCTTTTCAGAAACTTTCCAGGTAGTTATAACTGAAAATAAAGGTTTTGCTTCCTTTCCAATATTTGTATCCACTTCTTTATATTGTTTATGGCATTAGCTAAAATTTCTCAAACAAGGTAGAATAACTATGAAGATACCAGGCATTTTATCTGGTCATGACTTTAGTAAGAATGGTTGTTTTTTTTTTTTCATCAAGGAAATGACATTGATAATGGCTTTTTGTAGATACTCTATTGTGTGAAGGAAGTCACTTTCTATAAACTTTTTTTTAATGTTTATTTTTGAGAGAGAGAGAGAGAGTGTGTGAATGGGGAAGGGGCAGATAGAGAGAGACACACACAGAATCCAAAGCAGCTCCAGGCTCTGAGCAGAGCCTGATGCGGGGCTCGAACTCACAAACCATGAGATCATGACCTGAGCTGAAGTCAGATGCTTAACCCACTGAGCCACCCAGGTGCCCTGAAAGTCACTTTCTATATCTCATTTACAAAGAGCTTTCGTTTCTTTATTTTTAAGAAAAAGTAGATGTTGGATTAAATCAAATGGTTTTGTGTAACTATCAGGATGATCATATAGCATCTTCCCTCTAACGAATTAATACAATTCATTACAATACTAGCTCTCCTAATATTGAACTATCCTTGTGTTTCTGGAGTAAACACTACCTGACAGTGGCAAATTATTCTTTGAAAGTAAGTAGGCAGTCTAGGAATGTTGATAAAACCTAGGACTTAGGTGCCAAAACTGACTAATGAATTAGACAACAAACAAAATGCAAATAAACAAGAAAAAATCTATTAGGATTAATAAATAAACCTAAGGACTGAGTCTTTGAAAAGAATAATAAAGTAAACGAATTGCTGGCAAATTTGACCAAGAGAAAAGAACCACCACAAAAACACAACATGAGGAATAAGAGGCTGTATGCTCAGATGAAGTGAGCCCATCCAGTCTTCACTAAAGCCTCAGTTTTCCCCACTAATCACAGAATATGCAGTCACTGAGGTTGTGTGAGGCTTAAATGAGACGGTGTGTTCAAAGGACATAGTACACAGAGCACAGTGCTGGCTCCACTGAGAAACTAAAATAAGTTCTCTTTTTAAAACACCTAACATCTTAGATTTGGGCTTTTATCCTGACTGTCCTTAACAGGCTATTCCAATCTAGTAACATGAGGAAGAGCATGCTCCTTCTTTCCTTGTGTTCTGGAAGATTTTCATAACCTAGGCTTTCTATTCACATTCTTTGCTTTTAAAACTACATAATCCCAATGGCATTTTAGATCCTAATTTTTAAACAGCTTTCTCTATGCCTTTCATTTTTCTCTACCTACTTATGTTCTTCTACCTATTTTAAAGGCAATTTTGGTAATTTCTATTTTCTTAGAAAATCATCCATTTAACCTAATATTTTCAAATTACATAGTTTGATACAGCATTCTTCTTGTTATGTCCTCTGCATCTGAGGGTTGTGCATCTGAGGTTTGCCTCTACGGTAAGGATCCTAACTTTCCACAAAGTACACCACCTCCTCCCCACTTTACCTTCTAGAACTCCACCCATCACTCTGTTCTAGCCCCCAGAACTATCTGCCAGGTCTCAGATATCCCATGTAGTTTTGGTGCCATCTTCACTTATGCTTTTCCCTGCCTGGAACCTGGAATATCTCCTTCTGGTTTCTACACTTAATACAATTCTACTCATCATTTAAGATCCAATTCAAATGTCAAGCTCACTGAAGCACAGAATCGGTCATTCCAAACTCTGTAATTGGATAGCCCTTTTCTCATAATATTTCTCATGGGACTTCTCATATTGTGCCATAATTGTTTCTATTTCTCTGCACCTGGATTTTTAGTTTCCTTATGATAGACTCTACCTAATTAAATTTCTCTTCCTTTTAAACATCTTTGTCTATCTAATCCTAGTAATTAGCAAAATGCCTGGCACATAGTAGTAGCTCAAAAATATGTTCTGTCTTCCCTGGGGCACCTGGGTGACTTAGTCGGTTGAGGCTTAGACTTTTGTTTTTGGGTCAGGTCATGATTCCAGGGTTGTGGGATAGAATCCCCCGTTGGGCTCCATGCTGAGTGTGGAGCCTGCTTAGGATTCTCTATCTCTCTCTCTACCCTTCTCCCCCACTCAGGTGTCTCTCTCTGTCTCCCTCTCTCTCTCGCTTTCTCTCTCTCTAAAATAAAAAAAATGTAAAAATTAAAATGTCTATATGTTCTCATAGCTCCTTGTACTTGTGCTTTACAATTTGTGGTGATAGATTACACACACACACACACACACACACACACACACACACACACACACCTATGTAATGTATTTTTTGTCTTTCCCCCCAACTATATTAAGGACAGAGATCTGAATTTTTTGCTCTCCACTATATCCAGTTCTCAGCATAGCACCTAGCACATGGAAAATATTCAGAACCTATCTGTTAAATGAGTACTGTTTAAAGTAAACTAGGGATGGCTGAATCTACATGGGGCAACTATTTGAGAGAGAAATAGTATTAATCTAAGACAGCTTGAGGATGTGACATATTTAATAGAGAATTGAGAGACCTTTATACTAGAGCCACCCAAATGTGGTAGCTAGGTGAGGACCCAGTAGGAAGCTGAAGGACAGTCTGCTAGTTTCGTGGCATAATAGTTTTTGAAACAAGAGTAGCCATAATGTGAAACAAAAGTTTCTGCCTCATTCACTCCTTCAGCAAACATTTATTGAGTGCCTACCTTGTGCCAGGTACATCTGGAGAGACTGACCATTCCCACATTAAGATAATTCCATCTCAGTCGTATTGCCTTCTCCTTGGAAATGAGCCATGATATGCTAATGCTATGCAAAAAAAAATTTACCAAGAAGCCTGTCTGATGGTCCCTGCATATGATGTTTCTTCTTGACACAGGAGAAGAGATGGATAGAGTTAACCTGGGAATCTATTTCATAGACTTTGAGAGCCTAGCATCCCATTGCTTTGGCTTTTACAAAGTATTTAAAAAGAGACAAGATTAGGTGGCCTGTGAGGAAAAAAAACTACGTAGTGGTGTAGCATTGCAATGAGGGAAGGAGCCAGAGGGAGATGGGATGATTTATGTTCACAAGCCACAGAAGCATCCCAGATGGCCCCATACTTGTCATTCAGCACCCATTTAACATCATTCACCACACATCCACATACCATGATCACAAAGCCATGTAGTGGGTACCAAGGCATGACAGAAGCCAGGTCCAGGTGATCAAAGTGAATCCATCGCATCCCAGAAACATTCCTCCTGTCCCTGGATATGAGAGAAACTCTGTTGTCCTAGTGGGGGAATAAGATGCTCAACTTAGTCAAATCAAGCAAATAAAACTTTTTCAGCCTTGCTTGACCTCATACTGGGACAGCAACAATCTGGCCTCTCCCAGCACCTGTCACACTGCACCTAGATAAAGTGTTGTTCCCCGTTCTGCGTGCCACTGCATAATAAAGAAGTCGCTAAATTGGAGAGGGTGAGAGGAAAGCCACGCAACTAAATCATGTCATATATAAATGGTTGAGTACAGAAGGGATATTTTTCAAATATGTGAAAGGCTGCCACATATCGGAATTAGATTTTGTTCTGTGTGACCCCAAAAGGTACAAGGAGGATCAGCACATAAAAGTGATAGGAAGAAGGATCACAGCACCACAGCTCAATAGAATCACCTACCAAAGATAGCACAGGTCGGCCAGCCTTGGAGAAAGCGAGATTTCTGTTGTGAAAACCAAGGCAGTCACTTGACACAGATTCTGCAAAGGAGACAGAAGGATCAGAGGAGTGGTTTTGTTGGATAATTTTTAAGTTATTGTCCAAATACGAGAACCATTTAAAAAAGTACAGCAAAAAAACTAAAGAGAACCTTCAAATACACTCATCAGACAAATGACATGGGTAAACGGTGGTGGTTCTCATTCACACTGTCTCTCCTAACTAAACCGTTCACCCTATTTCTAGCCAGCAGTGACTTATTTGAATTTCTCTTGGCTCCAGAAACCCCTCATATGAGTCTCAGTGGGCCTTCAAGAAGATGGGAAAAGAGGCTAGAGAGCAAGCCATAAATCTGGGCAGTCCACATCTGTGAAAAAAATCATCCAAAAACAATTAAGAATTGAGCAAAATAAAAGAGAGGGAGTGGGGAACCTGTTTCTATTAATATCTGAATAAAAAAATATACTGAAATAGGCCGAATCTTGCTTGTTTCAAACCCACAATACTACAAATAGATAGTAACTAAATAATTTTGATGGTGCTAGAGGAAATAGAGCAGGGCTTAAATGTGGGCCTCAGTGACAGCAATGTCATAACGCTGGGCAGGAGTTTAGTAAATGTCTGCTGACTGAATGCATCATTCAGTGAGGCAGTCAGCCCTGGCCTCACATCTGAGGGCCAGGGATTAACTGAAATCTAGGATCTTGTAAATAAGACATGATAGAACCCACCAACAGCAAATGTGATAAGCAGAACGTTCCTAGAAGTATTCTGAAGTTCAAAATGATGGCAACTTATTTTACACTTGCTGGTGATGGTAAAATCCAGAGTAGGTAAGGTCAGGTTCGGTCTGGTTTTGGACTGCATGCTACCATTTCAGCATTATCCTGGATAATTCAACCATCAGCAGAAAAAGATGCCAAAGTGAACATCATGAAATTAATGACTTCAGCTCCTCACTTCAATTCTTCATAATATTTACCCAACTACTATCAGGGATGAACTGTTCTTCAAAAACAGCATGATAGATTTTCAAAATGTGTAAATTCAAACGCTAAAAGCACATCGTAAGGAAAAAGAAAGCATGTATACACTTCAGCATTTTCATGCTCCAAATATTAATTGAAATAACATTAAAATTAGGTGTTAGGGAGAGAAGGGTTAAAACTGATTCACTGTCCGCTGTCAAACATGGTTCCTTTGCCAGAGTATTTATTTTAAAGGCAGGCACTATATGCATTTTATCTCCTGGTCTTAATTTGTGTTTTGCTATGCTCAACAATTTTAATGCCAAGAGGAAGAAACTAAGTAAGAAAGGGAATGTGCTGGTCTGAACCTGGAGAGTTGATCTAATTGAACTGAAAAAATTAAAACCTTTCTCCATCTGTTCAGTACACCTGCTGATGGAGCACTACCACAGGTAGGGAGGAAACCCATCGGAGACCAGTTATAAATAGATTTTTATTTCATCTGCTAAAAGCTTGGCAGCCAAGGTGGGAGGGCTGCCCACACTGGCAGCCAGGCAAAAGCTCTGAGCTGCTTTTGTGTTTAGGTGAAAGGAATGAGAAGACAGAAACCAACAACAAGAAAATAAAGTAAATTTCCCAACAACTTATTTGACAACCAACCAACCGTCATTAAGTCTGCTTAAAACGTGTTACACATTTCTGAGAAGTGCTGGGGAGATAAAAGATCAATCACACTCCCTCGTGAAGGCAGTACAGAAATCCCATGGGAAGCACACACGCTCACCCATCACTTCTGAGGCAAAGTCTGTACGTTCCAACTTCCCTTGTGGCATTCATGAAATTAAATCAAGAGGGAGGAGCACATTAATAGCCTGACACTGCCAACTTTACTGACACGCTGTATCTTTCTGAGGAAAAGGTACTAAATGTACCAAAATATGAATTGGAATAACATGTTTTCATGGAAAAGAGAAACCAGCAGGCCCCGTCCATGAACCGTCAGTCTATGGCAAGACCATGAGTGGTGAGAAGCACCATGGTTCCTCTTTGTAAGTAAAGTCTTGGGGCGCCTGGGTGGCTTAGTCGGTTAAGCGTCCTTAACCGACAGAACTCCTTGTCGCACGGCCTTCAGCCTCCAGAATGGCGCCTCACACCTATAGGGCGGGCAGCAAAGAGCAGTCAAGCTGAATGGACCAATAGCAAGGGAAGCAACAAAACAATCTTGCTCTTGGGATAAGGATAGAACCCATGGATGTCTCAAGACAGGCCTGGTGTAAATATTTAGACCAGATACTCAAGTGTAAAATGTCAAAGATTATATTTCCAAATAGGACCCTTGAGAAGAGGGGTGGGGAAGAGAGAAAAGGAACATGTTTCAGTTCACTGGGGATTGTGTATGCTTAGAAGAAACTTCCTGATGCCCTTCAAGGGCATTAAGGATATTACCAACAAGATAATGACCTGCTATTCTGTCACCGCCAAGGACAACAAGAGAAATGGGATGGAACTGTGGCAACGGAAAATTGGGTTAAGTATGAGGAAGAATTTCCTGACAGCAAAGGTATTAAACACTGAAAAGGGAAACTGGAGGCGATTAAGGATGCTCTCTAGAGGTCTTTTAAAAAGTAGAATGGCTTGGTAACTATCTAGGGGTAATTTAGGTACAGTTCTGCCAGCTCCTCTGGCCTTTATCAGTGCTCTAATTCATCCCCCAGCCCAGACAAGACACATTCACCGTGGTAAACTACTGTCACACTCCGTTCAATAATGAGCTCTCCAAAGGAGAATAAGCATTAATAAAATGGCAAAAGCTCTCTTGGAAGTAAAACTCATTTTTCTTTATTTAATCTGCACATTGGGTTTTTGTGGTTTTCTTTTTCTTTTTCTTTCTCTTTCCTAACACTTACACCCAGAAATAGCCGCACAAAGCTCATCTCCACTGATCTGTTATTCCAAAGCGTTAAAGGGAACCCAGGTGGAAGATTAAGTGAGGAGAATGTTCTGAGTCAGAGACCCACAAAATAATTTATTATGCACCTCTTTGCTAGGTGCTATTTGGCATGGGAAACAGCTGCCAAGAAATTCTAGTTCTACTTCTCAGAAGGCTAAAAGGAGATTCTCATTGGTTCGGCAACAAAGAAGCAAACTACATGATGTCTAGCATTCTAAAATTCTGGAGTCTTTGTTTATTCTCTGGCTCTCTACTCAGTGTCATACTAAAAAACTGCAAAAGAGTCTCACATCCCAAGAAATCCACGTTCTCTAAAATACTTTAATTTGTATTCTCCCTTTATGTTGAAGAGGGAAAGGAGGCCTTTTAAAGAGGATCCTCTTCTTTTCCTGTCATACCTGTCATCACAACTGATTGAATTTATGTGTGGTCTTTTCACCACGAGATGACAAGCCCCATGAAGGCAGCGTGTAAGCCCGTCACTGTATCCTCATCTCTTATGTCTAGCAGACATTCAGATATTACATAAATGATGGACTGACCACTTGAATGAATGAACAGGGGGCAGAGGGTTTGCCCAAGCACACAGCCCCAAGGGGTATATGGGGAGGGCTACTGAAATAGCAGCAACTTGCTCTTCTACTGAGCCAATCACAGGGTGAACAAATGCCATTTGGTGGAATGAACAAGGAATTTGGAAGCAGAAGACTTGATTTGAGCCCCGATGTTGTCACTAAGCTGGCACTTGACCTCACTAAGCCTCAATCTTCTCACCTGAAATACGGTGTGTGTGTGTGTGTGTGTGTGTGTGTGTGTGTGTGTGTGTGTGTGTCTCAGAGGATTACAGTAACAAAGGATAATCTTTGCACACATTCTTTATTGAAGTTTTCCATAAAAGTTTTTAAAAAGTGAAGGAGTTGTACAGAGATGGTGACTAGTGCCAACTGCTGATTCCAGGAAAGAGTTCGGGAAGTGGAAGAAGGAAGACTTTGATCAAACTTCAGCCAGTGACAGGACATTCAGCTGGTTTCCTTCTCTGTTGTCTGGGGCACACTCACTGTACTAAATAGCAAGCAAGTATAATAAGGCAAACATGCGTTGAGGGAAGCACAAGGCCACTGCCCTTAAGAAAGGCAAATCTGCAAAATCCAGATCAGAAGCTTTTCCTTAAGACCTAGACTTGCAGGATGCCTGGGGGGCTCAGTAAGTTAAGTGACCAACTCTTGATTTTGGCTCAGCTCATTATCTCATGGTTTGTGGGATCAAGCCCCACATCGGGCTCCTCACTGACAGGACAGAGCCTACTTGGAATTCTTTCTCTCCCACTCTCTCTGCCCTTACCTCGCTTTCACACTTTCTCTCTCAAAATAAATAAATAAGACTTAAAAAAATAAAATTAAAAAAAAAAAGATTTGGATGTGCAAGCCAGTCTTCCATCAGTTGTTCATTTCTACCTAGAACTTGACCCTTGGTTATGAAAAACTATCATTCTATGGGCAGTGGTGCCAAATGGCCTGAATAAACAAAATGCCTGACAGTATAGTGAAGAGAACATACTTTCACACTCAGATTTTAAAGCAGAGATATGATTATATATAGTTATCAAAGGAGTTCACATATAAAGAGTAAGTAGAAGGGAAAGGAGAGGGAGGGCTCTATGCACAACACCCGGCATGCCCCCAGTCCTCCCCAGTCCTCAATCTTCCGTGTGTTCTTTAGTTTTGCAAAATGATTTGGGAGATTAGGTGGGATTTTTTTAGGTAGGCCAGCAAGAAAAGTTGGTGAATAAATGCTACTTGATTGCACAACAAAAGATACCCAAAAAGGCTCAGCCACAACTCAATTCCCCTTGCCCCAACAGTTTGCATTTCTCAATTAAGTTATTTTGTTAGCAAGAGGGCTGGTTAGGGAAAGGAGAAAGTGCTTACTGCACCGCGATTATTCACTGTATAGAAATCACTGTAATAAGATCAACAAGAGCATTCTAAGGACCCGAGAACGCCTATCTGCTAAGGATGCTGATGCAATGCAAATGTGCCTGTGTTATTGATGTGCCGTAAGAGGCTCTGCAAATAACAAAATAAAACTTCACGATAGTCATTAATTCAGTGATTGGTGCTCAGAAGCTCAGAATCTACCCAATGTCTCCACTTGACCAAAAGTCTATGTGGAAATTAAGAAACTTTATCCTCGGGGCACCTGGGTGGCTTAATCGGTTAAGCGTCCGACTTTCGCTTAGGTCATGATCTCGCGGTTTGTGGGTTCGAGCCCTGCGTCAGGCTCTGTGCTGACTTCCAGCTCAGAGCCTGGAGCCTGTTTCGGAGTCTGTGACTCCCTCTCTCTCTGACCTTCCCCTGCTCATGCGCTCTCTCTCTCTCTCTCCTAGAAATAAATTAAAAAAAAAAAAAAAAACTTTATCCTCTAGATATTAATTAAGGGATACAATTTTGGTACATTCAAAGAAATGTTAGTCTCATTAGCCCTCCCTGCCACATCCAAAAGCATGGATTGTAAGGAGTATCACTAAAATCATCTTTGAAAATTAAAAATGGAAGTATTCTAATTTGTCATATACCATAGCTGATTTCAAAAGTTGACATAAGGAAAATAAGTCAAAGATTGGAGAAGATAATTTAACCTGTATAATAAAAGATTGACATATAAATGTACTACAAATTAGTAAGAATGAAACAACTAAAAGAAAAATGTACGAAGGGTCTGAATAGAAAATGTATAGAAAAGAAAATCTAAATTGTCAATATAAAAGGATGTGGAGGGGCACCTGAGTGGCTGAGTTGGTTAAGTGTCCAGCATATGACTCTTAATTTTGGTTCAGGTCATGATCTCCTGGTTCGTGGAATGGAACCCCATGTCAGGCTTTGCCCTAACAGCATGGAGCCTGTTTGGGATTCTCTCTCTTTCTCCCTCTCACTCTCTCTCTGCTCTCCTCCCTCGCTCACATACAAACACTCCCTTTCTCTCAAAATAAATAAATAAACGTTTTTTTCTTTGTTTTTTTTTTTTTTTTTTTTTTTTTTAAGGATGGGTAATAGGTGCCTAGGTGGCTCAGTCGGTTAAGTGTCCAACTTCAGCTCAGGTCATGATCTCATGGTCTGTGAGTTCGAGCCCTGTGTCAGGCTCTGTGCTGACAGCTCAGAGCCTGAAGTCTGCTTCAGATTCTGTGTCTCCTTCTCTCTCTCAGCACCTACCCCATTCAAACTCTCTCTCAAAAATAAATAAACACTAAAATATTTTTTTAAAAAAAGGATGGGTAAACTAAGTAATCAAGTACATGAACAAAAACAACAGCAAAATATTTCTTGCACATTAGATTGCCAAAATGTCTGATACCACCAAGTATTGGCAAAGATGTAGGAGATACAGAGATACAATAGTGCAGAATGTTAACTGGTACAAATGCTTTTTTTTTTTTTAATGTTTTTTTTTTTAATTTCTAGGAGAGAGAGAGAGACAGCATGAGTAGGGGAGGGTCAAAGAGAGAGGGAGTCACAGACTGAAACAGGCTCCAGGCTCCGAGCTGGCAGTCAGCACAGAGCCCGACGCGGGGCTCGAACCCACGAACCGCGAGATCATGACCCAAGCGAAAGTCGGACGCTTAACCGACTAAGCCACCCAGGCGCCCCGACTGGTACAAATGCTTTTAAGAATAATTTGGTATTATTGAGTAAAGTTGACCTATTTGGCAACTGAGCTCCATTCCTAGGTAATTCCCCTAGAGACCACAAATATGTATAGAAGACATGTGCAGGGTGTCCATTATCGCATGATTAGCACAAGGCAAGTGTGAAATGGCCACAACAGAAGAATGGATAAACTAAAATGAAATGCTCTGCAGCATCAGACCTATAGTAACAACATGGATCAATCTCAAAAATATCTAATCTCATCCAGGGAAAAGACAGCATCAATAGAAGACCGTTTTATATGCATTTCAAATTATGTAAAACATAGTTATATATATACATAGTAATAGTACAAAAATGTGCATAGAAATGTTCTACACCAGTTTCAGGGTTGAAAGAATGGGGCTTTATTTAAATTCCTAATGTTTTATTTTCTTTAAAAAAAAGATCTGGAACAAATAATTATGGCATTTGTTAATTCTGGATAATGAGTACATGGGTATTTACTCTGTTTTATTCAGTACTTTGTGATGTGCTTGAAAGTTTTCATAATTAAGACTTTTTAAAACATTTTAAAGATAAATGTATATAACCCATAGTCTATTGGTACACAGCCCTGAAAACCATATGGAAACAGGTGCATTACCTTTACCTATCCCACTCATATACTTGAAATAGCTAGAATAGATAATTATCTCTTATATTTGTGTAATAGCTCTCAGTTAAATGGCTTCAGTTATACTACCTCATTTAATATTCCTAACAACCTCTGATTTATGTATCATGACACCCATTTTTCTGAGAGAAAAAGTCGACTTTTAGAGTTTCAGAGTTTTTCCCCAAAATCATCCAGTTAGTAAGTGATTGGGTATTGAGATCCAATACTGTCATTACTATTGCACAGATGACCATTAAGAATCCCTAAAATCTATTATTTTAAAGTCATATGCATCATCTTTAACGTCAATGTTATGAACCTGAAAACACAAGGGCGTGAGTTAGCAAATGAAATACTTTTAACATCGAAATGTTTCAAGCCTCCCATCAAATCCATTTCTTTTCTTTCTAATACACCAGCCTCTTCTAAAAATAAGTTACGAAAGTCTTATAAAACTTAGCATATTATTAATAGGAAAAATGGAAACCTTGCACAGATAGGCTTTTCGCTCCTTTAAAAACTAAAATTTCAAAGTTAATAAAGTAGAACTATAACCTTGTTTCTTCGCTTCCAATCTTTTATTCACTGTGCTAATGGTAAACACTAATCATATGGAAGTTGGTGATTAGAGAGGGCTAGTGAGAACATAAATATCATGAAATAAGTTATCAAACACAAATAGAACCAACAATAGAAGCTAACTGTAAGTAATACACATTTCAGGGACTGTTCAGGCTATTTCACCAAATACAAAACTAACAATCTAAATAACAGTATCACCTGTGGGGAACCTGAATCTCATAAGGCAGTAACCAGGCACTCCTCCCACTCCAGGCTATAAATAAAAGCCAATAAGGAACCTAGACTTCCAATCCTACCTTCCAATAATGACAAAGTGCCTCCTTTCCCCTACAGGCATGGTGTTAGAGAGGTCTATTAAAAAAGAAGATTTAAATAAGATCTAGAGTTTCATGACACAATAGCAAAATGTCCAGGACATAATCACAGTCACTTATCATACCAAGAACAGGGAAAATCTCAGCTTGAAAGAGAAAAGACAACCAACTGATGCCAACACCAAGATGACATAGATGTTGGAATCACCTGAGAATGATTTTTAAAGCAGCCATGATAAAAATGTTTCAACAAGCAATTATGAACAGACATGAAACAAATGAAAAATTAGAAAGTCTCAGCAAAGAAACAACAGATAAAATACATTAACTGAAATTAAATCTCACTAGGTGGGCTCAATAGCAAAATGAAGATGATGGAGAAAAGAATCAGTATCCCTGAAGACAGGAACAATGGGAATTACCCAGTCTGAACAACAAAGAAAAAACAGGAAAAATTAAAAAAAAAAAAAAAAAAAAAAAAGGATCAGTGTCAAGCACCAATAGGACTATAATAAAAGATCTATCATTTATGTCATTCTAAGTCTTGGAAGGAAAGAAAATAGAGGGCAAGTCTTAAAAAATTACTTAACAAAATTATGGCTGAAAATTTTGCAAATCTGGTAAGACAGGGGCATCCGTCTGGTTCAGTCAGTACAGCATGCAACTCTTGATCTCGGGGTCATGAGCTGTGCCCCAAGTTGGATGTAGAGATCACTAAAAAAATAAACTTTTGAGACCCCAGGGTAGTTCATTTGGTTAGGTGTCTGACTCTTGATTTCAGCTCAGATCATGATCTCATGGGTACTCTCTCTCAAAATAAGTAAATAAACTTTAAAATAAATATACAAACAAACAAACAAGCCCCATGTCAGGCTCTGCGCTGACAGTGCATAGCCTGTTTAGGATTCTCCCTATCCCAATCTCTGCCCCTCCCCTGCTCATGCTCTCTCTCACTTCCTCTCTCTCAAAATAAGTAAATAAACTTTAAAACAAACAAACGAACAAATAAATAAAAACTTTTTTTTCAAAAATTGGCAAAAACCATATACCTACATATTCAAGAAGCTGAGGGAACACAGGATAAATCCAAAGAAATCTGTGCCAAGACCACATCATAATCAAACTCTTTGAAAACTAAAGAAAGAAAAAAAATTTGAAAGTAGTGAGAGTGAGGGGCACCTGGGTGGCTCAGTCAGTTTAGCATCCGGCTTCAGCTCAAGTCATGATCTCATGGTTTATGGGTTCAAGCCCTGCGTCGGGCTCTGTGCTGACAGCTAGCTCAGAGCCTGGAGTCTGCTTCAGATTCTGTGTCTCCCTCTCTCTCTGACCCTCCCCTGCTCATGCTGTCTCTCTCTCTCTCTCTCAGAAATAAATAAAATATTTTAAAAAATTAAAGAAAGCAGTGAGAGAGACCCACCACTGTTGTCTGACATAGTACTGGAAGTTGCAGCCTCAGCAATCAGACAACAAAAAGAAATAAAATGCATACAAATTGTCAAAGAAGAAGTCAAACTTTCACTCTTCCCAGATGACATGATACGCTACATGGGGAACCCAAGAGACTCCACCAAAATAATGCTAGAACTGATACATGAATTCAGCAAAGTCACAAGATACAAAAATAATGTACAGAAATCAGTTGCATTTCTATACACTAATAATGAAGCAGCAGAAAAAGAAATCAAGGAATTGATCCCATTTATAATTGTACCAAAAATCATAAGATACCTAGGAATAAACCTAACCAAAAGAAGTAATAGATCTGCATGCTGAAAACTATAGAAAGCTTATGAAAGAAATTGAAGAAGACACAAAGAAATTGAAAAACATTCCATGCTCATGGGTTGGAAGACCAAATATTGTTAAAATGTCTATAGTACCCAAAGCAATCTACACATTCAATGCAATCCCTATCAAAATAACACCAGCATTCTTCATAGAGCTAGAACGAACAACCCAAAAATATGCATGGAACCAGAAAAGACCCCGAATAAGCAAAGCAACATTGAAAAGAAAACCAAAGCTGGAGGGATCACAATTCCAGACTTCAAGCTATATTACAAAGCTGTAATAATCAAGACAGTATGGTACTGGCACAAAAACAGACACATAGATAAATGGAACAGAACAGGAAACCCAGAAATGGACCCACAAATGTATGTCCAACTAATCTTCAACAAAGCAGGAAGGAGTATTCAATGGAAAAAGACCGTCTCTTCAGCAAATGGTGCTGGGAAAACCAGACAGCAACATGCAGAAGGACCACTTTCTTACCCCATACACAAATGAAAATGGATGAGAGACCTAAATGTTAGACAGGAAACCATCAAAATCTTAGAGAAGAAAATAGGCAGCATCCTCTTTGACCTTTGCCACAACAACTTTTTACTAGACTTATCGCTGGAGGCAAGGGAAATTAAGGGAAAAAATGACTATTGGGACCTTGTTAAGATAAAAAGCTTTTTTAATGTTTACTTGTTTATTTATGAGGGAATGGAGGGGCAGAGAGAGAGAATCCCAAGCAGACTCCATTCTGTCACTACAGAGCCTGATGTGGGCTTGAACTCACAAACCATGAGATTGTGACCTGAGCCAAAAATCAAGAGTCAGATGCTTAACCAACTGAGCCACCCAGGCACCCCAAGATAAAAAGCTTCTGCACAGCAAAGGAAACAATCAGCAAAATTAAAAGGCAACCAAGGAATGGGAGAAGATATTTGCAAATAACCTATCAGATAAAGGGTTAGTATCCAAAATCTGTAAGAACTTATCAAATTGAGCACCCAAAAAAACAAAACAGTGAAGAAATTGACAAAAGACATAAATAAACACTTTTCCAAGGAAGACATCCAGATGGCTAAAAGACACACAAAAAGATGCTCAACATCACTCATCATCAGGGAAATACAAATCAAAACCACAATGAGATACCATCTCACACCTGTCGGAATGACTAAAATTAATAACTCAGGAAACAACAGATGTTGGTAAAGATGCAGAGAAAGGGGAACCCTGTTGAATTGTTGGTGGGAATGCAAACCGGTGTAGCTACATTGGAAAACAGTATGGAGCTTCCTCAAAAAATTGAAAATAGAATTACACTACAACCCAGAAATTGCACTACTAGGAATTTATCCAAAGGACAGAGAAGTGCTGATTCAAAGGGGCACATGCACCCCAACATTTATAGCTGCACTACTGACAATAGCCAAAGTATGGTAAAAGTCCAAATGCCCACTGACTGACAAATGGATAAAGAAGATGTGGTGTGGGGGTACCTGGGCGGCTCAGTTGGTTAAGCATTCGACTTCAGCTGAGGTCATGATCTCATGGTTCGTGGGTTCGAGCCCCACATCGGGCTCTGTGCTGACAGCCAGCTCAGAGCCTGGAGCCTGTTTCAGATTCTGTGTCTCCCACTCTCTCTGACCCCCACCTGCTCACGCTATCTCTTTCTCTCTTATCTCTCTCTATATATCTCTCTCTCTCTCTCTCTCTCAGAAATAAATAAAACATTAAAGATAAAAAAGATGTAGGGCACCTGGGTGGCTTAGTCGGTTAAGCGTCCAACTTTCGCTTAGGTCATGATCTCACGGTTTGTGGGTTCAAGCCTACAAAATCTGCCAGCTCAGAGCCTGGAGCCTGTTTCCAATTCTGTGTCTCCCTCTCTCTCTGACCCTCCCCTGCTCATGCTGTCTCTATCTCTCTCTCGAAAATAAATTAAAAAAACATTAAAAATTTAAAAAAAATAAAGATAAAAAAGATGTGGTGTGTGTGTGTGTTCGTGCATAATGGAATAAATGGAATACTACAAGGCCATCAAAAAGAGTGAAATCTTGCTATTTGCAGCAACATGGATGGAACTAGAGTGTAGTATTATGCTAAGTGAAATAAGTCAGAGAAAGACAAATTATATGATTTCACTCATATATGGAATTTAAGAAACACAACAGATGAACATAGAGGAAGGAAGGAAAAATAATATAAAAATATAGAGGGAAACAAACCATAAGACTCTTAAATACAGAGAACAAACTGAGGGTTGCTGGAGAGTAGGTGGTTGTGGGGATGGGCTACATGAGTGATGGGCGTTAAGGAGGGCACTTGTTGGGATGAGCACTGGGTGTTAGATGTAAATGATGAATAACTGAGTTTTACTCAGTTCTACACTTTGTGCTAACTTGAATTTAACTAAATCAATTTAAATAATAAAAAAAGAAAGTAGTGAGGGAGAGACATCATCTTACCTAGAAGGGAAAAACAATTTGAATAACAGCAGGTTTCTCACCAGAAACCAGAGAGGCAGAAGGAAATGGCACAACATTTTTCAAGTGCTAAAAAAAAAAAAAAGAAAGAAAAGAAAAGAAAAAGGAACTGTCAGCCTAGAATTCTATATCCAACAAAAATATCCTCCAGGGAAAAGGGAAAGCAAGACATTCTCAGCTGAAGGAAAACTAAAAGACTTGTTACCAGCAGACTGACCCTATTACAATGACAAAAGGAAGTTTTCTAAACAGAAATGGTAAGAAGGCTAAGAAACAACTTTGTGTTAAAAATTAAATATGACTATTATATTCCGTGATATTGTATAAATACTATTTTATGTGAGTAATTAAAGTACTGCCCTAATTAACATACCGTTAAAAACTCTATACTGTAAAATAATTTAGAGATGATGAATGTAGTATTTGGGTTATCTCTACAAAAAAAAAAAAAAAACCTGGACATTATGAGCTCATAGTCAAGTCTATAACCTTCTATTTATTACATCATTATCTATACTGAAAAATCAAATTCAACTCATATCATTTCAGGTTACAACTTTTTCAAAAATGTATCCCTCAATAAGTGCTAATACTGCCTATTGATCCAGCAATCCCACTCTTGGGTATAGATCCAAAAGAACTGAAGGCAAAGGCTCATACAGATTATTTGCACACCCATGCTCAAAGCGGCATTACTCACAACAGCCAAAAGGTAGAACAACCCAAGTGTCCATGGACAGAAGAACAGGTAAATAAACCATGATATGCACGTATCATTCAGCCTTAAAGAGTGAGGAAATGTTGACACATACTATATCATGGCTGAACCCTGAGGACATGGTGCTAAGTAAAACACCCAGTCACAAAAGGACAAACACTATATGGTTCCACTTACATCAAGTACCCAGAGCAGTCAAATTCACGGAGACAGAAAGTAGGACGGTGGCTGCCAGGGACTAGGGGGAGGGGGAATGGGAAGCTACTGTTTAATGGGTACAGAGTTTCAGTTTCACAAGAGGAAGAGTTCTGTGGATGGATGATGGTGATGACTGGACAACAGTTTGAATATGTTCAATGCCCCTAAACTGTACATTGAAAAATGATTAAGATGGTAAAGTTTATGTTTATATCTTAACTACAGTTTTTTTTAATTTTAACTAAAAAAAGGACAGTTATCTACCATTTATTGAGTACTTACTATGTATTAGGAGTACACTAAGAGCTTTACATTTATTTCCTTATGTCTCTTCCCAACAAACTTGGAGGAAGATAGCATGATCTCTGTTTTACACATGAAGAAACTGGGTTTACATAACTTGACCAAAGTTCAACAAGTAAAAGATGGAGTCAAAATTCAAACTGAGGTTGGTGAGACTCTGAAACCCATTCTCTCTAACCCACCATGATGCAGCACTATTTGTTTCAAGGAGGGCTGGGATAAAGCACTCCTGAGTCCTGGGGAACAATTCAATCTTTCCAAGTAAGGGCAAATAACTTCTGCCTAGCAGAAAAGGAGATATGAATGGCACTGGTGCCTGGAATGAAAAGGATGTCATCACTACAGAGGAACTAATTCTTCAAAACTCAAACTAAATTTAGGGTCACCGGGATGGCTTAGCTGGTTAGGAAGCCAACTCTTGATTTCACCTCAGGTCATGATCTCAAGGTCAGGAGATTGAGCCCCACATCAGGCTCTGTGCAGGGCATGGAGCCTGCTTAAGATTCTCTCTCCCTCTTCCTCTGCCCCTCTCCTGTTCGCTTGCTCTTTCTCTCTCAAAAAAAGAAAAGAAAAGAAAAGAAAAGAAGAGAAGAGAAGAAAAGAGAAGAAAAGAGAAGAGAAAAAGAAAGAAAAGAAAAGAAACAAACAAAAACCAAACTTTAATATCAAAATATTTTCCACAAAACCTCAAGATCCATACATAGAGGCATTGTAATTATACTGGAACAAGAGATTCTTAACTATAAAACAGGAAATTTTAATTCTTAGAACATTATGAAATACAGAACAAAAACAGGTGACTTCTTTCCTTTTCTACAATTGCTTTTAGAGAAATAAAATAACCTTGGCATACCAATGACCAAATTAAGTCAAGGCTTGTAGTTGGTGCTATTACTCATGACTTGCTTGGTTTCAGAATAAATTCCTAACTTCAGTATTCTCTAAAACCTTTTTTTTTTTTTCACTTTATGAGAATTTCTACATACCCATCTCACCCCATTTCACCATGTTCTCTGGAACCCTACCAATCACATCTCCTATCCTACCTGGATCCCACAGGCAAACACTGGAATGCTGCCCTCCTTTGCCCCAGACCCTCTGACTTTCTTCAGTTCCTGCTCTCCCACTTTTAAGCCTGGATTCACCCCCATACTCTCTCTCTCTAGTGCCACCACTTGCACCTGGGGTGACTTTGTACTTTCTTCTAGCATATCAAGGCACAGGGCTTCAGCAAGAAAGTTGGGCTTGAATTTCACCCTCCTCATAATTGTCCACAACAGTCCTGACTCTGCCCCACCCTCTCCTGGGCCTCAAAACACCTCTACAGAAAGACCTAGAAAAGATGCTTTTCAACATGAACTGGCCTTAGAAAACTTTCATAATGCCTTATCACACTCTCAATGTTGACTGTTTTTGATAGTCCAGTCTAGCTTCAAAATACCACATCAACTCTCACACTCTCAGTAAAGTTTTTGGCAGGACTAAACCAGCTATTGAATAGTGCCCTCAGCTCTCCACAATGTCCTCTCACCACAATCCCCTCAGCCTTCTTCCCATGAGGAGCACATAAGGAATACTTTCAACTTGTTAGAGTTGGTTGGCCTGTTCCATGCCGAGACCACACCACCAAGGCCAACGACTCTGGGATCCTTTGGAGAAATGAGGAGAGGGTGAATGTAAGACAATGAAAGGCTGGCAGGGAAGGAATGAGGACTTGGTGTCATTGTATACCAGTCAAGTCCTTATTTTATATTGTCTCCAATGGTTACCTCAGGGGATTCTAACTTGGTGACAAAGAATGTGGCCCTATAGCCTACTCCCTCTCACAGATTCAGATTAAAAGCAAGCATAGTGCTTTCTGCTCCGCAGCCATGAAGGGGAAAGTTTTCTTTATTGAATAAGACTCAAGAAGATAATAATCTGCCTCACAATTTGGTTTATTCCTTCAATAAATCTTTATTGGGTGGTGGTTATGCACCAGCATGAGGCACTGTTGCTGGAATTAATGAGATGCAGGTGAAAGCACTGGCAAACTGTAAAGAGATACACATTTATTGGTTATTCGTATCCTTCCTCTGAATTCCTTATGGGCAGAAATTATAACTGTCTCCCTACCATGAGCATGGGGCCTGGCGCACAGTAGGCCCTCTGGGAATACTTGTTGAGTATTTCAGCAGCACATACCTGCAGCTGACACATTTCTCATCCCATTCCATCAGCCACTGACCCTGACACAGGCCTTGGTCACCACAGCAACCTCCAAGCTCACTTCCCTGGTTCATGTAACTTTTATTTCCTCTTAAGAATATGAACCTTCTAAAGGTGCTGGGTGGCTCAGTCAGTTAAGTGTCCAACTTCAGCTCAGGTCATGATCTCATGGCTTATGAGTTTGAACCCCACATCAGGCTCTGTGCTGACAGCTCAGAGCCTGGAGCCTGATTCAGATTCCATCTCTCCCTCTTTTTCTGCCCCTCCCCCACTAATGTTCTCTCTCTCTATCTCAAAATAAATAAACATTAAAAAAAATTTTAAAGAATATGAACCTTCTTTTCAGATGACAGAACAAAGTTAGCTCACTAAGTTAAATGCTCACTTATGTCTAGAGTCAAGAGATGTATTATGTCTATGAGCCCTCATGTTAGTGAACAAAACTAAGGAAACAAAGCAAACACCAGAGAGCATAAAAAGTGGACTGACTGGTGCACTTAAAATACACTACCGTCCAGCAAATTTACTTCCTAAGGGCCATGCTCACTTACAGATGTGAGGTTGGCCTCCTCATCTCTTCTTTGTCAGAAAAAAAAAAAAAAAAAAAACCAAAGTAAAAAAAAACAAAAAAAAACAAACCCCTCATAAACAGGCCACTGTTTCATGTTGCAGCCACATCTTCAAAGGTTCAATGACATTTATTTTGATATCTGTAAACTCTAGTACATGAGCAGTGGTTCAATCTTCCCTATTTAATTTCTTTCTCAAAACATTTGAATTGCTTTTTGTACACGTCCGTCAGAAGACTTGAACAGCTAAAGCCTTCTGGCCAATAAGATATGGCAACCTAAATAATCGTAAAACAAAGTTCCTATAGCTGTATGGACTACAACTAATCTGAGTTCTCTTAACAACACTCTAGAATATGTATATCGTGCAATAGAAGTGAACGTACTTAATCTGCTGAAATAAATCTCATTACAGCGCTGCTCTTTTCTATCTTAGCTTTTGTACTTCTATCTTAAATCTATTCTCTCTTCCACCTATGCTTGTGGTATACTTCCCTGTCACCCAAAATAATTTTGTTATGTTTAAGTGGGTACTCAATCAACATTTGTTCAATGAATGAAAAAATGACTGAATAATTATAAAACGCTGGACTAAGGCCCCCTAAGAGACTTCCATTAGTTTACAGAATTATGTGCTTGCATGTTCAGGTATACATAACTAAATGGGACTAAATAATAGGTATCAAGTAGTAGTTAAATATTAATCCATTCCTGTCTTAATAATTTTACTTCAAAATATATAATTCAAACCACAATGATATATGCTGAGATAGAGTTCCTTTACAATTGTACTACTAGTATTTACACACTTTAAAATAAGATTTGAAATATTAATACTGACATGGAAATAATTCACAACCTAAATGTCAGTGTGTTTGCAAAATAAAAAGTCTAAAAGCAAAGAAAAGTGTCTATGTTAAGTCTAAATACATGTGTTTGAAAATGTAATCAACAATTTTAAACCTAACTTTTTAAAAAGGTTGTACAAAGGAGTATCTGTGACACTCAGTCAACAAGGGACATTTTAATATGGGACTTTTTTCATTTTAAGATATGTAACAAGTAGGCCGGAGAGAATATATTAGTCAGAAACTTTCACTGGGTGTAACAGCTAATATTTCTTATCAAATTTTAAGTCTACTAAACACCATAAAATGGAGCTTCAGCAGTATCGAAAAATTTAGTATTTCTTAAAGTATGTTCTGAGATCTTTGTTTTCTAATTCACTAATTTCTTATCCTGTCAGAAAACAATGGACATAAAATAGTCCGGACAGAAGATCAGTGTATTCTCACTGAGTTCGCTACAAAGAAGTTATGAAATAAGCTAGCAAATGATCTTTTTAACTTTAAGGGAAATGGTCTTTAAGGAACTAAAGAAGTCACATATTTAGGCAACCTAAAAATGACAAGAGGTTATGCTAAAGGTTTAAAAAGTAAACGAAAGTAAATATAAATCGGTAATAAGACGGTCAGAATGAAAACGTAGCTCTAATTTAAACTTATTTGCTGAACTTTCTTTTTGTGTCCTATATTGTTGGTTGCTGGCATGGGCATGAGTGATCCTGTGAGCAGTTCAACAAGAAGACTGTAGCCATGCGAGCATCTCCTTTCCAGTGCCTATCAGCATGTCTTTTATGTCTTGGCGTCCATTTTAGGAATATCAGCGAGGTGGGGTATAAAGAAGCTTATAAAACAAAGGTTGTCATTTTGGCAACCCACGTGAACATTAAGTGATTTCATTTTATTGAAGATCAAAATGTTGATTAGTAAAAAAGTTGAAGGAAATACTTAAGAGCTCAACTCTGCAAACACCTGTATTAGATTTCACATATTTTTAACTCGTATTTGTATATTAAATGCCATTCTCGGAATTGCTGATCTGTGTCATTATAATACCATAAAAACCACTTAAAACAATTGATCATTTAAGGCGCGCAGTAATATAAAGCTATAAACAAAAAAAAAAAAAAAATTAGTGAAAGGATTAAGAAATCCATGATTGCACACTCAAACAAAAGCATACATCATGGAGCAGTCTTTTATATTTCCCAAAATGATTAGTACTTATGTGAATATATACGATTTCCCTGTACTCTTTTAGTATATAAAAAAGAACATATATTATCACAGTAAGTCATAACCTAATGCTACAACTCAAACTCTCTTCTTTAGAAACAGATTACTTATTGACAATGAGGGTAGTCCACAAAAATACGAGCCTTGCAGTTACCCTCTCCTACAATAATGCTGATTTTTAAGAGCAGAACTATCACAATCCAACCATAACCGGGCCTAATAGAAACTTTATTTATTAACAAATTAGATACAAAGTGTACATCTAAGTAAAATACTGGGTAGTAATGAAAAGCAAATCCATGAACTTTCTAGATTTTCCTTCTACTTAAAACATTTTGAGAAAGCCAAGCTATAGTAATCGTTTAATTATACAATCTAATCAACTAAAAATAATGGAAATTTTATCCAAGTATTGCAAACACAGCTTGCTACTTCTTATCCAAAAGATTAAATTTCTATTCTCTACCATTCCCAGCCATTTCTGCCAACATCATAAAAATTACCTCTTATCATTTTCTTTTCACAATGAGAATTCCCTAATCGCACACATCTTTTAGACATAGTCACCTCCCCACCCACCTCCCCACCCACCTCCAAAAACTGGTTCAGAGCAAAGACACACACAAAAATAATGACCAAGCTCACATTTCTTGTTTGCCCTTCAAACGAAGTCTGGTGTCTTCAGCTTGCCTTTCTGGTCTTCAGTGTTGTCACTCATTGCTGGGGGATGTAGTTTAGGACAGCATGAAGCAGCAGAAATAAAAGCTGTTGCTTTAAGAAAACGTTTTCTTAAACACATGGATAAAACAACTTTTACTCTGACTTCCTGGCTGGGTTGCATAAAATATTAGAAAGGCTCCTTGAAACGTGAATGTCTACAAATGGGAAAAAATAAAATAAAATAAAATCTAAAAACTTACGTTCTGAACACATTCCGAAGGATGTCTGATTTGATTTGAAAGCAGGTTTGTACTGATGAACGAACTTTATTTTGTAGAAAATTAATATTCTCTCTAATTAGAAATTTGCCTTGCCATCTTCTATATTAATCCTGTCTCTCATGGTATAATCATACATGCAAAAAATCAAATACAGTATTTCCCAAATGCATGGACACTGTGGAAGCTTCATTTTGAAAAAGGCTTTTATTTCCCTTAATACTGGTGACTAAACGTCATTGTTATGTACCAACACTTTCAAATAGCCCAAGAGACTTAAAAAGCCTTCTAAGTTTGAAAACCAAAAAGTTCTGAGTTTTTCTGTACCCCAGGACGGTTTTCTTTCCTGAAGCTCAAGCCGAGAAAGCAGACAAAAGAAGCTGATTTGACTGAGCTGTGCCAAGTCTTGCCTTTTTTTCTTTCCTCAGCTCTCCCTCTGCCTCTCTCTCTCTCTCCCTCTCCCTCTCTCTCTCTTTCTCTCTCACTCTTTTGCTCCCAGTATGGCAACCTTCCGAGCAGTCTTGGCGGAGGTCCAGCCTGTGCCAGTCTGTCTGAATCCTTGTCTCCAAAAGATGTCCTTTGCGGATCAATTAATACATTTGAAAACAGGAAACTGTGGTACGGTACCCAAATCCTGGCACCAACAGCATCGACTTCTGCCAAATCACCTTACAGATTTCATGGTATCCTACCTTTCATAATCATTACTAACATGTTCCCGGAGCAATAATGGAGTACTAGAAGCCTTTCACTGTTCAGCGATAAGGAATCTGTTCCCTAGAAATGTCCATATGCGACATATGCACAACCTGCAGTAAATCAAAATTCTCCTGTGAGAAGAGATGTATGTAACTTTAATAAGCACCACATACTGTATTTCTTTTTATAAGACTTGCTTTTCCTTGCCCTGCTGCAAAGAATCATGGGAGGATAGAAAAGAAGGCATGCAGATTAAAATTAAAACTGTATGCCCAAATAAGTCATGCTTTACCCTATGGGAAAAGAACATAGTTCTGATTGAACAGCAAATCCTATTATTAAGGCAATTCTAATGTAAGCTGTACCCATGCAAAATTTTCCTGAAAATGAGGGAGGGGGGAGAATTCTTTGCAAAACATAAATATCAATTAAAAGGGAAAGAAAAAAATTAGGGGTGGATTTAGTAAAATTAAGTATATTTTCATATTTTGAACCTCGTTTCAACACAATCACTTGTTTATGAAATTCATACCACTATAATTTAATAAGTATAAATAAATACTGTTTATTTTTATTTGTAGCATGCACATCTTTTAAAGCCTCATCCTCTGCAGCTCAATTAATACATGTGAAAACAAAAAGCCACAGTATGGTGCCCAAATCCTAGCACTAACAGCATTGACTTCTGATAAACCATTTTCTGCTATTTCATTTAAGATATCATTTTGACCTTTGATGCTTGAAAGTATAGAGTAGCTATACTCTAGAATCCCTATGGTTTCATAAAAAGAACCCAGAATAGCAGGTCCTCATCCTTGGCTCTCTTTATCTAAGGTATTTAACCTCAAGGTCCCAAACTGCTTAATCTATACATTCCTCAGTCTACTCATCTAGCAAATATAAAAATCAGTAACTTCCTCCTCTGTGGTCCCAAAATACTCTGTTTATACCCAATTTACCTTCCTTCTAATTGTATAGGGGTTTGTTGAGTATGTGTCTTTTACCAACCAAAGATATGTCATTCACAGGCAGGACCATGTGGTGTCACTGATCTAAGAAAACTGAAAGTCTTGCACAAGGCCTTCATATTATGCAGGTGCTCAATAAATCTACTAGGAGAATAAATTACAGCTATGGATTGCATAAGTACTATTCTAAAGGTCCATAAAACTATGATATATGATAATGAAAAACAAAACCACATATTATTAAATCACAAACTAATAGATCAGAGAAACACTACAAGATATTATAAGTGTTGAATTAAAGCAATAACAAGTGTTCTGTGCAATCCTTCCAAATAAGAGTGATGAAACATGGGCAGGATAACAGTGGATCTGCAATTTATAATAAACAATTTGATTTTAAATGAAAGACAAAGAAAGAGTCTTTAAAGCAGAAAGAGAAAAGTAACTCCTCACATATCATGGACCTCAAGAAGATTAACAGCCGATTGCTCACCGGAAGCCATGGAGGCCAGAAAGCAGTGGGATGACATATTCAAAGTGCTGAAAGAAACAAAAAATCCACCAAAAATTCTATATCATCAAAAAGCTCCTTCAAAAATCAGAAACACTAGGACATTCCTAGATAAACAAAAAGAGAACACTTATTGTTAGTAGATCTTCCCTATAAGAAATACTAAAGAGGGTCACCTGGTGGCTCAGTTGGTTAAGCATCCAACTCTTGACATTGGTTCAGGTCATCATCTCAGTTTGGGGGATGAAGCCCTGTGTTGGACTCTTACTGACAGTGTGGTGCCTGCTTAGAATTCTCTCTCTCTCTCTCTCTGTCCCTCCTCTACTTGTTCTCTCTCCCTCTCTTTCTCTCTCTCTCAAAATAAATAGATAAACTTAAAAAAAAAGATGTTAACTTAAGAGCAACCACTAAGAAAACAAGGAAATTAAAATGTTACCACAGAAAATTATTTAACAAAAAAAGAGAAAAGAAAATTATTTAACACAAAAGAAGATAGTAATGGAAGAACAGAGAGACAAAAAAGATAGAGACCTAGAGAAAACAGCAAAATGGCAAAAGTATATATAGCCTCATCAATATTTACATTAAACTTAAATGAACTAAAGACTCCAATTAAAAGACAGAGACTGGAAGAATGGATTTAAAATATATAATGCAACTATGTGCTGCCTACAAGAGACACACTTTAGATTCAAAGACACAAATAGCTTGAAAGTAAAAAATGAAAATATATGAAAATGAAAAGAAAGCTGAAATGGTTATACTAACATCAGACAAAATATATTTTAAGACAAAAATTGTTACTAAAGACAAATAGGGGCACCTGGGTGGCTCAATTGGTTAAGCATCTGACTTCGGCTCAGGTCATGATCTTGCAGTTTGTGAGTTCGAGCCGCACATCAGGCTCCGTGCTGACAGTTCAGAGCCTGGAGCCCACTTCAGATTCTGTGTCTCCCTCTCTCTCTGCTCCTCACCCACTCACACAGTGTCTCTCTCTTTTTCAAAAATAAATAAATGTTAAATTAAAAAAAAAAATAAAGACAAAGATGTTTTGTAATGATAAAAAGGTCAATTTATCAAGAAGATGCAACCATTATAAACATATATACACAATAAAAGAGCCCTAAAATATATAAATAAAATACAAAATAATTAAAGGAAGAAACAAGTAGGCAATTCTCCAATAATAGGTGGAAACTTCAATGCCCCACTTTCAATGAGAGATAGAACAACTATATAGAAGATCAGCAAGGAACAGAAGACTTGAAAAACACCAAAAAGCAACTAGACCTAAGAGACCTCTACAGAATAATCCACTCAGTAACAGCAGAATGTACACTCTTCTCAAGTACACATGGAACATTCTCCAAGATAGACAATGTATTAAACCATAAAGTAAGCCTCAATTAATTTAAAAAGATTGAAATCATACAAAGAATTTCTCCAACCACAATAGAATAAAAGTAGAAATCAATAACAAGATAAAAAGATTGGGAAAATCACAAATGCAAGAGAAAAAAAAATGCTCCTAAATAATCAATGAAAAAATAATAAAGACTGGAGGAACAGAAAATAGAAAAAAGAAATTTTTGTTAAATCAGACAAAGATATTACAAGAAAACTACAGAGCAATATCCCATATGGATATAGATACAAAAATTCTCAACAAAATACTACAAACTAAATCTGGCAACATATACAAAGGATTATAAACCATGACCAAGTAGGATTTATCCCAGGAATACAAGGTTGGCTCAACACAGAAAAAAATCAATCAATGCACCATATTAATAAAATATAGGACTTAATCATCTCAATAGACACAGAGAAAGTATGTGTGTTTGTTGAGAGGATAATATCTTTTACCTTTTATGGTAAATAACCTAATACATTTTCATGATTAGAAAGCTCAATTTACATAAAGGAAGAGCACCAAAGATGGGAAAAATGAAAGTAAAATAAAAACTTTTATTTTTCTTATTTTTATCTTATTTATAATTGACCTAACAGATAAGAGTTTGTTCAAAATAATAGCAATGTACTTAATTACTTATGCTTATGTGAATATATGTGTGTATGTATGTTTCTGTGTGTATAAATACATGCCTTGTATGCTTATTTATAAATGAAATGAAAGACAGCAATGTTAAGAGGGTGGAAGAGAGTTATCAGGATTATTTTGCTATTATAAGATAATCCTGAAGTAGTACAGTGTTATGTGAAAGTGGATTTGGATTGGTTGTAAATGTATACTGTAAGCTCTAAGGCAATCACTGAAAGAGAGTTTTTTCTTATTTTTTCAATGTTTATCGTTGAGAGAAAGAGAGAGAGATGGAGTGCAAGTGGGGAAGGAGCAAAAAGAAAGGAGGACAGAGAATCCATCTGAAGCAGGCTCCAGGCTCCGAGTTGTCAGAACAGAGCCCAATGTGGGAACTGAACTCATAAACCGCAAGATCATGACCTGAGCCCGTCGGACACTTAACCAACTGAGCCATCCAGGTGTCCCTAAAATTAGTCTTTTAAAAAAGTGTAACTGATATGCTGAGAAAAGAGAAGAAATGAGTTCATATAAAATGCTCAATTAAAACCACAAAAGGCAGAAAAAAGTAGAAGACAAAAGTAGGAACAAAGAATAATGGCAACAAATGGAAAAAAGCAATGAATATAGTAGTTATCCAACCATATCAATAATCATTTTGAACATCAATGTATGTACATACATATATATATATATAAGAAGACAGAGATTGTCAGAGTGAATCAAAAATTTACATACAAATGTTCGTAACAGGGGCGCCTGGGTGGCTCAGTCAGTTAAGCATCCAACTTCAGCTCAGGTCATGATCTCATGGTTTGTGGGTTCAAGCCCTGCATCAGGCTCTGTGCTGACAGCTAGCTCAGAGCCTGGAGACTGTTTCAGATTCTGTATCTCCCTCTCTCTCTGACCCTCCCCTGCTCAACGCTGTCTCTCTCTGTCTCTCTCAGAAATAAATAAAACATTAAAAAAAATTTTAAATAAGAACAGAAAAACACAAATGTTCATAACAGTGTATTCTTAACAGCTAAAAAGTGAAAACAATCCAAATACCCATCAACAGTTAAACAGGTAAACAAAACGTGGTGTAAACATGCAGTGGAAGATTATTCAGCCATAAAAAGGGATTAAGCACTGATACAATGCTTTAACATGGATGAACCTTTGAAAAAAACTATGCTTAGTGAAAGAAGCCAGATACAAAACTCACAAATTGTATATTACTATTTATATGAAAGGTCCAGAATAGACAAATCCATGGGCACAGAAAACAGACTAGTGGATGCCAGGGCAGAGAGAACGGGGAGGGGCTCCTAGGTATGGAGTTTTCTTTTGGAGTGATGAAAATGTTCTAGAACTAGTAGTCGTGATGGTTGTACAACTTCATAAATATACTCAAAACTGCTCAATTATTTACTACGAAAAGGTGAATTTTATGGTATATGAATTATGTCTCAATAAAAGTCAAGTTGCAGTCCATCTCTCCAGTATTTTTCATTGTTGTGAATGATTACATCCCAAGGTAAAGCTACAAAAGCTCTTCATGGAAAAATTTCTACACATTACCTAAAACCTTGTCCACATGAATCTGCTTCAGCAGTCCACCCAGCAAATTCTAGTGCCTTACTCCGTTTTGACTACTTGAATATACTCTAGCCAATGCCAGCATTCCTGGTCTCTCCAAATACTCCCTTCTGCGCACTCTCTTGGGTAGCACCTCCTCTCTTGGACTGCCAGGCCCTCTGTGAAGCACACAGTCTGTCTTCTTTCCCTAACTGCCAGGCCCTACGGAGTTCAAACTTTTGACAGCCACCTCAGCTACATGTGAGCAAATCTTCTTTTCCCACAACTCAGGTTGACTCACCGACACATTGAGCCCAGCAGGCTTAGGGAGGCCTCCCTGATGCTAACCCAGGATCTGACTCTACACTTTAATCCCAGTCTCTCTTCCACCCCTCTGTGGTTCCCATACCCAGCCACCTACTTGGACAGAGTGCACTCTGTACCGACCCTAGACTATAAACTCACTATGGTAAATTCACAGATATGGGGAATTTTCTTCCCACTGTGTACTGTTTATGATTTATTGGAGCCTTAAAACCTTCTTTTGATTCAACATATCAGATAGAAAATACAACCAGAGGGGTGCCTGGGTGGCTCAGTCAGTTAAGCATTCAACTTCAGCTCAGGTCATGATCTCACGGTTCGTGGGTTCAAGCCCTGCATCAGGCTCTGTGCTGACAGCTAGCTCAGAGCCTGGAACCTGTTTTGGATTCTGTGTCTCCCTCTCTCTCTGACTCTCCTCTGCTCATGCTATCTCTCTCTCAGAAATAAATAAAAACATTTAAAAAAATACAACCAGAAAGGGCTGATTCTTAAGTTTTATACAGCCTGTAAGTTAGTGGTTGCAGATGATAGCATGGTAGTGGATGGTAGATGGTAGCACAGACTTAGCAAGTCTAAGCAGGTAACAGAAGAAACAGGAGGTCAAAATGTACAAACTTTGTGTAAACCTGTGGGTTTTCAAACCTTCTTCTAGGGAGTTCTGGAGCTCCCCAGAGGCTGCAGGGCCTTTAAACAGGACAAAAGAAAGAATAAGTAGGCAAGGTTCTATGAGGTCACCACCTGCATCAACCACAGTAGCTCTATTTTTATGATGTATAGGTACAGTATTCATACCAGATTTTAACAAGTAAATGTTTTCTAAAAAAATAATGTTTAAAATACTGTTTTAAGCCAGTCTAGAAAAATACTCCCTAATGAGCTAAACAAGAACTTTTGAGGTTGTGACTTTCTCAGAATTATTTACAACATGAGCTATTATTGTCACCTAACATGTAAGATGGTAGTGGGAAGGTACCCCCTAACCATACTAAGAATATATCTACCTTGTCCATAAATTAGAAAAGGGGGGGTGCCTGGGTGGCTCAGTCAGTTAAGCGCCCAACTTCAGCTCAGGTCATGATCTCCCAGTTTATAAGTTCAAGCCCCACATTGGGCTCTGTGCTGACAGCTCAGAGCATGCAGCCTGCTTCAGATTCTGTCTCTCCCTCTCTCTCTGCCCCTCCCCCATTTGCATTGTGTCTCACGCTCTCTCAAAGATAAATAAACATTAAAATAAAATAAAATAATACAAAATAAAATGAGGGGAAAGAGGGGCATCTGGGTGTCTCAGTCAGCTAAGCATGTGACTCTAGATTTCAGCTCAGGTCATGATCTCACAGTCATGAGATCAAGCCCTACATGGGGCTTAGGATCCTCTCCCTCTCTCTCCCTCTCTCTCTGCCCCTCTCCTCTATAAGCAAATAAATAAACAAACAAACAAACAAACAAACTTTTAAAAATGTTTTAAAAAAGATGAGGGAAAACAGAATTATTGAACCATTTCCCCATCTTCTCTCCCTCATTAGATTTAGATCTTTAGGTCAATAATCTGAAACCCCAAAGAGCATGGATCTGGTCTTCTATCCCAGTTATTCATTACATTTTGAATACTGATACCCACTCAGGAATAACTCTCTCAAACATCATCTAAACAACCACTCCATGCCAGGCATATGGCAGGGGTATAGTACCACTACCATCATGGAGCAGGTACGTAAACAAGTAATTACAACTAAAGGTCACCATCGGCCATGACAGAAGCATGTTCACCATGTCTGAAGAACACAAGAAGGAAACAAGCTGAAGGGTCATCTACCGATCAACCAAAAATCAAATCCATGTCACTTTAGACGGAAGAGAGAGAGAAGTTTTAAAGGTGTATTCATCCATTTTACACATATTGACACATGTGCATTTGTGCTTAAAGCAGTAAACTGAGGTTCTAGAAAATCCAGAGGCATATCAAAAATCGACCCAGCCCTCTAGAAGCTTAAAGTCTAATATAAAGATAAGACACTTAACAAATACTACACTTTAATAAGTGTTATTATTTAAATAGCTCCCCAGATCCTAACTCTTCCATGTTCCTTGCTGATATCATAAAATAAAAGAAAATCGCCTTTTCACAAAGCTCAAATATGGACTTTTGATGATCATCCTTTCTGAGGCCAATCCAAATCTTACTCATTCTCTTTCTGCTCTCCTCTCCTCCCCCACCTCTCTCTCCTCAATCTCCTCTTTCTTTCTTCTTTCTCCTCTCCCTTCTCCCCATTATACACTTAGTCATCATCTGTATTCACTGATTTACTAAGCCAGTATTTACTAAGCACTTGCTTATGTACAAAATGTGGGGTTAGAAGGCACAATGAACACAGCAATGAAATAAACAAAAGGTAATTATGCATTAATAAAAACTATGCTAATAAGCACTTTCACATTCCTTAATTCTTTCACTTCTCACCCCAACCTTTGGAGGAAGACAGGCATTATTTTACTCTATAGATGAGAAAGTGAAATCAGAAGAAGTTATGTGACTTGTGCAGACCATCACACACATGTTTAGAGTGTAGGAAACTGAAGTAACTATTCCAGATTCCATTATTTAATGAGTTCAGGAAAACAGAATGAATACAGGTAGCTTCAATAAATCCCACTGCCTACTTTAATGGTCCCTCTGAATCATTAATGGATGCCTCAAAATCTACTTAGTCAAACCAGAACTCTTGATTTTCTCACAAAAGTTCATTCCTGGGGGCAGCTGAGTAGCTCAGTCGGTTGTGCGTCCAACTTCAGTTCAGGTTATGATCTCATGGTTCATGGGTTCAAGCCCCACATCAGACTCACTGCTGTCAGCACAGAGTCAGCTCTGGATCCTCTGTCCCCCTCTCTCTCTGTCCCCCTCTCTCTCTGTCCTTCCTCTGCTCATGCTCCCTCTTTCTCAAAAATAAATAAAATGCTTTTTTAAAAAGTTCATTCCTCTTTCAGCCTCCATTTAATGGTAGCACCAAACACTTAGCTACTCAACCTGAAAATCCAAGAGCCATCCTTGATTCATCCTTCACCACCCACTAGAAAGGCTAAAAGGAAAGAGATTATATAAAGTGTTAGTGAGGTTCCTAAAAACTGCTGGTGGGAATACAGAATGGTCAACAGTCTGGCAGTATCTTTAAAAGTTCAACTTATACGTACCATAGGAACAAGCAATTTCCAGTCCTAAGTCTACTTTGAGTAAACATATGCCCACACAAAGACCTGCATATGAATATTCATCAATCTTCAATGCCAAAACCTGGAAACAAAGTTCTCAAAATTTACAACATGGTGAATGGATGAACAAATTGTAGCCTATTGCTGCTACAGGACATAAAGGCACAGATTACTAATACATGCAGCAACAGGGGTGAACCTCAGAAACGCTGCACTAAGTGAAAGAAGCTAGACAAAAAAGACCACAAATTGTATGATTTCATTTTGATAAAAGGATAAAAATAGAGAGAGAGAAGGGAGATAGCTTGTTGTCTGGGACTGGGGTAAGAGAGGACACTGGCTGCAAATGGGCAGGAGAGAACATTGGAGGAAATCCAAGTGTTTTAGGTGGGACTGTGCCAATGGCTTTACAACTGTACACAATATTAAAACCATCAAACTGCACACCCAGAACAAGTGCATTTTATGCTATATAAATGACACCTCAATGTATACACACAACAACTAGAGTATTTAGCAACATTTACTCCATCCAAGGTACTGTATCAAGCCCTAAAGGAGATATGAGATGTTTAAGACCCTGTCCCCACCCTCAAGGAGCTTCCAATGGTTTCCTTCCAGTCGCAGAAACAGGACAGGGAAATGGAAATAACAGATACCATACACCAAAAAAATGACTGCCAATAAATGGAGGAGGCAAAGAATGAGAGAGTCTGAAGGCAGGAGAGAAGACGAAAGCAAGAGGTTCAAGGAGGCCTTACAGAGGAGGTTTCTTTTAAAAGTGCCTTGAAGGATGGCTGATAATCCAAAAAGCAGAATCTGGGAGGCATTCTTCGGGGGAAAAAAAAATCCAAGGGCAGGAATGCTCAAGACATGTCAGCAATTAGCAAAGCAGGTGGACAAAGGGGAGGTCCACAAGGCAAACAGGAAGGGCCCCAGGCCAGCTGAGGACCAACTACAAAGTCCTGAGGCACGTGCTCTCACATGGGGTTTCCTCAGCCTCAGGCGCCATGTTCAGGATCTTTGCCATATTTGAAATCATTACATGATTCATTTATTATTTGCTTAACATTCTTTAAACTAACTTCTTTTTAAAGTTTTTTTTTTTTAGTAATCTCTATACTCAATGTGGGGCTCAAATTCACAACCCCAAGATCAAGAGTCACATGCTTCTCTGACTGAGCCAGCCAGGCAATCCTAAACTCCTTTATAACCTATGTTAGTTTTTGGAGGAAATTTTATAATTTATTAGTAACTTTATAAAGGAAGCTTTATAATACAACTATAAAATGAAAACCAGCATCATTTGTTAGAAGTAAAAAATACTGTTAAAATGGGTGCTATTAAATTGTCAATGCTTGTAGCAATCTGTAAGCGTGAGGCTTCTATCTATTATAAAGAGAGATTAACAAGTGTTGGAAGATTAAAAACATTCTAGCACCAAACTGACACTTGTACCTTGATACAATCAGAAGAGCGGAAAGACAGTAGAGAAAAGGGAATGGTTTTCTCACTGTGGTGCATGTCATTCAATGCCATACCCTTGAACCATCTAATGTTGTCGTGTGTTAGGGGTCCCACATTTTGGGCAATGCTGGTCTACAGTAAATCCTAATTAAAGGGGGGCAGGGTGATAAGTATAACAATAGCATTTATTTAGCACTTATTATCTGCCAGACACTGTTCTAAACACTTATTTCATTTATTCCTCGTAAAATAATACCTACTTCATACAAGCATTATCAACCAATTTTTCAGGACAGGAAACTGAGGCATACAGACTTCAACTAACTTGATCAAGGTCGTACAACTTACCCAAGGTCATACAAGTAATAAAGGGCAGAGCTGGAACTTCGCCCAGGCAGTATATATCCAGTCTGTGCACCTAATTGCTATAACTGGGCTAATTCTCATGTGAAGTGATACTTGAGGAAGATTTGTCTGGCTATGATTTGTTTGATGAACTAAAGGAAAGAGGCCAGAAGACTACTGCAACCACCCAGGCATCAGATCCCACAGGTCAGCTGAGACTGGAGGGTTTACTGCCATTTGCTGTGGGCAGCAGAGGGCAGCAGAGAGCTGTGGAGCAGGAGACAGGCTCCTGCCCAGACTTCCAGCAGGTTGGCTTCCAGTGGAAAAGGGTAATAGCAAGGAAAAAGGACAAGGCCCAAATCAGAAATGCAGGGCCTACCCTTGTAAGATTAGAGCTGTCAGCGCCACTGTCCTTAGGGGATCAGAAGAAGTCAATCCTGGAAAGTGGGAAAAAGGTCCCCCCTCCCCCCCACACCAGAAAGCAAACATACTGAAAGAACAGTGTTGGAGCAGCCAAGTGGCTAAAAGACCAAGGGGCTAAAAGGCCCTGCCCTTCAATTAGTGGCCACCAAAGCCCCTCTTATGATCTAATCCCCCCTAAATTCCTTCACGTGGCACTTAAAAACCATAATACTGATTATCATGACCTCTTTTATTATTTGTAATTGGATTTCAGGTCTTCCAACAGTACAGAGTTTAGCTGTACCTTAGCCTGAACTTCCTCTTTCAAATTCAAAATACTCCCTCCCTTAGGACTGGTAGCTAAATCTCATAGGAAGTGTTTTAAAATTAAAATTAAGAAATATATTTAAATGCCATTTCCAGGCTTCTGACAGGTCTGAAACATTCTGAATGCAGACACTATTAATCCATAGACATCAAAATCATTGTATTACCTTAAGTCTTCCAAAATCATTGTTTGAAAAAAAAAAATAGGGTAGTAGATTAAACTGTCAGAATAAGAGAAAAATAAAACCTCCTTGAAGAAAATACCCTATGCATGATTTTAAAAGGAAGTTTAAGAAATTAAAGATAACTGATTTGGACTGCCCGATTAATGCTTAACTTGGGCTTCATTAAATAAGCAGAAAAATTAGACATTATAGATTTGTGACTTACTCATTGGAAAAACTATGATTTCTTATTCCCTGGGAGGAAAGCTTTAAGGGCATCAATAGATTTCTCTGGATATCAAATATTTCTCCATTATTCTGAGTAAATTATATTTAGATCAAAAGCAGATGGATTAAATTTCCCTTAAAATACTCAAGAGATTTTTAAAATACAAGGAAATATGTCACAAATTCAAAAACAATATTTTATCCTAACTTGGCAATGTCTCCCCAGTAGAATAATTAGCCAGAAAACAAAACCAACCTGAGTTTTAGAGGTACTAAGTTCAAAATAACTATTAAAACTGGACTGTCATTTGCTGATGCTAAAATGAAATTAAATAATCTTTGGTGCCTTTGAAAAATCCCTGGAAATATGCCTTTACATTTTTGTTTTTAATTTGGAAAAAAAATTGTGTCTGAGTAATGATCAGTTAGATGGAAGTCCAGATTTCATTTAAATACTGTGTACACAACAAGGAACACAAATTCAGTTAAGCGTTTCCAAATTCTTGATAAATTCACCCCCTCATCAGTGCCACAAAGTTCATGGCTTAATTATTCTCATCTATGTTATTTCTGCCTTCCTAACAAAACTATAAACCCCTTAAGAGATTATTAACTTTTTAAATCATCCAGGGGTGCTTGGGTGGCTCAGTCAGTTAAGCGTCTGACTTTGGCTCAGGTCATGATCTCAAGGTTGGTGAGTTTGGGCCCCAAGTTGGGCTCTGTGCTGACAACTCAGAACCTGGATCCTGCTTCAGATTCTGTGTCTCCCTCTCTCTTTGACCCTGCCCCCACTGTGCCCTGTCTCTCTCCCTCCCTCTCTCTTTCTCTGTCTCTCTCTCTCTCCCCCTCTCTTTGTCTCTCTCAAAAAATAAAATAAACATTAAAAATAAATAAATAGAATAATAGATAATCTATTAAAATGTAATACACATGACGAGACTAAGGGAGCTCACACATATCCCTGTGGAAAGAAGGGCCCTCCATACCAAATCACTCATTACCATCCACTCTCTCCATTCTCTCTCCTACTTCGTTTGGCATCCAGTTCAAGCTCCAATACCACAAAATTTAATCCGAGGTCAATGTAAGAAAAGTCCACCATCTCTAGGAAAATAACTTGATATGGTTTTTAAAACAGAAGGTGAGGCCCTTAAAGCATGGGTATTAACTAGAACCCATGTCAAAGAGAAGTGCTAAATCTGTTCTGGGTGAGAGAAGATTTACATTTTCTGACAAAGGGGGTGGGGACAAAAAATGAGGAAGGGGAAAGGCAGGCGGGAAGATGGATCCTGAGGATTCGTCCTGCATGTTGAGACAGGCAGGGGAAACCGTGACTGGAGGGCCAGCCAGACGGCCCTTGGGAACAGGTGTATCCAAGGCTGGATCGCACCTCTGTGCTGTGCCATATGCACTTAGTCATTCCTCCGTCACTCCCCAGTCTTCAATAAGTCTAGAACATTCCCACCTGTATTATGAGTGGAGGTTGGTAGATATAATGCTAACAGGATCAATTCAGTGCAAAAAAAAAAAATGTGTCTGGGGATGTAGGAATCTAGAGGTGGAGGTAACCAAGTGAACATAAGCATCCTATACACACACACACACACACACACACACACACACACACACACACACACTCCAATCTTTGGACTTCCCTGAGTAGGCCCTGGGGTTTAAGTCAAGAGCAGGAGGCCTTAAGTGGCAAGTGGGTGCCAGCAAGTTAACAGGAGGACTCCTGCACTTTGCCTCATCCAGGCTGGCCATTTTTGCACTGGGTCTCTCCTGATCAACCCCTTCCTGATGGCAGCCTGGGACTTCCCTAAGACCAGACCTTGTGGGGAGCTCTGACTGGGTCTGCCACTTCCTTCCAGTGCCTGGCCCTCTCCTGCCCCCAGAACTATTTCTGCTTCAGTCTGTGTTGTGACATCTTGCCCAAGTATTTCCCCAGCACCCAACCTCAACCTGCCTCTGCATTCTGTTTGCCATTTCTCTTTCTTGACTAACAGTTTATAGGACAATGGCTTGCTACATGGCCGGTGTGCAAGACCTGGTATGCAGTAATTAGGATGGCACTAGTTAAAATTGTACACAAATTTCACTTTTAGGAGACAGAGTTGCAGGCTGGTACTGAGCTAACAGTCTGCAAAGAACAAGGTCCATATGTAGTCTGGTAGAAAGAACTGTTACTCATTGGGGAAATCATGGTGTGCTTCTATTTATAAATAGCCTGTGGATTTGCTTCAACTGTACTTTCAAATATTCAGATAGAGGGGAAAAAAACTGGTCTCTAAGAAATTTCAAAATGAAAGCCAGAATTTAAAAGAAAACTATAAGTAGCCATATCCCATAGAAATGAAATAATAATAAGGAAGGATAAACTTAGTTCAGGGGCAGAGAGGGAGATTCATGGCTGTCAAAGTAACTTCCTCCAGACTGAGAACAAGACCATCAGGAAAATTTGTAACTATATTTGCAACCATATTGCATGCCTTCATTTTCTTTCTCTTTCTCAGCCTTTTCCTCAAGGGAGAAACAGAACAGAAAAGAAGAGGAGAGGAAAAAAAAAAAAAAGGAAAGGAAAAGCAAGTGTGACCATGCAAGAAAGATGCAGGGTTTAGGCTTGAGTTAATAAGCTTCTGAGGAAAAGAGATACATTGGGAAGGGAAGAGAGGAAGTGTTAAGCATAATAGTAAGAAAGCACTTAAAATCATTGCATGAATGGAAAAAGCCTGCAGGAACTGTGTTTGCAAGCACTTTTTTTTAAATTAAACAAAAGGACGGCCAGAAGACGTAGTAAATTGCACAAAGTTGCTCAGAGAATAGCACAGGCAAAACCCAGAACTCATAAGCCCATCCTGAGTGGCCGTTCTACCAGGCCACAGCAACTTCTCACCTTGGTTTTGGTAAGCAAGACAAGATTGGCCATTGGAGAAAAGCTTTACATGGCTTATGGGAGTTGTTGTATAGGCCATGAACCCTGTGATTATTAACTTCTGAAATGCTGAATATGGAAGACTATTAAAAGTTTTCCTTAAAGTAGAGGTGAAGGGCAAGAGCCAAGCTTTTATGATATAATACTTGATAATAGTTGGGCTTAACAACAAAGCTGTTAGTTTATTCTGGGAGTTTGCCTATCTGTAAATGTTATCTCCTCTAGAGAGGAAGAATGGCAATCACTGGTAGTGCTACTTTTTTATTTTATCTTTATTTTATTTTATCTTATTTTATTTTAAGAGAGAGCAAGAGTATGAGCAGGGGTGGGGCAGAGAGAGAGAGAGGGAGAGAGAGAGAGGGAGAGAGAAAATGTTAAGCAGGCTCCACGGCCAGCACAGCGCCCTATGCAGGGCTCATCCCCACAACCATGAGATCATGACCTGAGTCAAAATCAAGAGTCGGACACTTAACTAACTGAGCCACCCAGGGCACCCCAGTAATGCTAATTTAATACAGGATGTCATTATTCTGGGAAAAAAAAAAAAAAAAGGAAGTACTGAATCATATTGCCAACCCAGGTTCTAGCACTCATGCGGTTCTGGCAACCTAATATGTCATGGGCTGCGTGCCTGGAGGGAAATGCTCAATCTGTGGTCAAGGCCATGGAGAAGCCAATCCACAGCTTCCACAGGCATCACTGTGTGGTGGGCTTCCCAGTGATGCATTAGGCAGGAATCCCTACCAGTGGCAAGGTCTTTGAAAACAACAGGGAAAACTGGAAGAGTATAAATGTTTAGCACACATGTCACCCTGTCTATCAAAGCCTTTCAACTGTGGCTCCTGTGAAAAGCTAGCTAGAAGCCCCTGCCTTGAAACTGGCAACTCCTATTCATTTCCCATTAAAACCAAATCCAGAGTCAAGGGTAAGAAAGGCAGCTATTACCATTTGGTGACAAGTGACAACATCCAACTTGAAGAGGCTGAGTCTAAAAGAGAAAGAAAGATACAGAACCTGGTTTTTGGTTCAAGGAGTCCAAAGAAACGTTGAACAGTGACACTGAAGAGCCAAAAATTAAGTCCTCCATTAAGAGAAACCTCGGGCTGCACGTAGCCCCAATCCCAGTCCCAATCTTACACTGTTCAAGGCTAAAGCCATCCTCGGACCGCCCTCAATTCAGTTAATCAAAAAACATTCCTATGGTCTGAGTCAAGGCTGGGAACTGCAGATACAAACTAGCCAATTTCTCACCACTTGCCTGAACCCGACGTGGGCCCTTTGAACTCACCTCATAATTGGTCATTTTCAAAGGATTCTCAAAAGTCATGATTGGGTCCCACCAAAAGTAATGAACACCTCACAGATACTGAATGGTCAAAGCTGTAATTGTAATTGGTGCTTATGTGATGATGCTACACGTACTGTAACACCCCCATTCCTTACTCCTTAAAAACCCTATTCACTATTGTTCTTGGCTTCATCTTGCTGCCACGACACCAGTAGGCAGATGAGCCCCTGCTCGAGCTTGTAATAAATACCCTTTTGTATTTGCATTGGTGTCGGCTCCTTGGAGGTCTCTGGGAACTCGCGAATTGGGCCCAACACCACCACAGAAAGGGCAGGAAGGCAGTTAGATCTTGGAAGTGAGCAGAGCGAGAACCAGGTCTGTCTGCCATTTTTCCCTCTTTGGGCATGGAACCTCTTCCTCACCCAGTGAAAACAAGCCTTCTCCAAAGAAGCAGCACCGCAACATCTGTCAGCAATCCTAAGTCAGCTCCAGACTTGTGCAGTTTACAGCTACTAACTAGAGAAGAGGCCCTGGGAGGGAGTCTCAGCCAGGACGGGTCAGATCCCACAGCGGACAGTCTGGCTCTCACAGGAGCCACGTGAAGGGGACTGAAACAGCTCCCAGAGGAGAGACCTGGTAGTGGAGCCGGTGAGCATGAAGCAGCTACCCCCATCTCTATGTATTGCCCCAGGGCAGCAGGTTTCTTCATAAGCACATGCCTATGTGAACTCCCTATGCATATAATCTCTCATATTTCAGCTTCCATTCTTATCTCCAACATGGCTCACAACACTGTGCTAAACTGGCTGAGAAGAGGTGGAAGAAGAAGAGGGTGGGGAGGAGGGGGAGGGAGGGAAGAGAGGAGCAAAAAGGAAGTTTTAAAACTGCAGACATCTTCATTGCACTCACCTCTCTGCCTCCAAAAAAACAGTTACAATGTTCTTAATTAGGAAGCAGTAACTAAATTTTCCTACACTAGCTTTGTATCAGCTCTACATCAAGAAACTGTTTTGTATGTTTCATTTCCTACGCTACCATTCTTGACAGAAATTGGTTGGGTTTACATCCTAAAACCTTTAAGGAATTAAGCATGAAAGTGGAAAAATTAGTAAACAATTCAGGGTAAATACAATGCTCTGAAACACTCCGTGACACATAAATCATGCAGTAACAATTTAAAGATAACTAGGAAGGATTAACATATTGCTGAGGATGGATGAATGGGGACACAAGGACTACATGAGTCTCTTCCTAAAAGTACAGTAAGAAGTTGCCATACCCAGATCCCATGTGGTACTGATGATCCAAAAAGGCAGGATCGCAAGAAATCCACAAATACACAAAATGTCAGAAATCTCAAAACGGGGGAGAAAAGGAGAGGAAGGGAGGAGGAGAGAGGGAAGAGGAAGGATGAAGGTGGGGAGAGAGGAAGGAAGGCAGACAGACCAGGAAAATAACCATGAATTTAAAAAAAAAAAAAAAAAAAAGTGGGGGAGAACAGGCAGTGAAAATCAGAATCCACATGCAAAATGACAAAAGTAGTACAAACTTAAATGAATTTATCTTCGCCAACATCCTCCCATATCTTCCTCCCTTCAAAATATACACAGTTTTTAGTATCTCCCATCTTTAAACACAATAGCCCTGTTGAACATTAACTATTGCCCTATTTCTCTTCTTTTCCAGTCAAGCCTGTTGAAAGAGATGTAATCTGTTCTGGTGCCCGCTTTCTCACCACATAGCCCATATTTCACTGGCCTTTGTCTTCTCATCTTTACGTTCACCAAATCTAATAGTTACAGCCTCTTCTCCCTTCCTTCTTGATATTCTCTCCTCTTTTGATTTTGTAAGTACTCCTTTCTGTTCTATTTTTTTCTCTATCTCCTTAGTGGCTCTTCTTCCCCTGCTCTTAGATATTTGGGACTCCACAAACCTTCATTCCTAGGCCCTCCTCTACATGCTTTGTTGGACCTATTTTGAGACATCGGGGGAAAGGTGCTTGACTCTAGAAAAATGAAACACAGAGACGGGGGCCACTCTCAATGCCAACAACTGCAGCCACCACTGTTGTTAAGGGCTCTACAAACACCCTGATAAAGAATCTCCCAGGCTCTACTTGAACTCCTCTATTGACAGAGACCATGTTGACCCACAGTTCAGAGAAACTGGTGTTTGCTAATCAGGAAAGATGCATCTCTGGGAAGGGGGTAAAATGGAGGCCCAGTAAATGCACACCCATCACCATGTTGGCCACCCAAAGTCTGAAAGACACTGTTTTCCCAAGAGCTGAGAAGAATATGGACTTAAGTAATGATCGGCCTCCCTGCCACATAGGTGGGTCCAGCAGCTAATCCTTCTGAAAGGAAGTTTGGCCCAGGAAAGGAAATTAAGTCTATGATGAGCTTGTGGCTTGGCTGCCTCCCTGTCCCACGCTGCAGCTCTTTTGGTGAGTGTGATGTTATGACATAGCCATCAGCCAATTTTACAGAAGAGGGGTCAATGACACAGCAGTAAACCATTCCCTAAATATCCCGTTGAACACATCATCCTGCAAAAGAAACATTCTGCACACATGCCAGAAGCCAGGTATCATGCAAGGCTCCTTCTTCATCATCTCATCTATTCCCAGAAACATCCATTTGAGGCAGGTACCATTGTTTCCATTTTACAAATGAGAATTGAGGTAAATGTGTTCAAGGTCACACAGCCTGTAACCATATGAAGTGGAAGTTCAGCATCACTGTCCAAACATGAAATGACTATCTATGCTTTCCACCAAACCAACTTGTCCCTCTCTAGAGAATACATTTCTGAATGCCTGTTTATACTGAGGCAGCAAACATCTACCTATGGTCATGAAAGGTCCTGTAGAGAGAGATAATAAACACACATTCATTTCCCAGGATCATATACCACAGCATAAATGAGTCTCCGTATCTTGGTATTAAGTCAAGAGAGGAAAGTGGTACCCTGGGGAGAAAAATATGAATGATACTAAAGGACGCGGCGAAGTCAATAAATCCAGAGACTAATATTGCTATGTGATCTCTATAGTAGTTAAACTGGTACTGATAACCTTACAAAAGTTCTTTGTAGAACTTGTTAAATCATAAAACCATCTCTTGATTCTAGAACATAAAACAGTGTCTTTTTTATGTAAACACAATCTTGGGGAAACAGCAGATAACTGTGGATCTTTTTAAGGTATTTTCTTCTGTCACACTAGGAGCCATTTCCTTCACTCACCAATATTTTTACATATTTGTAGAAAGACTTCTCTTCTATAAATATTAAACACAAATCGTACTGCAAGAGCTCAGATCTCCTTTAATATCTATTTGAAAAATCAGCCATTGGGCTCACACAAGCAGTCATAATCAAATTTCTAAAGACAGATAGTTTCGGCTGGAAGATAAGTTAAAAACAGAGCACCCACTTACAGAAATTCATTAATATTAATATCTATTGACCTGCACCATAGTAAAAGGATTTTATTGAACAGAAAACTTCCAAACACAGTATTACACAGAGTATATGCTCAATCACTCTTTCATTCATCTAATAATTACTGTGCAACATCAACATGCATAGGCTGGTGGGGGGAGGGGATACAAATAAACCCTCATGAAGCTTAAAATGCTGCTACTGAGAAAATTGGATGCATATATTAAATTAGATCACTACTATAAAGTTAAACGATTATAAGACAACAATGCAAGATGTCTTCAAACAATCTGATTGCATGCCAAATGAGCAAAAAAAAGAAATAGCTAGAAGTTCATAAGAGAGGAGGGTCAAAATGTGTTGTAGAGTAAGGAAAGACATCACTGAAAAAGGAGGAGGCAGTTGGGTAAAAGGAAGCTCTACAAAGAGAATAAAAAGGGATATTATTAGCAAAGCCAGGCTCTGGAGAGAGTAAATCAAGCAAGCTAGAACAAAATGTGTATGTAGAGAGATGCAGGACATAATATCTCTAACAATTAATCATCAGTAAGCACAAAACCACAATAAGTTTACCTTTCAGAGATCAAAGGAGCATATTTGTTTGTTCCTAACTTAAGAATTGAGGCCATCATTTATCTAGCTCATTTCAGCCAAAACAACAAACTTGTCAAAGTGAAAGACTTGAAAACTCCCTCAGAAAGACAAAATACAATACATATGTAATTACAGTGTAAAGACTCATCAACTTTAGAATGCTACACTTCACTGGACACTTTAGAGATCACTAAAATCATGTATCTTGCTATCATGTAAACATTCTGATATACAGCAATGTGGACTAAAGTAAAACTCAGGGATTCAGGGCAGGAAAGGTCAGGCTGTGAAATAAGTGCAATTCAAGTAATTTGTTCAGGCTGATGATCAAGGTAAGGAGTTAACAGCAGTTAGCAAGCTAAGAACTACCCAAAATACTACTGCTGATAGAAACACAGACAGGTTTGAGTAGGAAGGGCCTTTGGAAGTCAGCTAGTACTACACACATCCATATTTTGCTTTCTTTTAAGATAGGCACTAGCCAATGACTCAGGGTCTAGGTCTCAGTTAACTGAAGACGCACATATGGAGTTTGAAGTTCTTACTATGGATTAAGAGTTTGCAATTATCTTATGATATCAAGAGATAGGAGTAACTCTGATAGAAAAAAAAAAAAAGGCAAACCAAAAGAAAGACTTCATGAGGGGCACCTGGGTGGCTTAGTCGGTTAAGCATCCGACTTTGGCTTAGGTCATGAGCTCGCGGTTCATGGGTTCGAGTCCCGCGTCAGGCTCTATGCTGACTGCCAGCTCAGAGCCTGGAGCCTGTTTCAGAGTCTGTGTCTCCCACTCTCTCTGGCCCTCCCCTGCTCACACTGTCTCTCTCTCTCTTCTAGAAATAAATAAAAATAAAAAAATTAAAAAAAAAGAAAGACTTCATGAAACTCTAACAGGAGTCAGAAAAACTTTTCTATAAAAGGCAAGAGGATAAATGTTTTAGGTTTTGAGGGTCCCTGTCACAACTACTCTGTTCTGGTGTAATAGTACATAAGCAGACATAGACAATAAGTGAAGCAATAAGTGTGCCTGTGTCCCATTAAAACTTTATTTATAAAAATAGGTGTTGGGAGACCTGCTCATGATAAAACTCTCAGCAAATTAGAAAAAGAGAATTGCCTCAACTCAATAAAGAGCATCTGCAAAAAACCTATACACATTTAATCTCACAATTAACTATGAAAGGCTGAAGGCTTCTCCCCTAAGATAGGGAACAAGGTAAGGATGTCTACTCTCACCACTCTTATTTAACACAGTCCTGGAAGATCTAGCCACTGCAATAAGTCACGAAAAAGAAATAAAAGGCATACAGATTATAAAACTGTCTCTATTTCCAGATGACATGACTGTCTACATAGAAAATCCTAAGTAATATGTACATTACACACACACACACTCCTCCTAGAACTAATATGTGGGTTCAACAATATTGGAAGATACAAGATGAATACACAAAAATCAACCACATTTCTATATACCAACAATGAACATATGGAAATCAAAACTAAAGACATAACACCATTTACAATCACTCCAAAAACTGAATAACTTAGGTATGATCTTAACAAACACGTACAAGATCTATAACTAAAAATTACGAAGCACTTATAAATCAAAGAAAACATAAATAAATGCTCATAGATTAAAAGACTCAAAACAGTAACAATTCTCCCAAATTGATCTATAATTTTAGTACATTCCCTATCACATCCTAACAAGATTTTTCTGTAAACATAGATACATTTATTCTGTGTGTATTTATTCTTTTTTATTAGGGTAAAATACATATAACATAAAATCTGCTACCTTGGCCATTTTTAAGTATACAGTTCAATAGCATTAAATACATTCATTTACATATTCTACAACCATTACCACCATCCATCCCTATAACTCTTTTCACCTTGTAAAACTGAAACTCTATATGCATTAGACACCAACTACCCATTCTGCCCTCTCCACCAAGCCCCCAATCACCATTCTGTGATTCTGACTACTCTAAATACCTTATATAAGTAGAAGCATAATATAGACAAGTTTATTCTAAAATTTATACGGAAATGCACAGGACTTGGAATAGCTAAAAATAATCCTGAACTAAAAACAATCTTGAAAAAGAATAAAATGGGAAGGATGACTCTGCCCAATATTAAGGACTACTATAAAGCTACAGTAACTGAGATAGTGTGATGGAGAGATGGACACATAGATCAATGGAAGAAAATAAGAATCCAGAAGTAGACCCACACAAATATGTCCAACTGATTTATGACAAAGGTGCAGAAGCAATTCAGTGGAGAAAAGATTTCAACAAAAGGTACTTTAGCAATTGGATATCCATAGGCTTAAGAAAAATGAACCTCAAACTAAATCTCAAACTTCAAACACTTAACTCAAAATGGATCATGGACTTAAATGTAAAATGTAAAAATATATAACTTTCAGGGGGAAAATAGGAGAAATCTTCAGAATCAAGATTAGGCAAAGAGTTCTTAGATTTCACACAAAAAGCATAAATCATGAAAGAAACAAATGATAAATAGAAACTTAACAATTTTGAAAAATTTTACTCTGCAAAAGATGCTATTATGAAGATTTAAAAAACAAAACTACAGTCAATGAGAAAATATTTCCAAGCCATGTATCTGACATGTATTCTAGTATTCAGAACATACAAAGAACTCACAAAACTGAACAGTAAAAAAAATGAATAATCTAGTTAGAAATGTCTAGCATTTTTCAAAGACATTTCATTGAAGAGGATATATTAATGACATGAAAACATGAAAAGATGTTCAAAATCATTAACCTTTAGGGAAATGATAATTTAAGCCATGATTAGATATCATTGTACACCTATCAGAATGGCTAAAAAATAATAGTGACAATACCATATGGTTGCAAGGATGTAGAAACAGAATCGTTCATACATTGCTGGTGGAAATGCAAAAATGGGACAACTTTGTAAACATTCTGGCACTTTCTTATAAAACTAAACATGCAACTACCATGTGACCCAGCAATTATACTCTTGGGCATTTATTCCAGAGAATGCAAACTATGTTCGCATGAAAACCTGCACACAAATTCATAGCAGATTTATTCATAATAGTCAAAAATTGGGAATACCCCAATGTTCATAGCAGCACTCTCCACAATAGCTAAAACATGGAAAGAGCCTAAGTGTCCATCAACAGATGAATGGATCAAGAAGATGTGGTTTATCTATACCATGGAATACTACATGGCAATGAGAAACAATGAAATGTGGCCATGTGTAGCAACATGGATGGACCTGGAGGGTGTTATGCTGAGCGAAATAAATTAGGCAGAGAAGGACAAATATCATATGTTTGCACGTATAGGAGGATCAGGAGGAACTTGAAGGAGGAACAAGGGGGAGAAGAAGGGCAGAAATGGTGGGGGAAAGGGAGAGAGGCAAACCATGAGAGACTCTTGAATGCTGACAAAAACTGAGGACTGATGGATGTGGGGGGGAGGGGGGATGGGCATGGAGGAGGACACTTATGGGGATGAGCACTGGGTGTTATGTGGAAACTAATTTGACAACAATAAACAAAAAAAAAAAGATTATGAAAAAAAAAATTGGGAATAACCTGGATGTTTTTCAATGGATGAATGGCTAAATAAATGTGGTACAGCCATAACATGGACTACTACTCTGCAATAAAGGGGAACAAAGAATTACCATATATGACACTTTCAGTGACTCTCCCAGGAATTATGTTGATTGAGAAAAGCCATTCCCAAAAGGTTACATGCTATATGATTCCATTTATATAACAACATGGTGTGACAAAATTACAGAAATGAAGAGGAGGTTGGTTGTTGCCAGGGGTTAGGGATTGGCTGACAGAGGGGGAAGAGCTGGGGTGTGGTCATATGAGGGCAACACAGGGGATCCTTGTGGTGACAGACCTGGTCTGTATCCTGGATGTGATGGACCATAGATTTTCAAGATGTTACCACTGGAGAAACTGATTGAAAGGTATTATTGTTTTTTTATAACTGCATGTGAGTCTACAATGATCTCAAATTAAGAAATTTAATTTAAAAAAATTTTAAACAGGCTGCAGACCTTTAGCCATACTCAAGAATAAGATGTAACATCTCAAGAGACTAGAGGCATCAAGGAATCCCTGGAAGACAGAAAGCTGTGATTGAGATGAGCAAAAGGAACAGATAGACCAAGACATGAGTATAGTACCATGAAAGTTCCATGACTATGTGTGGTAGCACCCTCAAGTAGGAGACAGCTAGGAACAGCCTACCAGGGTTTGGCAGAGCCATGGAAGTGGGCACAGCTTGTCTTGAGAATCCCTATGTGTTCTTTCTGCCCTTCTCCAGCCAGTGTTCAGGTCAGTGTTTAGGACAGAGAAAAAGGGAAGGGCCCCAGGTAGCTGATGATATCCAGGACAAAACTGGGAACCGGACAAGCTCTGAAGGCCAGCTGCTGTCCTCAGCTATCCACATTCCCTATTCTTCCTGAGAACAGTAAAGGACACAAGAGCCCACAGCTGCTCAGATTCTCTTCCAGGACTGCCTGTTCATGGCTGTGAGTCTAGAAAAGATGAGCTCACAGTCGGGAACAATTAGAAATATGTGGACTGCCAAGTTGGAGAAAGACCAGAACAAGAAGCCTTTCCAGCTTGTAGGGCTTCACAACTAAACTTTATAAGAAGAGTGATTAATTAATATCTTTATATATGTAAAAGATAGTATTGCATTCATGAAACAACAGGATCTTCATTTTTATAAAAGAGACTAGAGAGGAGATCTGAAAAATGAAGGAATATAATTGTTGCCATTAAGAACTTCATAGAATAGCTGCAGAGCAGAATGAAAAAACAGCAAAGTCAGTCAGGTAGGAGATTGAGACTAAGGAATTCTTCCAGAATGTAAGATGAAAGGATAAAGACATAGAAGGTTTAAAGGAATCAGAGAAAATAGCTCAGATTTACCAATATCTAACAAACAGACGTTTATAAAGGAGAAATGGAGATAATGCAGAGGAGCCAATGGTTAAGGAAATAATATCTAAGAATTTCTTAGAACTGGAAAAAAAAGACATAAACTTTAGAATGAAAGGGTTACCATATGCTAAGCTGTATACTAATATAAAAAATTTTTAGAAATTTAAAATATAGAAAAGAATACCAAAAGTTATCAGAGAAGAAAAATATTATTAACAGTCAAAAATCTGATTTAGAGACACCTGGGTGGCTCAGTCAGTAGAGCATCCAATGCTCAATTACAGCTAAAGGTCAAGATCTCATGCTTCATGGGATCTCTCCGGGTTGAACTCTGTGTTAACAACACAGAGCCGGCTTGGGATACTCTGTCTCCCTCTCCCTCCTTCCTCTCAAAATAAATAAATAACTTTTTTAATGTTGATTTTTGAGAGAGAGAGACAGAGAAAGAGCAGGGGAGGGACAGAGAGAGACGGAGACACAGAAGCCAAAGCAGGCTCCAGGCTCTGAGCTGTCAGCACATAGCCTGATCTGGGGTTCGAACCCAAGATCATGACCCCAGCCAAAGTCAGACACTAAACCAACTGGGCCACCCAGGTACTCCAATAAATAAATTTTTTAAAAAAAAGATTCTAATTTAAAGCAGAATTCTAACCAACAATTCTGGAAGTGGGAACCTTTACTGCTGAAAAAGAAAACAGATCAAAACAAAACAGAGCTTTGAATGGAGATTTCTGTATCTAGTCAATTTAGCATTCAAATGAGGTGAAATAAAGGCATTTTTCAGACATACAAACTTTCAGACAGAAAATTTACCACCCTAGGTCCTCTTTTTTTCTTAATCTTTTTTAATGTTTTATTTATTTCTGAGAGAGACAGCGTGAGCGGGGGAGGGTCAGAGAGAGAGGGAGACACAGAATCTGAAACAGGCTCCAGGCTCTGAGCTAGCTGTCAGCACAGAGCCTGATGCAGGGCTTGAACCCACGAACCATGAGATCATGACCTGGGCCGAAGTCGGACGCTCAACCGACTTAGCTACCCAGGCACCCCCCCTAGATCCTCTCTTAAAGAGACTACCACAAACTGTATTTCACAAAAAGAAAAATGCTATAAAGTATAAAAAAACAATAACGAGCAAATTCTGTTGTATATTCTTTATGATACTTAATATTGTATTATATTTACTCTGTATCTTTTACTAATTTTCCCCTTATTATGAAATGGATGTTTCTGTTGAAAAGTTATTCACAATAATCAAATTTGCCATTTACAGGAGTTTGGGGGCATAGGGTAGACTGGAGAGAAATAAAATTGTTACAACATATTTAAAACACTGAAGGATTCTGGGGTGCCTGGGTGGATCAGTGCATTAAGTTTCCGACTTTGGCTCAGGTCATGATGTCACCATTTGTAAGTTCAAGCCCCACATCAGGCTCTCTGCCTATCAGTGCACTGCTTCAGATCCTCTGGCCCCCTCTCTTTCTGCCCTCCCTCACTCATGCTCTCTTTCACTCTCTCAAAATAAATAAACATTGAATGAATGAATGAAATACTGAAGGACTCTTAGATCATGGTTGGTTTCCTTTGATCCACAGATACAAATATACAAATGTCAACTGGAACACATTCTATACAGACAGTATATAGGGCTGCCATTAGTATTTCTGGACAATTGGTTCATTCATTCAACATTTATTACATCTAGTATTCACAAAACTCTACCCTACACCCTGAGAAGAGCACAATCTGGATAAATACAATCTAGATTCAGCTCTTAAGTGGTTCACAATTTAGTGGCAGTGACAGACACGAGCACATGTAATTATGATGCAAAATATAAGTATTATGAAAAGATAAAAATAAAACACAAGATTGCAGAGACAGTAATAATTAATTTTGAACTTAGGAATCACATAAAATTAGTTCATGGGTTGATAAGTAAACTCTAATAATTCCCAATGAAATTACTTCTATAGTCAAGATAAGTATACTATTAATATTTTTTATTTTTTTATTTTTTACAGAGAGAGAGAGCGCGCAAGAGCACCGAGTAAGGGAGAGGGGCAGAGGGAGAGAGAGAAAATCCTAAGCAGGCTCCATGCTCAGTGTAAAGTCCAATGCCGGGCTCAATCCCAGGACCCTGGGATCCTGTCAGGAGCTGAAATGAAGAGACAGACACTCAACTGACTATGAAGAGCCAAAAATTAAGTCCTCCATTAAGAGAAACCTCGGGCTGCACGTAGCCCCAGTCCCAGTCCCAGGAAAAGCCTCAGACTGTTCAAGGCTAAAGCCATCCTCAGACCGCCCTCAGTTCAGCTAATCAAAAAGAAAAAATAGAAACATTCCTATAGTCTGAGTCAAGGCTGGAAACTGCAGATACAAACTAGCTCCTTCCGTTTCTGTACCATTGCTTAAGGCTTGAGTTTCAGCCTCCCCGGAACTATCAGGCAGCTGCACACTGCCCAAGGCCAAAGAAACTGGCCACCACATCACTCCACCACACTACCCTGGCAACACTCAATCAGGAAAGGCCAGCAGCCACCCTCCCCCTTACTGAAGGAAGGGCCTAGGGAGAGAGAAGTTAACCTGTTAGTCGCAGAACAAGACCCTAGACTCGCTCTATGATTGGCTGAATTCAAAGGTATCCTAAATGTTGTAATTGGATCCCGCCAAAAATCTGATGGCGGGAACCAATCAAATATGGTACATGTTCATATTTAAATATCCTGTAACCATAGAGATCCCCTGTCCCTCCCCACCTTGTTTACTCCTGTCTATAAAAAGGCTGCAAAGACTTTGTTTGAGGCCTCTCAGCCTCACCGGCAACGAGTGCGCGGAGGTCCGGGTTCGAATCTGCAAATAAACAACCTTGCCGATTGGCTTTGACTCTGGTCTCTGGTGGTCCGTTTTTGGGGTCCGTTTCAGTTGAAACGCTGAACTCTGGGCGTTTCAACTGAACCACCCAGGCACCCCTATTATTAATGATTTCTGATCAGAAGTAAAGGAGACCAAATGTTGCAAAATGTTACACCCACCCTGCCAAAGCAAAGCATAGAGTTTCACAACGATCCAATAACCTTGGTGCTTGTTCATACTAACAGTGAGGATTATTCAGACAATGTGAGGGTTTTGTCATTGTTTTCATTATACTGTTACATCACTGTTGTCACATTATATTTTGCCATAATGAGCTAGTTGTAACTACTGGTACAACTTAAAATTCATCAGATTTAAGAGTCATTTATCATCTTAAATTAAAAGATAAATTAAAAATGTCCCCTAATGCGGCACTGCTATTAAAAAACAAAAACAGGCTGCAGGCCAAATTTGGTCCACAGGCCTGTTTTACCAACCTCTGGTTTATAGCAAAGGTGCTAAAACTTTTTAGTCCAGTTCATCAAATGTAATTGGGTCATAACTCTAGATGCAAATTGACCTTTAAGTTCTCAGAACAAACAAAACCATAACCTGGCTGCCAAGCTGTATGTAGTGCAATCCAAATGCACTGGCAAACATCAAAGACTCATAGGATGTTTATACTTTATGGATAAGATACTTACCATCTGCCTGCTTGAACATCTGACTTCCCCACAAAGTATGCATCATCATAGAAGTAAAATTCTTTCTAGTCTCCATTATGATCCAAACTCCTTACTTAGGATGACTTCAAGGCATTGTATAACCTAACACAATCTCCTTTGGCTAGATTTTACAAGGAAAGTATTCATAAGTTATTACCATACATATACCATATACCATGATTACTAAACATATCTATTGTACTAATGGAGCCAAATACTTAGTGATTGATATAGAGATTGCCTTTGTTTTGTTTTATTCTAATAAACTATAGTACATATATACCCTGAGATATTATACAGCCATTAAAAACAACTAATATATCTTCAGCAAATTAGGGATAGAGGGGAACTTCCTCCACCTGATAAAAGAATATGTACACAAAACCTACAGCTAACATGAAAATTAATGATGAGAAACTTGATGCTTTTCCACTAAGATCAGAACAAGGCAAGGATGTACCCTGTCACTACTCCTATTCAACATCATACTGGAAGCACTAGCTAATGCAATAAGAAAAAGAAAAACTTGGTAAGGGATACAGAAATGCTGAGGCATAAGAGCACATGTACCCCAATGTTCATAGCAGCACTCTCCACAATAACTAAAACATGGAAAGAGCCTAAGTGTCCATCAACAGATGAATGGATCAAGAAGATGTGGTTTATCTATACCATGGAATACTACATGGCAATGAGAAACAATGAAATCTGGCCATGTGTAGCAACATGGATGGACCTGGAGGGTGTTATGCTGAGCGAAATAAGTCAGGCAGAGAAGGACAAATATCATATGTTTGCACGTATAGGAGGATTAGGAGGAACTTAACGGAGGACCAAGGGGGAGAAGAAGGGGGGAAATGGTGGGGGAAAGGGAGAGAGGCAAACCATGAGAGACTCTTGAATGCTGACAAAAACTGAGGACTGATGGATGTGGGGGGGAGGGGGGATGGGCATGGAGGAGGACACTTGTGGGGATGAGCACTGAGTGTTATGTGGAAACTAATTTGACAATAAGCTATTTGTAAAAAAAAAAAAAAAAGAAAAGAAAAAGAAAAACTTGGTATACAGATTGGGAAGAAAGAAATCAAACTGTCTTTGTTCACAGAGGACATGACTGTCTATGTAGAAAACCCAAAAGAATAAATAAACAAACAAATCCCTAGAACCAATAAGTGATTATAGGAAGGTTATAGGATACAAGGTTAGTATACAAAAGTTAACTGCTTTCTTACATGCCAATTGGAATTTGATGATGACCAACTGGAATTTGAAACTTTAAAAAATACATACCATTTACATTAGCACCAAAAGAAATTAAATACTGAGGTATTAATCTAACCAAATATGTAGACGATCTATATGAGGAAAACTATAAAATTCTCATGAAAGAAATTAAAGAATATCTAAACAAATGGAGAATTATTCCATGCATACGAGTAAAATCAATATTGTCAAGTTGTTAAGTCTTCCCAACTTGATCTATAGATTCAACACAATTCCAGTCAAAATCCCATTAAGTTATTTTGTGGATATTGACAAGCTGATTTTAAAGTATATATGGAAAGTGGGGGGAAAAAAGTCAAGAGTTGCCAATGCAATTGAAGAACACAGTTGAATGACTGAAACCACCCAACTTCAAGACTTACTACAAAGCTACCATAATCAAGATAGTGTGGTATTGGTTTAAAAAAAAGTTGACAAATGAACCAATGGAAATAAATTGCCCAGAAATAGACACATATAAATATAGTCAATATATCTTTGACAAAGGAGCAAAAGCCATGCAATGGAGAAAAACAGCCTTTTTAACAAGTGCTACAACAACTGGACATTCACATGCAAAAAAAAAATAAAAATTCTGGACCCAGATCTTAATCTTTCACAGAAACTAACTCAAAATTTAAAAGGCAAACCTATAAAACTTCTACAAAGTAACATAGGAGAAAAGAAAACATAGGTGACCTTAGGTTTGGCAATGGCTTTTTAGATACTACATTAAAGTGCAATCCATAAAAGAAAAATTGATAAGTTGAACTTCATTAAAATTAAAAATGTCTGCTCTGCAAAAGACACTGTAAAGAGCAAAAGAAGACAAGCCACAGACTGGGAGAAAATATTTATAAAAGACATCTGATAAAGGACTGCTATCCCAAATATACAAAGGATTCTTAAAATTCAACAAGGCATGCCTGGGTGACTCAGTGGGTTAAATGTCTAACTCTTGATTTCAGCTCAGGTCATGATCTTACGGTTGTGAGATGGAGTCCCATGCTGGGCTCCACACCGAGCACTGGAGTCTGCTTAAGATTCTCTCTCTCTCTCTCTCTCTCTCTCTCTCTGCCCTTCCCTAGCTAACTCTCTCTCTCTCTAAACAATAAAAAATAAATAAATGTTTTAAAAACTTCAAAAGAAAAAAAAACAATCCAATTTAAAAATGGACAGGGGTGCCTGGGTGGCTCAGTCAGTTAAGTGTCCGACTTCAGCTCAAGTCATGAAGTCGCAGTCCTACGTTCAAGACCCACGTTAGGGTCTGTGCTGACAGCTCAGAACCTAGAACCTGGAGCCTGCTTCCATTCTGTGACTCCCTCTCTCTGCGTCTCTCTCTCTGCCTCTCTCTCTTTCTCTCTCTCTCAAAATAAATAAATAAATAAACGTTAAATTTTTTTAAAATAAATAAAAATAGACAAAAGACATGAACAGACACTTCACCAAAGAGGATATACAAATGATAAATAAGCATATGAAAAGACATTCATCATCACATGTCACTAGGGAATTTCAAATTAAAACAAAAAGATAGCACTATATACCTACTAGAAAGGCTAAAATCCAAAACACTGACAACATCAAATGGTGACAAGGATGTAAAGCAATAGGAACTCCCATTCTTTGCTGGTAAGAATGCAAAATGGTACAACTACTTTGGAATACAGTTTGGCAGTTTCTTATAAAATTAAATATACTCATACCATATGATCCAACAATCATGGTTCTTGATAGTTACCCAAAGTTAATAGCATGTCTACACAAAACTGGTACAAGAATGTTTATACTGGCTTTATTAATAATTACCCAAACTTGGAAGCAACCAAGATATTCTTCAATAGGTGAATGGATAAACAAATTGTAGGACACGCATACAATGGAATGTTATACAGCACTGAAACGAAATGAGCTATCATGATATGGAAGGACCCTAAATGCATACTGCTAAGGGAAAGAAGCCAACTTGAATAGGATACATACTGTATAATTCCATATATATGACATTTTTGGAAAAGCAAAACCATGAAGACATTAAAAAGATAAGTGGCTTTCAGAGGTTCAGGAGGGAAGAAGAGATAAACAGGCAGAACACAGGGGACTTTTAGAGCAGTGAGACTATTCTGTATGATACTATAATGGTTATATACACATCATTGTAGATTTGTCAAAACCCATAGAATATACAAAAAAATGAACCCTGATGTAAAAATGAACCCTGATGTAAAATATGGACTTTAGTTAATGACAGTGTATCAATACTGGCTCATTGATTGCAACAAATGTGCCATACTAATACTGAACGTTAACAACAAGGGAAATGGGGTGAGGGGGTTGTAAATATATGAGAATCGTACTTCCTGCTCAATTTTTCTATAAACCTAAAACTGCTCAAAGAAATAAAGTGTATTAATTTTTTAAAAAGAATATTTTAAGATATACCTGTTACTTGGAGATATTTCCATGATATACATAAGAAGAGGAAAATGGAGAGAATATAAGCTGACCCATTTTTATAATCACACCAACATTTTGGACACCAGTTACTTGGGAAGTTGAGCGAAGACAATGAAAATGATTAAAAACTTACTGACAGATCAAACCTTGAGTGAAACTATAAATAAAAATCTGAGATTGAAGTAACAAAGGCCCCGACGCAAGGAGAAGCCATCTCGGCATAGATTGGGTAAACCAGCCCACTCAAAGGCAGTGAGAAGAATCCGGTACCAGACCCACTGGGTGGAGAAACTAGAAACAGAACAAAGATCACTTGTTTCCTTACTCATTAGTTTAATATAACCATACGGAGATAACAGTAGAGAATCCTCAGTTTTTAAATTATCAATTTTGTTTGTCAACCACCCTACAAGTTCCAAAGCAAACATACACCTAAAATGAAGCCTAGATTTTAAGCTCTTTAACCAATCCCCTTATCCTGGGGGGAAAAAAAAAATTGTTGGGCTTTTAATGAACCAAAATAGTTCAGCATTATAAGTTCCAGCATTATATTAATAGAAATCCCTTGGTTCATATCTTGCCCCTGGAAATGCATATTTAAATTTATACAGCTTATTCCTTAAATCGGGTGTGCGTTGCCGCCAAAGTACTGCAGCAGAGAGCAAACTAATCTTATTCGTCCAACTCCTAATTTTCACCAGAAAGTAATTACTCCCTTTTCTTCCACTTAACATAATAAATCCACAGAGCCTCATAGGATGAGCCTAATCCTGAAGAAGAATAAGTAGAAAAAACGTTCGGTTGGTTTTTTGGGGTTTTGGGTTTTTTTGGGTTTTTTTTTTTCAGTTTCTTAAAATAAAAAGTTATCTGCAAGGGGCTCCTCAGCCCTCTTTTTACATTCAGAGGCAGCTGGGTGCAGTTTCTTTCTACTCTTGGAGGTCTGCGGTCTCCCGGCAACCCGGCTCCGGTTGTCAGGGAGAGACCCCGCCTGAGCCGGGGCTGTTATCAGGCCCGCCGCAGTCCTCCGTGGGGGGGAGCGGGGAGCTCTGCGCCGCGCTTCTTCATGCCACTGCACACGTCCCGGTGTGCGAGGAATGCTAAGTGGTTAGCTAGGAACTCTGGGGACCCGCAGGAGTTGCTGCGGGGGGCTTACTGCTGGATGACGTAGCTCTTTATGAATTGGCTCTCAGGAAGAGATAAGGAAATGGAGGTTTTCGGCAATGCAGTGTTTTCTCCGGGGCTCTATTTGACAGCTGGCTACTCCATTCTGCAAACTCTAACGTGGTTTTCTTTTCATCTGCTAACTACAGTACATTCAGGATTTTTTCACTTTAGCTTCCATTTTCTCCAGCTGGAAAGCTATGAATTCCCTCACAGTATTTCATTTTCATGACTCTTGCCTTTTGGGTAAAATCTGTTAAAATATCGATTTTTTTTTAGTTGGCCAAAGAATAAGTTTTGGTCTCAAGTGAACAATGCTTTTTAATTCTTCGCAGTGCATTTGACCTAAGCAAAGTATAAATTCCCTAACAGTAAACTACTAATAAAAATAATCAAAGGTAAAATGGGAAAAAGTTACAGAAGAAAATTCAAGACTAATGTTATTACCTTACCATGGTAATATTGTCAAAAGAATTCATTTTCTATACATGCCCAGGGAAGACATTCAATATTTCTAAATTTTATTCTTCATTTTATAAAAATGTAATGATAATATATTCATTGGAACATACTGTAACTCTGCATTTCTTCCATTTTCACTATTAGCAATCTTTCCTATATTATAATGCAAATTTAATACACTTACTCAACAACAAGCTAGTGGATCAGAAATAAACCCTGCTGAGAAACACTGCAGATATGCTCATACCTGCAGGAACCATGTCTTTCTTTATGAAGGACAATAACCTTATCTGACCTCTCATAAAAGACCCAGTTTACAGAAGAGATCCCAGCTAACCCAGAGGATATGGGAGTCTTCGGTCAAGGTAAAAATCAAGCATTTAGCATTGTTAAAAAAAATAAAACAAGACATTTGGCTCAAAATGGAGTTGCTATGCAAAGCCTCACATCACCAAACCAAGACTTAGTTACAGTTCCGGCTCTCCAGAAATTAAATCTTAAACCAGTCAATCAGGAGTTGCCAGATCAGCGCTAGTTAGCTAGTTGCCATTGCCTAGAGGAACATATCCTTGCATTAACCAACCAGCTTTTTTGCCTAGCATAACTTCCTTGTTCCCATTCCCTTCTGCCTATATCTGTGTCCAAGCGCCTTGGAGCTCCTTTCTATCTGCTAGATCAGATGCTGAGCAATTCAACTTTTGCTCAAATAAACTCTTAAAAAATTAATATGACTCAGTTTATCTTCTAACAGGATCATGAGTCAAAGTAGTCAAGTATCTTGTCAAATGTAAAGAACATTTTGATAGGACATTTAGGGGAAAGGTATCAGAAAACCAAGCAGCTTAGCCATTGTAACCCAAGTAAGACCTCTGGCATGCCAGCAGGGCACCATAACCAGACTAAGAGTTCAGGAACCACCAGGAAGAAAAATAGCAATCACTGAGCTCCACATATATTACACAAACTCAACTTTCACCTCCCTAAGGAGACACAGTGTAATGAAATTTCAAAACAAGGCCCTAAAGCTCCACCACAAACTCCAAGAGCAATGGAAGTTTGAAACTGCTCCCAAAAGGCAGCATGGAAGGGGAAGAACTGAATTGAGCCTTGAAAGACCCAGGATGATTTAGATGGGCTGTGAGTGAGAAAGCAAATGTCCTGGAAGGAAGGAACTAAGCGCAGTCAGCTGAGCGGGGTAGGGGGAGTACAGAGCTCAGGAACACTGAGGTTAGCAACAAGTTACAGGAGGTTTCTAACTCCAGGATGAAGAGTGTCATCACGTTAGCTAGGATGCAACAGAAATTACGCAAATCAGAGGCTGCAACCTATCAGTAGAACGGAGGAGAGGGAAAAGACAATAGCAGGCAAGGAATGAGTTCATTCATACATTGTATGCACTACCATATTGACTTGTTAGGCATGTGCAATCGAACTGAAGTGCCTAACTAATAAGATATGTATAAGTTCCTTATGTATATGTAAGCTCCCTGCCCCCACTCCCAATACACCAAATAAAAGCTTCCTGTGCTAATCCCATGGGGAGACAGTGCTTTGAGAGCTATGACTCTGTCTCCTTACTTATAACAAGTAATAAAAAGTTCTTTGCTTTCAACACTTCCTTGGGCTGTGTTCAATTTGATGCAGCCCAAGTGCAACTGAACTTGACCTGAGCGCACTAACAATCACACCAACCACATACAGTCACCATTATTTCCTACACAGTGGTAGTATCAAATTTGAGGTTTAAACAGATGTCTGATAGCAGTGCTCACAGTAAACTGAGAAGGATAAAGGCAGAGACGAAAGAAAGTGTGATGGTTATTTTATGTGTCAACTTGACTGGGCTAAGGGATACTCAGATGGTGGGTAAAACCTTCTTTCTGGGTGCGTCTGATGCTCTCAGACAAATTGGGAACTTATGATGGAAGAGAGATGAAAGAATAGGATACAGAGGGTCCATGACTTTCACTCATAATGCATTTACACTCTGAATCCATATTTTGCAGAATTCAGTCTTTCATATTTCCTCAGAGTTCAAAGCTTTTGGCTTGCACAAGATGACAGGGCCATCCAGCTACTGAGGCATGGAAAGGGACCCAGCCATCTGCCAGGTTGGCAGGACACTGGGGTCTTTGAAGGAAGGGGCAGACCGAGCCTAGCAAAGAGACCTCCACTCTGGTCCTTGCTGAAGGCCTGGAGGCCTCTGGCTCCCTTGAGGCCCATGTCACAGGCTGATGTCTCCTCACCCAACCAGCTCCCCATTCCTTGCCTCAGCTGTCCTCCCTCTTCTCCCTTCCCCAGATGATGTGAGGGGTTGCTATGACCCCAGATCCTGAGGGTAGCAGGCCAGGATCTCCCATGGACTATGCTGAGCAGGACACATCTTTCCCAACCACTGCTGCAGATTCCTAGCAAATCTCAACTTTAAAGATTTAAAGATGAGGGGCTCCTCATTTGTCCTGGAAAGTGGAAGAGTTTACTACTGGTTATAAGAATGATTGGGAAGAAAGTCTGAAATCAGCCCAAGTCTATCAACACTAGTAAAAAAAAATGACTTAGAGTATTACCCCAGGGACAAAAGGTCAGCTATGTTAGCTTCTCTGTGTCATACTGGTCATAAAATGGTCACACAAAAAGACCACCTTTAGCCAACATTAACCATACTTTACCTGATATCCATAAATCATAACTGAGCGGGTAGTGTCCTCTGTGAACTGCTACAGACTAAGAAATAAAACAGGATCAACCATGGCCAGTGCCTCCCTTCAAGGAGTGAAACATGGCTCCTCCCTCTGGACAGCCTTCTTTCTTTTTTTTTTAAGTTTCTTTATTTTTGAGTGAGAGAGAGAGTGAGGAAGGGGCACAGAGGGAGGTGGGGACACAGGATCTGAAGTGGGCTCTGTGCCGACAATAGAGAGCCCAGGACTCAGGACTCAAACCCACAAACTGCGAGATCATGACCTGAGCCAAAGTCAGACACTTAACCAACTGAGCCACCCAGGCACCCTAGGACAGCCATCTTTCAAGGTAGCTCTCCTTCATATCAGGTGATAAGATATTGATTTAACAACCTGGGTAGTAGCACAGTATCTAAGTAACAATGTGAGATCCAAGAGAAGGATTCATGAAATAGTGCATGATAGTCTGTCCCGAGGAAAAGCAAGGGATCACTTAGGTTGGAAAGAACAGGGAATCAGGGCAAGTTTAGAGGAAGAGGTAGTATAAGGTAGTATAAGGATATATGGAAAAGTTTATTTCACCTGAGCAACCATTTAACAAACATTTAATGAATGACTAAATGAAAACACCGGTATGTGGAACCCACTTGGATAGAAACACACGAGCAGCTCCAGAGGCAAAACACTGAAACACATTAGCCAGAGACACGGTGGGAAGAAAAGCTGAGATGGTAAGGAGCAGATCAGGAGAGGTATGGAATACCCTTATGCCAGGGACTTCAGGAAAACATTGAGGGTTCTGAAACAGAGGGTAAAATAAAGAGCTTTAGACAAGATGCAGGGAGGAAAAATAATAGCTCTGTGTCCTACAATTTAGAAATTAATCACACATTGGGGAAAATTCTTCTAAAAGGAAAATTGTTTTCTATCATTTTCTTTTAAAAGTCTATGTACATCACTCAAAATAAAAGAAATACACATAATGCCTTCTACATAATAGTGGAAGGAATTTGTCCCCAAAGATCTTTTCTTTGTATAAATGATGCCACCACAATTGATGCTTCAATAAAAATGAATATTTATGAAATGTAAAATGACTTGGATTAACTTATTCCAATTTCACCCTCTAAATATAGATTTTTAAATCACGCCAAAATGTAGATTTTGATTACAAAAGCAAGTTGGGAAGGAAAAAAAAAAGACTTACTTGACAAGAAAAAGAGAGCAAAATTTTAAAAAACAGAATTGGAAATAGGGATGACAAAAGATGATAGAAAGGTGGTCAATTAAACTAAAAACCACAGAGAAAGATCATCCTCATAGTAGAGTTCTTTAACTCAATAATGCCGTCATATATCAAGAATCAAGTTACACGAAAGCCTGGAGGAAAATCTCCCACTTGTGTGTTCCATCCATCTTAAGCTCACTGTACAGACTTCTCCCCGGCTTTTAGTTTCTTAGCTATCCTTTCAAAGTTTCTTTGTGCATACATCTTATTATTTTCCTCCTTGTTCACACAAAAATTAGCATACCATAGAACACTGTTCTGACCTTGCTTTTCTCACTTAACACTATATCTTGGCAATCTCTCCATACCCATTCATATAGATTTTCCACGTTCTTTTTTACAGCTGCATATTCCATTGTGAAGACGAACCACAATTTAACTAGCCCCTATTGATGGGCATTTGGGTTGTTTCCAATCTTTGGCTACTGCAAACAACGCTGCAGTGAATAACCTGGTATAGTCATCATTTGGCATGCGTGCAAGTGTATCTGTAGGATAAATTCCCAGAACTGAATTCCTGGGTCAAAAGGTATATGCATTTAAATTTTTTACAGATATTGCCAAATTGCCTTCTGTAAGGGTTGAGCCAATTTACACTCTTGCCAGTAATGTACAAGAGTGCCTTTTTCCTTAAGGATTTACCAACAGAGTGTACCGTGAAAGTTCTGGATTTTTGCCAATCTGAAAAATGAAAAATGGTGTTTGCATTCTCCTCATTATGAGAGAAGTTGCTCACTCTTTTATATGTTTAAGAGCCAATTGTACCTCCTTTTCTATAAACTGTTCATAACCTCTGCCTATTTTTCTAATGGATGTTGGTGTTTTCTTATTAATTTCTAGGAGCTTCTTACATATTAGGGAGAATAGTCCTTCTCTTATAAGTTGCAAATACTTACCCTAGTCTGTCTTTTGAATTTGCTTATGGTAATTATTGCCATGAGAAGATTTTTATTTTGATATGATCTAATTAATCAACTTTTTAAGTCTTATGATTTTCAAGTCATAGTTGGGCTTTCCTTACCCCAAGATTATAAAGTAATTCTCCTTTTCTCACATTTGTTTCATTTTTACATGTGACTAAATGGAGAAACAGTATAGTAGTTAAGATCACAAACTCTAGAGCCAAACTTCCCACATTCTTGTCCCAGCTCCACCATTTACTAGCTATGTGACCTTGGATAAGTCACCTAACCTCTATGGGCCTGTTTCCAGATCAACAAATGCAGATAATAATAATTACCACATGGGGCCTTACTGTGAGGATTAAATGTCTTAGTAAATGTAATTACTAGAGTGCCTGACATAAGCACTCAATAAGCATGAGCTATTATCATCAAATATCTGTTTAAAACTTATCCTCGTTTAAGACGTGAAATACAGATCCAACTTTCTTTTTCCATATGGCTACCCAGTTGTCCCATAACTATTTTTTGAATATTCCATCTTTTCCCCACTGACTTAAGATATCTCCTTTAAGATATGCTACATTCCCATACATATTTAAGAATTTCTCATCTTTCTATTCTGTTCCATTGACCTATCTATTCATGGAGAAGTATCACACTGATTAAATTATTGACTTTTACTTTTACTATGTGGTAGGGCTAGCTGTCCCTCTTTGCCCTTCTTTGACAGTCACTATAACTCTTCCTGTTTATTTGTCCCTATTAATTTTTATTCATTTTTTAAGTAGGCTTCACCCAGCGCACAGCCCCACACAGGGCTTGAACTCAGCACCCTGAGATCAAGACCTGAGCTGAGATCAAGAGCTGGACATTTAACCAGTTGAACCACAAAGGCACCCCACCATATGAATTTTTTAAACTAGTGTATCTGCCTCTAGAATAAAACAAAAAAATATTAGTTTTTATTAAAACCATGTTACCCTATAAGTTAACTTAGGGAAAACTGATATGTGTTTCCTGTTCAGTCGTCCTATCCAAGAACCTGGTATGTCTTGCTATTTGTGCAAGTCTTCTTTTGTGTCCTTGTCCTTCAGTAGTGTTTTAAAGTTTTCTTCACGTGGATCTTGCATATCTCTTGCTGAGTTTATTCATAAATTTTAACTTTTTTGGTTGCTATTATAAATGGAGTGTCTTCTTCCATATATTTTCTAACAAGTTGTTTACACAGAGTAAAGCTATTGGTTGTTGTCTAGTAAATACCCTAAGACCATACTATTAATGCTCTTGGATTTTCCAGATATATAATCTCATTATCTTCAAATTAGTGTCCTTTTTACCTTCTCTTTTCCAATTTGTACATTTCTAATTGCTTCTCCTATATATAATGCATTAGCTACCACTTATAAAACAATGTTAAATAATAACCAATCACCCAGAGTAGGCCTAGTCATGCTTTAATCCACTTTAGGCAGGCTTAGAAAAGTTGCACAGTAAAGAAATTTGAAGGTTTAAATCTCACCTCTTGCAGAGTAGAAATCTACTAGGCCACAATTTATAAAAAGATGAACATTTTCTCAACACCAAAAGAATAATAATAATCCAATTAAAAACTGGGTACAAGAAATGAACAGACATTTCTCCAAAGAAGACATACAAATAGCCAAAAGACACATGGAAAAATGCTCAACATCACTCATCATCAGGGAAATCAGAATCAAAATCACAATGAGATATCACCTTACATCTGTTAGAATGGCTAAAAATCAAAAACACAAGAAACAACAAGTGTTGGTGAGGATGTGGAGAAAAAGGAACCTTCAAGTACTGTCAATGGAAATGCAAACTGGTACAGCTACTGAAGAAAACAATATGGAGATCCCTTAAAAATTAAAAATAGAATTACCATATTATCCAGTTATTCTGCTACTGGGTATTTACCCAAAGAAAACCAAAACACTAATTCAAAAAGATATATGCAGCCCTCTGTTTATTGCAACATTATTTATAATAGCCAAATTATGGAAGCAATCCAAGTATCCATCAATAGGTGAATGAATAAAGAGGATGTGGTTATATATATACACACGTATACACAACGGAATAGTACTCAACCATTAAAATAATGAGATCGGGGCACCTGGATGGCTCAGTTGGTTAAGCGTCCGACATGGGATTTCAGCTTAGGTCAGCTTAGGTCATGATCTCAGGTTTTGTGGGATCAAGACCAATGTCGGACTCCATGCTGATAGCAGAGCCTGCTTAGGATTCTCTCTTCCCCTCTCTCTCTGCCCCTCCCCTGCTCATATTCATTCTCTCTCTCTCTGTCTCTCTCTCTCTCAAAATAAATAAATAAACTTTAAAAAAAAGAAAATTTAGGGGTGCCTGGGTGGCTCAGTCGGTTAAGCGTCTGACTTCGGCTCAGGTCATAATCTCACAGTTCATGAGTTCGAGCCCCACCTCAGGCTCTGTGCTGACAGCTCAGAACCTGAAGCCTGCTTTAGATTCTGTGTCTCCCTCTCTCTCTGTCCTCCCCTGCTCCCACTCTGTCTCTCTGTCTCTCTCTCTCTCAAAAATAATAAATAAACATTAAAATTTTTTTAAAAATAAAATTTTAAAAAAGAATGAGATCTTGACATTTGCAACAACATCGATGGATCTAGAGAGTATAATGCTAAGTGAAGTAAGTCAGGGAAAGATAAATACTATATGATTTCACTCATATGCGGCATTCAAGAAACAAAACAAAGAAAAAAAGAGATAAACCAAAAAACAGAGTCTTAAATGTAAAGCACAAACAGATAGTTACCAGAGGGAAGGAGGGTGGGGGGGGGTAGGAATAAAACCGGTGAAGGCAATTAAGATTACACTTATCGTGATGAGCACTGAGTGAAGTACTGAATTATTGAATCACTATATTGTATACCTGAAACTAATATAATACTGTATGTTAACTACGCTAGAACTGAAACAAATTTTAAATCATGAAAATTTTCTTAAGAACACAAAAAGTTAAGATTAAAGCTAAGATGATTAACCCTTAACAACAAAAGTATTTAGTAATGGCGCACACCAGCTACTAAGCTGAGCAAGAGTGGACCATCTCCACATTTTTTCCTGATTGGGACTTCAGTGGGAATTTCTACGTTTCTTCAATAAGCGTGATGTTGGCCTTTGGACAGAAATAGATTTATTATATCATGTTAAGGAAGTATCCGTCTCTGAGTGTTATTATCAAGAAAAGTTGATAGTCAATTATCAATTTGCCCTTTCCAGCATCCGGATGACAGTTACATCATTTTTCTTCATAGATCAATTAAATGATGAATTATATTAATAGATTTCCTAATACGGACCCATCCTTGCATCCTTGCATACAGGCCCTAACTCCCATTGCTGGATTCTGTTCACTCATATTTATTTAGCAGTTTTTCATCAATATTCACAAGTGGGACAGGTCTGTAGTTTTCTTTTTTGTGCAATCTTTATCAGGTTTGGTTTTAATACTATACTTACTGCTTAAAGAAAATCTGACAATTCTTTTAGTTTAAATACTGTTAGAATGATCTGCTCTTTAAATATTTAGTAGAAGTGTCAGTGTAAAACTGTCTGAACATGATGCTTTGAGAGGAGGCAACTCTTTAACAACTTCATTTCTGCTAGAAAAATCATCGTGTTTAGATTTCCTAAATGTTTCTGGTATCAGTTTGGGTCAGTTATATTTTCCTAAAAATTATCTTTTCCATCCAAGTTTTCAAATTTATTTTCAAAGACTTAAATAAAGAGCCTCTCATGAGTCTTGAAATTTTCAATTTCTATTACTTCCCCTTCTCAGTTCTTAAGTTTGTATATATGTACTTCCTTCCTTTTTTCTTAATAGAGAGCTACATAATTTCAGAAATTTCGTTGTCACAGTTCAATTGCTTTTCAAAGAGGCACCTTTTGGATTACTCATATTGTTCTACTGTTTTTCTACTATATTAAAGTTCTTAAAAGAGTACTCATGAGCAGGTGTTCTACATCTCTTCCCATTCTCCAAAGAAAATCACAGTAATACAGTGAACAGTAAGAATACAAAGGCAAGAAAGCAGAGATTAAATAGGAGCTGTCAATGTTATCTTGAATGATATCTTCAAATCCCAAACACCTGATCAAAAAACAGATAAGCAATAGGCAAAACAAACAAAACAAAACAAAAACCAAACTGCCATAAAAAAAGAAAAACTGGGCTTATACAGTAATTATTTCACTGGAAATAAGATTAGTTCTAACTATAATAAACTCACATTTTAACAACATAGGAGACACTCTGAGATTTTAATTATAAGCCTTCCACCTCCTGCCTGTCTCTAGCAATTAATTGCCCACCATTTCAGTCCAACAAGCATGAATTCCACTTCTCCCCAAAGTTCTCTGAGTGTTGCTGTCTAACCAGGCACTAAAACAGAGAGAGACCGCCTCCACATATCAAAGATCAGGCAAACAAACTGCTCACATGTCTTGCCAGTCAGCCAGTGCTGTCCAGGACCCACTGCTAACCTGAAGTGTGCTTCAAATGAAGCAGTCCTGTCCAAGTTTAGTTGTAACCAATCACCCAAAATAGGATCATGTTTTGATCCACTATAGGTAGTCTGAGAGAAACTAAACCCTAGAGAAGTTTGAAGGATTGAATCTTACCTTTTTGCAAAGTAGAAATCTGCTATTAGGCCACAGTTTATAAAAGAGTGTTAACTTTCTTTACGAATACTAAAAAAGGTAGGATTAAGGCTAAGATGATAACTCTTCACACGAAAAATATTTGATAATAGTGCACAAGGACAGAGCCTAGAACTAAGCTGAACCAAAGACACTGAATAGGACTTATCTTCTAAAATCAAAAGGTGCTGCTTTTGTCACAGAACTTTTGAGAGTCAACATACAAATAAAAAACACAGAGATAATAAAGAGAAGTGAAGGGTTGTTAAACAGATTGGAGGTTGGGGTAGAGATGAATTTGACTTTCAAACCAATAACATTAAATCCATAAGCTTCAAGCTTACAGCCACCAAAACCTACCAAGGAGGTAATCATATCCTGTCCATTTCTGGGGCCAATCTGAGAACCTTCAACAAACAGTCAAAGCAAGAGTTGTACCAGGAGTGGAGATTGGACAGATTACAATCTAAACTGAAATATTTGGGGAAGAAAAGAGTTACAACAGCAAAGTAATAAGGACATATGTGTTGCATATGCATATGCATTGTAGGCTTGGCCCTACACCCAAAAAAAAGCAGTTTACTGGTCCAGATACAGAGATGTATGCATGGCTATATAAGAACAAAGACGGAAGAGATTGGAACAGAATCAGGCCCTGATTAGAGTTACTGTTTAGAGTAACCCTGTTAGAGTTACTGGGTGGATATGACAAATAAATCATTGGCTCATTTCCATCATGTTGGTTAATCTTTTAACAAAAGTGTCATTTATGTACCAGGTAACTGATTGGGAGGACTTTGGTTAAGATTTAGCAGAACTAAATTTTAGTCAAAGCTCATCTGAACGAGTTTGGAGATCTGATCAAGATGTTTGCGTTCGTTTGTTTTTCAGATTTCTGGGAGGGCATACCAAAGACACCCGGAGTATGTAAAGAGGAAGTTCAATGCAAGCACTGCCTTTAAGTATCCATTTATGAATACTGGTTTGTAAAAGACCATTTATTTTTAAAATAAAGTTCAAAATTAATTCTCTGAGTCAAAAAACATTTAGGACTGGCCATGAGTTAGAGTTGAAGTGAGGGAGGCATAAGAAGTACAACTGCTAATGTAGATAAACAAGTCACACAGCGTCAGTTTCCAAACTGCCTCAAATCCAAAAAACCTCTACGTTTCCCACTCTCTTACTAGATTACTGTGTACAATATGCAGACCCTCGCTGTGATCTCCTATACCTACCCAATAATTCCTTAGGAAAAAGAAAAACAGAATTCCTAGGAATTTTTAAATGCAGGATTTATCTTGGCATTGAGCCATATGTAGAAGACTAATCACCATTTTCTCCTCCAACAACTCTAAGGCAGTGGTTTACAAACTATGTTGTATTTGTTTAAAGTACAAATTGTCGGGGCCACACTCTGAGAAGCACTGCACCAAGGTAATCCTACTTTAAGTATGGTGCCGTGGTTGGTGGACCTGTTAACGGTCTGCAACAGAAGCTGAGGCTTAACGAAAAAAACCTTTAGTTTAACATCACTGGCCACCCGAGCGTGTGATCATTTTTTTGGCTTTTTTTTTCTTACTGTATTTTCCAAAAGTATTGGTATGAGATTGGAAAATTGTTAACTTTGTAAAGCACAGATCTAAAGCTGACGCCCCCGCACTACTGGCGAACAACCAGCAGACAGGCGAGGACCGGGCTAGGGCAGCTCCTGACAACTGGGAGAAACCAGGCAGTCATGGTGAATAACAGAAGCCCGAGGGCAATTCTTGCAACCAGCACAGAGGACTGAGATACAATTTCAAAACTGCAGCTTTCATCGTTCGGTAGCATTCCATTGCTTCCCGTGACAACACGGCACCATCGCTGCAAGTAGCCAGTATCCCAGCGAACCGTGCACTAGAGAAAAGGGGAGGCACAGAAGCCGGCACTGTGGACACACCTGCGAGTAAGATCGGAAATCGGGTCAGCGCTTTTCCTACCCAAAGTTGGGAGCCATCAGGGTATTTGCACTCTAGGTGAGTTTTACCAACATACTAGATTCTATCAAAATGCTTCATACTGTTTAACGGACTGAGAAGTCAAACAAAGAAATAGCACCGAACGCCCTCCCCACCCCAAGAGGAGCCTCTCCGCGCCTGCGCAAACCCCAACCTGACTAATCCGCCGGAGCCCAGCCCTCCGCTCTCTTCCGGGAGAGCAGAGGACGCGCAGCCGCCGGGTGGTGACGCGCTTGCGCAACGACCACTACCGTCCCTTCTGCGCGTGTCCGAGTTCTTACCCGCTACGGGGATCGGCTCCTTCCGGCCAGGCAAGGCCTCCTGTGGGCTGACGATCTTAGAGGCGGAGTCGCCCATTCTCGGGACAGGAAAGAGGCTGTGGAGAAGCTCGCTAGCTCTCCTGATGGCCCGGGGCATGGGCGGGTGCTGGCCGAGGGGCCGCCGAGCGAACAGCGCTGTCGAGAGCGGAGCCGCAGCTGAGGAGTGGGCGGCGGGCGCGGGCAGTGGGACCGGCGTGCACCGGGACGCGCTGCGGGTGGGGGGTCCGCCGAGGCTGCGTGCGCTGGGGGCTGTTGCCGCTGCCGTCCCGGAATCAAGGTTACCTAAGGTTCAGGCCTGACGGGCTGTAACTTGAGGGCGTGTTCTCCGCCCGGGGGTAGGGGGTGGGGTAGGCGGCGACCAAGATGCCTAGTCCTAGGAAGCATTAGCGAATGTTTCTGGTTCGGCTTCGGAAGAAACTTCCCAGGCAGAGAACAAATGTCCTAATGCCCTACGAAGTATGTGAAGTGACAGAGGCCAAAAGAAATAATGCTTAGCCTTTGATTTTAACGTTCGTTCCCTCAGAAACCTTAGCAGTTGTTCAGCATGTCCAATAAGATATAAGACGACCTCCTTTACAGGCAACGAGAATGTATGTGTATTTCCACTGGAACCATTATAATTCTGAATTATCAAAAAGATGAGTATCCAAAATAAAAACTAAGAACAACTTTTCAAAAATCTCAGTATAGGGAAGATAATTCAGAATTATGTTTTATATATGTATATATACAAACACACACACATACGTATACACTGATAAAGCCCATTTTGCAAAGGGGAAAATAGAGAAGCAAAGCACTAATACCACCATTAAAGCAGCTTATGTGAATTTAATGCTGCTGGTTTCTTGTTTCTTGTTTCTCAAATCGTGCGAGATAACATTTGTTTCTGTGATAAATTATCAACCCAAAAAATAAGGTGGGAGAAGCCAGATGGGAGACTTGGGAGTTCCATATGTGAAATTTTGGTTTCACACAAATGTTCTGCCAGAATGGGCAGATAGTCTCATGAGGGAAGGAACTTCAGATTAGCACCCACAGAAATGAGAAGGCTTTGACTCTACCTCCCCAGTGAGTGAGTTACCTTTTTGTGTTTTTTTTTTTAATGTATGCTTTACTTATTTCTGAGAGAGACAGCATGAGCAGGGGAGGGTCAGAGAGAGAGGGAGACACAGAATCTGAAGCAGGCTCCAGGCTCTGAGCTGTCAGCACAGAGCCTGACGCCGGGGCTCGAACCCACAAACCGTGAGATCATGACCTGAGCCGAAGTCGGACACTTAACCTACTACTGAGCCACCCAGGCGACCCACGTTACCTTTTTGTTTTAATGTGGTCTGGACTTTAACAGAAGGACAGAAGGACTGGCCCTACAAAATTGTAGAATAAGGTCAGTCATGTAACAGGTTTAAAGTCCTTAGTTTGTAATTTAAATTTCCTCTGGGCAATTTGCCTCAATTTTACTTTTCTTTATGCTATAAGGTTATACAAAGCAGTTTCTACAGGCCTCCTGAAAACACTCCAACGTATCCCTTCCATGCTTGGTTACTGCTAAGCACTTGAAAAATTAAGATCACCTTTCTGTCAGAGGAAATGTTCTATGTGTGTGTATTTTTTTTTAATTATTGCCTTTTGATATATACTGATTTTATGTTTTGTGGTTGATTATATGAAATTAAACATTAGAAATGAGCCAAGAACTGAAGATTTTTCATGTCACAAAGTACTTACATAATGTTAAGTGAAAAAGCACTACAGAGCTACATACAGTATGTATGTACTATGTAGTATATATAAAAATGCATGTACCTTCACTTGTACACCCACTAAGGAAAGATGAGAAAAAAATTAAAATAATGGTTGCAGATTTGTTGTTGTTCAAGGTAATGGCCTACTGATTGTTGTTTTCTTAAAATGTTCTGTATTGTTACAGTGTTCTCAAGTGTTCCAATGCTTGATACTTATATTACCAAAAAAAAATGTTTTTTAAAGGAAAAATACCTTGGTTTATTTCAAAGCTTGCTTCCCTTCCCCTCTCCACCCTCCCCCCCCCCCACCAGCCCTAATAAAGCAGGGGCTTCTTACCTCATTTACCAAAATAGTTGCAAGAAAAGTTACATAGAGGTTGGTTGGTTGTTTTGGTTGGTTGGTTGAAGGAAAAAATTAAAAATTCCTGCCTTCAAGGATGCCATTTTCACCTCTAGGACTTGCTTTTCTTCAGACTCTCCTAATCCCTTCTGACCTCCACACATTTTTTGTCCATATTGGGCTTTGATTTGTTATTTTTGTGATTATGCACTGGTTTTCCAACAAATTCTAACCACATATGTTCTTTAGCATGCAGCCTAAGCATCCTCTTTGATATGACAAAGACTCAAAATACAGCAGTTTAAACAAAATAGAAGTTTACTTCTCTTTACATACAATCTAGAAGGAAGTGTAAGTACTGCCAGGACCATGTATTTTTCTTCTATCTCATACTGAATTAGCTTAAGTGCCCAGTGGTTAGTATTGGTTTAATTGTGCCAAAATCCTGATTTAGACTACCAAAAGTGTAGTTTCCATTTGTTTAAAAATGCTCTGCCGTGGCTCTTGGAGACAAGAATACATAATACTCTTTCCCAAATTTGGCCTAGATTTTAGTTGGGATATAGATTAGGTTGCTGTAACAGAGACCCACAGATACTGTATCTGTAATAAAATAGTTTTTTTTTTAATTAAAGCATAGTTGACACAATATTACATTCATTTCAGATCTATAACCTAGTGATTAAACAAATCTATAGTTATTCTCATGACAAGTGTAGCTATCATCTGTCACCATACAATACTATTACAATACTGTTGACTATATTCCCCATGTTGTGATTTATTCATTCCATACCTAGAAGCCTGTATCTCCTACTCCCCTTCACCCATTTTACACATCCCCCACCTCCTTCCCCTCACAGCCATCAGTTCTCTGTATTTATGGATCTGAAACAAGACAGTTTTGGGGTTTTTCAGTCATACTGGTCCAGAGGTAAGTGCTCCAGGACTAATAAGGCAATGCTTCTATCCTCATACATAATCTCCACCATATCTGTACCTTTTTTTTTTAATGTTTATTTTTGAGAGAGAAACAGTGCACAAATGGGGGAGAGACAGAGAGTGAGAGAGACACAGAATCTGAAGCAAGCTCCAGCCTCTGGGCTGTCTGTACAGAATCTGATGTGGAGCTCAAATCCTATAAACCACGAGATCTTGACCTGAGCCAAAGTTGGACGCATAACCAACCAAGCCACCCAGGCACCCCCATCATATCTGTATGTTAACCCAGCAAAAAGCAGAAAGGAAGAAGGTGTACATCTCAGTACTTCTGGGAATGTGTCCCAGAAGCAGCACTTGTTTCTACTTATTCCATTGACCTGATCCGAGACATGGCCACATATAACTGGAAGGTGAGAAATAATCTAGCTGGTCAATCATGGATCCCGCTAATAATTGGCAGTCTAGTAATAAAGGAAGAAGGTGAGAATGTACATTGGTAGACAACTCCGTCACAGTCCATTCTCTGGCCATCCAAATACTTTTCTATAACCCCTCTTCTAACATAGAACACACCCTATTCCAAAGGGAGAAAAGCCAAATTCCCAACAGTTATTGCATCCAGCTCTAAGTCCATGATCTGGAGATGATGTTAAGTCCTTTTACAAGTCTGGATGTAATTCCTCATGACCAAGTGGTCTATTTGCTAAAAGATGAGGTATCTGCCCCCCACTCCAACATCCTTCACACCTGGTGAGGTAGAAATATGAAAAACTATTTGGGGAAAAAAATGGAAAAAGTAATCACTGGTCTGCAGCCTAGCAAAATGTTGCAAAAGGGAAACTTCAGAAACTACCCAAGTGGTCAAGTAAATTCTAAGACCCCTTTTCTGCCTTCCAGAAGGAACTCCTCCTTGTTGCATTTGAAGTTACTGGCTTTACCTCTGGGAAGTTCTTATCCATGATCCTCCATGATTGCATCTGAAGGGTATATTGAATGAAAAGTATGCCTTCCTAGAAAGCTACACCTCTTTCTGTGCCCAGTGACTTACTGGTGCAGTTTTTAGGGACTATACATTACTTCAGGGTCAAATACACAGGTATCAGTAAGCTAGACTTGTAGCTTTTTTGTCAATTCCATTTGAAAAAATACAGAATATATTTCTGGTTTATTTGTTCCTTTTACAATTCCTTGTACAAATAACCACAGCTAAAGATCTCAGCTAGTCATATTTCTTATGCCTAATTACTCTTCATTTTTATTTACTAGGCTCTGTTTGTCCCATCTATCCTGTATCTATTAACTTAATTACAGTGCCCTTGCAGCCAGTAAAAACAGCAGGTTTGGTTGGAAAGGCAATCCCCTTAATATGATCTTCACTGCTTGCCTTCCATGCTTGGCTTCCATCATCTGGCAGACAACACTTTGCTAATGGCCCTTGAGAAGGGCTTTGGGTTGCAGTTTTATCTTCCGCTTATTGGGAGTATAATAGCTTTTGGCTTAATCAAAACTAGATGGCCCTAAATAACCACCCTCAGTCAATTTGTATTGCAGACCACAGGCAGAGAATTCCAGTCCTAGTGGGGCTTTGTTTTCTTTCATCTCTGTTAACAAAATGGCTAGCTTCTATCTGAGTCCATCTTTCTCAAAGGACTTTGCTGAAGGAGGCAGGCAATAGCCAATACTCTCATTGATCAGAGAATCATCCTTCTTACCATTTTCCCTACAGTTACAGATTCAAAGAGCATGTAGTCTGCCTTCCAAGGTATTGAGTTGGCAGTTTTATCAAATGTTTTATGGCAGCATAAAAAGGATCACCAGCTCTGCAGCCTATAATATCTATGTCCTCCTGGTCGGCTGCCTGCCATTGAACCAGTGCATTATAGTTTAGGTTAATGTTATGGCTTCTGCAGACAAGCTGCAAGAACTAATATGTTGTTAGCAACACTTCAGGATACAAGACCTATACATGAAAATTTATTGTATTACTATAAGAAAATATGAAAATTGAAATTTTAAAAACACCATTTGAAAGAGCATCCAAAAAATATTAAGTATTTATAGATAAACCTGAGTAAAGATGTGTTAGACCCGTATGTCAAAAACTGCAAAACACTGCTAAGAGAAATCTTTAAAGATCTAAATAAATACAGAGATATACCATGTTCATGGATCAGAAAATTCAGCAGCTCAATATTGTTAAGATGCCACTTCTCCCAAAATTGATGTATAGATTCAGTGAAATCCCAATGAAAATCTCAACAGATATTTTTCTAGAAATAGGAAAGTTGATCCTAAAACTCAAGCGCAAATGCAAAGGACCTGTAGTAGCCACAAACTGAGGAGTTCATCTCCAGGCCAAAATCCTACATGACATCTTTTAGGGCCAACCACAGGCAATTACAAAGGCTTTTCCTGACAAGCCTCATAAGGTAAAACTGCTTTCCTCACACCAAACTGGGTACACAGGCAATGAATTGCAATCTCCCAGAGGGAGCTGCAGACAAGGACTTAGAACCTACCTCACACCAGCCATTCTCATAATCATAACTGCTTTTCTAGCCCAGGCATCTCCATTTAGAAGCCTCCTTGAGAAGTTTCTCTATATCCTACCCTATCCTCCATGTAAGAGAGTTTTGTCCAATGCTCTTCAGCAGAGAGACAATTTCACCCACTTTTTCTGCATGTCATCTGATTGATCCTTGCACCCAATGTTATTCCAAGGGGAAAAATGGAACAGAAGGAGACAGCACTTTCCTTTTTGGCCTCTTGCCTACACTATCGCAGTGAGTGAATAAAGACTTGATTGTAATTTTCAGTTTTTCTTGTTTTCCTAGTTGACCACCCCAACACCTGACAATTTGACCCAAAAATATATGAAAAAGAACAAAATTAGAAGACTTTCACTACCTGAGTTCAAGACTTATTACAGAGCTACAGTAGCCAAAAGGAGAGTGATATTGGCCACAAGAGACAAACAGATTAATGAAACAAAACAGTCCAAAAAGAAACTCACACACATGTGTTCAATTGATTTTCAGTCAAGGTACAAAGCCTGAGACTTCTGAAACAGTGACTTCTAAAAGAAAACATAGGTGAAAATATTTGTGACCTTAGATTAGGAATAATTTCTTAGATATAACACAATCTGGTTCTTCAAAAGATATTCGTAAGGAAGAAAGATAGCTCCAGATGGGCAGAAAATATTTACAAACCATATTTCTGATAAAGGCCTTATATCCAGAATATACAACCCTTAAAATTCAATAATAAGAAATCAACAGCACATTTTTTAAATGAGCAAAATGAACAAAAACAGACACTTCACCAAGAAAGATATATGGATTGCAAACATGCACATTAAAAAAAAACTATTCAACAACATTAGAATTAGGGAAATGCAAATAAAAAACACAGTAAGGTGCCACTACACACCCATCAGGGTGGCTGTAGTTTAAAAGACTGACCATACCAAGTGTTAATGAGGATGTGGAGGAACTGGAACTCCTATATACTTCTGGTAATAATCCAAAATTACACAACACTTTGGAAAACAGTTTATCAGTTTCTTAAGTAGTTAAGCACTCATCATGCATATGACCCAACTATTTCATATGAAAGCATGTGTCCATATAAAGTTTTGTACTCAAATGTTCATAGCAATTTAATTTTTTTTAGTTTGTTTATTTTGAGAGAGAGAGAAATGGAGAATGGGGGAGGGGTAGAGATTGAAGGAGAGAAAGAATTCTAAGCAGGCTCAGCACCATGTGGAGCCCAATGTTGGGCTGGATCTCACAAACTGTGAGCTCATGACCTGAGCTGATGTCAAGAGTTGAATGATTATTGGACTGCACCATCCAGACCCCCCCACAACCAGTATTATTGTAATGGGAAAAAACTGTAAATAACCCAGTGACTATCAACAGGTGAAGAGTTAAACAAATTCTGGTATATCCTTACAATAGAATTCTACTCATCAGTAAGGGTGAATGAACTATTGATACCCTCAATAATACAGACGATCCATTATATTGAGTGAAAGGAACCAAACTAAAAAAAGAGTAAGAATTATGTGATTCCATTTATCTAAAATCCTGAAAAATGCAAACTAATCTGTAGTAACAGAAAGTAGATCTGTGGTTGCCTGAGAATTCGGGTACGGGATGAGAGGGAGGGATAAAAACGTTACAGGAAAACTTTTGAGTGTTATGGATGTGTTCATTAGCTTGATTGTGGTGATGGTTTCACAAGTGTATCCATATTTCAAACACTGTCAAATTATACACATTTTTTAAAAATGTGTTTCTACCATGTGGATGGAGTGAATACATTAATGCTTAAGCCCAGATCCGCTTACATAACTGCATCTTGCTCTTCAGAAAGCAGCCCAGAAGTCATGAAACACAGGGCAGTCAAGCTTTTGTTAAAGAGAGTGTTGGAGGTCAAGAATGTGGATGGCTGTTAAGAGTCTACTGGGGTATATGGGAAACCAGAGTAAGTAATATGGACCACTCTGAGGACTCTTGAACCTTCCTCCACAACTTCACTCATTCTGTTTATGCCAAATGGAATCCCTGCCTGATTCTGTCTAGTTTTCTGACCTTATTCTTCACCTCTCAATTCAAGACTTATCTTCGCTGTGCAACATTACCTGATAGCACAAGAAAACAGTGGTTGGTTCATGCAGTCTGGGTTCTCCCATAAAACTTACTATTTACATCACTCAATGCATAGCATATATTGCCTTGTGCTAATAATTATCTGAAAAGATACACAAGTTACTGTGGAGATTTAAAATATGTATATGAATTATTTGACACTCCCTTATACACTGAGAGGCAGTCAAAACCATAAGAGACTCTTAATTACAAATACAGAGAACAAATTGAAGGTTGATGGGGAGAGGGGAAAATGGGTGATGGGCACTGAGAAGGACACTTTGTTTGTTTGTTTGTTTGTTTGTTTGTTTTTCTCTCTCTAGAAGGGCACTTGTTGGGATGAGCACTGGGTTTTGTATAAGTGATGAATCATGGGAATCTACTCCCAAAGCCAAGAGCACACTGTATACTCTATGTTAGATAACTTGACAATAAATTATATTTTAAAAAAATAATAAAACAACAAACTTCTAACAATATCCTGTAATGCAAGAATAAAAAAATTAAATAAATTAAATAAGTGGAGCCTAATTCCCCTCCCCCTGCATTTTAATTGGACTTAGTGTTCGCTTCTAATGGATAGAGTAAGAGAGCAGTGATGGTGTGTGGCCTCTGAGACTAAATCATAAAAGGCAATGCAGCTTCCTTGTTGCTCGCTTTTGGATCACCCCCTAGAGGGGAAGCCAGCTGTCACATCATGAAGATCTTTAATCAGCCCTATGAAGAAGTTCACATGGGGAGGAATTGAGTTCTCCTGCCAACAGCCAGGTGAGTAAGCAATCTCGGAAGGAGGTTTTTCAGCCCTAGTCAAGCTTTCAGATGATATCTTGTCTGCAACCTCATAAGAGACCCTGAGCCACAACAAGCCATCTGCCATGGTACCTCCAAATTCCTGACCCACAGAAACCATGAGATGAAAAATATTTGCTTTTTTAACTCTTTTTGAAGACATGGTGAGATAAGGAGACAATATTCTTAAAAATCAGGCTTATCAGAGTTAAAGGGTTTTTCTTAACTGCCTATACCAAAGTATACAGAACTGACTTTAAAATAAACCCTAGACCAGAGAGGATAAACGACATGACTTAAGAGATATCAAAGAATATCAAACATCTTTATCTCATTCTCCTACCCTGGGATGAACTTGGGGATGGAACCTTTAAAAACATCCGTATGAGGGGCGCCTGGGTGGCTTAGTCGGTTAAGCGTCCGACTTTCGCTTGGGTCATGATCTTGAGGTTCGTGGGTTCGAGCCCCGCGTCAGGCTCTGTGCTGACTGCCAGCTTGGAGCCTGGAGCCTGTTTCAGTCTGTGACTCCCTCTCTCTCTGACCCTCCCCTGCTCGCGCTGTCTCTCTCTCTCTCTCCTAGAAATAAAGCATTAAAAATTAAAAAAAAAAAAAAAAAAACCATCCGTATGAGCTGGAGAAGAATCTGATGGTTTGGGAGCTAGTGTTTCATTTCCTAGAGCATATCTTTGGAAAATGACCCACTGGTGCATGAAGAAATTAGTTATGGATTGGATCACCATGGTTTTAAATGACTCACAGTAGACTAGATTAGAAGATATCAGAGTGCACCTGCAAGTAGTGAGGATAAATATAATTTGGGGAAATTTTTATTTCTTGGCATATATATATGTGTGTATACTATACATGCACTGTACCTAGGCATAAAATATATTTCTTAGTGTAGCCTCTGGTAAAAAAAATTTTTTTGTAAAGCCATGGTCTAGAGAGACTATAAATCTCTCAGAAGAGTCTTGCATTGGGGAGGGCATGCAATGTGATATGTGTGCAGAAGAGGAGCAATGGCTGAGGGCAAGGCCACAGTTAAGAGACCTGAGAGCAGCTTCACAGTATCCTGCACAATTGTGTTGACTGTGGAGAAATCAGGAGAGAATTTCCAGGTCTCCCAATAGGGTTGGGGATATAGGAGGACTGAGAGAACCAATGACCCCAGTAAAGTCTGGAGTTGGAGCAAGGAGACCCAAGTACTGAGACCTTGTGACAGGATGCAAAAACAAAGTCCTCGGTTCTCAGTAGCAGGAGCCAGCATGATGCCCAAAGGATGGAGCAAGAGCAGCTGTGTCTCAGCAATGCAGCAGCTCAGTGGCCAGGAGTCCAAGCCACACCAGTGCAGATACACTAGGACAGAGGCCAAAACCAAGAGACACCTCAATAGGAGGCTCCTAGGCCAGGAGGACACATAAGCTCTCCCAGTACCCAGATGTCATCTTGAAAAGGAGAAGAGTAAGAAAATTGCCAGAGAGAATCCCAAAGGACTGAGCAGTTACCCAAATAGGGAATTTAAAACTAAAAACCACCAAAAAGCCACTTTTGTTTGGCAAGATCAAGTGTTTTCCCCCATCATTAGGAATGATGAGAGCAAGATGAGATCAGTTATAGAAAACAGGGCAATTAACATTTTTTCATACATCTGAGTTATGTTGTTTAAATTTTGGCTTTGTTACATGTGATCTATCAAAGCATACGGAAAGGGTATTTACCCCTGGCTAAGAATAAGGGATTCTCCCTACTTCCTAGAATATTGTGTAAACAAATGAAATATTGTATGGTAACAGTCTACAACAAAATGGCAAAATTAGAGGGAGAAAAGATAATGTGATAACTTTTTTCATAATGCTAATAAATATATTCAATATGAAAAGCTATCCTTTATTCTAGGCTAATATAATTCTGATTTTTCTGGTGTCAAAACATCCTTCTCATATTGTGGTGAGAGACAGCAGTTGTTCTTTTAAGGCCTTTATTTGACAAAGTCAAAAATGAACAACCATGGGGCGTCTGGGTGTTTCAGTCTGTTAACCGTCCACCTTCAGCTCAGTCATAATCTCATGGTTCATTAAGTTCCAGCCCTGCATCGGGCTCTGTGCTGACAGCTCAGAGACTGGAACTGGTTCCGAATCTGTGTCTGCCTCTGTCTCTGCCCTTCTCTGCTCAGGCGTGTGGGGAGGGGTGGGGGGTGTGCGTGGGTGTGCGCTCTCTCTCTCTCTCTCGCTCACTCTCGCTCTCACTCTCGCTCTCTTTAAAAAATGGACAATAAAACATCAAAAATTTTAAAAAAAGGACAACCTATGCTGGCTTCCAAAAGATTTGGTCCAATTTTACTGGCTCTTTGGATTCAAGGCTGGAACTCACTGAGTTAAAGTGTGTAATAGCCCCTGGCACAGAATACGCATTCCATTAACAAAAGTTCTTTTCCTCCCTCCTCCAGTCTTTACCACCCACCCTCCCAACTTTATCCCACTTCCTAGTACACACTGTTGCTCTTTTTCTCACGGGCTCCATATCATTCTTCTCAGCTTTCCTAACCACACATTGTTCTAAGCCACCTCTCCCCTGGTGGACTAGAAAAGATATAAAAGATATGAGTTAAGGGATGAGAGAGAAGGCCAAGTGTCCTTTTTCCTCCTCCTGCCCTTGCATGAACATGGGGATGGAATCCTAGAAATATCCACAGGGATGGGGAAGAACCTGAGGATTTGAGCACCAGTGCTCAGCAAAGAGGACCGCAAGGAGAGGTGCCTGCCCAGAAGCATCTATAAAATTGTGCCGCTACTCCATTTCTAAGCTCCATCAAGATAGTACATTGTGTACATCACTGACAAAATGAGCCTAATTACATATTAAAACCATTCTAGAAACTTAGAAACTTCAATGCCAAGTGACTTTGTCAATTAATTTTCTTTTATAAAACTTTCTATGTGCCAGGGTTACTAAAATATTAAGGAAGAAAAACATACTCCCTGAAAAATCAGATAATACGTGAAGACATATTCATTGAGTAAGAATTGAGAAATCAATTGTTATGTAAGATAGCAGAATGTCATTAACTAAATTATAGACAATGTATGTGCTTCTTGGACAAATGTTAATTTTTTTTTTGATGTGGCGTTTTAAGTGTGTTTTTTGTATTGCTCGTACATACAGATTCTGCTGAAACCCTCATTTGTTTAGTAAAACCTATTGAACTCATGCCATATGCAAGGCACCAAGCGGATGGCACACAACATCAAAGAGTGAGGCCTTTCCAGGACTCCAAGGGTGCACAGTGTGGTGGGGAGACATCCCGTGCCCAGCCGGCCACAGGAGCCCACAAGGCAGACCAACGAGTGCTCCATAGCATAGCCCTGGATAAAGGGCTTTGGGGGTTTTCGAGAGAGAAGATCAGACCCTCAACTTCTGAAGTTTCAGGTTGTAGATTAGGAGAGCCGTGAACCAGGACTGAAGAAAAAAAAAAAAAGGAGCTGTCACAGGTGCAGGAGGTGAAGTCAAAGACAACTTTTGCAAAAGGCAAGTCTTTGTCCCCTCCAAGAGACAGTTCAGATCTTATCTCCATGCTCTTTTAAAACCCCAAATCCCTCTTTCTCTGCCCCTCCCCTACTTGTACTCTTCCTCTCTCTGTCTCTCAAAAATAAATAAACATTAAAAAAAATTTTTTTTGTTTAAACCCTGAAGAACTGTGGGGATACCCTGGATACTCAAAATGAGATCAGGCTTTTTGGCCTATTCATAAAAATCCACTTAACTAGGTAGGGACACCTTTATAACTGAATAAATAGAAAGCTTAATATGACACTTTACATTAGCATATTTAAAACCATGTGGGCTTCTTTTAGGTCTATTTGTAGAAGATACAAAGCTATCTTTTGTTTTTTTAATGTTTTATTTATTTCTGGGAGAGAGAGAGAGACAGTGTGAGCAGGGGAAGGTCAGAGAGAGACACACAGACTCTGAAATAGGCTCCAGGTTCTGAGCTGGCAGTCAGCACAGAGCCCGACGCGGGGCCCGAACCCAGAAACGGCAAGATCATGACCTAAGCGAAAGTCGGACGCTTAACCGACTAAGCCACCCAGACGTCCCGATACAAAGCTATCTTACGCATTTTAATTAATTGCATGGTTATTTCACTGAGTTTTAAGAGGAAAATAGAAATAACAATAATAAAAATACTTATTAATTGTTGAGTACCTATTAACCTCCAGTTAACATTTAGGAGCTTTACATATACTATTTCTTTTTTTTTTTTTCTAGGTCAAACGACACAACTTCATGCTTTATTATGATTATAAAACATTAAAAGATTGTCTAGGAAACTAAGTGTACATACTTTTTTTTTTTTAAGAGGCAAAATTGTGATTTTTTTTTTTTACAAATAGTTTATTGTCAAATTAGTTTCCACATAACACCCAGTGCTCATCCCCACAAGTGCCCTCCTCCATGCCCACCCCTCCTCCCCCCCCATCCACCAGTCCTCAGTTTTTGTCAGCATTCAAGAGTCTCTCATGGTTTGCCTCTCCCCCTTTCCCCCACCATTTCTGCCCTTCTTCTCCCCCTTGGTCCTCTGTTAAGCTCCTCCTAATCCTCCTATGCGTGCACACATATGATATTTGTCTTTCTCTGCCTGACTTATTTCGCTCAGCATAACACCCTCAAGGTCCATCCATGTTGCTACACATGGCCAGATTTCATTCTTTCTCATTGCCTACATATACTATTTCTAACCTTCACTATGACCTATTTTCACAGTTTTATACACGAAGAAACCCAAGCAAAGAGAGCTACTAAGAAGAACTCAGATTCAAACCTGAGTTTTCTTAACTCTCAAGTTCAAGGTCATTTTTTTCTTTTTGTGTGTTTGTGTATGTATCTTTAATATTTTTAATAATTTTATCTTTCATCATAATAATTGCACTCTTTTATCCCCATCACCTATTTCATCCATTCCCACCTCCCTTCTGGTAACTATCTTCATAGTTATATTTATAGATTATTCTCTGTGGTTGAGAGTTTGTTTTTGGCTTGTCTCTCTCTCTCTTTTTTTTCCCCTTTGCTCATTTGTTTTGTTTCTTAAATTCTATATATGAGTGAGATTATATGGTATTTGGTCTCTGAGTGATTTATTTTGCTTAGCATTATACTGTCTAGTTCTATCCATATTGTTGCAAACAGCAAGGTTTCGTTCTTTTATATGGCTAAATACTATCCCATTCTAGATTATATATATATAAAACCTCTTCTTTATCAATTCATCTATCAGTGGACACTTGGACTGCATCCATGGTCTGCATTCATATCTTAGCTATTGTCAATAATGCTGCAATAAACATAGGGGTGCATGTATCCTTTTGAATCATATATTTCATATGTTGGGGGTAAATACCTAGTAGTGTGATTACTAGATCTTAGGGTAGTTCTACCTTTAAATTTGCTAGGAGCCTCCATACTCTTTGCCACAGTGATCCACCAGTTTGCAGTCCTACCAACAATACCCGAGGGTTCCTTTTGCTCCACATCCTCGCCCACACTTGGTGTTTCTTGTGTGTTTGAGCTTAGCTAGTCTGACAGGTATGATGGGATATCTCATTTCAGTTTTTATTTGCATTTCCACTGATTTACATTTCTTTGATGGTGAGTGATTTGGGGCATCTTTTCATGTGTCTGTTGGCCATCTGGATGTCTTCTTTGGAATCAAGAAATATTTGTAGGTGGTGTACATGTGTATTACCTCCGTTGTGGTAATGGTTTCATAGGTAATTGCATATGTCCAAATTCATCAGATTTATCCATTAAATCTGTGCAGCATATCAATTATTTCTCACCAAAGTTATTAAAACAAACAAGTATACAAAAAATCCACTTGCATGCTTTGGGGGGGGCTCTGTAGCATGTGTGTGTGCGCACATGTTTATATATGAAGGAATTTAATTTACATACTAACCAGAGAACATTTAGCTAACCAAATAAGAGGTAAGTCCTATTTGCATAGAGATACAGCACACACCCAGGAGAAGGGGTGAGGAAAGACTTTTGCAGGGACTTAGGTGGTTGGCTCAAGAGATGCTATGAGTGATTCATGAATTCCTTCAACAAATATTGGCTGGGTGTTTGTTATGTCCCTTGACACTGAGTAGGCACATGGGATAAAATTTAAAAGAATGAAAAATGGACATAATCCGTGCCTTCCTTTAAGTTACATATAGTGGAGAAAACAGATTTCTAATGATCACACAAATAAATGTATATATAATAATCCATAGCTAATATTTATCAAGGGTTTCCTGTGTGTCAGACATAATTTCAGACACTATTCCTGTATTAATTTATCTAATCATCATCAAGAAAAAACTGAAACAAAACCAAAAGACCTGTGAGCTTGGTGCTACTATTATTGTCCCAAATTCTATATCTGATAAAAGCTATGAAGGAAAGGTTTATGGTGAGATGAGATCATTCTCTGGAAGAACTAACCTAGCCCCGGGGCCAAGGAAGGCTGAGAAAAGACTAACGGGGTTGTCTCTCTTCCCAAGGTGGGCAGGGTATCCTGCAAGTAGTAGAGGAGTGCTGAAAGTCTATTGGTTTGGGGTATTACTGAATTGTTAGTACAAGGTAAGAGAGCGGAAAATGAACATTTATTAATTATATTCTGCTTCCTATATGCCGGAGTCTGTGCAGTACTGAATCCAATTCCTGAATTATTCTCTGACCTGACTTGAAGGTTCTGATCCTGAGTTCCTTAAAGAGGGGGGTTCAGAGACAAAGTGCATCAGGCTACCCATAGGGGTATCTAATTAAAACGGGGTGACCTCTGAACCCTAAGGAGTGGCAGCGGCATGGGGTTGGCAGTGTCAGATGCTCTGATGGTGGCAGCATGAGAGTGGCATCTGTGGTGGCAGTGGGGGGACACCAGTGACAGCTGAGGCAAACTCACAAGTCACCTGGGATGCTGCCAGGGAAAAAGCTCAGAGATATCTCTCATCAGAGGCTTCTAAAGGCCAGTGTGGCTTGAGGAAGGTTGAGTTACATGTGAGTTACACACCTAAATGTTTCCCCTGCATATTCTCTTAAAGGATCTTTGATACTTTGTTTCCCAAGCATTCAGCTTGTCGTTGCCTATATTGTCTGCTGAGCACTGTTGCCACTCACAACTTTAAGATTCTCCCCTCAGGGATTCTCATGTTTCATTTTCGATAGCTGGGCTGTGCTTCATATGCTCTACCCTCTCTGCAGCTTCTGATCCTATTCAAGACATGCTTGGTATAGGAAGATGAACTACTGAAAATCAGAGCCTTATTTAATTTGACAGGAAACAAAACATGTGGAATTGTAAAAATTTGTTTTTGAAAGTCCAGTTGTAATTCCTGAAAATGATGGGTTATGACAAAGAAAAGTTTGAAATTATCTAGATTCTAGAATCCAGATTTTGAGGTCCAATAGATTCTACCAACTGCTAGTGGATATACTGTATTTTCTAGCTCTTTGTGTGATTTCTGTTATGTTACAAATGTCTACATTTAACAATGATAGCTGTAGAGAAATTAATACTGATATAGGTTTTAATTTTGGATTCAGTGTGATTTCATATGGCTAAAAGCATTTGAGAATATCACTAGACTCCAGGGATACCAGAGGAATGTTTATGGAGGGTTAGGGTAGTGCATAGTGTAGTACCTACTAGAACAGTGGTTCTAGAGATATTTTTTAATTTTTTAAATGTTTTTATTTATTTCTGAGAGAGAGAGAGAGAGAGAGAGAGAGGGCAGGGGAGGGTCAGAGAGAGAGGGAGACACAGAATCTGAAACAGGCTCCAGGCTCCGAGCTAGCTGTCAGCACAGAGCCCGACACGGGGCTCAAACCCAGGAACCGCAAGATCATGAACTGAGCCGAAGCTGGACACTTAACTGACTGAGTTAAGGGGCACCCAGGTGCCCCTAGAAAATTGATGCCTAGACCATCAGTGTCAGCATCACCTGGGAATTTGTTAGAAATGCTAGCCTCCAGCCCCTTCCAAACTACTGGGTCAGACACTCTCTGGTGGGGTTCACCAATTTGTGTTTTAACAAGTCCTCTAGGTGATTCTGATATATGCTGAACTTCAGAACCACTAAGCTATGCAAAACCACAGTGGCTTGAATAAAATAGAAGTTCATTTCTGACTAATGTATTAGGATATGAATAAGTAGTCTAGGAAAGAAATGGCAGTTCCAAGAGGTTGGGGACCTTGGGTGACTCTGCTCCTTTCAATATGCAGCTCCTATCTCCTGGTCTGCAGTGGTTACTCAAGTCTGGCTCTTACACCTGAGTTTTAGCCAGCAGGAAAGGAGGGTAAAAAGAGATTATTATTCTTCCTTCTAGGGTTATGACCCAGGAGTTGCATGTGTTACTTCTACTCCAATCTTGTTGACATTCACCTAGTCACATGCCCATACCTGGTCATCTTTACCTCATATCTTGGTCCTAATTACAACTTGGGGTGGAGGGGGAGTTACTGAATGAAGAAGTGGGTAATGGATATTGGGAAATTACTAGTAATGTTTTAGGAAAGACTCTAAAGGAAACTTTTACCTTCTTTCCAAATCATTCCATTCTGTTTTACATTTAGATTTAAAACACATTCTAAGTAATAGATTAAGAGCAGAGGAATTTGTCTAAGTAATATCTAGCCAACTCATTTTCTGGCAAAGAAATGATATTGAGGGACTACATCTAAATAAAAAGTTTCTGCACAGTGAAGGAAACAATCAACAAAACTAAAAGGCAACCTACTGAATGGGAGAAGATATTTGCAAATGACATACTTGATTAAAGGGTTAGTATACAAAACACAGAAAGAACTGATATAATTCAATACCCAAAAAACAAATAATCCAATTTAAAAATGGGCAGACGACATGAACAAATATTGCTCCATATTTGTTAGATGGCAAACAGACACATGAAAAGATGCCCAACATCACTCATCATCAGGGAAATGCAGATCAAAACTGAAATGAGATATCACCTCATACCTGTCAGGATGGCTAAGCTCAAACACACAAGAAACAAGTGTTGGCATAAAAGGAACCCTTTGTGCATTGTTGGTAGCAATGCAAACTGGTGCATCACTGTGGCAAAGAGTATGGAGGCTCCTAGAAAATTTAAAAGTAGAACTACCCTAAGATCTAGTAATCACACTACTGGGTATTTACCCCTAACATATAAAAACACTGATTCAGAAGGATACATGCACCCCTATGTTTATTGCAGTATTATTGACAATAACCAATCTATGGATACAGCCCATGGATATAGCTCACGTGTCCATTGATAGATGAATGGATAAAGAAGAAGTCACACACACACACACACACACTCACACACAGGAATAGTATTCAGCCATAAAAAGAATGAAATCTTGCCATTCACAACAACATGGATGGAGCTAGAGAGTATAATGCTAAGCAAAATAAGTCAGAGAAAGACAAATACCACGTGATCTCACTCATATGTGGAATTTAAGAAACAAAACAAATTAAGGAAAAAAAAGAAAGACAAACCAAGAAACATATTCTCAGAGAACTAAGGTTATCAGAGGGGAGGCAGGTAGAGGGAAGGATGAAATAGGGAATGGGAATTAAAAAGTACATGTATCATGATAGGCACTGAACAATGTGTTGAATTTGAATTACTATATTGTAGGGGTGCCTGGGTGGCTCAGTCAGTTAAGCGTCCGACTTCGGCTCAGGTCATGATCCCATGGCTGGTGGATTCGAGCCACATGTCGAGCTCTGTGCTGGCAGCTCAGAGCCTGGAGCCTGCTTCAGATTCTCTCTCTACCTCTCCCCCACTTGTACTCTGTCTCTCTCTTTCTCAAAAATAAATAAACATTAATTGGAAAAAAAGAATTACTATGCTATATACCTGAAACTAATATAACACTGTATGTTAAGTATACTGAAATTAAAATTAGAAAAACCTGGGGCAGTTGGGAGGCTCAGCCAGTTAAGCATCCAATTCTTAGTTTTAGCTCAGGTAATGATCTCACAGTTCTTGTGATCAAGCCCTGAGTTGGGCTCTGCACTGACAGCATGGAGTCCGCTTGGGATTCTCTGTCTCCTTGTCTCTCTGCCCCTCCACCACTTGAGGTTGCTCTCTCTCCCATTCTCTCTCTCAAAATAAATAAACATTTTTAATTAAAAAAAGGTGATAAAAAGCTCAAAAAAATTCTTGTGTCCCCTTATGTTTCATTTTTGTATGGCAAGAATGCTTACCATGAAATCTACTCTTTTCATAAAATTTTAAGTGCACGATGCAATATTGTTAACTATTGGCATTATGTTGTATAGCAGATCTCCCTAGAACGTATTCATCTTGCATAACTGAAACTTTATACCCACTGAAGCACAACTGCTCATTTTCCCCTCATCTCAGCCCCTGGAAAGCACCATTCTACTACTTGCTTCTATGGTTTCACTATTTTAGATACCTCGTGTAAGAGGAATCATGCAGTATTTTTCCTTCTGTGACTTATTTCACTTAGATAATGTCTTCCAGTTTCATCCACACTGTAGCAAATTAAAGGATTTCCCTCTTTTAAAAGACTTGCTAAAATCCCATTATAGGTATATGCCACATTTTCTTTTTTTTCCCTAAGATTTTTTTTAAGTTTATTTATTTATTTTGAGAGGAGGGTGGGGTAGAGAGAGAGGGAGAGAGAGAATCCCAAGCAAGTTCTGCCCTGTCACCACAAAGCCCAACTAGGGGCTTGATCTTCATAAACCATAAGATGCTGACCTGAACCAAAATCGAGAGTCAGATGTTTAACCAACTGAGCCACCCAGGCACCCCTTCCCAAGTTTTTATTTAACTTCCAGTTAGTTAACATACAGTGTAGTATTAGTTTCAGGTGTCGTATATGGCACATTTTCTTTATCCACTCATCCATTGATGGACACTTAGATTGTTTCCATGTCCTAGCTGTTGTGAATAGTGCTTCAGTGAATATTGGAGTATAGATATCCCTTTAGAATGTTTTTTTAAAGACTTTAATTTTTAGAGCAGTTTTGGGTTTACAGCAAAATTAAGAGGGAAGTACCAAGATTTCCCATATACTCTCTCTTCTCACATATGAACAGCACCTCCCACTCTGATTATAAACATCATTCTACAGAATGCTACATTTTTCACCAAGGATAAATCTACATTAATACATTATAATCACACAAAGTCCATAGTTTACCTTAGGGTTCACCCTTAGTTTTGTACATTCTATGATTGTGGACAAATGTATAATGACATATATCTAATATTATCATACAGAGTACTCTTACTGCCCTAAAAGTTAACTCTATGCTCTGCCTATTAATTTCTCCTCTTGACCCCAGAATGTTTTTTGAGAATACTACAATTTGTCAACATTATGGTTTTTTTCTCTAAGTGCTTGCTAAGGTTATGGGACCAGTAAACAAATAATCCAAGTGGAAATACTTTATATAGTGCCAAATGGCTAACAACTTTAACTTTATGATTTTTGGTTTTGTGATAAGACATGACGAGCCTGGCCCTGGACTGCCATTGGAGAGACTTAATAAACATTCGATAATTAAATGAATAAGTGGCAAAGTGAATGAGTAAAAAAAGAGGAGGCCTGGATTATAGTACTAGTTTAGGGTTAACTAGTTCTGTGACCTTTGCCTAGTGTTTTAATGTCTCAGTTTTTCTTATCTGTGAAATTGCAGGGGAAGGGGAGAGAAAACACAACTTCTCTAAATTCACTGAATCACAAACTTTTCAAGTTGAGAGGGCATTTGGCAGAGCTGTCAGTTGGTAGTAGTTTATCAAGTTCACCCAGAGGCCAAAGGTGGTATTGCCAAGTTCTTTGGGTTTAATAAACTAGGCTATACGGTTCTTTCTTCAGAAAACACCTCTAGATACACAGCAGAGTCTGAGTGTCTTGAATGAAGCAGTTAATGATATAGTGTTATCTAATTTAAAGCTGATTTATGTAGGTTTTTTTAAAGCCTGATGATCAGATAACTTATTAACAATAATTCAGTTAACTACTTATGAAGATAATTCAGTCATTTAATCATATCTTTCTTGGGGACACTTTTGCCTCCAAGATAAAATATGTGCTTTCTCCCAACATGTTATTTTAACACAATACAGTTATTTTAGAGTTTCATTATGTTTAAATGTGAGAGAGAGAGAGAGAAATTTTTAAAGCCAGATGAATATACATCAGGATGTTAAGAGTAGTTATCTCTGGATGGCAAAAGTGTAGGCAATTTTCATTTTCTTCGTGTTCCTTCTTTTATATTCCTTCTTTAGTGTGTATTTTTTGAGGTAAAATTTGTATATATTAGTTTCAGGTATACACATAATAATTCAATTTTTGTATACACCGCAAAACAATCACCACAATAAGTCTAGGTACCATTTGCCACTATACAATTAACCCCTTTTCTCCACTTCACCACCTTCTAACCACCTTACTCTCTCCTTCCCTCTCTCTCTCTTCCTTTTGCTTTTGTTTCCTAAATTTGACATATGAGTGATATTTCACTTCACTTAGCATTATACTCTCTAGCTCCACCCATGTTGTTGTAAGTAAAAAGATTTCATTCTTTCATATGGCTGAATACTATTCTATTGTGCATATATATATATATATATATACACAATATCTTCTTTATACATTCATATATTGATAGACACTTGGGCTGCTTCTATAATGTGACTATTGTAAATAATGCTGCTATAAATGTATCCCTTTGAATTAGAGTTTTTGTATTTTGGGGGGTAAATACTCAGTACTGCAATTACTGGATTGTAGGGTACTTCTGTTTGTAAATGTTTGAGGTTGTTTCCATATCTTGGTTATTCCAAATAATGTTGTAATGAACATATATCTTTTTTAATTAGTGTTTTTGTTTTCTTTTGTAAATATCTGGAAGTGAAATATCTGGATCATATGGTAGTTCTATTTTAAAATTTTTAAGGAGACTCCATACTTTTTTCATAGTGGCTGTACGAATTTACATTCCCACCAATAGTGCATAATGGTTCTCTTTTCTCCATATCCTTGTCAAAACTTATTATTTCTTGCCTTTTTGGTAATAGTCATTCTGACAGGTGTGAGGTGGTATCTCATTGTGATTTTGATTTTCACTTTCCTGGTAATTAGTGATTTTAAACATCTTTTCATGTGCTGTTGGCCGTATGGATGTCATCTTTGGAAAAATACCTGCTTAGATCATCTGCCCATTTTTTAATCAGATTGTTTGGGTTAAAAAAACCCAATGTTTAAGCTTATTTTTCATTAGCTTAATTTTTAATGAGCTAATTTAAAACCTAATGTTTAAGCTCTTTATATATTTTGGATATTAATCCCTTATCAAATATATGATTTGCAGACATTTTCTCCCATTTAGTAGGTTGCCTTTCCACTTTGTTGATAATTTCTTTTGCTGTGCAGAAGCTTTTTAATTTCGTGTAGTCTCACTTGTTTATTTTTGCTTTTATTGCTTGGCTTTTGGAGTCAGATGCAAGACCAATGTCAAGAAGTTTACTGTCTATATTTTTTTCTAGATGTTTTATGTTTTCAGGTCTTAATCCATTTTGAGCTAATATTTGTGTATGATCTAGTATTATTTTGCATGTGGTTGTCCTGTTTTCCCAACACTATTTACTGAAGAGACTGTCCTTTCCCCATTATATATTCTTGATTCCTTTATTGTATATTAATTGACCACATATGTAGGTGTATATCCTGTTCCATTGATCTGTGTGTATGTTTTTATGCAATTACCATACAGTTTTGATTACTATAGCTTTGTAGTATAAAATTAGGGAGCATGATTCCTCCAACTTTTTTCTTTCTAATTTTGTATATTTGAGGTATTTTGTCGTTCATACACACTTTAGAATTATTTGTTCTAGTTCTGTGAAAAATGCCATTGGAGATTTTGATAGGGATTGCAGTGAATCTGTAGATTGCTTTAGGTCATGTGGACATTTTGACAATATTAATTCTTCCAATCCATGGGCACAGAATATCTTTCTATTTATTTATATCATTTTCGATTTCTTTTTATCAATGTCTTATAGTTTTTAACCTATAGGTCTTTTACTTCCTAGGTTAAATTTATTACTAGGTATTTTAGTCTTTTTGATGCAACTGTAAATGAGATTATTTTCTTAATTTGTCTTTCTGACAGCTTGTTATTAATGTAAAGAAACACACCAGATTTCTGTATATTGATTTTGTATCCTCCTACTTTACTGAATTCCTTTATTGGTTCCAACAGGTTTTTGGTGGAGTCTATAGTATCAAATCATCTGCAAATAGTGACCGTTCTATTTCTTCCTTTTCAATTTAGATGCCTTTTAATTTATTTTTGATTGTCTAATTGCTCTGACTAGGACTTACAATACTATGTTGATTAAAAGAGGTGAGAGTGGACATCCCTGTCTTGTTCTTGATGTTAGAGGAAAAGCTTTCAACTTTTCAATCGTGGGTATGATGGTAGCTGCAAATTTGTCATATATGGCCTTTATTATGTTGAGGTGCTTTTTTCCATACCCACTTTGTTGAGAGTTTTTACTGTAAACAGTGAATTTTATCAAATTCTTTTTCAGCATGTATTGAGATGATTATATCATTTTCCCCTTTCATTTTGTTAAGATGATGTATCATGTTGATTGATTTGCAGCCGTCAAACCATCTTTGCATCCCTGGACTAACTCCCACTTGATCATGATGTATGATCCTTTTAATGTCCTATTGAATTCAATTTAATATTTTGTTGAAGGTTTCTATATGTGTATTTTTTTAATTCAGAAAAAAAATTCTGTCTTGTAATTATTGAATATTCGGAACATAGGGGATATAAACATGGTTAACTAACTGCCTTTACTTTCTAATTATAAAAAGTTAATATAGTTTCTTAACTAAAATTTCAAATGTAATGGAGAAAACAAACTATCTCATAAAGTACTAGGCCAAATCTCCCTTCCTAACCCTTATGGATGTCTAGAGGGTTCCCCAAGCTTTCTGCTCATTTCCAATTATTAAAAATTCAGTCCAGTTCAGTCCATACTTGGAGACTTCACTCATATCTATTTTAATTCCCACTTACTCCCTCTCCCAATCTCAAACCTGGCTTCCATCCCAAAAGCTATAAAGAGGGAAGGGATCACTTTTGTTCTATCTTCTCCCTTGTCCTAGGATCAAGTTTTTTTAGCATTGGGAACTGAGAAGGATGGGAGAAATGGGACACACCTTTCCTCAAGTGGACTACCAGTGGGATTTTCTGGGGGTTTCTCTACTAGCTTCTCAGGTTCACACCTACTGCCATAGAAGCTCCCATGTGGCAATGTTGCTTCCAGATGCTCTGATTGGATGGCCAAGTGGGCCTCCTCACAGCATGGCACCTTAATGTGGGGGGTCCACAGACAGAAAACATACTCTAGCTCCTGATCAGGAGGTACAGTCCATGGTGTCAGCTCCTGAGGCCTACCCCAGCCACCCATCTCTACTCCCTTAGGAAACCCTATTGGGTGTTGTAGAAGCAAGTTGAATCAAGCTAAATTGCCTTCCAAGCTGTCCTTTTGTCCCAGAGGAGCCTATTCATGCTCTTCTTGCTGAACAGTGGGACCGCTTATCTCTCAATCCTTTTCCCTACTAGCAAGAGTACAGAGTGGGTCTACAAAGATAGGGTATTAGCAGCATTTCCCCAGGGGAGAAGTGCCCATAGTCCCTTTAGCTTTGGAAGGAGGACTAGAGGAGCCCTTTGCATGCGGCAGATCATTCTAGACTCTGATGCATCCTCCCCACCCCCTATCAGACTTTTGCTTATAGACACTGGAGAGGTTTGACCACTTCTTAATAAACTCTGGATGAGCAGTTAGACCCCCACTGCTTGAAGATCTTTTTCAACCATAGAGTACTCGATGCTGTCTGAAGATTTGGGTCCTCTTTGCCACCTCCTGGGAAACAGGGGAGATTTCCCTCAACGTCCAGTTACATATATGTCATTTTAGTTTCATAGGAAAAAGAATGAAAAGGAATAACCCAAAATGCCAACAGCTGTTTTTACTCCGTAATGAAACTGTGGGTAATTCTTTTCCTTCACTTTTTTCTATTTAAAAATTTTCTAGAATGAACACATATCACTTTTGTAATGAGAAAGAAGGAAGTTTATTTAACAAAAATCATTAGTGCAGTGATTTTTGTAGATTGGTAAAATGAAAAAGCAAGTAAACTATCTTAACCAATTCAACTTTATTCTTTTAATCTCAAATCCTGGGTTACCTCATTAATGTAGATAATTTTCTCCTTTGGTTTATTCATAGCCTGAACAAAAAGATAAAATGTCTAAAGATAATAAGCTGTTATTTTTTCTACATCTTCAGAAGAAATTAGCTCTTTAGTTAACTGTGTCCTTTTAGGTCATGTTTGAAAATGGGACTATTTATTGGGTTTCTTTTATGAAATTCTCATTAGCAAATAAATATTTTTGAATTGCTAACCAACAATTATAAAATTGTTATACCCTCAGAAATCTTTGCTGAATTACTTTGTACCTACTTCAGCCTTTGTTCAGAGGTCTAAAAATGATCTGACAGTAAATATTTTTTAAAAATTTAAAATTTTTATTATCCATATTTGAGAGAGAAGGAGACAGAGCATAAGTTGGGCAGGGGCAGAGAGAGAAAGAGGAAGACACAGAATTTGAAGCAGGCTCCAAGCTTGTCAGCATGACGCAGGGCTTGAACTGATGAACCATGAGATCATGACCTAAACCAAAGTTGGATGCTCAACCGACTGAGCCGGTTTTTCTGGTAGTGAGTATTTCTGAAGGGCTTTTAAAAATATATATTTTTAAAGCATGCAGTTACAAACATATTTAACATATTTTTAAAGATTTTGTTTTTAAGTAATCTGTACACCCAGTGTGGGGCTCCAATCCAAGATCAAGAGTCATATGCTCCACTGACTGTCATATATTGAACATATTTAAATATATATTTAATGTATACAGTTTTTTTCAAAATTTTTAATAGTTTATTGTCAAGTTAGTTTCCATATAACACCCAAGTGCTCATCCCCACAAGTGCTCTCTTCCATGCCCATCACCCCCTTCTCCTCTACCCCACCCCCATCAGCCCTCAGTTTGTTCTCAGCATTCAACAGTCTCTCATGGTTTGCCTCTCTCCCTCTCCCCCACTATTTTCCCCCTTCTTTCCCCCTACAGTCCTCCATTAAGTTCCTCCTAATCCTCCTATACGTGCAAACATATGATAGCTATCCTTCTCTGCCTGACTTATTTCACTCAGCATAACACCCTCAAGTTCCATCCATGTTGCTACACATGGCCAGATTTCATTCTTTCTCATTGCCATGTAGTATTCCATTGTATAGATAAACCACATCTTCTTGATCTATTCATCAGTTGATGGACACTTATATTTAATGTATATGTTAAAAAGCAGGCTTGAAGGTTGACATATTTATTTATTTATTTATTTATTTATGCTTATTTATTTATTTTTGAGAGAGAGACAGAGCATGAGCAGGGAGGGGCAGAGAGCGAGAGACACACAGAATCTGAAGAAGGTTCCAGGGGCTCAACACTGAACTCGAACCCAAAACCACAAATTGTGGGATCATGACCTGAGCCGAACTCAGATGCTTAACTGACTGAGCCACCCAGGCACCCCTGAAGATTGACATAATTTTTTAATTGTCTGCAAAGGTTAACAAAGCCTACTATCTGTTAGTGTAAATAGAAATTAGTATCGCTAATTCATGACTCTATCTTTGAGCTATGCTTCCTTCACAGTGCCTATCGCATGGCATATTTGTCAAATAAATGAATGGAATTATCTTTAACTAGATTGATATTTCATTCTTCACATTTCAAAATTATAAATAAACATGTGCTTGCTCCAAAACCTTCATGCAGTACAGAGCATCTGGAGGATACAGTAAGAGAGCCATTTGAACATATTCTACCAATGATGTATATCCTCCCAGATATTTTTATATATGAGCCTTTTTTTATGGGCTTATTTTTAATTACCTCATTAAAATGTTTTAATCTAATCTAATTTCAACTCTGGTTTTCATACACAAATACCATATACAGTGCATTTTGATTTATAAATACTATAGTCATTTAGATTTTTGCTTTGTTTTGCTTTGTCTTCTACCTGCTCTGTTTGTAGATAATATGAAAAAATTGTCTAGGTCCAAATTATTTTTTCCACCAGCATTTCTCCCTGAAACACTAACCATCACTAGTGCACACAATGAGAAAAAGACGTCCGTCTCTATTTCTAGTCAACCATACATTTTTCCATGTTTAGGAAGCTATGCTCCGTGTGGCATATGCTCCAGTAAACCTTTCATAAGATTTAATTGGAACTTAGGCACTCAATAAATATTTGTGGAATTGAACTGAATTTCAGTAATTATTCTGTAATTCTTAAAGCATGTAGACACTGGAATGGATGATACAGTTTAGTATTTTTCACTGTGAAGCTTGCAAAACCTCTACACACCCACTTCTGTATCAGGTGATACTAGTCAGTTATTTGAGGTTCACTACAGGGAGCCTTTTGATCTCCTTCCACTCATGGTTTTCTTGGTCCCAGATTTCTCAGCTAAAACCTCGATTGGAAACAAATTCATTTCCTTAAGCCATCTGGTGGCTTCCACTTGTAACTACAACAACAGTGAATGACCAAACATGGAATTATCCTGCGTTCCTCAGCAAACGCCAGGACTGTCCTTTTCTTCCTGTGTCTTTACAGGATGTACTATAATGAAGTGCTACCTAAATAATATGAAAATATTAAAAATCCAAGAGAAATCTTCTAATTCTAACCTCAGGGCCACTTGAATATCAAGAGCAACATAAGAAAGACTATGAGTGATGGAATAAGAAAAACTATATTATTTTATTATAATTATATGCTAAGACAAGCTTTACTGAGCACTTACCATGTGCCAGGCAGTGTGCCTAGGTGATAAAAACCAATGCAAGAGGCTTGTGTCCTCAGGGAATACAGGTAAAGTGACTGATATCTGAATAAATACAACAGTACGTATTATAATAAGCTTGCTGAGGTGATTAGAAAACCCTGACAGGGGCTCCTATATCCCACACTGAACATGAGGGAATGGACTCTATCCCCTCACAGAATAGGCAAAACACCAGAGAATAAAATAAAAATTCTTTTCTGGAATCATCTCAAAATAATGATTAAGAAAATATTGGGGTTACATGTGTATTGTTTGTTTCCTACCTCCCACAAAAGCCAAGAATGTTCATATCTCTTTAATGTATAACCCTCAAGGCCATGTTACCCTAAATGGGATCATAGTTGCAGACACAGGGGCCCCAGGGTCAGTAGGTAAGCTCCAGGTGCCACCTAACTTAAAAACCTTAAGTTTTTGGAGGAGGTAAGACAGCAAAAAGGGGTCTGAGCCTGCATTGCAGACTACAGGTGTGCCCCTCTAGCTCTGTCTCATTACCCCTAAGCAACAAAGTTATTGGAGCACATTCTGCCTTGCAAGGTCAGAGAAAGTTCCTGAAAGGCTGTTAAGTTTGAGCTGAATGTGGCAGAGTGCATAGATACAGGGGTAAAGCCATTTCATTTAGTGGAGACATGTGTAGCAATGCAAAGTATTAAAATCACAAGGCTTATTTGGGAATCTGCAGGTAATTCAGTGGCCAGAAAGGCCACTGTGAACAGGGATGGTGAATGCTGCAGCTGGGGAAGTAAGCAAGTGCCCACTCCCGAGGGCAGTACATTGGCATGCTCAGGAGATGGGCCTTTAGTCCCACTGCTAATGGGGCCACTGAAGGACTTTAAATGGGGCGATGATGAAATCATCTGCATTTTAGGGAGACTGCCCTGGAAGCATGATAGATATTAGCTTGAAAGGACACACAACAAGGCCAGTGAGGTGGCTGCTAATATATTCCAGGCAAGACATTATGAGGGTTTCTAGATGACGTTAGTGGCCAAAACGAGGGACAAGCAGGGATGGATTTGAGAAATATTTAGCAGTTATAATAATAAACAGGTCTTTGTGACTTGGATATAAGAGATTAGATGCACAGAGGAGTTTTGGATGATTCCCAGATATTTGGCTGATAAATTGATGTCCCATAGGCAGCAGGAAATACAACTCTGAAATACAATGAGATGTCAGGGCCGGAGATATAAATTGGGACCTGATCAGCATCAGTGCTATGGGAAAGGAAGAGATTATTCCAGACCAAGATATTACAGTACTCACATTTGGAAGAGAGGTGTTAAATAAATGTCAAATGACTAAATGTGCATCCTTACATCCACCTGAGTATTTACAGATAACCTGGCAGGCTGAATAGGAAGACACTGGCCTAACATATTCTGCAGACCAGTGCCTCAAAATGAATGAGGTTGTTGTTGAGTGGGTCAGAGACCCAAAGCGAGGTGTAGGTCTGGTTTTGTGAAGAGGTTACAGATAGTTTCAAAAATAATTATTTCCACCAAGTATGTATCTCACTGCATTAACATCCTATACCTGAAGTCATAGTGCTGAGTCATTCTTGTCCAGGGCAAGCTGTCACTCATTATCTTCATCCTTGATTGGAGCATTGAGCCCTGGACCTGAGCAGCGCTATGGATGGAAAGTGGGGAGGAATGCGAGAGCCCCTGAGTATGAACTCTACAAAATCCACCTCTGTCTTTCCCTCGGCTATCTCAGACTGGGTGAGAATTCCAATCAAGGTCACCCTGGGGAAATATTTACATTATTCATCTCCTGGAACTTGAAATTAAAAAGCTACCTAATTCTTGGGGGAGGGGATTATTTCCCCTTCCATATTAATGGAAGTCCATTTCCCCTCCTCTCATCTTCCCATTTATTGTATTTTAGAAGAAATTCATACCAGTTAATATGAAAATGAGAAGCCGGAAGTTATTAAGGATGCTTATGGATGCAGTTCTAGTGATTCACTAAGTCTGTCTGTTAATCTAGGTATCAATAATATGCTTATTTTCTCATTTAAATGCTCTCAGTATCCATCTGCTCTTGGAACCAATCAGAACATCCTAGCATTATAAGGAATGCACTAATGGAAAGCTACTGTGCCCCTTTACTAATATTAAAAGCACCATGTCACTTTCAGGCAATCAGCAGGGACCATCATAAAGGAAAGCATGATGTCCACACAAGGATGGTATTGGAATGAATTTGACCCTTGTGGGCAAAAACTTCAGCCCAACCAGAGCAAGCTATTGTTCAGTTTTCCCTTAGTGAAATGTTCAAAAGTAAAAAATATAGAGGCACCTGGCTGGCTCAGTTGATAGAGCATGAAACTCTTAATCTCAGAGTCATGAGTTCGAGCCTCCCACTGGGTATAAAGATTACTTAAATAAATAAATAAGTCTTAAAAAAAAAAAAAAAAAGTAGAGACACCTGCGTGGCTTAGTTGGTTGAGTTGCTCTTGAGCCCTGCGTATCAGGCTCCCAGCTGGGTGTGGAGGCTGCTTAGGATTCTCAATTTCTCTCTCTCTCTTTCTCCCCCTCCCTTCCACTGTCCCTCTCCCCCACGAAATGCTCTCTCACTCTCTCTCTAAAATGAAAAAAAAAAACATTAAAAAATTAAAAACTATAAACCTATTTTACCACATTTATGCTGAAATATTTATCATCTTTACCAAACCCTGCATGGTCAGATAAACAAGAAAATAGAGATTTCTCAGTGAGACCAAGCACTTTCTATAAAATGTTTCAACATCTGGAAAGCCTGAGTGGCTCAGTCAGTTAAGCTTCCAACTCTTGGTTTTGGCTCAAGTCATGATCTCATGGTTCATGGGATGGAGCCCCATGTAGGGCTCTGTGTCAGCATGGAGCCTGCTTGGGATGCTCTCTCTCTCCCTCTCTGTCTGCTCTCTCCCTCAAAATAAATAAATGAACTTTAAAAATAAAAACAAAATAAAATGCTTCAGCATCTAGTGAGGTATTTCTTTGTTAATATTATTTTTTTTAATGTCATCATTTTACTTCCTATTCATTCTTATTGACAGATTTAGAAAAAGTTGCTCAATTTACCCAAAATCTTTGGGGTTTTTGATTGGAGTCTTTTTATACCTACGTCATAAACTGGAAAAAACAGACATCTTTAGTCTTTCTATCCATGAAAGTGATAGGTCTCTCCACTTCTTTTGTTTGTTTCTGCCTCAGTGAATTTTAGCATTTTCTTTATGTAGGTCTACCTACTTCTTAAATTGATTCATTATTATATTATAACAACTTGCTGTACTTAAAATGTGTCCAGAAGTATAAGCCAGAGTGTCATATTTACCAGAATGTTTAAGAAATGGAAATGCTTCAGAGCGCCTGGGTGGCTCAGTTGGTTAAGCATGTGACTTCAGCTCAGGTCATGATCTTGCAGTTTGTGGGCTCGAACCCCACATCTGGCTCTGTGCTGACAGTTCAGAGCCTGGAGCCTGCTTCAGATCCTGTGTCTCTCTACCCCTCCCCTGTTCATGCTCTGTCTTTCTCTGTCTCTCAAAAATAAATACATCTTTAAAAAAATTAAAGCAAACAGAAATGTTCTGTTATGATATTTTAAGAAATCACAGGAAGTAGAGGAAAATATCAAAGTCATCTTTGTTATGAAGAAATGGCTATTCTTATATTTTGGTTGCTTCAAGGAAATGTCTATAAAATCACAAAGTGACTGTATCAAATGTGGTTTTTTTGAAGAGCACAATGAATCTGATTTCTTCTAGAGCAGGGTAACTGACTTTTAGATAAGGGCAAAGAATTATATGTAAAGTATCTGGATTTCAGGAAGCCTTTATTATAATGAATATGATTCTGTCACAAGGAATGTAGTGAACAGTCTGGTGCTGGCTACAATGTTGGAGAAGTTGTACTTGAAAGAGAGCTCTCTTTTTAACTCTCTGTTTATTTATTAAATTTAAAGACAACCAGCCTATGGCAAACATACATTATTCTTACAGGACAACTCAACTAGCATTTCTCAGAGTTGTTATTGGTCACAGATAAAAAGCAATTTAATTCTCTTGTTCTCTGCTTGAAAAACATCCCTATGCCTAAATTCCATAAACTGTAGATATTAGACAACATAGCAGTGTCAGCTTGAGAACAAAGAGAGAACCACAATTGTGTAACTTCATGATTCCATGAATTCTATTTGTTTCTCCACCGGTTTATTTAGCCTCTTATTAACTCATGGAAGCCAAAGCCCAAAAGAAAGACGGCAAAGGATGGCAAGGTGGTGAGTGTGTTCATGGATAAGTGTCAAGATTCTCACTACATACCAATCCCCTCTCTAGTTTTAGAGATGTGAAGAGGTAGCTACAGTAGAAAGTAACAGAGACTGATGAAGACGTAGAGCAATTGGAACTCTCATTACCAGTGGAGATGCACAAATGGCACACTGCTCAAGACACAAAGGAGAATATCAAAACAAGTACAAGACCTTCCTAAATGCCACTACTCGTGTTACACATCCAGAGTACAGTACTGTATTCATCCAACAGAAATTAAAACATATGCCCACACAAAGATTTGCACGTGAATATGTCTATCTGCTCCCAGACTGGAAGCAACTCAAATATCCATCAATGATACATGGCTTAAATACATTGTGATACATCCATGAAATGGACTACTACTTAGCAATTAAAAGGAACATAATATTAAATCATACAACGTGGGTGAGACTCAAAAACTTTCCACTAAATAAGTGAGACACACTAAACACTGTATGATCCTAATTATATGGAATTCTAGATATGATGAATTAATTGTGACAAAAAGCAGATTGTGGTTGCCTTAGGCCCGGCATTGGGGAAGTGGCCTGACCACAAGAGGACTGGAGGAAACATTTTTGCATAACTAAAATGTTTTTTTATCTTGGAGAATGTTATTGTATGTAAATTACACTTCAATGAAGCAAGGGGGAATAATTAAATAGCAACAGAAAGCTGAGTATATAGAAAGTATAAATCACATTAATCCAAAACGCTTAAAGATACACATAAGTATTGGGCACCTGGGTGGCTCAGTTGGTTAAGCATCTGACTCTTGGTTTCAGCTCAGGTCATGATCTCATGGTTCATGAATTCAAGCCCCAAGTCGGGCTCTGTGCTGATGGTGTGGGACTGGCTTGGGATTTCCTCTCTCTCTCTCTCTCTCTCTCTCTCTCTCAAAATAATAAATAAACTTTTAAAAATACACATCAGGAGCATGGAGGAGGGCACTTATTGGGATGAGCACTTGGTGTTATATGTAAGCCAACTTGACAATAAACTATAAAAAATATAATAAAAAAATAAATAATACACATCAGTATAAGTATTATGGGCATTTTGGTATAACTGAAATGATATCAATGTAAATAGCCATGAGCAGGCTTACTTCTTCAGTTAGCGCACATGTTTCTAGTTGTTGTCTCCTTACTTTACTGCAACTACAGTCAGCATCAATATTGAGAATCTTTTTTCACATGAGCTACAGGATTCGGCTCTTATAAACGTGGTCTCCTGGTTGCTCAGAACAAAGTCTCTTTCTGCACATCCCATAGCCTCTCTCTTACCTGAGGTGTCCATAAGCAGCAGTCAGCCACTCTCTGCTTTTTGTCCTGAGTAGCAGGGGACTTGGGACAGCAGAAACTTAGAGCCCTGAGACTGTGGATGGGACCTCCCCAGAAATCAAGAGCACTCTTCCCCAACTTCAGAGAGCACTTTCAATAAAGGTTCTGTCTGCATTCCCAGAATCAGAGTCTAGAGACAGTGAAAAAGGACATGGTCTCTCCCCAAGCTCAGACAAAGAGCAGAGACTTAGCTAGGGAAGCTTCAGCAGGAGAGGCCTGTCCAGCCATTTCAAGCGCAGCCGAGATAGGAGCCAGGTCCTAGAGCTGGTAAACTTGCTCTTTGCGCCTGCAGGTGTCTGAGACCCAGACCTCCAAAGTTGCAACAACTCAACCTCTATAAGGAGAAGAAGGGGGTGGATGGAGGCCATCCTGACCCATCCAACTCCTGCTGTCCCAGGAGGCTTAAGTAGGTGTAACTTCAGGTTTCTCTGATGATCATCAGAGTGTGATTTTTTTTGGTAAGCTTTATTTATTTTTGAGAGAGAGAGAGAGAGAAAGGGGGCACAAGCAGGGGAGGGGCAGAGAGAGAGGAAGATACAGAAGATCCAAAGCAGGCTCCATACTAACAGCAGTGAACCTGATTTGGGGCTTGTACTCACTTATGAACTGCAAGATCATGACTGGAGCCAAAATCAGATGCCCAACTGACTGAGCCACCAAGGTGCCCCTCAGAGTGTGATGTTTGGAAATAATGGCAAATCTCCTGAATTGAAACAAAGAACATCCCTGCCTGCTTGCAGGTGTTTTCAATTCCTTCAAGAGGAGTCACACTGAGTCAGAGGTTTTACTTTCAAATGTTTAGGATAGGTAATAAATTAACCTAAATTCCTTCACCCTAAAGAGTAATTATGAGTTGATTGACAATTCTAAATTATTCTTCTTGACTCTAACTAGAGGAGATTAGACAGGAGGTGCCAAAAGCTGGAAGTGGGAGGGAGTAAGAGTTGGGAGACATACTTGATAAAACATAACTTTTCAAAAAGCAGGCACAGTGCTCTCCACTAGACACAAAGAGTATGCCCTGCAATATTTCTACTGTGTGTGCAGAGGCCCAACTCGGTCATGGGAACGGAGTTTACCAAAGATCTCAGAACGTGCTAGAAGGCAGGTGGCCCCACCATCTCATTTCACTGATCCAAGACACAAGCCCAAGAGGTAAGAAGCACAGGGAGTGAGGCAGGATCCCAGGCTTTTCCATCTCTATATCCACACTGTTTTTACCATATAGTATGATGGACCCCACCAGCACAGGCTTAGGGAACTATCCCCTACAAAAAGACAGGAAAACCCCCAGCTCTCATCTCTGCCTTCTCAGAGTTGAACCAGAGATGTATATTTGGAGAATCACTGGAAACTGTTCAGTGGTTATTCCAAATGCTGGAGACTGCCAGATGCCATGATAGCCTCACAGTAGGCTGCTTCTCTTCTGAAAAGCACATAATCCCATCCATGCTCCCTCTTCCTCCATCTTCTTAAAAATTGTCTGCCAGCCAGTCTCCTGATTCTTTCATTCAAGTATGCTCTTTCCCTTCCTCCTCTAAAGTCCCCATGTACTTTGTCTGGCCTTGCTCTATTCTGCCTTGTATTATAGTTGCTATCATAGGTTTGGTTCCCCAGAGGCACACCCCTAGTTGAGGACTCAGGTACAGTTCATTTATTAAAGAAATGAATGGGTGGAGTTGGGGATAGGAGAGGAAAGGACAAGCCAATCAACAGGTAACTTCAGGCAAAGACCCAGGCGCAACCTCATCCCCAGGGACCTTTGGAGTCAAAATTATACCTAAATTTGTTCTTGGGTCAAGAGGTTAAGGGCTGCTCTGGGAGATGTGAAGTCCCAGGCAGGGAGCTCCACAAATGTAGGCAGAACACCTGCAGGAGCATAGAAGCTGGAGAAGGGACGGGGGGGAGGGCTCCGGGGAGCTCTAGAGAATTGCTGACATGGCTTCACATCGATGCATTCACTTTATCTCCCTGCTTTGGGTTGAACTTTATTCCCCTAAAAGATATGCTGAGGTCCGAATCCCCAGTACTTCAGAATGTGACCTTCTTTGGAAATAGGGTATTACAGATATAACTAGCTAAGGTGAGGGCATCCTAGAGTCGGGCAGACTCTTGATCCAACATGACTAGTGTCCACATGTAAGGATGAATTGGAGACACACGGGGAGAATGCCATTTAATGGTGGAAGCACATTGGACTTATATAGCTGTAAGCCAAGGAATGGGAAGGGTTGCTGGTCACCACTAGGAGCTAAGAAGAGGCAAGAAGAATTCTACCCAGCATTTCAGGTGGGCATGGTCCTACTGACACCTCAATTTGGGACTTCTGGCCTCCAGGACTGAGGGAATACATTTCTGCTATTTTAAGCTATTCAGCTTGTGGTAATTTTCATGGAGGCCCTGGGGAACTAATCTACTCCACTAGACTATATGTTCCTGGCAATCAGGCAACACCCTGCTCACTTTTCCCCTCAGTGTCTGTTTATAGCAGGTGCTGGGCCTGAGGAAGTGAAGCACTTATTCTACTCATAAGTTCCCCAAAGCCGTGCCCCAGCTCTTTGTTGACTAAGCAACTCCTTTGACGTACAAGTGCGAGGTAGGAAATGGGGCTCCATTTCCCTGAGAAATTAAGAGTCTCTTTCTCTCTGTATTCAGTATGTGTTATATTCTTGAAGTCCACTTGGGAGCCTCATTGGGGCATGTATTCCTACTGATTATATCGAAATGTGTCAGTCCCAATCTTCTGTCAGGGAATGAACTGAATATGTCTATTCTCTGCTCCCAGAGCACCCTGGGAAAACTTCACTCCTGGTTCTGCCATAGGCTATTGAAGTGATTAGCTGGTGCTTCTCATCCGCCAAGACCAAGGACCCTGGAGGGAGGTGGTCTTGTTTCTGAACCTCCAATACCCCGTGTCTGGCACTAGTAGGATTTCTGTGCAAGTGCTACACTAAACAAACCTGGCTATTCTAGAGCTTAGCTACAGGTTCTAGAACATTTCTGAATAATCATAGCATTCCATTCCTCAGTCAGAGTGACCCAGAGTCTTAAAGAAGATTTTGTGTGTACGTTTTGTGTTTTATAGGCACACTGCACTGAGACAGAGGCCGGAGAGCTGGCCCAACTCATTTCTTCATGGTTTATTATGCAGAAAAACATAAGCCTTCTGTTTTCCTGGGCTGTTAACTTGGCACCTCGTTTCATGTATAAAACTTTGTAGTAAAAGATACTACCTCTGTGAGTTAATCAGCCATGTAAAGATCAAAACTACTTTATACAAGAGACTCTCAGAGCTCTATGAAGAATGGCTGCAGGCCAGGTGAGAGAGATGACTGTCCAATCATTAATCCTCGAAACAACTTAATGAAGTTAGTATAATAAGACTCACCTCAAAGACGGTGGAATTGAGACTTAATAAGTTTAAGTGACAAGCCCAAGGTCACATAGCTGCTAAGGGATGGAGCCCAATGTCTCTGACTGAAAGCCATGGTTTTTTTAAGAACTCCAATCAGACTCTCAAAGTGACAGAATTCTAAAGAAAATAACCAACTGTTTTTCCCAAGAAGACTTGGAATCACTTGTTCAAATGGGTGATGTTCTTCACTCCATCCCTTGGAAAGTTAAATCGCAGTTTTGATGATTTGCTGTTCCTCATTTCATTTGGGGAATGCTTCAGAACCTGAGGGACGTTCTTTTAAGTATGATTTCTGGTGGCTAATCTTTAATTCTGAAGGCTTTCTGAGAAAAAACATGGGGAATAAAGCAGATGATTAAACTAGACATTAATGTCTTCAGTCAGAAATATGGTTGGCTATAAAGATACAGGATGGATTTTAAGGGTGAATCTGGAGATAGCATGAACAAGTTTCTGCACTGTATTTGGAGCCAGGCAGAAGGAGTATGACTATGATTATGATTATGATTATGATTATGATTATGATTATTATGGATCAAAAAAGACTTCTAGGGACGCCTGGGCTGACATCTGACCTTGGCTCAGGTCATGGTCTCACAGTTCGTAGGTTTGAGCCACACATCAGGCTCTGGGCTGGCTCTGACAGCTCAGAGCCTGGAGCCTACTTCAGATTTGTGTCTCCTGGGGCGCCTGGGTGGCTTAGTCGGTTAAGCTCCGACTTTTGCTTGGGTCATGATCTCGCGGTTCATGGGTTTGGGCCCCGCGTCGGGCTCTGAGCTGACTGCCAGCTCAGAGCCTGGAGCCTGTTTCAGTCTGTGACTCCCTCTCTCTCTGACCCTCCCCTGCTCATGCTGTCTCTCTCTCTCTGTCTCCTAAAAATAAATAAAACATTAAAAAAAAAAAACAGATTCTGTGTCTCCCTCTCTCTCTGCCCCTCTCCTGCCCTCAAAAATAAATAAACGTTTTTAAAAAGGCTTCTACAATTTTTTAAATAATAACACAATTGAAGATATAACCTCCAGATCATTCATCTAGATGTTTAAGCTCTGGTACCTGTTACATGGGTCCAGGGGCAAGACAAGCAGTTCAAAGTGAGAGCTTGGGTGTTTTCTGCATTCCAGTGGGTTGAATGCATTCCCACACTTTGCAGTGAGTTTGGCTCTTACAAGAGTTGCAACAATAAAATAATGCCATATTCAGGGCCCTATCATTCCTTAATCTGTTCATTACTGCTCTGTAATACGATGAGTTTCCAGGGAAAAAAAAGAATTGGGCATCTATTACAATAAGAAAAATTTGTCTTTACAAAGGACTGGTAAGTAACTGAGCATGGCCTCCTTCCCCGAGTGGGGCTGGCTCTGCACCTGAAATGATTGCTTAAATATTTATTGCAGTATTTTATGCAGTCAACTGGCTGACCAGGACTCAGATCCAAAGAGAATTTTTTCATACAACATATATTTCTTTTTCATTATGCTAGAAATATATGTTCCTTGTAGAAAAACTCGAAACTGCTGACAAGCAGAAATAATGCTTAAATCATGTATTATCCTGCCACCCAGAGATAAATACTGTTAATATATTTTTTTAATGTTTTATTTATTTCTAGGAGAGAGAGAGAGAGACAGCGTGAGCATGGGAGGGTCAGAGAGAGAGGGAGATACAGACTCTGAAACAGGCTCCAGGCTCTGAGCTGGCTGTCAGCACAGAGCCCGACGCAGGACTCAAACCCACAAACTGCGAGATCATGACCCAAGCTAAAGTCGGACGCTTAACCGACTAAGCCACCCAGGCGCCCCAATACTGTTAATATTTTTGATGAACATTCATTCAAATGTCACTGTATATTTACTTATTTTTACATAAATGGGATCACATTATACATGCAATATTATAACATGGTTTATTAATTAAGCACTACCATGAACATTTCTCTATGTCAATAAATGTACTTGTACAGTGCAATTTTCAACAAATGGTGCATAGTATTCCACTTAAATAACAATCCATATTTATCTAATCCTGTACTGTTGAACCATTGAGTTGTTTCAAAATCATGTTTTTGCTATTAAAAATGATACTCTAATGAGGTCACCCTGGGAAGAGTATTTTCCATAGAAGAGGACGAGCAGGGACAAAATGTCCCTGATGACAAGGATAGGCCCCTTGGGATGAAATGGAGCCCAAAGGACAAGAAAGAGCAGTCAGAAAACAAAAGTAGAATGGTGGTTGCCAAGGGCTTGGGAGGGTGGGGGGGTGGGGGAAATGGGGAACGGATGTGCAATGGGTATACCATTTCAGCCACAGAAGATAAAAAGTTTTGGAGATCTGATGTACGACATTGTTTTATTAAGAGGGTAGATCTTATGTTATATGTTTTTTAGCACAATAATATATATATGAAAAGAAAAGTAAGTAAGAGAAAAGAAAGTAAGAAGGGAAGGAAGGAAGGAAGGAAGGAAGGAAGGAAGGAAGGAAGGAAGGAAGGAAGGAAGGAAGCTACCAGAGAAGCAGAACTAAAACCAGGAAAGAGGGGTTTTAACAGAAATTAGTGGAGGTAAGAATTTCATAAAGAAGGGAGAGGGTTCTCAACACTGCACTGTTTGCCACACACCAATAAATGATCATCCATGGAATCAACTGGATGTTCTATACAATCCATAAATGCAACATCACAAAATTGCTTCACAAAGTCCTTGAATTTACCCCCCGCAAAATGCGGCCATTACTGAACCACTTCATCATCTAGTAGAGTTGGCATTCATGAGGTTGACTCTATAACCTGGAGATGCTTTCTAGAAACTCACTTGCTGACGTCTTGACAGCCTATGTTAATGAACACGGATGCTGTGTCTCATAAGCAATAACTCTCCTTTCTGGTGTTACAAATGGGTGTGGCCCCTAAATGACAGATTTCTACACTGCCCATTGCTTATTATACAACTACAGGGTCACCCATACATAAATTGGCCAAAACCTTCCCTACTCCTATGGCTGTACTTTTACCATTGGTCTGGTTTCTTTCTTCAGGGGAGTTTTTATCTTTTCCTATATACATATCTAACATTTTCCATATTGATTGCTTCAGTCACATCATGCATAAATATTAGAAAATACAAACAATAAATAAAAATCCCTCCAAAATGCATGAATGGGCCCCTTAAAATGAACCAACACCACTAACACTGCCATCAGCCTGGTTTAAGATGTAATGCGTTCTTACAATGTTAGATCCTGTCCTTTAAAGGCTGATGCTTTCAGGGCTTCCCAGTGGGGACCCAGGGTGGTAACTGAAAATGGTATTTTGCAATCCAACCCTGGATATGCTGAGGAGTTTTATGGCTTTAGCACTGAAATTCCCAAGTCCTTGAAAACTTCAGGATTGTCAGTTACCATGCATGTGGCCCCAGTTAGTTTAGCTACCTCTTTCTACAGAACCTCAACTAGAGGCCTTCTTTTTATTCTGGATTTCATAATCCATTGATTGCGAATGAATCACTACCTCAGAAGTAATTACATGCAGTTTATTATCAGTTAATATTTACAAGAAATTATAAAAATACATAGAACAGGGGCACCTGGGTGGCTTAGTCGGTTAAGCGTCCGACTTTCGCTTGGGTCATGATCTCGCGGTTCGTGGGTTCGAGCCCCGCGTCGGGCTCTGTGCTGACTGCCAGCTCAGAGCCTGGAGCCTGTTTCAGTCTGTGACTCCCTCTCTCTCTGACCCTCCCATGCTCACGCTGTCTCTCTCTCTCTCCTAAAAATAAATAAAACATTAAAAAAAAAATACATAGAACAAATGACAAAAAAATGGCACAATTCTTTGGGGTTCTGGCATGAACCCCCCCAGACACACACACTGTGACTGATGTAGCTCTCACCCAGAAGTGATTTCTCAGTCCTATCCAGGTCTTATATTACACAGGATTGGTGTCATATCTGATCCTTCTTCATCCATCCATTCAGTCTGTAAATTGAGTGTCTACTATGTGTCTGGCAATATGCTGGGCATTAGAAACACAGCAGACAACAAGAGCTGTATCCCACTTGGTGGAATTTACACAACAGTGGAGTAGACTAATATTAATCAAATAATCTCACAAACAAATATGTAATTATTAATTTTGAAGAGTGCATTGTAGGAGAAATCCAGGATATCCAGCAGCTGATTTAGGGTCAGAGATAACATCTCCAAGGAAGAAACATGTAAGCTCCCCATGAAGGCTGAGTAGAAATGCATATTAAAACTCCCACCAAGAGCACCTGGGTGCCTCAATTGGTTAAGCGTCTGACTTTAGCTCAGGTCACGATCTCACAGTTCATGCGTTTGAGCCCTGTATCAGGCTCTGTGCTAACAGCTTGGAGCCTGGAGCCTGCTTCAGATTCTGTCTCTCTGTCTCTGTCTCTGTCTCTGTCTCTGTCTCTGTCTCTCTCTCTCTCTCTCTCTCTCTCTCTGCCCTCCCCTGCTCATGCTCTGTCTCTCTATCTCAAAAATAAATAAACATTAAAAATAAATAAAACTCCCACCAGAATAAAAAGTTTAAAAGTCAGGGGAATCTTAGGGCACCTGGGTGGCTCAATTGGTTAAGTTACCAACTTTGGCTCAGGTCATGATCTTGCAGTATGTGAGTTTGACCCCTGCATCAGGCTCTATGCTGACAGTTCAGAGCCTGGAGCCTGCTTCTGATTCTGTGTGTGTGTGTCTCTCTCTCTCAAAAACAAATAAAGCATTAAAAAATTTTCTTTAAGTCAGGGGCACCTGAGTGGCTAGGTCGGTTAAGTGTCAGACTCTTGTTTTCTGCTCAAGTCATGATCTCATGGCTCATGGGTTCAAGCCCCGCATGGGGTTCTGTGGAACCCTACTTAGGATTCTCTCTCCCTCTGTCTCTGCCCCTCCCCTGACTCAAAAAAGTAATTTAAAATGTTATAAAAACAATTTATAATTATCTGATACAATTCTTGCACAAATGCACCAGAAAATATGTATAAAATGTCCATAGCAGCATAGTTCTTAAGGAAAAAAACTAGAAACAAGGTGAAGAGGAGGAAGGTGAAGGTGAGTGGAGAAAATTGAAAGGATCAGGAATGACTTGCCCAGGTCTGGCTGGGGCAGCTGGGTGGACAGAGTCGCCTAGCGACCTGCTTTCCCTGCAGGTCCCACAAGAGTCCATTTGCTTTTTGGTTTTGAAGTGCTCCCAGTTGCTGTCTGCAACTGCTCAAATATCACTCTACCTGCTTGTGCCTCAAAAACATTAAGGGCATTTTTATTGCTCTAGTGATTTCTCTGTTGCCTTTCAAAAAAACCAAGAAATGCAGGAAATGCTGTGGAGGTAATTCCCTTCCAACGCCAGAGGACTCTATTACTGGCCCTTACTCTGTCCAGCCTCCAAATGTCCTCAGATGGTGTAATGGCCTTTAATGCCAAGGGCAGCCTGAAAGACTCCCCCAGCACACAGCAGCCAGTTTTTCTATGATTATGCCCTGTCTCTCACCATGAAACTTCCCTCACTCACCACCCTGCCCCCTTCCCTCACTGCAGCTAGAGTTAAAAGCAGCCGCCTGCTGTCCCATGGGGTTTAACTACTTTACTGTTTCATGCCTTCTTACATGTGTGGGTTACATACGCAACTTGGTACTTAGATCCATTTGCCTGTCTAAGTATTATGAATATGAATGGCTTGAATCATCTACTATTGAATACCCTGGCTTATAACGTGTCACTTCCATAGGTCATTTTGTTTCCAGTGTTGATCAAGCCTGAAAGATTAATAGGGAGGAATACTATATTGAAATGCCTTATAAGAAATTGCTTAAGGAGATGAAACCATAGGCAAGACTTCAACATGACTACTTACACATCACCTTGTATGAAGCAATCACACTGTCATTCATAGAAAACAGCTCCCTATTACCTTGCTTAAACTAAGCAACAGTTAGCACTGACTATAGTTTTAGCAAAGTAAGAGGGTACAGACTATGCCATGTACTCTGAAACAGACTTTTACATGTTTTATATGTAAGGGTAAAACATGGTAGACTGTTCAGCATTATCCATGATGGGCATCAACTTTTTTTGAGAAGTTACACCAAAATCTTGGCCAAATCTTCCCAGGTATTACACAGTCTCACCTGAGAAGTCTTTCAAAATTATCAGGGGCTTCTTGTGATAACTCAGAGTCCTACTAGTTCCAGCTCAAAACCTTGAGGGAAACTGTCAATCTTTTCTGGTCATGAAAAGAGGTATGAGGGGACTCTCTCTGCATGTCTATACCCGGCACTTGTGATAGGATGGAATGGTAAAGTCTTTTGTTCATAAAGGAAGAGAAGAGCGCTGTATGCCAAGGGTCATAGCCATTCAATACGCATGGTTTTGTTCTTTTCAGTTTCTTGAGTCACACATTGTTATGATGACACCTATTTTCTTAAGCTAAACCAGTCTCAGGATGATCAGTGATCACAAGCACAGCAATACATTTGCCTCTTTTTCTGCTGCTGCTCTTAATGGTAGGTAAATCATTCTTGCAAATAAAATTGATATTAAATTGAACACATAGAATACATTATAAAAATCTTATGAGTGATGTTCTAAGAAATAACAAATTTTAGAAGCCAAATAAGTTTTTAAATTGGTAATGCCAACACATGATTCTGTGTAGTGCCATTAAATTTACTAGTATATCCAAATGTTATACTTTTCAAACACTACCCAATAATATTGACATGTTTTCCAATAGTTGAATATTATCTACAGACTATAGTTTGTATTCTTTTTTTAAGTTTGTTCGTTTTTTTGTTTATTTTGAGAGAGAGAAAGAGAAAGAGCAAGAGTGAGGGAGGGGCAGAGAGAGGAAGAGAGAAAACCCCAAGTAGTCTCAGAGCTGTCGGCAAGGAGCCCGATATGGGGCTCGATCTCACAAGAACCATGAGACCATGATCTGGGGAGAAATCAAGAGTCTGATGCTTAACCAACTGAGCCATCAAGACACCCCCAGATTATAGTTTTTTATAAATATTTTACCAGGAAAAAAATGCAAAGAGAATAAGATGTGAAAATTGTCATAGAATGTCAATATGAAATTAGAAATTGATCTCAAATCCAAATTAGCAAAGGAGGAAATGAGATTAAATGAAGCAGCACAAACCCTGATATCCAACTTGGAGATGCTTCTGGATGCACCCTTAAATATTCCTACCAATATTGATATAAAATGAAAGAAATTTCTCTATGTCTGAAATATTTGTCACAAAACAGAGATCAAAACTATTGGAAAGGACAATTCATATGTAGTGTGATTTAAAATTTTTATTTTAGGGTGGCAACTTTTAAATATTAAATATTTGTAGTATCTTTCAAACTGTTACAGAATTTTTATTTGGCCTTTATTTGGTCCCTTCTTTTGGTGTTTTCTACTATCAAATGTTTTTATCAAGAAAACATTGTTCTGTGTGTTATTGAAATGTATAATATTTTCACAATATATCAGTTTATATAAACCAGTCATTTATTATACAGGGTAGATTTTTCTGTATAGAAAACCTCTGTATATGTACACCATCACAGAAATTCACTATTTATTATTATGGTCACTTACTATTTTTAAACTCATAAATAAAGTGTGAAAAATTACAATATAAGGTTTGGTTGTGGGAATTCTGGGAAATCCCCAGGGATTCTAACTTCTCATTCTTTAGACTCACATCTATTATGCATTTGGAAAAATCTATTTCCTGTACATTTAAAAATAGAAACCGCATATATTTAAGGTGTAAAACATGATGATTTGACCTACATCTACATGGTGAAATGATTACTACAGTCAAGCTAATGAACGTATGTCCTTTGTTTTTGTTTGTGGTGAAATATATGCATCGTAAGGATGTTCCCATATCTTGGCTACTGCAAATAGTGGCAATGACCATGAGAGCACAGATACTAAGGTGCTGATTTCATTTCCTTTGAGTATATACCAAGAAAAGAGATTGCCAGATTGTATGGTAGTTCTATTTTTAGTTTTTGAGGAACCTCCATGCTGTTTTCCATAATAGCTGTACCAATTCAGGTTGCCATCAACTGTGTGCAAGGGTTCCCTTTTCTCCACATTCTCAACGACCCTTCCTAGCTCTTTTCTGAGATGACAGCCATTCTAACAGGTGCAAGGTGATATCTCATTGTGGTTTTCACTTCCATTTCCCAGATGATTACTGATGTTGAGCGCCTTTTCATGTACATGTTGGCCATTTGCATGCCTTCTGTGAAAAAAAAAAATCTATTCAGTTCCTTTTCCATGTTTTAACTGGGTTGTTTGTTTTTTGCTATTGAGTTGTAGGAGTCCTTTATATAGATCAGATTTTAACCCCTTGTCAGATCTACAGTTTTTCCTGCCCATTTATTAATGCCGCACAATGCATCAGAAAGTTTGCACAAGAGTCTAACCCATTAGTTCAAGTGAACTTTATTTGCATATGGGTATATAGGCAGTATATGGTCTTACTATATACTACATCGAAGAATTCACTGGAATTGAAAAATTACTTTGTGAAAACTAGAATTTTCAGGAAATTTTTTCAAGTGGCCAAATATTAGTGGTACTAAGTAATTACACAGAATAATTAATCACACATTATATTTCACTGTTTGAGATTTTAAAGAAGGTAAAAATTTTCTGATGAGTTTCTTAACAAATCAAGAAATTTTATTCACGGCATTCCTCCATTATGATGTTATGATCTCATGGATAACAACATGGATTCTGTTAGAAAGAAAGCAGTTTCTGTCTTTAATTTAAAGTCCAGTTTGTCTGATATAAGTATCGCTACTCCGGCTTTCTTTTGATTTCCAGTAGCATGATATATATTTCTCCATCCCCTTACTTTAAATCTGAAGGTATCTTCCAGTCTAAAATGAGTTTCTTGTAGACAGCATATAGATGGATTTTGTTTTTTAATCCATTCTGCTACCCTATGTCTTTTGATTGGAGCATTCAGCCCATTTACATTCAGTGTTATTATTGAAATATGTGGGTTTAGAGTCTTTGTATCTTTTGTAGGGTTCATGTTTGTGGTGGTGTCTCTGGTATCTTTGTTCCTTGCAACCTTTCCTTCAGAGCATCCCCCTCAGGATTTCTTGTAGGGCTGGCTTAGTGGTGGCAAATTCTTTCAATTTCTGTTTATTTGGAAAGGTTTTTATCTCTCCTTCTATTTTGAATGACAGGCTTGCTGGATAGAGGATTCTTGGCTGCATATTTTTACTATTCATCACATTGAAGATCTCTTGCCATTCCTTTCTGGCCTGCCACGTTTCAGTAGATAGGTCTGTCACCACTCTGATAGGTTTCCCTTTGTATGTGAGGGCCCTTTTCTCCCTAGCTGCTTTCAAAATCTCTCTTTGTCCTTGTATTTTGCCATTTTTACTATGATATGTCGTGCAGAAGATCGATTCAAGTTACGTCTGAGGGGAGTCCTCTGAGCCTCTTGTATTTCCACATTTACTTCCTTCCCCAGGTCGGGGAAGTTCTCTGCTATAATTTGTTCCAGGACTCCTTCAGCACCTTTCCCTCTCTCTTCCTCTTCTGGGATTCCTATGATACGGATATTGTTGCATTTGACCGTATCACTGAGCTCTCGAATTCTTCTTTCCTGTTCCTGGATCAGTTTGTCTCTTTTTTTGTCAGCTTCTTGTTTTTCTTTAATGGTGTCTTCTAAATCACTTATTCTCCTTTCTGCCTCTTCAAGCCGTGCATTGGAGGCCTCTAATTTATTATGTATCTCATTTATCGCATTTTTAAATTCTTCATGCCTATTTTTATTTTCCATTCTGTGTGTAGCCATAGTTTCTTTGATGACCCCTATGTTTTTCTCAAGCCCAGCTATTAATTTTACCATTATTATTCCACTGAGATACCACCTCACACCAGTCAGAGTGGCTAAAATGAGCAAATCAGAGAACTCTAGATGCTGGCGAGGATGTGGAGAAACGGGCACCCTCCTACACTGTTGGTGGGAATGTAAACTGGTACAGCCCCTCTGGAAAACAGTGTGGAGGTTCCTCAGGAAACTAACAATAGAACTCCCCTATGACCCAGCAATAGCACTGCTAGGAATTTACCCAAGGGATACAGAAATGCTGAGGCATAGGAGCACATGTACCCCAATGTTCATAGCAGCACTCTCCACAATAGCTAAAACATGGAAAGAGCCTAAGTGTCCATCAACAGATGAATGGATCAAGAAGATGTGGTTTATCTATACCATGGAATACTACATGGCAATGAGAAACAATGAAATCTGGCCATGTGTAGCAACATGGATGGACCTTGAGGGTGTTATGCTGAGCGAAATAAGTCAGGCAGAGAAGGACAAATATCATATGTTTGCACGTATAGGAGGATTAGGAGGAACTTAACTGAGGAACAAGGGGGAGAAGAAGGGCGGAAATGGTGGGGGAAAGGGAGAGAGGCAAACCATGAGAGACTCTTGAATGCTGACAAAAACTGAGGACTGATGGATGTGGGGGGGAGGGAGGGATGGGCATGGAGGAGGGCACTTGTGGGGATGAGCACTGGGTGTTATGTGGAAACTAATTTGACAATAAATTATTTGTAAAAAATAAATAAATAAATAAATAAATAAATAAATAAATAAATAAATAAATAAACAGTAAAAATATTTTTTAAATAAAAGTATCATACCCAAGGCAAGGCCTTACCCTCCTCCCTGATGAAGACAGAGAATAGATTTCAGAAAGCCTCAGCCAGATTTTCTCACAAAACTCTTTTGTTTCAAAAACCACAGTTGTATTTTTGTCTACGTTAACTATAGATGTGTTATTGTTATTTTTCAATAAATCTAAATAAATGTTTTTAAAAAAAGAAAGAAAGCAGTTTCAAGTATTGTCTTTGACAGAGTGTTACAGCCTGAAGTATCTCCCCACCAAAACTTGTATGTTGAAGTCCTAGTTCCCCCAAACCCTCTCAGAATGTGACTGTATTTGGAGATAGGATCTTTAAAGAGGTAATTAAAGTTAAGTGAGGTCAATAGGGAGACAGTGATCCAATATGACTAGTGTCCTTATAAGAAGGGGACATTAGGACACTGACACACACAAATAGAAGGCCATATGAAGACAATGGGGTCATCTTGACCATCTGCAAACCAAGGAGAGAAACCTAAGAAGAAACCAACTTGCTGGCATCTTGATTTTGGTCTTCCAGCTTCCAGAACTCTGAGAAAACAAATCTCTATTGTGTAAGCCATTGTCTATTGTATTCTGTATGGCAGATCTAACAAACTAATACACAAAGATAGATCAGAAATCAGCCATATCAAATTCCACCCTGCCTTTCTTCCAAGTCTGCCACTTGTTCACATTCCCTTGAGGTCAATTCCTAGAGCAGCCAAATTATTAACTTTCTGAATCAACCAGAATGAATGGGCCATCTTATTTTTTTTAATCAAAGTGAGAGTCTCCAATAAAGTACTAGATGCTTTTAGAATCCAACAATATATTCAAATAGGCACTGTATGTTTTAATGAATAATTTATTTATTGTACTGGTATTAACTCTACAATTATCTTACTACCCCTTACTGGGACATTGCAACAATTATTCACATATTAGTGTACTGATTATTGAGACTGTGGGGCAACTTCGATCAAGTCAATAAAACAATGAATAAAATAACAGAAGTTATGATATATTCTTTAAAAAAACAAAAGAAAAACCCTAGAATTTGTAGAATCCACAGTGAATCCTGATACAAAAACAAATTAGAAAAGCAAAATTGGCTGAAATACCAAACGTTTACATGGCTGTGATGGATGTCAACTTCATACAATTATTTGTTTATTCAGTTCAGTTGCTGCTTTGGGGGTCGAAAACAATCATGTGAATTCAACAATATACATTTAAAATAAGGATGGAAGATCAAGGGAGGTTACTGTGCAGTGAACAAGAAAATAGCAAACCAAAACACTGTTTTATTTATATGTTTTATCAGATGATTTAGTAATGCCCTACAAACTCTATTTAATTAGGCTCATTTACATGATAGCAAAATAAATAAGTATTGTTTTATGCTGCTTTATATTATATCTTTCCCCCCCTTTCTCTATCTTTTAGCCATCTCTTCTTTTGGAAGGTCCTGCACTATTTTTCTCATGTCTCATGTTTTACATCCTCATAATTGCATTTTATTGCTTCTCTGGTTGGGCAAGCTATTTTGAATCCTATCAACATTCATTTGAGTGTCTTTGTAGGAATCACTGAGTTAGTAGGAGAAGAAAAATAAAGCTAGCTACTCCCTTATTCTCCAGGTATTTACTATCTAGAATGAACAAGCACTGAGAGGTTAGAACCAAATCTGTTTAGCTTGAATACAATTCCAGGTAATACGAGAGCAGGAATTAAAGGTGAAGTCATTTGACCCCTCTTCTAGTTTCTTCTCACCACCCCCCACCACCACATAAAGCTGCAATCAGCAGTAAAATGGATACATAAATTGTGGTAGAGTCATACAATGGATGAAGCAATGTGGATAGACATCTACAGCTACATCCAACAATACAGATGAATTTTGCATACACAATGCTTAAAAAAGAAGCCAGACATCAAAGGGTGCCTACTGTATAATTCATGTATAAAATGCATAAAAGCAGGCAGGACTATGGTGTTAGAAATCAGGAAAGTGGTTACTCAGGTGGTGAGTTGTGGGAAGCAGTGACTGGTTATTAGAAGCATGAGGGGGGATGTTCTGGAATGCTGGGGATGTTCTCTCTTGGTCAAAGTACTGCTTAAACAAGTGTGGTCAGTTTATGAAAATTCATTGAGCTGTGTACTCACTTTCCTCTATGGATTATACTACCACACAAAGTTTTTAAAAATATTATCAAATTATGCCCAGCAATACAAAGTTTTTCTAATATTAATAATAATTTATCCCTAAGTCTTCTTGATTTTCATAGCAACAGATAAGAATAATATTTCTTCACGACAAATCTTGAAGAGAGAGGAATTACTTCATTCAAAAATGTATGAGGGTCTTTGTAGCAAAGTCCCCTTTACACTTGGACTGAAAGAGGAATCTGTGCAACGTAATTGATCAAGCTTTGTATCATCTGCCCATTCCAACTGATAAGCTAAAAGCCACAGGAAATTAGGCTAAAAAAGCCCCCCACACATAATTAAGGCTATTTTGAAAGGCAGCAAAGGGCACTGTGGCAACAAGAATCCCGAATATGATACTAGATGAACAAAGTACATGTGTTTTTAAATTATTTATATCTGATGCTCTTTTAAAAACATTCACTTCTACTATGCTAGCACCCATAAAGCAAAAGAGATCTAATGGACACTCCACTAAGTGGGAAATAAACAATTTGTGAATATAAAAAAGACAACCAAGTACCTTGTTTAACTTATCTACACAAAAGAAATATACATGGAGTCAACTGGGCCAAATGAGCTGTTTAAAAAAAAAAGTCCCCTTAAGGAAAAACACAACAAAAAGGGAAATCAATTGAATTTTACAAGCTAGAGGAGTGTGTTATATAGTGTAAGATCTATATTTAATTGGTAGGATTGAAAGTCTGCACTTTCCTTCCAAATATATCTATTGTATTTATTATATTAGCATATTGTATTTAAATGCAATTCCATGGGTCCCAATTGCAAAAACACAACAACAAGAAGAATGTTGAATTATATCAACCCAAAGTAAGCATCTTAAGACCTGATTAGATACATACTAAATCATGACATGACAGATATAAAATGAATCCCTAGTCTATCCTTGATTTCAAACAAGGACTTATGAAAATGGTTCGGAATATAAAATTATGGAAAACATTACAGTACATCAAAGCAAAGCAAGTTTAATTAGGCTTAGTTTGATAATTGCTGAAAACAAAGAACCTGCCTCACAGCATGGCTGGTGTAAAATCCAGCAGTAAGTCCAGTTGATCCAAATTAAAACCGCCCTATCTACCATCCCACATGAATCCTTTTATCTGAAGTCTACAGAGAACAAAGAATTACAATCCAGCTCAGAATGACAGAGGGCTGGTGGTTTTTTCATCAGGATTTGCTTTGGCTAAAACCTGACTATGTAGGTTTTGCTTCTTTTTTTTAAAAATGTAACCCACAAGGACTTTATGTTAAAAGCCAAGCGACTAACCAGTAGTAGCGAAATCTGGTAGCAAATCAGGGTATTTCCTCATCATATTTAGACCCGTAGAATTTATTTCCACCTTTCCCCACAAAAGTGTCACAGGGAACAAAATTCATCACCTTGCAGCCAGATTCTTTTCTGAAGTATTGACTCTCTAGATGCAAAATGTAGAAATGGATCTCTCAGGAGAATTATAAAACTTCACCCAACTTTTAGGAGATTAAAAACATCATGAAATTAATTGGGTCACACTGTTATTGCTATACTAATTTTTCAGAGTGGAAAATTGTAACAGGAAATCTGTAAGCCTAAAAGGAAGTCAGAGGTGGAGATGGAACGCAACCAAAACTCCTGCCTTCCCTGCCTAGTCCAGGCCCTCATCACCTACCAGCAGTATGGTCACTGAGGCCTCCTTTCTGGTATCCCTGACATCAGGGCTTCCCGCCCATCCATGTGCAACACCCTCCCCCAAATTCTAATTCTAATAAATAAATATAATTGCGTTGTGTGCCCACTTATAGAATTCCACTGAAATTAAAAAAATTTGATCCTCATATGAAAACCAGTCAACCTCACTCATAATAAAAATGCTAATGAAAGCAGCAATTAAATATCATTTTTAGTTATCAAATGGGCACAAATGTCAAACAAAAAAATGATTAGTACTGTAAGAGAGTTATGGAAGAGGCACTTTTGTAAATACCTCTAGTGAAAGCATCAATTAGTATAGCCTTTTTGAAAATCAATCTGACTGTATGAAATCATGAGCATAAAAAAAAGAGAAATCATATACTTTACCCTACCTGTAAGATTTTATCCTAAAAAGTAGCCAAAGTTATGAAAAAAGATTTATATAGAAAAACAGTGATGAGAGGCTAAAATTGCCATCCTTAGCAGTAGCAATGTAAAACTTCACCATTAAGAAAATAATAGGCCATCTCAAGAAAGACTAGACACCTGTCTCAATCCATTTAGGCTGCTCTAACAAAATACTGTGGACTGAGTGGCTTGTAAACAAAAGAAATTTGTTCCTCACAGTTCTAGAGGCTGGGAAGTCCAAGATCAAAGTGCAAACAGATCCTGTGTCTCGTGAGAACCCACTTCCTGGTTCAATAGCTGCCCATCTTCCCACCATGCCTTCACATGGTAGAAGGGGTAAGGAAGCTGTCTGGGGTCTTATCTATAAAGGCACTAATCCCATTCATGAGGACTCTACCCTCTTGACATAATCACACCTCAAAGGCCTCACTTCCAAATTTCATCACATTGGGGGTTAGGATTTCATCATGTGACTTGGCAGGGTGGGGGTGAGGTCACAAACATTCAGTCTATAGCAACACCACAGGGCAGAACTCTGAGGAGAAGAAATTCTACAGCTAGAATGAGCTACATATACATTGACTAGTGTCCAGAGTAAGAAAAAAAGTGAAGCTGATTGTTAAGGCCATACGTACAGGCGTACATGGGCAGGAGGAAGTTGCCTCAGTTTGCAATACCTGTAAAGTTGTTAATCCTGCGTTCAAAATATGTATTGAGTTTTTAATAATGTATATACATAGCAAAGAATTCAAGTAACATAGAATATGCAAAGATGAAGCTTTAGCCCAAACACCACCACATGATATAAATCATTATTAATAGATTTTTCAAAGTTTTTATTTACATATTTTTGAGAGAGAGGGAGAGTGTGCAAGTGGGGGAGGGACAGAGAGAGAGGCAACAGAAGGTCCAAAGTGGGTTCTGTACAGATAGCAGAGAGCCCAATGAATGGTGAGATTATGACCTCAGGTGAAGGCAGATGCTTAACCAACTGAGCCAGCCAGGCACCCCATAATATTAAAGTGCACATCAGCCCAGCAGTGTGCATAAACTGGGTAGGGGTACCTGGATGGCTCAATCAGTTAAGTGTCTGACTCCTGATTTAGGCTCAGGCCATGATCTCACCGTGGGTGGGTTTGAGCCCCACTTTCAGCTCTGCACTGACAGCATGGAGCATGCTTGGGATTCTCTCCCTCCCTCCCTGCCCCTCCCCCACTCACACACATGTTCTCTCCCTTTCTCAAAATAAACATTTAAACACTTTTTTAAATAAACTGGATATAAGAAATACTTTTATAATAGGATCAAATATAACAAAACAATGTACTTTTTCTTGTTTAAATGATGCTTGTCATTTTTTAAAAACTTTCTTTGGTGTTTTATTTTGTTTTGACTTTTTAGCGCAGTCATTCATTCCATCAGGTACTGTAGGAGTAAAATCTTATGATCTAGCTTTACTCTGTCTTTTTTACAAAGGTGTTCCATACTCCTCCTTATGAAAAATCTTGATGCTGGCTCACACATCTCTAAAACCTGCTACAACTGATTAGTGTTTTTAACTCAAGAAACTTCCTTTATTAGGGACAACGACAGGCTCATTTCTGCATCACATGTTGTCAGGGTTAAGACCAAAATAGAATCACAGTTGAGAAAAGAGGCCTATTCTTTTACTTAAGTCCATGTTTAACAACAACAATAACAAAATGGCTACTAGATCTCTAAAGCAGTAAATGTTGTCTGTTCCTAGGGAGTCTGCCCAATCTACTTTGTAATGGTTCTTCAGGACCATTATTTAGAGTCCCCTGTTGCTCTAACTCTGCCTTAAGTGTCCCTGTATTACAAGCATCTGGAGTTAAATGATCTTGAAATAATCATTCAATTAGTGTTTACTGAGTACCTACTATATGCCCAACTCTGCACCTGTTGCTTTTGGAGAAAAATGAAAAGTCAAGTCTCTGCCCTCACAGAACTTCTCAGTTGGGGAGATAAGGTGTGTTCCTTCAAAACAGGGGCATAACAGCTCAAAACAGGAGAGAAGTGCTCCACTCTGGCCTCTGACTGGGCCTGAGGTTTGATGAGATTGATTACATCCATGCGGAGGCCCCAAGAAGTTGTTTTGTCCAACCTCTCACACTGAAGCGCTCGTCATAAATGCCTGTTTGTTGAGCAGCCATTGCCGGTCCTCAACTGATACCTGCAAGTGACACTTTTAAAGTGGAAAATTATTGAGCTCTCTGTGTGTAAAAGGTTTCTGAACTACCCATTAGTCAACCAGTTCTCTCTCAGAAGCACATAAAACTGTCATTTTTGAGTCACATTGAGTCAACCACAGGCTACCTTCATTCACAGGGACAAAAATTAATGTTGAGCAAGAGGTCAGATACACCCATCTCTGCTACCATTTTAGTTTCTCAAAAACTTAATATGTACTTATCACTCATGTGTTAAAAATCAATATTTTTTAACATAAGTTTCAGCATAGGTGGCAAGCCAACCTAAAAGGAAGTATGGAACCAACCGTGGGTTCAAAATCTACCTTTGCCATTTTCCAGCTCTGTGACCTTGCAGCAAAGACTTCTCATCAGCAAAATGGGATTATGCAGAACTCCCTGTGGAGGCCATTGTGAGGATTGACATAACTGTGAAGAGAAAGCACCAGGCACTGCTTGATAACTGTTAGTTTTTTCCCTTCTTTTTGTGAGAGCTTCTCTATGTTTATGGCCTTATTGGGATCCCTAAATTTGAGTGTTCTAATATCTCATTCATTCACTTTAGGCTTTTGGCTGGGAGGGGGCTTAGATGCAACTCTCTTCGGTCACCCCAAACCCTTGTTCATCCCACACTAGCCACCTCCACCATGCTACCTAAGTTCAACCCCAAAGAGATCAAAATCATATACCTGAGGTACACAGGTAAGGCAGCCCATGCCACATCTGCCATAGCCCTGAAGATCAGTCCCCTAGGTCTTTCTCCAAAAAAGGTTGGTGATGACATCACCAAAGCAACTGGTGATGGGAAGGGTCTGAGGATGGCAGTGAAACTGACCATTCAGAATACACAGGTCCAGATTGAAGCGGAACCTTCTGGCTCTGATCTGATTATCAAAGCCCTCAAGGAACCTCCAAGAGACAGAAAGAAGCAGAAAAACATCATGCACAGTGGAAACATCACTGCTGATCAAGTTGTCAATGTTGCCTGACAGATAGAGCACTGATCTCTAGCCAGAGATCTCTCTGGAATCATCAAAGAGATTGGGACTGCCCAATCTGTGGGCTGCAATACTGATGGCAGCCGCCCTCATGACATCATAAATGACATCAACAATGGAGCAGGGGAATGTCCAGCTAGTTAAGAACTACAAAGGAAAATACTTCAATAAAGGATCATGAAGGATTTAAAGGTAGAGAGAGTACTGAAATTAATGAGGACTTCATGAAGGATATAAAAACAACTAGAGCTGAATCTTAGCAAATACTTGGGCTTTGAGTAGGCTTCAAAAAGAGGGAAAGACAAGGCAGAGGTGGAACCTGCATAAACAAAGCTAGGGAGGCAGGAAAGAATGTAGCAACAGCCGGACTCCAGCAAGGAGGAAGGCAAAGGATTTTCAGAGAAACTCTGATGTGCCAAGAACCTTTGTGGGCTCATTTAGGCAAATGATTGCATTTAATTGTCCTAACAAGCCTATTAACTAGATTTATTTATTGGTTCCTCAATTATTAATTGAATAGCTACAAGGTTTTTGGAGGGGCTAGAAGTTAAGAAACTTGTCACAGACCATGTAGTCAAAAGGCAGAATTCACACCCAGAGCACTTGCCCCAAGCTTGTGTTTTCCCAGCTACAAGGTGCTACCTCCATAGGAGAGCAACATAGGGGTAATAAAGTAAGAGCAGGAGTGCCTGGGTGGCTCAGTCAGTTGAGCATCTGACTCTTGATCTTGGCTTAGATGGTGATCTAATGGTTCATGAGTTCCAGTCCTGTATTGGGCTCTTCACTGTTAGTGCTTGAGATTCTCTCTCTCTCTCCCCCCCTCCCTCTCTGTTCCTCCCTCACTTGTGCTCTCTCTTTCTCTCTCTCAAAATAAATAAGTAAACTTAAAAAAAAGCGAGGGCAGATTACAGAGGACTCAAAAGCTGGGTAGATGAGTTTAAAAATTGTTGCTATGTTGATTATTCTATTGCCCTGTTAATTAAATTATAAATACATTAGCCAGCCATGTATATCATTTATCAGCGATCAAATAAATCGTAAGATATAATTTTTGTTGATAAGATTAAAGGAGACATGGCAACTGAATGCAATAACCAATCCTATACTGGCAGGAAAAAAAAGAAATGTGTTGTAAAAAACCATGATTGGGTTGATTAACAAAACTGGAATTAGGATGGTAGATTAGATATAAAGGATTTTATCAATGTTAACTTTACTGAGCTTGATAACTATATTATGGTAAGATAAGATAACATCCTTTTTTAGAAAATACACATTGAAATGTTGAAGGGTAAGGGCTGGAATGTATGCCACTCTCAAATGGTTCAGAAAAAAAGGTGTGTGTGTATATATATATGTATGTATATATAAAATTTATATTATATATATATTTATAAATATATAAATATATAAAATATATGTGTGTGTATGTATATGTATATACATACAGAGAGAGACAAAAAGAGAATGATAGAACCAATGAGATATAACATATTAACTATAGGTAAATCCTTATAAAAATGTAATCAGGTTTTCTTTGTACTATTTATATTCTTGAAACTTTTCTTCAAATTTTCAGTTATTTCCAAAAGAATTATATATTATTTTTTTATCACTTTTACTTTGAAGATTTGGGATGAAGTGCTTTGATCAAATATTCAAGATCTAAACAAAAATGACTTTTTGAAACAAAAATCTACCATTTGACACTTTTCTCTTTTTAAAAAAATCAAATCCAATTTATCCAGAATGTAGGAAAAGGGAATTTAATGAGCACCTAATGTGTTCTAGGTCCTTTACACATTTTTTTCATGTAACCCATTCTCGTTACAAGCTTTTAAGGTAGATTTTATCCCCATTTTTCAAGTGATAAAATTGGGCTCAAAAAACTCAAAATTCCCAAGGTAAGGTGGAAACTGAATTCGAATCCATATCTATTTAACATCTATAGTGTTGGAGTGCCTAGGTGGCTCAGTCGGTTATGCATCTGACTTATCTTAGGTCATGATCTCACAGTTCATGAGTTCAAGCCTCGCATTGGGCTCTGTGCTGACAGCTCGGAACCTGGAGCCTGCTTCAGATTCTGTGTCTCCCTCTCTCTCCACCCTTCAACCACTCACACTCTGTCTCTCTCTCTCTCTCTCTCTCAAAAATCAATAAGCATCAAAAAATTAATATCCATAGTGTCAAATCAAACATTCATCAGTAATACTTATAAGGTAAGAAAATATCACAATCATCTCATTTTTTATGTGAACTTAAAATGCACTCATACAAAACTATCATACTTGATATTAAATGAACACTGACTAATGTCCACCCTTTATCTAGATTATCCTAAAAGCATAGTTTGGATTATTTGCATTAAGTATGTTGTCTTACATGTCTCTTCTGAACCCTTGATGAGTGAGGTCAATCACCAACTAAAGAAGCTGAATTAGGAAGCAAAGAAAGGAAATGCTGTAGCAGAAACTGCTGGCCATAACCTCACCTGACCACAACTGCATTCCCCACTTGTTAGATTCTGATTTTCATCCCACACTCATTGTAGGCAAGCATGCGTATGTGTGTGTGTGCACACATATGCAAACGCACGTGATTTCCCCTTACTCCCTACCCGCTCAAGCCTATATACCCCCAACCTGCAACTCTGTCCTTCTCTCCTGTCCTGTCCTATCAACACCTGTTATCAGAGAAGGCCCACAGGTACTTAGGGCCCACAGTAAAAACAGGACCACCTCATGTCCCATTTCCAAGGGTTTGTGTCTCCACAGATAATTTCATCCAACAATGCACTCCACTGATTCAATTTCCTTTGTCACATTCTCTATTGTGATTCCAAACAGACATAAATGATGTTAAGCCAGGCTAAGAATGTGTTTGGAGATCATATAGAATGGAATTGGATATAAGAAGAGGTGTCAATTATCACAGACTTGTTCATCTTTTCCCTGCCACGGTGCCATTTGAAATTTTTCCGTTACTCATTTAGATTCCAATCTCTGAGCTTCTCTCTCCCTTCCAGCTTCTAAGTCAAACAGATTTTTCTCAGCAAAATAACCCTTCGGTGACTACCAGGGACAGACTGGTATGTGGGCTACAACAGATGTACAAGACAAGCTCTACAGGCATGTTAAAGGGTTCAGTGTCAAGATAAAATTTATCTAATGCAGCATTTCCTCTCAAGTGCAATTTATCATCCCTTAGATGTTGAACCCCTTATAAATATTAGATTCTCTTTTTTCACAAACAGTGTTTGTTATTTTACCCTTGGTTCAGGACAGGCTCTGAAATTAGATTGACTCATTTTATTCCTGCTTGCAGATTCACTTTCTTTACTTCCAATTCTAATTTTTTTCCCTTTGCCTTGAAATTCAATTTATATTCTAACACTCTGAAAAACAATGTCAATTAGAATTTGGCACTTTTGTGGAAGCTGTTTGTTCCAAAATGCCTTTTAGCACATCCACATCAATGCAGTGTCTGTTGGTGGACCCACATCCTGGGAAAAGTACTGGCATCTACAAAGTTACCCAGTGTTTGCCTCTAGTGTGACAATATCTCTGATGTCATGAGGCCTTTGCTGTGACTGAGCAGAGATCCAGTCACGTCTAAAGCTATTAAGGCCAATGATGACAGAACATTAGAACTCGAGCTGTCTGTGCCAGCTGATTTTATGGTGGCGAGATTGGGGAAAGGAGCGATGGTCACAGAGCCATGATCCTAGAGAGTGATGATCAGGTCCTGACCCATAAAAATGCCAGGTCATGTAACATGTCCAAAGATATTGACAAAGCATGAGCCTCCTGAAGTAAGAACTGGAAATACCAGTGCATAACCAATAGATGTCAGAAATTGAGGAGAGATGCACAAGACATGCGGGGGATCAGAAAAGCAAACTAGGCAGTAGATAAGGCAAATTCTGGAAATGGGTTAATGTCCCCTGCTGGTTCCCTGCTTTCTATAGGCACAATACTTCCTTCTTTGGAAGGGGCAGAATTCAGAGACTTTCCAGCTAGACACCTGTGCTGAACGAGGCCTACAGACATGCAGCTCTATGTAAGCTGTGGCTTCCCCAGCTGATATTAATCACTTGCTCCCAAAACTCCCACAGCACTTTGTTACCTTAATACACCCTTGAAATAATGGATGTGAAAGTGCTTTGTAAACTGAAAAGCACTGTACAAATGTCAGATGTTGGGAGTTTAGCAGGGGAGCAATAGATAATGCCTCTCTTCCACTCCTGAGTCAGGAACCAATTGAGAAACAGACACAGGGAGTCAGCCAGACTAAGATCAGCTTGTCAGACTTATTACTGATAAAAGCTAGTTCAGGTACAGGGCCACAGAGAACTTCATGTTTCACCCCAGAATTAAACTCACCCCTCAGTCAAGGCCAACTGCCTAAAGCCTGACCAAGGAGCCTAAGCTAATCAGAGGCATCCTTCCTCCTCCCCTGGGGAGACATGAAGGGGATGGGGAGCAGAGCAAGGGGAAGCTGGGAAGTTACTCTCAGTCCCTCCACATAGAAAAACAAAAAGAAACAAAGTCCATTCACCATGAAAGACTTTCTGTGCTTTATACTTCAATCATTTCTGTATACTTGGTAGGCTCTGGGCTAGGTGGTGAGGATATAGAGAGCAATGAGACTTTAGGAAGTTTATAATCTCACAGAAACTATTAACAATCCAATGTGGCAGCTGTCCATTAGGAAAAGTGGAGTTCATCATGCCCAGGAAAGTTGGGAAAGGTTTCAGAGAAAAGGTGATAAGAAGGTTGGCTCTTCAAGTGTGCATAGGAGTTTGTTACATGGAGAAGAGAAAGAAAGGAATTATTCCCAGTATAGGAAGCAGCAGAGCAAAACCAGAAAGCCCAAACCCTAGAAAGAAATGGGACCCAAATAAATTAACACAAAGGCCTTTGAGAGTACAAAGCTATATACCCTTGTATCTTACACCTTGTATCTTTTTTTTAATGTTTATTTATTTTGAGAGAGAGAGACAGAGCATGAGTAGTGAAGGAGCAGAGAAAGAGGGAGACACAGGATCTGAAACAAACTCCATGCTCGACTGTCAGCCAGAGACTGACACAGAGCTCAAACTCACAAACAGTGAGATCATGACCTGAGCCAAAGTCGAAGGCTTAACCGACTAAGCCACCCAGGCACCCTGTACTTTGAATCTTTTTTATACACCAAAGTTGAAGGCAAAATTTTATGAGACATGGGTGGTTCACTCTTTACCAAAAGTACAATTCAATAGACAATAAAAAACAAGAGATACCATTATTTTCTCATGTCTCTTGGAACATTAAAGGGAGTCTACATCGACTTTTAGTAAAATTCCCTTTCTTATACTATTGACTTCTCTCATATTCTAAACCTGGCAAGAACCCCTCTTCTTAACAGCCCCTCCAAGTAAATAAAGGCTTCTTCAGACAGAAGAAGGAAACACGCCCACGTTAATCATTTATGCTTTATATCCTAACATATATTCACAACACATATGAAATATATGATATATACAACCTATGTAGGTAAGAATATCAATCTCATTCACTATGTAGAAAATTCACTGGTCATTCGAGAATAAAATCTATATCCAAACATACTTCCCATTGCTCTCTTCCTACATTGAAAAGCAAAACATTTTGGCTGCTTCCTCCAAGTTAAAATTTTTAGGATCTTCTTACATGCGTTTGTCATAGTTTTTGAGCAGCTTCCTTCATCCTAGGGAATGGAATTGCATCCATCTGTCATCTGAACTTTTTCAAATATGCTTCCCCAAAAGTCTGAGGACAGTGCTTGCCTATAACTCTAAGTTGTCAGAGTCACATTCTCCAACTGTTCCTATCACATACACTTCATCAGACACTCTTCCTGATTCTAAGGGAGGCCTAGGCTTATGCCCTTCACAAGCTTCTGCCCTCCGCCTGCTCCCACCTGGCTTTGCTGATCTACTCAGGAGTTACCTGCTAAACCTAATGACTCAGCTGGGCTTCAACACCAGCATCCTCAACAAACAAACAGCAAGAAGAACTCTTTACTAGAATATTTCTAAATGTCAGCTTGTCCCCATCCTCCACATGGCTGTGCTTCTGTTCTCAGGGGCCTATTGTCTGGCATTGTTATGACTAAGAGTACCAAACTGCTCAGGAGAAAAGTATATCTGTAACAAAATAACAAGGAGTTAACATATTTAATATAGTGAAAGACAATACAGAAAATTAAGACCTTCAATTCATAGGTGGATAAACAAACAATTCACCAAAATTAAATACAAATGATTAACAAACTCAGGTGAAATTTTCACCCTCTCAAGTAGTCAAAACAATACAAATTAAAACAATGATAAGATAAAATTTGATAACAAAGATAGTTAAAAGATGATATCCAATGCAATAAAAAGTTTAGGAAGACAGATATTCTCACATTTCTGACAAATTGGTATAATCTTTGTTGAAAGAAATTTCAGAGTATTTGCTGCCAATTTTAACATTCTATTATAAGGATAGAATAAAAATGTATAAACAAAGATATTCATCATTATTTGTATTACTCAGCATTATTTGTAATAGCAAGAAAATTAGAAATATCCTTAATGTCTCTTTTTAAACTAATAGTTAAATAAATTATTTATGATGCTGATAGGATTTAATGCATAAGAAACTATCCACATGTATGTAGGTATAGTATAAATTTGAAAATACTGTCATATATGCATAGGTAGAAGAATAAAAAGGAGAGGTGCCTGGGTGGCTCAGTCAGTTGAGCGTCCAACTTCGGCTCAGGTCATGATCTTATGGCTCATGGGTCTGAGCCCCGCATCAGGCTCTGTGCTGACAGCTAGCTCAAAGCCTGGAGCCTATTTCAGATTCTGTATCTCTCTCTCTCTCTGACCCTCCCCTGCTCATGCTGTCTCTCTCTCTCAGAAATAAAAATAAAAACATTTAAAAAAAGGAAATACACTAAAATATTAAAAATAACTGAGTTTAAATGATGGAACTCATTAATAATTAAATGATTTTTTAAGTTTTTAGTTTTTTGAATAAGAATGTGTTATGTCCATTAATGAGGGAGGGAGAACTTTTTAGAAAATATTTGAATTGATAATCAAGAGACCTAGTTCTAGTCCAAATTCTGCCACTGAAAAAATTACTGAATTTTAGATAATTCACATCATATCTCTGAGCCTAATTTTTCAAATCTGAAATGTGGTGGTTCACCAGTGTGTCAAGTTGATGAAACCAAACCAGATCCTAAAATTCCCTTCCCTTAAATTCCCACCTGGGACAGGTCTCCAAAATTGGAGGATCACGGTAAAGTAATAGCCATATTGTTCTTATGCTGAGCAGGCTGGTGCAGGGGACCAGGCAGTTCATGTACATTGTCACATGCTGGCTCTACTTGTTAGTGTGGGTAGCAGTCAGCCCGAAGCTTCTCTGCCTTCCCTCAGATCCTTATTCAGCTTCACCACATCCTGTAATAGATGTGTGTTTACCGCTGTGATGAAGGGCACCAGCTTCTTCAGGAGGACATCCATACCACCAAGGTCAAAGGCAGTAAGAACAGACACAGGTTTGTTTTATTCCATCCTCATAGGCTCCAGCTCATGCTTTTGGATTCCACCATGTTCCTACTCTCCCCTGCTTTACATTTATCTCTCCTGCCCACACTGCCGAATTCAAATGCCAGGATGTGACACAAAGATAACAATCATAGACTTTTTAATCACTTCCCACAATGGGGTAAGGCCAAATTCCTGTAATAAATAAATGAATATCCAGTGGTCGTGCTTCTCTGATTGAACCATGACTGATAAAGAAAATAAGAGATAGGTGGGATTTACTTCTTACAGTCCAAAGTTCCTTCCAGCCCTAAACTGGAGGATTCTGAAGTAAACTCAGTCTCTTCATCAATCATAATCAATTGAAAATCCAGTCATCCAACACAAAATTAATATCAACATGAAGTTGGGTATTTCAGGGTGAGGTATCAAGCATACATGGGTCTCTCGGTTCCTTCCAAGATCTCATGAAAAAGACGGTAACAACTGATGAATGGATAAAGAAAATGTGGTGCATATATACAATGAAATATTACTTGGTGATCAAAAAGAATCAAATCTTGCCATTTGGAACAACATGGATGGAACTAGAGTATATTATGCTAAGAGAAATAAGTCAGTTAGCGAAAGACAAATATCATATAACTTCACTCACATATGGAATTTAAAATTTAAAATACAAAACATAAGGGAAAGGAAGCAAAAATAATATAAAAACAGAGAGGGAGCAAACCATAAGAGACTCTTAAATACAGAAATGAACCGAGAGTTGCTGGTGGGATATAGGAGGAGGATGGGCTAAATCAGTGATGAGCATTAAGGAGGACACTTGTCGGGATGAGCACTGGGTGTTATATGTAAGTGATGAATCACTAAATTCTATTCCTAAAATCATTATTACACTATATATTAACTAACTTGTATTTAAATTTTAAAAAAAGATGAATATGGTAAAAATCATTTCAAAAATATTGCCCCAAAAGAACCAAGAAAAGAGACAACATAGATGAAGAGTTTCAATAAATTGCTGGAAGACATAAAGCAGATGGAAGAATGTTGACTGGTGAAAGGAAACAAAGGATGCATCCACCTCGGATGTAAATGAAGGGATCTGAAGGACCTGAAAAACTCTAGGTTCTGAGATAGATAGCAGGTGACTCAGGTACAGGTGTGGGAAGCAGAGCTGAGAACACCAGGAGAAAATGGAGGCCAGTTGCTGGATATGTGGCCCCTCCATGCAGGACAGCCATAGTCAGATATTTCTCCCTGGCCAGAAATTGAGCTATTCTTAATTTTTAAAAACAGCTAAATGCTATCGGGGGGATAAAGGCACCCACTAATCAGTATCTCCACAGAGTCCTCCATTTAATTCCATGTAGAGGCCCTTCTATAACAGCCTACTCCCCAACTGTCCTGTCCAAAAGCCTCACAGTCAACAACCCCAGTTCTATACACAGAAATCCCAGTCATTTTCTATTGTTTTGGTATTAAATGTAAACAAATGTTTGCAATGTAAATGAAAAATCAAGCAGGAAAAATCATACACACACACACACACACACACACACCCCAAAATTCAGGGAACAGAAGAAAACTAAAAACACAAGCAAAGCAAAATCTGTAAAACCAAGAATTATATTCTATGAATGAGCCAAGAGAGAATAAGGAAGAGCTGTTAGAATTCAAAAATCTGGCTGTACAGTTGTTGAGATTTAAAAAGTGCAGTAGTAGGATGGAAAGATAAGTTTGAGACTATTTCCCAGAGATGATGAAGAAAAAATTTTGAGAAATATGAGAGATATTTTAAGAGGGAGAGATCAGACAGGAAGTCAACATTAGATTAACAAGTGTTCTGGAAAGCAGTAACAAGGAAAGCATGAGAGAAGAAATTATCAAGGAAATAGTGTAAGAGAACATCCCAGAGCTGAAGAAAGACACAAGTCTTTAGATTAAAAAGAAAGCCTCTGAGCAAAGGCTCAAAGGATGAAAAAATATCCCTACCTGAACAGGGCATGATGAAATTTCAGAATACCAAGGATAAAGGGATTGTAAAAGTAAGTAGAAAAAAAGCAAGAAAACACATACACTAATATAAACTATAGCCGCAACAACAACAATAGAAATAGGATTTGAAGTTATAAAAAGTTGAGGATATGATAGAAGCAAGTAGTGGAGTGTAAAAACTTATCTACTTGAACTAAAGAGTAGGCACAATCTCCATTGAGTGGCAAAGTGCGATGGTATTACTCCCACAGAGAATAAACCCAGGTGTGGTACTTTGCACATCAGTGAATAATATTTACATGATGATAATAATATAAACAATGCTTCCTGGTTTTAAGCTTATAGAATCAAAACATACAGAAATCTTGGAAAAATCCACAGTGGTTACAGAATACAATGTAGCTGTTTCCAACTTTGAAGTGGAAGGCAGTTGGGAGGAATGAAAGGAAGAAGCAGAGCAGAGGATTCCTCCTCTTATAAAATAAAAAGTGAACAAAAAATTAACAATAGAACTCCCCTATGACCCAGCAATAGCACTGCTAGGAATTTGCCCAAGGGATACAGGAGTGCTGATGCATAGGAGCACATGTACCCCAATGTTCATAGCAGCACTCTCAACAACAGCCAAAACATGGAAAGAGGTAAGGGTCCATCAACTGACGAATGGATCAAGAAGATGTGGTTTATCTATACTATGGAATACTACCTGGCAATGAGAAACAATGAAATCTGGCCATGTGTAGCAACATGGATGGACCTTGAGGGTGTTATGCTGAGCGAAATAAGTCAGGCAGAGAAGGACAAATATCATATATTTGCACGTATAGGAGGATTAGGAGGAACTTGACGGAGGAACAAGGGGGAGAAGAAGGGGGGAAATGGTGGGGGAGAGGGAGGGAGGCAAACCATGAGAGACTCTTGAATGCCGAGAACAAACTGAGGACTGATGGGTGAGGGGACGGGGGTGATGGGCATGGAGGAGGGCACTTGTGGGGATGAGCGCTGGGTGTTATATGGAAACCAACTTGACAATAAACTATTTTTTAAAAATAAAGAGTAAAAATACAGTGACTAGGACAAGAATGAAAAGTAAATATGTTGTTGATAGCTGCTGAAGTCATCCAGGGAAGAAGAAACTGAGCATAATGATATGTCTAGCCCATATCTCTTGGGCTAGACAAGGTAAGAATGACCTGATCTTTCTCTATCATGAAATTGATATTGATAAAGAAAGAAGCACTGAAAGAAGCCTCATTATCTTGGTATATTATTATTTGTTTACAGACTATAAAAGTGACTAATCAAAAGAACCCAAAACAAGAATAGCTGAAAAAGTGGGTGCCCTGGGGGGTGAGATTGGAAGTGAGCAGGATATATGCTCCGGGTGACAGAGACCACCTTGAGAGAAGGGCCTGCCTGTGCCTGAAGCCAGCATGGAAGAACCAGGATAAGGAGACAGAGAAAGAGAACAATTTAGATCTGATGATATTGTTAGAGTTCCTCAGTCAAGGTGAGTGCAGAACTGGATTTTTTATTATGTGAGCTCTTTTGGTGTGTTCTTAGGGCTGCTGCAACAAAATACCATAAGCCAGTTGTCTTGTGAACAAGAGACATTTATTTCTCACAGTTCTGGAGGCTGGGAAGTCCAAGATCAAGGTGCTGGCAGATTCAGTATCTGGGGAGGAACATTTTCCTCAGAGAATCTTCTCACTGTGCCTTCACATGATACAAGGGGCAAGAGATCTCTCTGGGGCCTCTTGCATAAGGGCACTAATCCCATTCATGAGAACACTACCCTCATGACCTAGTCACCTTCCATAGGTTCCACCTCCTGATACCATCACCATGGGGCTGGATTTCACCATAAGTATTTGGGGGGAACACATTCATAGCATAAGCCAATAAAGTCTGCTTTTGACTTGGGTTTCTGGAACTTACCTTTATAAATGCCCAGTATGGGGGCAACTGAGTGGCTCAGTTAGTTGAGCATCATACTCTTAATTTTAGCTCAAGTCATAATCCCAGGGTTATGGGATTGAGCCCCCCCATCAGGCTCTGTGCTGAGTGTGCAGCCTGCCCAGGGTTCTCTCTATCCCTCTGCCTCTCCCCCACTTGCTCTCTCTCTCAATTAAAAAATTTTTAAAAGCCTAATATGCAACAACAGTCCCATTCCCTCTATCCCCTCCCCACTTCCAGTTGAGGTCCTTGTCTTCCTGTCATTATAAACCTGCATTGTTTCGTGCCTTCTGTTGTACATTTGCATAACAAGGTAGAAGTTCCTAGCTATGTGAATAGTAGAATATTTTTAGTTGATAAGTCCAAGCTTATCTAGCAATGCTGTCTTTAAAAATAAGAAAGTAGGGGCACCTGGGTGGCTTAGTTGGTTAAGCGTCCGACTTTCGCTTAGGTCATGATCTCTCGGTTCGTGGGTTCGAGCCCCGCGTCGGGCTCTGTGCTGACTGCCAGCTCAGAGCCTGGAGCCTGTTTCAGTCTGTGACTCCCTCTCTCTCTGACCCTTCCCTGCTCACGCTGTCTCTCTCTCTCTCTAGAAATAAAATAAAACATTAAAAAAAAAAAGAAAGAAAGTAGAGGAGTGTCTGGGTGGTTCAGTCAGTTAAGTGTGAGTTTGAGCCCTGCCTTGGCCTCTGCATTTGTGGATCCTGCTTGGGATTCTCTCTCTCTCTTTCTCTCTGCTCTTTCCCCACTTTCAATCTCTCTTTCAAAATAAATAAATACATAAACTTAAAAAGAAAGAGAAGTACTGTTGATTTGTAGAAACTAGATTGGGCGCCTAAATTTCCGAGTTTCGGGACCTCTTAAGTAGCCACAACAGTAGTATTCCTGGACCAGGCCCCAAAGCTCTGCCTGATGAACAAAATGAATGACTGTCCTTTTTTTTTTCTTAGAATCGTAGAGTCATGGAATACCATAAATGATCGCCAAACATCCTCATTTTTGTGTGTGAGAAACTGGGACTCTGAGAGATTAAGTAATTTGTTAAGAGGATGTACTAAGCATTAGTGGCAGAACTATAACTAGATCTGAGTTTCTCCAGACTCATAGTTCCTTTCTCTTTGTGTTACATCTTTGGGGTGGGGGCAGGGGAGACAAGGAAGGGAGATAATAGCAAAATGATAACATCAAGCCTGCAAGAATAAGGGACATAAACAGAGATCCAAAGGGGCCTTGATGGCAATGGCTTCCCCATAGACCTCCTTGCCCAGTGCTTTCCCTGGCTGAAGCCAGTTCCGGAGAGTTCTGAGGCCCTTCTAAAGCTAAGATCCTAGACCTTGGAGGCTGCAACATCTGGGAAGGGCAAATCCTTTCTGCATGCTCTAGGTGTGGAGAGTGCATGCAAGGGCACCCCTCAGCCTGCTTCACTGAGCCCAGCAGCATCTTGGCACATTCCAGCACTCTCTGGGTCATTCTGCTGGGCATCAAACTCCTTTCAATCAGAGAAACTACTTTTTCAAACCTAATCAATGCTAAATTATAGCCTTGTATAAATATGAGATAAGAACATTAAAGGAACATCTAAAAAAGAAGAGAGAACCACCCTTATTCTCAGTAGCCTCGCCCAATAACTGACTTCCTTTTTTCTTAGTCTCCTCTGGCTTTTGTCCATGTGCAAATATCATTTTGCTTTGTTGTAATTAGAAGGAGCATACAATTTTGTATTAAAGCAATAAAGTTTTAATGATATATAGATATAGAAGGCAAATGGCTATAAAGCAAAATTTATGCAGGATTGTAGGAAAAAAATCTATTTTAAAGGGGAGAGTGTAGGATAATAGCACATATTAGAGCGGTACTTTGGGGATAGTGCTTAGAAAGATTTTAATAAAATTCCTTCTCTTTCCTTTTTATATTGTTCCTTAACCAAGTCATGATGAAATAAATGTAATATATGTTCAGCATGTATTTGTACCATTGGGTTTTTAAAACAATCATAGTAGTTACAGAGAAAAAAAATTTCATAGAACTTGAAGCAAGAGATATTACTTCCAGCCCAGTGAGAGGCAAATTGTCCATAGCATTTGGAATTATGTAAGCAAGGCCCAATTTTCATATATCTCTGCCTTTCCATACAAATCCAGCTAACCTCAAGTAATAAGTCAACAAGAATTTATTTCTTATTTACCATGAGTCCAATACTAGGCATTATTATGGGGTCACAATGCTAGGCAATATTATGGGGTCATTTTCCCACAAGGTTCTTAAGACTTCCTGAAAAGTTGAGGCAAGCATACATAAACTGTCAGTGAATTGACCTGATATATTATATATTTGTCATTTTACTTTCTGTCCATACTCACCTACCAAAAGGTGAGCCCCATGATGGCAAGAACATTATCTGTTTTGCTCACTGCTGCATCAGTTACCCCTCTGTCTTGGCTGCTTGTGCTACTATAATAAAAATACCAATGGGGCGCCTGGGTGGCTTAGTCGGTTAAGCGTCCGACTTTCGCTTGGGTCATGATCTCTCGGTTCGTGGGTTCGGGCTCCGCGTCGGGCTCTGTGCTGACTGCCAGCTCAGAGCCTGGAGCCTGTTTCAGTCTGTGACTCCCTCTCTCTCTGACCCTCCCCTGCTCACGCTGTCTCTCTCTCTCTCCTTGAAATAAATAAAAAACATTAAAAAAAATAATAATAAATAAATAAATAAATAAATAAATAAATAAATAAATAAAAATAAATAAAAATACCATTGATTGAGTGGGTAAAACCATGAACATTTATTTCTCACACCTCTAGAAGTAAGGAAGTCTAGGATCAAGAGGCCAGCAGATCTGGTGTCTGGTGAGAGCCTTCTTCCTGGCTTGTAGATGGCTACCCTCTCCCTGTGTCCTCACGCGGCAGAGAGCAAACTCTAATCTCTTCAGCTCCTTATTAGGGCATCAGTCTCATGGTGGGAGCTCCACCCTTGACTTCACCCAAACCAAATTACCTCCCAAAGGGTCCGTTTACAAACACCACCACATCAGGAATTAGGGCCTCATCATATGAATCCTGAAGGGACACAGATATTCAGTCCATAGTATCCTCCTACAGGGCCTGACCATTGTGGGTCCCGGTGTGTCAGCTGACCCCCACTTTCTGTTGCATTCTTACTAGATTTGCTGCCCAAAAGCCTCCTAGCAGCTTTCCTGTTTTTTCTCCAGTTCTAGACTGCAAGCTAATTGGTCTTTTTCATCTCTGTATCTCAAATAACATGTCAGGTTTTATTATTTGAGAAGATGGGCAGTCTTTATATCTCATAACCATTTCACATGGATACTGTAATAAGAAAGCTAATATGTTCAATGTGAAATGTGCTCCTGGCTTCCCTAAAATTGAAGCGCAGATCACACTTGTCCCTGAGACAGTGGATTAGTCAGGATAAGCTGCAAAGAGCACACCCACTCTCCCTGATTTGAACAGAAAGGGATTTACAACAAGGAATCCCATGCACGGCTCATGGTATGAGAGACAGATAGTTTCAGATAGACTCCACACTGACCTTCCCAAAAAACCCCACAAAAATCACAGAGCAGAATTGGACCACCTAATTTCCTGCCTCAATCAGGAAATTCCTAAATGAACCAGAGAGCCACTACTACACAAATGAACCCCAACCCCACCATGTCTACTGCAATGCAGTCTCCTGCCCCTCTCAGCATCAACTGTGCATGTGCCCCTAGTGCAGCCGATTGATACTGTCTAAATCACATCCAGAAGTGTAGCTTCAAAAGAGAGTGTCATTCTTGGCTTTCCAGACTCTATAATAATATGACTATGCAGAGAAGGAGTTTGAAATCGAGGCTATCATCTACATTGAGAGGAAGGGAAATGCACCAAAATTGAAGGGGTAACCTTTGTATATTGTAAAACGATCACCACAGTAAGCTTAATTAACATCCATCACCTCACACAGTTACACATTTTTTTACCTTGTGATGAAAACATTTAAGATCTATTCTCTTAATAATATTCAAATATGCAAAAACAGTATTAGGATATTAACTATAGTAATTAACTATATGGTTCTTAACTATAGTCATAACTATATAGTTATTCACAGTAGTCATCATATTGTACATTACATCCCTGGAACATATTTATCTTTTAATTTTAAGTTTATTTTATTTTGAGGGGGGCAGGGGTAGACAGAGAGGAAGAGAGAATCCCAAGCAGGCTCTGTACTGAGAGCATGACTTGATCTCACATCACGAGTCTGATGCTTATCTGACTGAGCCACCAGGCGCCTGTAGAATATATTTATCGTATAACTAGAAGTTTGTACCTTTTGACCAGCTTTGCACAATTTCCCCACTTCCGTTTGCTAGCCACAAATCTAATTTCTATTCTGAGTTTTGTTGATTGGGGATTTTTTAGATTCCACAAATAATTGAGATCATACAGTATTTGTCTTTCTCTGTGTGACTTATTCCACATAGCATAATGCCTTCAAGGTCCATCCACATTGTCACCAATGGTGGGATTTCCTTCCTTTTTATGGCTAACTAGTATTCCATTGTGTGTGTGCATGTGCATGGGTATTACATTTGCTTTTAGTTAGTCATGTTGACCAGTCAATAAATATTTATTGAGCCCCTACCCTGAATCAGGCACTGTGCTAGGAGCTGGGTGACTATAACACTGGGTGCCTTAAGAAACTCATGGTCTAGTGACAGAAACAAATCAATAACAACAGAGGAAGGGCTTCTCTTGAACAAAGTGCTCCTCCAAGAGAATAAACTAGATTTCTACTGCTTCTTTTGATGGAACACAAGCTTTTTTGGAAGAAATTTCTCTGTCTGAGCTCTGCTATGAGATCAAGGCATTCAAAGTTTTAAATCACTTAAAACCTGGCCATGTTTCTTCAGGTATGATGTGCTGTTGTTCTCAGGGTCATTGTTGTTTTGAAAAAGCACTGATCTGTCCTTCTCCAACCAAAATGCTGTTATGCAAATCCTAATACAGCATTTTTTTCATGTATGTGTATATGTATATATTTATATCATTCTGCTGATATCTGTATGTATGTGTCCCTACATAAACTGACATTTGTATACATTTATACTCAAGAATGTTTGAGGAGAGATATGTATTTGTGTAGGGATGTCACTCCATAAATGAGTATCTGTGTGCAATGTCCTTCTACTTGCTTATTGTTTATAAAAATGCATGAATGTAGATGAAAGTTTGCTGAAGGTCAAATATAAATAAATTCAAGGAGGTGTCAGGGAAGTAGAGGAAATATATATGTGTAGGAGTCATACATGAGTGATTCTCACACTGAGAGATAAGGGTTGCCTTTAAGAGCATCTTGTTTTATTCCAGAGTTATTTTAGACATTCTTTTATTATTTCCATGTAAAGGAGTCCTCAAGCCAAAGATTAACTCCACAACAGCACTCAGCCAGCTGCCCATCTCTTCCCCTCTAGACCGTGTGTTCCTAGAGGACAGAAACTGATCTTTTTCATCTCTGGATCAACAGCACACAATGTCTGATACAAGAGTGGGTCTCAGGAAATAAAAAAGTAGGGAAAGAAGGAGAGAGGCAGGGAAGGAGGAAAAACACATGAAGGAATAGAGAAGGAAAGGGAGGGAAGAAGGAAGGAGGTAATGAAAGATAAGAAAGAGACAGAGAAAAGGAGGCAATCAGTTTTATTGAACATGAATAGACAAGTAGCACATACTAACAAAACCGAGGTAATCAGAGCACCTTGGCAGTTCAGTAGGTTAAGTGTCCGACTTTGGCTCAGGTCATGATCTCATGGTTCATGGGTTTGAGCACTGTGTTGGACTCTGTGCTGACAGCTGGGAATCTGGAGCCTGCTTCAGACTCTGTGTCTCCCTCCCTCTCTGCCCCTCCCCTGCTCATGCTTCTCTCTCTCTCTCTCTCTCTCTCTCTCTCTCTCTCTAAGAAATAGACAGTAAAAAGTTTTTTAAAAAGAAAGAACAGAGGTAATAAAGCTGCAGGCTAAGATAGGTAAGGCCTATTACTGGAGCAAGGGACCACCAAGAGATGTCATGACCCATTTGCTCTGCCCCATCCCAATATTTTCTTGGCCCAAGCCAGCTTCTCTCCTGATCCATCCATGGACTCTCAGCCCTTGATAGTGAAGAGCTGTCCTTGGTTTGACTTCCGTGAAGCCCTTTTGTCTACCAAGGTGCCCAATTGATGGTACCATGGACAGAGCTCTAGTCTGTCAGCTGTGAGACTGGTTCTCACTGAGGCTCTGCCTATCTCAAAGACATTGTGCAAGTCCCTGGGCCTCATTAGAAAGGTCCTTATCCATTAAATGATGCACTGTATGATCTCTATTCCTCCTGCCCCAGAATCTCATGATTCCACACCATGCCAGCTAGCTCCATCTGCCATCCCTGAAGCTCCAGGCTTTATTTGTGACTGCAGCCTTTCCCCTTCCCCCAGACTCCTCCCTGGGCTGGTCATCAGTTCACAGCGTGCTCACACAGGCCTCCATTTGAGGAAAACAGCAGCTGCTTCAACACGGACAGACAGGATCAATAAGCAGGGTAACACTATTTATGTTAAGCTCAGGCGAGCACCAAATCCTAGGCTAGATGCAGAAGTCAGCTCAGAGGCTGCTCCTGCAAGGTGCTGTGCAACCTGATTAAATCCAGCCAATCCCAGGCCCAGTCCCCATCAGGGATGCTTTGCACTCTGCACAGACACCAGCAGAACCCCACTGGGCTCCCTCAGCTCCTCAGGAAACCCTCACCATCTGAAGTCTTGTCCTCCACATGGCCCCTGTGTCCCTTCTCTGTCTAATTCTCCCTGAGGCTTCTCTTCAGGGAGGTAAAGAGTCCTCTTCTCTTTATCCATCATGCAGACACATTAGCTGTCAGTGATTAAAGTAAACTAGATCCAGCCCCATCTTCAACACCCAAGGGCACAGGAGAATGGAGTAAAGGTTTGCTTCTTCCTCTGAGAGCAGGAAAGGAGAGAAGTTAGAAGCAGATAAATATATTTGCCCTGGGGAGGGAAGAGAGCAGGAAGCCCACTAATATTAATGTTCAAAGCACTGGGGTGGTTCCAGGAAGGATCCCCAGGATAAAGCCATCACATTTCTCCCCTAAAGGACTTTTCTAGCTACCAAAAGAGACAAGTGCATAAGCTGGAAATTTGCATAAAGCATCTTGGAAAAAAAAAAGTCAAGTGCAGCATACTGAGAGAATTCCAAGAAAGTAGTCATTGATTCTGTCTTGGGGGGACATTCAAGGGAAATGTAAAATTTGAAGACTTCTGAAATTTTTCAGTGTTTTTGACTAGTGGTGATAATGCTTTCCATCTCAGCTGTACTTACTGTCTTACAAAGTACCCTCACATCTTTATTCCATTTGATGGATCCAAGCATATATTCATGTGCGTGTTGAGCCTACTACGATGTCTCTAGAGAGGAAAGCTAAGGTTCTGAAGAGGGAAAACAGTCCTAACCCTCAAAGAGTTCATCTTTGGTAGGAGAGAAGAGCAGGTAAATAATGGTAAGACAAAGCATGCATCCTAAAGTGGAATGTCATGTTACAGTGGCAGCAAAGGGAGTGGGAGTGGAGGGGGAGAGAAGGTTGGGGACAGAATTAAGAATAGAAGGCTTGAGGATGATTGATATGAATGGAATGCACTGGTGTGTGACAGAAGGCAATGTGGAAAAGGAACATTCTGGAACAACACAAGCAAAGGCAGAGACTGGTATAGTCTGATAGTATATATGGAGGAAGTGAGGGCAGAAGAATCAAAGATACAAGAAGATGCAGGATCACCCTCAGGGCAATCCTGGGGCATGAAGTGCAGGTCAAGGAGGCATCAGGATTACTTGAAGAATTTCTTCAAAATGCATACTTCCCATCCCCAGATCCTAGTATTCCTGAGGGGGAGAATACCTTCTTCTCAGTGGCCTCACAAATTCTTTCTGAAAATAAGCAAACAATGTGGGCATTCTTCCTCATGCAATTATGATTTCTCAGCCATTTCTTAGTCTTCCTTTCCTGTCATTCACATCCTAAGTTAAAATGACTATTGAAATTAATTTCAGCATCACTCTCTCAGTCCTTACATCAAGGTTAGGATTCTCTTCCTATCTTCTGACTTCTTTTGGTTAAGATTAACCACACTGAGCTCAGGGCTATCCACACAGAACCTGAAGCTCTGGGGTCTGCCTCCTCTTTTTCAATTCCTGCTCAGAATCACCATTAACTGGGTTGCTATTGCATGACGCCCTTCTAACTCTGCCAGACCCTCTGGCCCTGATTTCTGGACTGTGTGACTCTGTTATATCCACCTGAGCTCTATTTATGCTTCCATCACCAGTCTCTGGACCACCTGACTCAAGAGCCTGGGGTCAATCTATTCTGATCCCTGGTCCTGGTCAGGCTTGTGTGTTTCTACATCTGTCCCAATATGGTAGACAAATACATTTCCAGCTTCCACTACAGGATGAGTGATAGCTTTCCAGGTAGGAAAAGGAGGGATTGAGCCATGTTGGTGGGGTTGAAAAATGATACAACATTTCCATAAATGGAAAACAGTATGGAGAGTCCTCAAAATATTAAAAATAGAATTATCATGTGATCCAGCAATTCCACTTCTAGGTATATATTCAAAATATTGAAATCAGAGTCTTGAAGGGATATTTGCACACCCATGTTCATAGCAGCATTACTCACAATAGCCAAGAGGGGAAAGCAACGTAATGTCCATTAACACATAAATGGATTAAAAAAACATGGTATATGCATGCATGGAATGTTGTTCAGCCTTAAAAAGGAAGGAAATAATTCTATCACATGCTAGCACATGGATGAATCTTGAAGATATTATTCTAAATGAAATAATAATTTCACAAAAGACACTGTACAACCCCACTTATACGAGATATCTAAAGTAGATACATTCATAGAAAAAGAAAGTAGAATGGTGGTTACCAGGGGCTGAGGGAGTAGAATAAAGGGTGTAGTTTCAGATTTTCAGGATAAAAAAGTTCTGGAAAACTATTTTGCAACAGTGTGAATAACACAATAATACCATACAATTAAAATGGTTAGGATGCTAAATTTTATGTTATGTGTTTTTTTAATACAATAAAAAAATAAATATTAAAAAGAAGTAGAAAACACAGAGCCATAACAGACTGTGGAACTCAAGAAACGTCAAGAAACATGGGGTGGTTGTAGCATGAGTCATGTGAACAAGGGGTGTGGAAGGTGAGTTTAGGAAACTGGAATAGACTCATGAAGGGCTTGTTTACGTAAGGACTTTCCATGGAATATAAAACACTCCACATAGGGGCACCCATGTGGCTCAGTCTGTTAAGTGTCCAACTCTTGATTTTGGCTCAGGTCATGATCCCACAGTCATGAGAGGGAGCCCCGTGTTGGCAGAGCCTGCTGGGGATTCTCTCTCTCCCTCCCTCCCTCTCATTTTCTCTCTCTCTCTCTCTCCAAACACTCTACATATTTGGTAGATTTGGGGATCATCAGTCAGCTTTCTACTCTCTGACTTTTTTGGCTTCCTTATTAGAAAGTTTCTCAATCACAAAAATGTTATTTCGAAAATTAAGTTGGGTCCCAATAACTAAGATAGTGACTAGTGTATTATCCAGTGAAAGTATGGAGAGCAAAGGGAGGCAGGATTTGAAATATATTAAGGAAGTAAAATCAGGAGGATGTAATGAATAACTAGAGGAGAGTATATGAGCTATGGATACTTTTGATTGCTAGAGTATTCAACACAAACTGGCATAAAAAATAAAGGAAACTGGTTTACCCATGTAATTGAAAGAATCCAGCTGTAGAATGGGCCCAGACATGCCTCAGTGAGAGAGACCCTGGGTTCTGACTCTGTTTTGCCATGATTCACTTAGCTCTGCTGTCCCAGATGAATGGGCTGCACCCTCGCACCGGCTTTCTCATGGTAGCAAAATGGGCTCAGTTTCTCCAGACCTCATATTTGCATATCACCCCATTTGAAACAAAAAAAGACATTTTTCTTCCTGCAGCCATTGCACAAAACCCCTGTATTTACTCTATTTAGGCCAACCAAACCAATCTCTCGGCCAGGGAAGAGCCATACACAAAATGGCTTGGCCCTCTGAGCCAATCTCTGTAGCAAGAGAGATGGAGCCGTGCTGATTGGCTTTGGCTAATCAGGGTGCACAATTGGGACTAGGGGCAGGGTAAATTCTACCCAAACAACGTAACAAATACGGGGTGGTGGTGGAGTGATTTCCCCAAAGGAAATCAAGGTCCTGTAAGCAATGGAAAAGGGAAGGAATGGATGCTGGGGAAGAAGCCAACCTGTCCATGATGGAAGGGGAGGAATGAGGCACCAAGATTTCTGGCTCTGATGGCTGTGGACATTGACACCCTTAACAAAGACTGCAAATACTAGAGAAATAAATTTGGGAGTAGGACAGAGAGGTAAAGGAGATACATGAATTTGTCCTTGAGTTTGCAGTGAATAAAAGACATATAAATGGAGTTGTTTGATGCTTGGTGGTCAATTCTGGATCTTTCCGGAAGCCCCATACAAGTGAAACCACAACTAAGTGGTTCCACTGTCTTCCATAACACTATGCCATGTCTCTTCAGAGTTTTGAAATCCTCCATAGTTATTGATTGCCATTAGTAATTCCCTCTGACCCTGCCTAAGTATTTCCTCTTCCTCTTTAGTATCACAACCTACAAATCGCTGGAAATGGGGTTGAGCAGGTGCAGATCAGAAGACAAAACATTCCTCTTAATGTGAGAAATTAATTTGTGGCTCTAATTGCCTCAAACTCTAAATGAAAAAAAAAAAAAACTACATTCTCCCAGCATTCAAAATAGAACACAGGCTTTATCTGAATAAAGAAAATAATCTGTCAGGGGGAAAAAAGGACTTAAGCCACTAAAATGTCAATCTTGCCCCATTGTTAAGGAAAAGCTAGTTTAATTACATTCATTTCTACACAGAATCATTTTTGAGTGGTGTACACAGGCACCTAAATGTCTAGGGTTTCAGAATTGACAAGACACATTAAACAAAGACAATGGGAAAAGAGCAAAGCACAATGGGGGTCAGGGGGAGACATAATTTGAGAGTCAGAGGCTTTGAGTCCCAGACCCAGCTCTGCCATGAAGCCACTCTGTGACCTTTGTCAAGTCATATGCCTTCTCTGGACTACAGTTCTGTCATATGTAATAGAGGGCATCTAACTGTAAATGTTCTCAACTTGCCTTTCCTATCTATAAAAACATTTCAGAAAACTGAACCTAGACTCTTTTCTCCCCAATACTTATTTTATTGTAATAGAACACAGCTTTGTTTGTTGTTCTATATGCCTATGAAATATACAGAAAAACAACCTAGAATTTTCCAATTCACAGATGTCAAAACAGGGGCAAAGGGGAAGGTCCCATCTGAGGTAATCCAGAAAATCAATTTTGACTCAGAAATTGATGAACGAAAGTCATATTTCATCCCAGAATCCAGGCCCCCCAAGGAATCAGCTAAAAATAAAAGGCAGTTAGCTTTAAGTCAGTGGAAAATGAGCCTACCCTTATCCATTTTCCCTTTCCCCACCAGAAAAAAAGAAGAACTGGAGGGAAAAAGTAATTTCAGTGTCTCCATACATAGAAGTCCGGCAGGCATGTCAACTTACAAGGGGAATGAACACAGGGAACACCTTCTGGCACAGAGCAGCCCTGCAGAGGGACATGTTACCTTAGCTGAGCAAGTGCTCTGCACCTGGGTGTGTCAACAGGCGTTAGGAGGGAAGATTTAGGCAACCCCAAAGGCTAATTGCTTTAATAAGTTCTAGGGTTGTACCTCAAGAGGCAGCCGCTGACCTGCAGCCACCCTTAGCTGCTCCCTGCCCTGTGTTCAGGCTGCTACATTATCATTGCAAATGGCCCCTACCTGTTCTCAAGGTCAGTCTTGAGAACTTGGGCTAGTGATTACTAGCCCAGCTAGCCTTTTCTTTGCTTTCTATCGGGAGTGAAGCCATTTGGGAAACTCAGTTCCTCCCACACATGCGTTGCATCTGCTGAGATCTTTAGCAGCATCAAGAAAAAACTTGAAAGAAACAGAAAGGATGGCAGAACACAAAAATCAATCGAGGCAGTAAATTGAAGCTAACCTTTCATTTCCATAACCATAGCTGGGTTACCATGCAGCCCTGCAGACAGGAATAATCCAGGCTAAGGCCATCTTCCATAAGGAAGATGCTCAGGACCAGAATTCTCCCTGCAGAAGTAAGAAGGTTCCAGCTGGTTCACAAATCAGTCTACAAGAACACCCGAAGAGGCTTTCTAAATCAAGGCATTATGAAGATAACAAAAAGGTTTTTTGGAAATCAACGAATCTGCACCATGGAATGAGAACTACCTACAGTTTAATATACAGTTAAACACAATTATACAAACAACAGCAATGAGAAGTATACAGCAATGTTCTGATGTTGACTTCCAGTCTCCCCTCATTGGGGAACTGGTGAAAAGCCTTTAAGTCAGGTGTGGCAGGGAATGGCTTTTGTCTGGTCTTGTGGGGATTTCTTTTCTTCTCACACGATGCTGGTTCTGTGCATCCCAGGCTGTTCTTGTTCTATGCCATTCTGTGCTGGAATGGTTACTTTCTGAGATTAGTGTCATTATTACTAATTTCAGAAAGTACCTGTCTCTTGGCCTCAATTTTTAAGAGCCTTCAACTACTGTAGTTAAGGAAGAATGCTTGCTTTTTGATCGGTGCTCTCTGTTGAATGCCTATTTGCCAGTTATTTGTCACATCAGGACTGGTTTTTCCTCCTACATGACTGGCTTTCTGTTTCCCCAAGTACCTCTGCCTGAAACCTCCATGTTTCCCCCAATCCTAGAGGAAGATCGAGAACTTCTAAGTTTACTTATTTTGTTGGGAACAGTAATTTGCAAATTCAAATAGGTATTGTTTCCCCTCCCTGCCTCTGTGAAAACATTGCTAGGTGACTACCTGTGGCACTCTGTCCCTGCCTGCAGCAGCCCTTAACCACTTCACATCCTCTGTTGTGTCAGAACAAACTCACCAGGTTCACTCCTGGCCGAAGTGGACTCTCCATGCACTGACTCTGGTAACAGTGTAATTGCATCAACAATTAAATTAAGACCCTAAAAGTTTCAAGGATATGTGACCCTAGAAAACGAATCACATTTTTTGCCTTGATAGGCCTTTTACTTTCTAGGGATTGGTTCAGGGTAGATTACCATAGGCAGAATCTAAACTTGGCATCAACTGTATTTAAATGACAGAATCTATGTCACGAGAATATTTGGCCCCCAACTTGGTTTAGATCTAGCTATGAGCAACCTGACTACAATCCTACATAAAATGTTTAGACTCTGAATCTATAAAACAGGATTTTTATCAAAATTTCCAATGGCCCTGAAAAGCAAGCTTAAGACAGTTGTCTCTGTGAGTCATCAGTATTTGTTCCCACATAAAACACTGTTTTACAATTCATTTCCAGGGGCGCCTGGGTGGCCTCAGTCCGACTTCGGCTCAGGTCCTGATCTCACGGTTCGTGGGTTCGAGCCCCGGGTTGGGCTCTGTGCTGACAGCCAGCTCAGAGCCTGGAGCCTGTTTCAGATTCTGTCCCTCTCTCTCTCTCTGACCCTCCCCTGCTCACACTGTCTCTCCCTCTCTCTCAGAAATAAATAAAAACAGTACAATTTTTTTTTAAATAAAATAAAATTCATTTCCAGGTAATAACACTCAGTGCCTGTTGGGGAATGAATGGATAAATGAAATGTGATCTATACATACAACAAATTTTATTTGGCCTCATAAAGGAACAAAATTCTGGCACATGCCATACCTTGGATGAACCTTGAGGACATTATGCTAAGTAAGATAAGCCAGGAGCAATATGAAAAGCAGTATCACATATATGAGGTACCTAGAGTAGTCAGATTCATAGAAACAAAGTAGAATGGTAGTATCCCGGAGCTGGGGCAAAGAGAAATGGGAAGTTAGAGTATAAAGGGGACAAATTTAAGGAGTGCCTGGGTGGCTCGGTCAGTTGAGCATCTGACTTTGGCTCAGGTCATGATCTCATGGTTCATGGGTTGAGCCCCATGTTGGGCTCTGTGCTGACAGCTCAGAGCCTGGAGCCTGCTTCAGATTCTGTGTCTCCCTCTCTCTCTACCCTCCCCCACTCACTCTCTGTCTCTCTCTCTCTGAAAAATAAATAAACATTAAAAAAAAATTTTTAACAATGGGGACAGACTTTCAATTTGGGAAGATGAAAAAGTTTTGGAGATGGATGGTGCTGATGGCTGCCCAACAATGTAAATATATTTAATACCACTGAACTGTACACTTAAAAATGATTAAAATGGTGGGGTTTGGGTCATGTATAACTCACCACAATTTAAAAAAAATTTTTAAGTTTATTTATTTGAAGAGAGAGAGTGGGACAAGTAGGGGATGGGCAGTGAGAGAAGGAGAGAGAGAATCCCAGGCAGGCTCCACACAGAGAGTACAGACGCTGATATGAGGCTCAAACTCATGAACCATGAAATCATAACCTGAGCCAAAACCAAGAGTCAGATGCTTAACTGACTGAGCCACCCACATGCCCCTAATTCACCACAATTTAAAAAAATATTACATAAAAATTCATTTTCTAGTGAGAATTTTTACTAATATTTCCCAAAATACCTGTCTCTGAGGTTGAAATGATTTCCAAATGACTTGAATTAGTTGCTATGTGATCTCAACAATATATACAGACTATCTAGGCATCAGGAATACAGGAAAGGAGTGATATCCAGCTACAAAGATTTCAAAGTTCAGAGCAATAAATCACTGATGCTTTTTCTTGGCTTTCTGGGCAATCCTCCTAAAAGCCCTTTCAGTTCTTCAAAATTAAAACAGGTATGTCATGCTGTTTTCATCTCAAGGGGAGCAGACATGGCTACGAAAACAAATGCATGGCAAATAGTTCTCCACAACAAATCACACAGGAACACTATTCTTTGTCTTGAAGCCTATGCCCCCGGAAGCAGTGTTGTTTACCATTCTGCCTCTCAGACTTCAGTCCCTCTGGCGCCCCCTTGCCCTGTCCACTGCTCTCCAGCTGTGATGTATTCTGGAAATGTCTTACATCAGGGGCCAATTACTCAAAGAAATAAAATTTACACATAATGTATGTTTTCATTTTTAAAGAGAGACCTTTAAAGGCCCCACGTCATCCACCTTATAACTATCAGTGATAGCAACTTCAAATAAGGCATATATCATCACCACGTGGAAACTGAAATAAAATAAAGCCTTAATGAAATTCTAACAAAAATAAACCTTTACCAGGGTGCCTGGATGGCTCAGTGGGTTAAGCTCCCAACTTTGGCTCAGGTCATGATCTCATGGTTTGTAGGTTTGAGCCCTGCATTGGGCTCTGTGCTGACAGTTCAGAGCCTGGAGCCTGCTTCAGATTCTGTGTCTCCCTCTCTCTCTACCCCTCCCCTGCTCATGCTCTGTCTGTCACTCTCAAAAATAAACATTAAAAAAATTTTTTTAAATAAGTGTTTCCCCTCCTCCCCCCTTTATTTTCTCAGTAACTTGCAGATGACTCTGCCTTTGATTCCTTTTTCCATCTCTTGACTCTTTCTGGAAGGAGGGTGATATGGCAAAAAAAAAAAAAAAGAAAAGAGGCGGAACAGAGGAGCGAGCTTTAAAGACAGAGAGCTAGATCCAATTCCTGGCCCTGCCAAGTACCAACTATGTAGCTCTGGCTCTCTATGGAACCCTAGCTGCTGATCTGCAAAATAGGGATGATAATACAGGCATCTATACTACAAAGCTGTAGCAAGAATTAGAAATTATGTATGAACAGTCTTTAAGCAATGCCTGGCACATAGTAGGTGCTCAATAAATTGTAGCCATGCTCTGTCTCCACCAACATTCTGTCTCCGTCTCTCAAAATTAAACATTAAAAAATTTTTTTAAAGAATTTCTTCACCGGTAAATGCTGCATCAGGCTTTAATACTCAGCATGTAAATATGTATTATCTGTTTTGGGAAAATGACATGCAGACTATCAAGAGACAAGGTGCAGGCCAGAAGACTGCTTGATATTTTGTCTCACTGCCATGATTCTCTTTGTTCTTCCCCATACCATTATTCTTCTCTTTCTTTTTATGTAGAATGAACTACCTGAAACATGAATGTTAAAAGATTAAGCACAGAGTTAACTTTTCCTTTAATACAATTCATTCTTTGTTGTAAGTGAGGACCATACACAGTCAAAGGGAATCTAACCAATATGGTATGTCTTATTGTCCAGATTTGGCATCCATATCCCTGAGTATTGGTGCAAACACCAGGGGACACTAATGCATACTTACAACAGACACCCCAGTCAACTCATCTTCTTGCCTTTCCTTCTCCCAATGCTGAGGAGGAAACAGTAGCAAGTGACCTCATCCCCTCAACCACAGCCAAGTGGACCAAGGATGACCACTTAATCCAAACTGTGCCAACAAGATTCTTTCTTCCAAGGAGTGATCATCATTTCACAAATTCTAGTAACCTCCTTTGGGGACTAAATTGGAATATGGTCAAGACAAAGTATACTACATCGTGTCCATATGGAAGTTGAACTGAAAAGTGTGGTCTGCAGAGAGAAAAAAATAAAGTAGATGTCTGGAGAGAAGAATGAGAATATGCACAGGAGAGAGGAGGAGGGAGAGAGAGGAAGAAAAGAGGGCATGGGGAGAGACAGAGAAAGCCTTCCTCTTGAGGGTTTTCCAGTTGCTGGTTCCAGCCCTTTGTGAGACCCAAGTGTGTACTCTGTCCTTGGGATCTTCGAGAGACACCTCTATCCTTCTGATGACTTTCTCTTTTTGCTTAAGCCAGTTTTAGGGGGTTTTGTCCCTTAAAAACAAAGACTCTCTGAAGAGTGAGAAGAGAAGAGGTGAGAAAATACTTCTCATCCTAGCCACTCACCAACTGGGTGATGCCATCACCACTGCCACCAGTAGTCACAATGGAAAGCATTCCCACTGATTGTAGGGAACCCGCACTTCATGGAGAGCAGATCCAAATCCCTGAAGCATGCCGTGCTAGTGTAGTAGTGTCCATAGCCCACTGATATGCTGGTAAATACTTAACAACTGGCTTTGGGGGGAGGGGTGGGCTGCGGAAAGGGATCCCTGATCTGAGGTATTTGTCAATTTCTGTGGTGTGAATACTCCCACCATTGTTACTTCTGGATGGGATACTGTTGAGTGTGGAATTTAAAGGCGATATTGAAAACTGGTTCTTCGAAGTCAGGAAAAAATGGCTATCTAGCCTATATTTTTTGATCTATAAGTACTTCCTGACTCCCTTTTATTACTTGGTTCTTGTTATCTTACTCTTGTTTTCATGGTTTAAGCTTTATTAGTTCTATGTCTTTTATTTAAATATTTTTTGGAGAGGGCATAGTACAATCACTTAAAAATACATCCACATTCCTCTTTGAGACCTGTAGTTTCATGCTTTCTCAGACACTAAGAGTAATCATCATCATCATCATCATATCCCACACTTGTATAGCAATTAGACTTTCTAAATTATCTCAATGGCATGCTAAGTAAGAACATAGGCATGGCCATCAGACTGACCTGCTTTGAATCTTGGCATATAGAATGAACTTGATAAATATTAAATTTCCTTTCACGTTCATTGACTCAGTTATTCCCACCATCCATCCCAGCCAAGTCTGGTCATGTACATGACAACCAGAACCTGTAAAAATTTCTGACCAAAGGTCACAGCTTTTCCAGGGCAGTGCATACCTGACCCCAGTTTTGGGAAACCTCACATGTTCTATAACAGAGACCAGAAAGAAAGATAGAGAACAGATACCTAGTTTCTTGTGTTCTGGGAACTTCGAAACAAACTGTTTGGTTTTGCTTATAAAACACAAATGAGAAAACATCTTTGGTTTTGCTTGTAAAACACAAATGAGACCAGGACTCACTAAACATCTTCTCCCTCTCCAGATTTCCAAAGTATGTCACCCTACCAACAGCAGAAAAGGAAACAAATGTCTCTCCCTAGTTTATAGCAGGGATATCTAACTGATTCCCCTGTTCAATTTCAGCTTAAGTTCAAACCATTTCCTGTTTTGTCTTCCTGGGGATTGAATAACAAGTCTTAGACTAACTGAATCAACTCAACCAACCTTTCCTTGGACTCTCCTCACTCCTACTATCCCCCACCTCGGTTTGTAAGAAACCCAAATACCCCCAGGCTACACTAACCTTTGAGACGAAAGATATAAGTTGAGGAAATGGTTCTCCCACTGGGAAAGCTTTCAAATCTAGACTAAATCTCCATCTTATAGTTTCTTCAACAAAGTCTTGTATTTTAGACCAGGGTTCTCAAAAATCTTAGTTATAGATTTCTCTAAGTGAAATTTCATGCAAAAGTCCTACAACAGATAACAAGTAGAGCTGATTTTCTATGGCTTTTCAAGTCTATTTTTCAAGTCTCAAAGGATTTTCAAATTAGAAGCAGTTAAAGTGTGCTGAGGACCCCCAGAGACTTCTGCAAATTGGAGCCCTGGCCTCTCATGTTACAACACTTCTGGGAAACCCTAGGGCTCCAGGGGCAGTTTGAAAACCATCACATTAGGGAATTCTCTCTGCCTGTGTGCAGGAGCAAAGTTGATTGAGAGCTGGGGGCAAAAAAGCCAGTTAGGAGGTTCCCACATCTGCTCAACTGAGAGTTGATGAAGACCCAAACTGGCCTAGAAGACACTTCTGAAATAAAGTCACTAGAATGAGCAATTGATGAGATGTGAGAGTCAGGAGAGAGGACAAAGATACCTCTGATTTTTCAAGTTTGTTTGACTGCAACAATTAAGATTCCATTAGAAGACACAGTCCTCAGAAAGAGAAGGAAATAATCACAATAGTTTGGGGGTGTGTCATATATTTTGTTTGAAATTGTTTAGCTTCTCTCTTTGAAGCATCTAGAGAGATCTTTCTAATCCCAGAGAGAGGAAATGACTTGTCCACAGCTTTCCATAGGAAACCAGGTGCAAGCAAAGACCCCCATTGTGCCTAAAGGGCAAACACTCATAACACAAGGCACGAAAATATAAGCCAGTTGGAAGAGAACAGGACCGCAGGTTGTGACGTCTTCTTACCCTAAAGTCACAGACAAATGGTCAAGATCATTCTTCCAAATAAAAAATGTTTCCTTTCTCCAGGCTTAGGCTTTCCGAGGACACAAGCTGGCAGCATTACCATCAGCAGAAATGCTGTCAGATCAGATAGTTGACAAATGTTTACTAAAGGCCTACCACATTGGGGGTAGCCTGGAAGAGGTGGAAATTCTGGCTCCCCTTAGGATTCAACCAGCTTAAGTGCACAGATGGGGTCACTGAGACCACTGCTCATTCTCCAGAGTAAGTTCACTTGTTTATCTTAGAGTGATCCACAAATAGTGCCTTCCTGCAGTTATGACCAGGGACTCTGTGCTCCATGACCCAGGCTGGATGCACTTGGCTGTCACATTTAGAAAGCTGTCATAGAAAGATCTTCCATTGCCAATCTTCTTTTTCCCTCTGTTTGCCACTGGATCACCAGAGAAGGCAGATGGTGCACTGCAAACACATCCATAAACCAGGCAAATGTGAACCATGTTGATAATAGAAATCCAACACTGGGCATACCAGCTCATGGGACTGACGCCTACCATGGGTCCATTGGGTGCAATGGAAAGCACAACTTAGGGTCAAAACAAAGAATGTCCCCAACAGTTCCGAGTGTGACCCACCGAGTGAGCCTCCCCCACCAGTTACCAGTGGTGAAAACTCTCTGTGCCTCAATTTCCACATGTTTGAAAGGAAAAGATGTGTAATACCTCCTAAGTTGGATATAAGCATAAAGATAAACCACATAGAGATTTTAGCACAGTGACTGCTACATAGTAAGCACCCAATAAATGTTAACAGTTATTAAATCCCATCCATGAAGGATTGTGCTGCCTCAGGGACAAGAGGTGCCCTATCACATGATTTTTCAGTCAGCATTTGAAAACTCTTTTTTAATGTTTATTTATTTTGAAAGAGAGAGGGAGAGAGCAAGGGAGGGACAGAGAGAGAATCCCAAGTAGGTTGCTCTGCCCTATCAGCACAGAGCCCTACACAGGGTCGAATCTCACTATCCATGAGATAATGACATGAACGAAAACAAGAGCCGGATGCTTAACTGACTGAGCCACTTAGGTGCCTCCGAACACTTTTTGTCAATAATATTTCAGAGGAGATTTGACGTGGGTGGGGAGCAGACTCATTTTTGCTTACTCTTAAGCCACTTTGCTGCTGAGTCTCTGAAACATGGAGTCTAGCTACATCATTTCTTCATCAGCATCTGCATCACCCCTATTCACTCAGCCAACATTCACGGGACACCTGCTCTTTCCAAAGCATCATGCACAAAGTGTCAGCAGTGAGAAATTTTAACCACAAAGGCAGGGCAAGCGTGTTAACACACCCAGTGGTACAAACCCACTGGTTTACACACCCAGTCACTGTGGCCTTGGCTCTAACAACCCCAGAAAGGAGCAACACAGAACAGGCTACATGCACTAATCAAACGAAGACTTGTTTTCTATTTCTGTCTTTAGGATTATCTAAGGGATTGACAGGTCTTTAAATCACTCCAAGCTGCTTGACCATGACGTTAGACCTGCTACCGAAAACACCCTGCCAAGCATGTTGCTGTTGGTCAAAACAAGTTTTTAAAAATCTTTTCTTTCAATTTCCACTCTATTTCCTAATTGAGAAACGCATAATCCCAGAAGAAAATCAGCTCTCATTTCTCTATCTCTTTTTATCTCTCTGTTTCTCTCTTCCCCTCTCTCCCTTCCTTCCTTCCCTCTTCCCTTACCCCACACCCCTACAGCTTTTATCATTTTAAGCTGTATGCATGCCATTCTTCAGGGGATTAAAGTCAAATTTAGTCTTCTGCAATTGTTATTACCTACTCCTTGGCTTATGAGATGCATTTGCCTGCATTTGTAATGCATCAATAACTTCCACTCTCCTCCACTTGTAAACAATGCATTATATTAAATAGCCTGTGTCTAGCCTTGTATTGAAACAGACAATAAATTAGGACTTCCAGTTCTTGGTTTTTACTGATTCCTAAACCTGCCAGTTACATGCCTGTCCGCCCCACTGAACATTCTCTCTAAAGCTGAGAATGCACAAAGCCCTGTTCATCGTTCTCCTGTCTCCATCACTGCTGCCGGCTGTCAGTTTCACACCACCAAGCAGATTGTAATTGGCAGGATGAGGTGCAGAAATAGGGAATGGTTTGAATATGTGGTTCTCACACACACACACACACACACACACACACACACACACGACACACACACATGCGCGTGCACACACACGCACGAGTCTTTCTGCCTTACAACATTCTGCAAATTTAAGGACTTGATATGTGAAGCTTGTAATCAGAATGTTCACGGCTGCCCTCATTCACTAGCCCATGAGTTGGAAGCAGAGAAAGGACACATAATGCAATCAACACCTAGTACTGTCCTAATCCAGTACAGAGCCTGGATGGATGTGGGTTCAGGAATGTGTTCTGCTGGGAACCAGCCCTTGTGCTTTGTTGGGCAGCCTCCTTGGGATCTGAGATCTGTAATTCTGAAGGGTCGCAATTGCCATGCTCAGCCTTGAGTGAGGTCCTGGAACAAAGAACAGAATCTGGCTCGCAGAATCTTGGGTGGTTTTTGTGAAGATTTTCCTTCCCAGGAAATGGGAGAACTCAATATCCATCTTACTACCCAGTGTATTTCAGCATCTGCCAACCTCATCCAAAACCAAACCTGGCTGAATATCACTCAGAACAGAGTTTCTTAACCAGGGCACTACTGATACTTTAAACCAGGTAATTCTTTGTTGGGGGTTGGGGCCGTCCTGTGCATTGTAAGATGTTTAACAGCATCTCTGGCCTGTACTTACTGGATGCCAATAGCACATGCCCTAATTGAAGACAATCAAAAATGTCTCCAAACATCATCAAATGACCTCTGCAGGACAAAGTCACTGATGACTGAGAACTGCAACAACTTAGAGTTATATTTAGTCCTCATATCTGCCCGTGGTTACAGGATTCCAAACCTAATAAGAGCTCCTCTATTCCTGTGCTTCTCAAAGTGTTGTCCACAGACCAGCAGCAGTAGAATTACCCATGATCTTGTTACAAATGCAAAGTATCAAGCTCCACCCCACATAAACTGAGTCAGAAACTCTAGAGGTGCAACCAGGCACTCTGTTTTAATAAGCCTTCTAGGTGATATTAATACCAACACTCCCCCACTCACTGTTTACAGGTAGAAAATCTAAAACCCAGAGAAGTAAAGTGACTGCCCCAAAGTTGCACAGCTACTTTAGACCCAGACTGCCCAAACCAAACCACCTGCCGCTGAATGACTGTCATGTACACCACCACCACCACTCCCAGGGTAATTTCCCCATCTCAGTCCACCTGCTGCTTGCACAACCTCCTAATTTTTCTCCCTTACCACTTTTCTGAATTAGACTATTCTTCGTGCTTGTCTTCCTCACCCTTTACCCCATGTGAGATACTGTCTACTAATTATGCTGAGATTGAGTTTAACCATCTTTCCTGTTCCCTTCCCACTAGCAGTGGGGTGTGTGGTAGTGCTTATGGTATGAATGTGGGACTGGGGAGGTTTGTGGATGATCTATGTGTCTGTATCTACAAGTGTGCATTTGCATGAACGTGGCTGTGTGCAAACCTCAGCACGTGTATCTGTGGAAGGAGTGAGGCTGAGGTTACCACAGGGTGGCCCTGCTCCTGCTCTCTTAAGCACACACCTCTGAGCACAGGATCAGTAACCTGTGACAGCCTCTGGCAGCTCATCCTTCAGTCTGAGGGCCAGTGGCAGGCATGAATTTTGTATGGCAGATTTCAGCAGGCAGAAACTTACATGTTCCCTCTCTCAGATAGGATGACAATGAAAATTCATCTCTTGGGACTTTCAGAAAACATATATGTTAATCCAGGGTCGATAGATTGACGATTTTTTGACTAAAATTCAAACAGCTTTTCTGGTTTTTTACCCCTCACAGAACTGATTAGTTGTTAGAACTGAAAACAGTTATTTTCACATCAGATGGACAGAGCCTCTGACCCCTACTCTTACGTGAACATTAATAGTTTAAAAATAAATAGCAGACTTCCTAGCTCAGAAGAAGCTCTGAACTACCTCCTGATTTAAATCCTGATCTCAGTCACATGTAGATGTCTTTGGGTTGCTGCAGGAATGTTGTGTTTATGAGACAGAATGACTCTGTGCAAATTCACAGCAGAGCTTGGGGAGGAACCCAGGCATCCCAACTTTGATCAATAGTTATGTTCTGACAAAGACTCTCTCCAAACTTTAGTCAGAGTTCTCTGAGCCCTGCTCAACTAGGCCCTACCTTGGGCTTCCATCTCCGATCTTCTAAATCCAGTTTTAACAAGAATCCTGATAAGTCAATTTGGAGTGAGTGTCCATCCTCAATAGCTGATCACCCTCAATACCTGCTCAGACTGCTCATCTGCCACCACCTTTGGTAATATGGGATCCCTGTAGCCTGCCTTCAGCAAGTATCATGTTGAGTCTGTTTGGCAAGAATGCCCCTATTCCTGGCATGCTGTCTTAGTAATGTTCCATACACTTATCCCTTCTCTGCTCCTCACCTACAGATCCCCCCTTTCCTTCTTGTATTTGAAGTTGAGCCCATTCTCTCTCTCCTACCACAGAACCTCCCTGTAGTAGGTACCTTTGAACAACGTCTTTCTTACCATCTCTAACAAGTGTCACAAGTAATTTTTCTTTAACAGTTCTCAAGTCAGCCAGATTTCATCCATCTTTAATGGTAAAACAGATCCCTCCTCGGATGGGAGGAAGGTCACTCCTTGAACTTGGGTTCCAGTAGCAACTGTAAAAAGCTAGGACACAGAGGCAAGATGAGGTCAACAAGCCATCCTTCCCCACCCAGGACTTGAGACTTCTGTGAGCATCTAGAAATGGAAGCATTCCATTCCCAGATAAGGATGACTCAACAGAGATGTGAGAAGAGCTCCCAGATGAAATGGGTAAACCTGGAAACCTAAATAGTACATTGGACCATATGAAATTGCCTTTTTTATCATCAAAAATGGTAGAGCATTAGCAAGCTCATGTGGTTCGACCTTATAACATGAATGGGTCTCTTGATAGCTGTCTTATGAATCTCACTGTGTCCACTAAACTCAAGGTGCTACTAGAGAGAGGGGAGGGAGAAGAGAGAGAAGGCTTCAAGACCTCACAATCTAGAGGTGCCTAAGTGGCTCAGTCAGTTAAGCATCCAACTCTTGATTTCAGCTCAGGTCATGATCTCACAGTTTGTGAGACTGACCCCTGTATCCATCTCTGCACTGACAGCCCAGAACATGCTTGGGATTCTCTCTCTCCCTTCCCAGATTGTGTGCACACTCACTCTCTCTCAAAATAAATAAACTTTTACCAAAAAAAAAAAGAGCTCATAATCTAATTCAAGACTCAGAAAATTAGAAGTTTACTCTTGTCTTAGCCTAAATAGAAAATTCAGAATGCATATCTGCATTTATCCTTGTCTTTAAGATTCCTTAACACCAGAAATAATTTCTCGATAGAAAGAAAGAAAGAGTGAGAGAGAGAGGGAGAGAAAGAAGAAAGAAAGAAAGAAAGAAAGAAAGAAAGAAAGAAAGAAAGAAAGAAAGAAAGAAAGAGAACTGTGACCTCTGATGATAGCCAAGCACTCACTTTGTTTCTTTATTGTTTATAACCAAATTTATTTGTTTATTTTATTTTTAAATGCTTTATTTTTGTGAGAGAGAGAGAGAGAACACGAGCAAGGGAGGGGCAGAGAGAGAGAGGAACAGAGGTTCCAAAACAGGCTCTGTGCTGACAGCAATGAGCTCAATGTGGGACTCAAACTCACAAATGGTGAGATAATGACCTGAGACAAAGTTGAACATTTGACTGACTGAGACACCCATGTGCCCCTATGTTTGTTTATTTTAAAATCATTTCTATTTGGGGGCAACTGGGTGGCTCAGTTCATTAAGTATCCAACTTCGGCTCAAGTCATGATCTCATGGTTCATGAGTTCAACCCCCTCATTGGGCTCTGTGCTGACAGCTCAAAACTTGGAGCTTGCTTTGGATTCTGTGTCTCCCTCTCTCTCTACCTCTCCCACACACACACACTCTCCCTCGCTCTCTGTCTCTCTCAAAAATAAGTAAACATTAGGGCTCCATGGTGGCTCAGTCGGTTGAGCGTCCAACTTCAGCTCAGGTCATGATCTCATGGTTTGTGGGTTCAAGCCCCACATTGGGCTATGTGCTGGCAGCTAGCTCAGAGCCTGGAGTCTGCCTCAGATTGTGTGTCTCCCTCTCTCTCTCACCCTTCCCTGTTCATATTCTCTCTCTCTCTCTCTCAGAAATAAATAAAACAATAAAAAATTTTTTTAAATAAGTAAACATTAAACAAACTATAAAAATATTTCTATTTCTAACAGGTGAAAAGCAGTTATAAGAAAACAATTAAAAGAAGCAGTTCTATGAAAAACAACATCCTGGCCATCCAATCAAAGACTGCCAAACCAAGGAATGGGCCTCATACAGAACTGGAAAAAGACCAGTGTGTGAAAGTCTAGAGCAGGGCAACATGGAGTGTGTCTGTGAGCTGGTGACTATCCACAAGTTGTTTGCTACCAGCTCATGACAAGTAAGTGCAGAAATTGAAAGTAATTATCTAAAAACACTTATAGCAATTTGACATGGTAATTTTATTTCTGTTGACTCTAACAATAAAAAATTGGAGTTTGAATTTTGTATGTCTGTTTTGTTTATTTCATTTTTCTAGTTATTCAATGTTATTATATTTTACAAAATTTTCAGTCCACAATGGATTGGAAATTTGTTTTAAATCCTCCACCACAGAGATATCTGAGAAGCACTGATCTACAGGAAGGTAGACATTAGCTTAATGTAAAGAACAATAGCACTGTCATAATATTATGTATCAGGTCCTATTATAAATGCTTGCAATGTAAACTCATTTAACTCCTCACAACAACCTGGTAAAGCAGGATCTAGTATCATTCCTCTGATTTCACAGATGAGGAAAACCAAGGCGAACAGAAGATAGATTGCTTTCCCTGTATTGCATAACTGGCATGTGACATATCAGATGAGAATCCAAGAAGGGTGGCTCTTGAGTCCACACTAGTAGGCTCTGACATGAAACTCTACAATAAAATAGGAAATAACTTGACTCGTATGTAAGTGGTAACATAGAAAAAAAATCAATAAGTGATGAATATCAAAACTCCAGAAGGAACACATCTCTAGGAGGAAGGAATACAGGGAAAGTAACCAGAGAGGTACCTATGCCAGGCTTGAAAGTTCTGGTCATGTTTTGTGCCTACAGGTGGTGAGAGATATACACAAAAATTTATTCACCATTATTCTTCAGCTGTACATGACACATTTTATGCACTCTTATATATGTATGATACATACATTCTACAGTTTAAAAAAAATTTTAAGGAGTACCTTCAGCTGTCAACCAATGACATTCATGGTCTGTAGAGAGGATGAGCACCCCCTAATGGAGCAGACAATTACAGCAATTCTCCTCTATCAGACACAGGGAGCTGAAAGTCAGGCAAAGACCTCAGTTTCCTTCCACTGCTCAGTCTAAAGATTCTTCCTTAAGTCACATTCTAGAACTCATGGGAAGGAAGAAGCCCACATTACCTGAGAATCTGAACCAATATCTTTATAAATTGATGCAGAAGTAACATTTAAGGCTGACGGAAATGCCACACTTGAGAAAACCTACAAGAGCACAATTTACAGTGATAGAGGGTATTGAGGAACTCCTTGATGAGATTCCAAGAGCTTTCACTGTATGTGATTCATACATTAATACTGATGTAGGTAATACGGGGCCCACTTCAGCAAACAGGTGAAGCTACTTGCCTCATAAGAGACCGAAGTGAAATGTGTGTTTGTGCTACACAAGAACTCTTCTTAATGTGTAGAGGGCTAATGTTGCTAAGGAAAGTATGAGCTTGGAAATTTTAAACCATTTTTGGGTGTACTGACAACACCCGTAGGAGAGGAAGACATATATGCTTATTCACCAGGAAAGCTGGGTTGATGTGCCAAGCAATCCAACAAGCAGGTAACTGAGAGACAGCAGACCCCTGGGTCACACATCAAACCAATTGAATCAGAATCAAATCAATTGAATCAGAAATCTGCATTTCTACAAACTACCTCCCCTACCCCATGATTCTAACTGAGACATTCCTAGTTCTATTTAAGATTAAGAGCAAATGTTTTATAATCACAAAAACCTAGGCTGATCTCATTTCTGCCACTTACTACTTGTATGGCCTTGAGAAATTTACCTTATTTCACTAAGCCTCAATAGTTCCATCTGTAAAACTGGTTTATAATATCATTAACTTCTCAAAGTTACTGATAAGGTTTAATTAGAGGTTGTAGATAAAGTACTTGGCATATAATAAGAGCTCAAAAAATTTTAGCTTTATTTATTTACTATCATTTATGAATATCCATAATATGCAAAGCAAAGTAGGGAAAGTGTAGAGGGAATGATACAAAAGTGAACAAAGTAGCCACCTATTCACAAAGAAATTATATCTAGTGGGATTGCATTTATTTTTTTAATGTTTATTTATTTTGAGAGAGAGAAAGTGCATGCACGTGTGCATGCATGCATGAGTGGGAGAGGGGCAGAGAGAGGGGGAAGGAGAGAGAATCCCAATCAGGCTCTGCACCATCAGTGCGGAGCCTGGTGCAGAGTTTAGTCTCAGGAATCCTGAGGTACCCCTAGTGGAGTTGCATTTAAAAGGGTGCCTGGGTGGCTCAGGTGGTTAAGCAGCTAACTCTTGTTTTAGGCTCAGGTCATGATCCAAGGGTCATGGAACTGAGCCCTGCGTCAGGCTCTGAACTGAGCATGGAACCTGCTTAAGATTCCCTCTCTCTCCCTCTGCTCCTTCCCCACACACACTCTCTCTCTTTCAAATAAAAATAAAATAAAATAAAGCTTTTGTATAAATTTGCCAGGAAAAAAATTCTTGACTTTTTTATAGGACTATCAAGGCATTACCAATCTGAGTCAAAACTACTTTAAAACCCTTGATCTATTTAGGAGACAGCTTTATAAATTGGAGGTGGGAAATCTGCTGGAAACATATATGATCCTAAAAGCTAACCCTCTTTTGAACCAGAGCAAGCACTATAAGTGACTTTAAACTACCATTTGTTGACAGAAAGTTTAATGGCCTATGCACTGACCCTCACACTGGGCCCTTGAACCAAGCTGTTTGGTGCCAGAAAGCATTACATGCTTAAGAAATGTGTGATGGTGCTCTTGGCCAGTGTTTATAGGTCTGCTTCAAATCTCCCTCTATGGGACAGTGGCTCCTGGAACCCTGTTGGCCTATATCTGCCAAGTGAGGAGAGAACAGATGAGGGGCACCTTCCTAAGCCATGCTGTAAAAACCTCATTCTTTCTAAAGGGAAAACAGTACCCCTATGAAATTACCTCTGATTCTGCAAGATTCCATGGTAACATTTTATAAGTTCTACTGTCAATTATCTGTGCCAAAAAGAGGAATATCATTAGCTTTACTTCAAAATTATAACTAATTAAAAAATCCTATCTGGGGGCTCTAAGACTACACAGTGCTATAAAGAAATTACTCCATCCAAATTGACCCAGAGAGGCCAAAAAGTTGTACCCCTACCCCTACCTGAACTTTTCCTCATACATGTGTACTTTCTAGAGATAAGCAGTGAACACTTCTAGGGTTGATATAAAACAACCTGAAGCTGATTTTCCCTCTCTCTGATTCAAACCCGATTGGAGTTGATAGGCAAGGGTTTTAATTCAAAAGGCCTCTTAGTAAAATTATAGACTGCACAGAAGCATAATGGTAAATGAGAGCTACTGAATAAGTTGAAATAAGAACTTTATCATTTTTGCTAATTATGTCAAGAAGAAATTTAAATCAAGAGTTTCCAAGGAGGAACAATGGTTGGATAATCCATCATCAGATAAGTGGCAACCCTATTAGGAAAGAGATATGATTGCTAGTTATGACACTTAACTTGGTACAGTGATTTTCAGGTAGTTCTTTAAAATATTGCTGCCTGACCCTAACCCCAGAACAATTAAACTGGAAGTCCTGGGGGTTGGGACCAATCACCAACATTTTTTAAAAGGTCCCCAAGTAGTTCTAATGGGCAGCTTGGGTTAAGACCCACTGCTTTACTTAACAGAAGTTAGTTACCTGAAGAAGTAAGTGCTGCTTTTAAACTAGTTTTGACTTTTTCCCTTGGGCACCCAACAAATCATGTTGATTAATTAACATTTTCCAAACAACAGCAATGAATTAACTGCTGCTAATGTTTAGACCATGGAATTAGACATGACTTTTAGACATCAGACTCATCTCCCCAGATAGAAGGTAGAACATGGATTTCTGAGAACGAGAGCTTGGCAGATAACAATAAGAGATAGGCTGACGTCAGCTGAGCAAGTACCATGTAGGGAGCAAAAAGACAAAACTACTAGCTTGTTTCTACATTAACTCAAGTATCTATTAAGTGCACCAGTCACGGTGCTAGGGGCTGGTGAGTCTGAGATTAAGAGAATATGGCCAATGCCCCCACAGGAACTGACAGTCTAATAGGGAAAACAAAATATACACAAAATTTTTGATCCATGAAATATGTAATCGAGATACATAACAGGTACCTGGGGAGCACAAGTAGGAAGTATAGAGGCTTCGTGATGACAGGTGAGGATTCCTGGAGAAGATAGCTATGAGTTGAATCTAGAAGAGTGAGTGAAACTCTGCTAGGTCAGTGGGGTCTGTAACCTGTGCCAAGATGAATAAGAACATGACAAGTTCTGGGAATGACATAAGTGGCAGATGAAGCTGGAAAAATAGGCAAGGAGCTGATTATAAAGGTCCCTTTATGCCATCTAAGGATTTTGGATTTGGCCTTGGAAATGATGGGGGTTATTGATGGATTTCAAATAAGAAAATGATATGATCAGGTTCACATTTAGAATGATGACTCTGGCAGTTTATGGAGCCTTGATACTCAAAGTGCAATCCACAGACTTGCATCATCAGCATCACATGGGAGCTTGTTAGGAAAAAAAAAAAAACCTAGCTCTTATTCCAAGTGTACTAAATCAGAATTTGCATTTTAACAAACTCCTTAGATGATCTACATGCATTAAAGTTTGAGGTGAACAGTTAAAGAGGAGACATTTTCATGAAAAAGGTGAGATTTTAGGAAGACCAGTCAAGAGACTATGGCAACAATTTGTTAAACCATCCTTTTTAAAAAAATTTTATTTAGATCCAATTTAGTTATCATATAGTGTAATAATGGCTTTAGGAGTAGAATTTAGTAATTCATCACTTACATATAACACCCAGTGCTCATCCCAAAGAGAGCCCTCCTTAGTACCCATCACCCATTTAACTAAATCATCTTTTTAAACAGCTTTTTAACAACTGCTTATACATAGACCCACCTATAGACCACCCTCCAAAACATTCCGTTGATAAGTGAAACACTCAAAAAATACTTGTAAAGGTAAGCTGAGTTTTCTCCTCAAGCCACCTTCATTTTCTACCAGCATAGTCAGAATCCTATAGACACAGCCATAGCATGAGAACCACAGAACATGTGCACTGTAATATACACTGATATCTATTGTGGAATATCAGGTACAATTTCAGCAGAAGGGAGAAGAGTTCCCTTCATCTAGTTTTAATGATGAGTACAGGCAATGAGACCATAGTCTTTCCCTCTGTTATCTCAAAGACCATGTGTGGGTTGAACACTATCTCAGTAATGGGGACCCAGAAACCCAGACTAAAGTCAATTATGAACTTTACAATTGTTGGTTGGGTGTTCAGAGAGACAGAGAGAGAGAGAGAGACCAAGAAAGAGGGAAAGAGAGATATAAGAGGCTATGTGTCTAGGGGTGGCCTTTGGTGGAGATAATTTCTTCTCTTTGATCATGGACAATAGTGATGACAGGACTAAGCTGGAGCTACCTGAGGGTATTTTTTTCATCAGAAAATAGCCTTTCCAAGGAGGGAATCTTGAAGATTTGAAAGAGGGAGGGTGATCTACTAGGTATAAAATAGGGGGACTAAAAGGACAAACAAGAAATTAGTCTATAAATAAGCATAAGTGTACCTTATCTTTAACAATCAGCATGTTATTGAACAGGATGTACAATTGGACTGGGGTTAAATTAAAGCTATTTTAAGCCCATTCTGGGAATTTGCTATTTAAAGGAATCCTTTGTAAAATGGATAATCACTCACTAATGAAGCTTTTGTTAAATCTAGAGTTCTACAAAGCTGAAGTTCCCAAACAGACTATGTTTGGAAGATCACCCCATAGATATCTGGCAGAGTACAATTTGTTTGCATGCCAAAGAACTGAGCTTGGTGAAGAGAGTCCAGTGGTTAGGAAACCTATGCTCAAAGGAGTCTTGCCTTGGGAAAAAGTGGGTATGTAGATAGATAAAAGAACACATAACTTCATAACTAGAAGATTTAGGGATCAAATGAAGCAAGTGGAAGACTGGTAAGAAGAAAAGAGATTGATCAGTAGACAGCACATCAGAGGTAGACAGAAGAAAGAGTGAATGACCACAAAATAATAAGGAAACTGTGCTTAAATCATGAATAAATCCACCTTTATTCATCTCTGGATTTCTAGCGATGGTATCCAAAATGTTTCAAAATACTGTCAATTCAATTACCTGAGGAGTATCTGTGAGTTCTTAACTAGTTAGAGAGACATTCTGGTTGGGAGCAATGTAATTTAGTATTAATCAAGTGATCCTGCATATCTTAACTCTAAGTGCCAAAAGGAGACATGCTTCCATACTGGACTACTTGAAGCCTTCACAGAAGAAAAATGGAGTTTGAATGGTAAACTAAAAGATGGGAAAAGTTTGGCAATTTGGAAAAAGAAGTAGGAAAATATTGTCATAATTAAATCCATAGGTATAGCTATTTAAGACTTTCTCTTTAAATTACCAAGCACAAGTCATGGACTCTGAAACAAACAAACAAACAAAAACAAACAAACAAACACACATATATACATATATATGTACATATTATATATATGTCTGTATATATATATCCAACTATAAGCATGGAATGGACCTCAAAGAAAGAGCTCAGGGTGAAGATAAGAGTCAAGCACATTTCACTTCCCAATAGCCACCTAGGATCATCATGTCTTCCTGAGTACCTTGCACTTTCAATAAAGTGGAATGCTGCCTTTCTACACCCAAAGGGTGAATGAAAAAGAAGTTGAGAGATACAAAAACACGTGTCCAATGAATCAAATCAGAATTCAAGGTATGAAAACAAAATCCAAGAGATAGGCCTGTAAAAGGGTCAGAAAGGGGTTAAATAGAGACAAAAGAAGCTCCATTTAGATTTCAACCAAGATCAGTACCAGCTATTTCTCAAAAGCTTTTACAACTTCACGTAACTTAGCAACTGACCTATGTTTGGTTTTTGTTTTGTTTTTATCCATGTCTGTATCTCTAGAGTCACTCTCAGCAAAAATGCTTAGGATTGTGCAAAGAATGAGAGGCAAGGGGGAAAATTATGTGCTATGCCCTCTTTGGTAAGGTTGTGACAAGACAGGACAGCAAAAAGGATAATCAAAATGTCAATTCTTTCTGAAAAATAAAAAAACATCAGAGCCTGAAGCCTGTTCTTGTGATCCAGATGTGTCCTCAGGACAGTGTGTCCCTGAAGGCTCCTGTGGGACATGTCCTTGAGATGTTTCAGAACTATCTGAAATCAGAACCAATTCTCCAGGTGATTAGTCTTCATAGACCCCCTTATTGTATCTCACATTGAACCAAAGGGGCTAGGAAATAAATCAGGCTCTCTTACAGCTGTGGGTGGGGCTTGCACAAGAACTCTTGCTCCCCATCCCCATAAAATTCTCTCTTCTTTGTGAAGAATATTTGGAAATGCCATAGCCAGTGAACTATCCCAGTTATGAGGGATGATTCTCACTAGAATGGCAGAAACACACACACACACACACACCCCTTGTCATTTTCTTGCTGCTGCCATGCTGTGGCAGCTGTAGGGACAGCTCCCAGATTCCTCACTAGCTAGGCAGCTTACGTGCATATCAGCACCACCCTGGCGGACAGCTCATAGCAGGGCCCTCTGGAGATTGTCCTAGAAATTTGTTCAAAGCTCAGTAACGTAAAGAAAGCAAACTTCCTCGCTGTGCACTCAGCCATCCCTTTCACTCTGCCCTGAGACAAAGCCAAGAAGTTCTATTATCCTCTCTCAGCATAAGGAGGACTCACATTTCCCCACATATGGACTATATGAATGTCCATATAGCTTTTCATTTTAGAGAGTTAATTGGAGGTAGGTGGTTATTTGTTTAGACCCCAGTAATGGCACCAGGAAGTCTGGATTTTTCTATATTCCATTTGGCCAGCCGTAGCTTATTGGCTTTTCGTCACTAATAGCCTCCCCTGCTCCAGGTATCACATCTGCATTCAAGAAAGAAGGGAGAAGGGATGTTATTCCTGTAAATCTGTCCATTTTATTAAGAAAACAAGGGTTTTCCCTGAAGCAATCAGAGAGCTCAACATAGGCCTCATTGGCCAGTACTGGCAGATGACAACTTCTAGCTGCACAGAAGGCTGGGAGAATGAGCATTTAGCTTTCCCACACTTTGTAGCCAAAGGGGGCAAGACAGGAGGGGGTTAAAAAGATCAGCTAACATGTCTGCCATAAGCAAAAAATGTGTCCACTGTTAGGCTACATACCAGTGTGAGGCTACTTCTTCGTCTATAAAGTAGGACCGTTTTAGCACCTATTTCATAGGGACAATATAAAGCTCCATGGCATGGTTCCCATAGGACACAGGACACATGGGGCACTTAAGGTCCTAGCTAAAGCATTGAATATTCCTTAGTTATCATAGGAGGTATGCAAGCAAAAATCTGGGTTACAAAATGAAGCCTAGAAAGAAATTTTTGAGGCAAAAAAGGTGCACATCAACATAAAAGTAATAGGAAGCTTGAATCTTTACAATCTCAGAGCCAAAACAACTTTTTATTTTTTTTAAAAAAAAAAAAAAGGTTGATATGTTTGATTACATTAAAAATAAAATTATCTCTAATTTACAGAGGAGAAGCTGGGGCTCAGGAAGTTTAAATAACTTGCCCAAGATTATATAGTTAACAGTGTTCATGACAATATTAACTACTATTTATGAAACACCTACTATGTACATTCATTATATTTAATCCTACAACAACCCATAGGTATTATTATCCCAACTAGGCTAATCTAACTGGTAGGTCAGGAGAGTCAGTATGGAAAGTCAGGGCTGACTGATTCCAAAGCTCTGCCTACTCTCCCCTAATGTATGTACTTGGCCCTCCTGCCATCCAGAGAGGGGACCCAGGGAATGATCAAAAAGAACATTAAGCAGGTCTATTCTGTGACCTGTACTTTCAACAAATAAAGTAAACTACTGCAGATCAGTTGAGGGGAAAGGGATATTCAGCATAAACTATGATGAGGCAAAAACCATAACATACCCTTGTCTGGCAACCTACTGACAAATGAGCCAGGCTCTCGATTCTGGAGCTCATCCACCCCCCACCAATTCCTGGCCAACTTCCCAGCCATCCCACAGGTTCTTCCCATCCCCTAAAGAATACTCCTTCTCAAAAGACACTCTGCCATCCAACCTGAGATACCACATTAGGGTAGCCTTGAAAAGTGGCCATATCTCTGGGAGAAATTATTCATGCTGAGCTTATAAGAAATGAATGTAACTCATTCCCTTTTCAATAGACAGTCAACTAAGAACAAAAGGAAAATGAACCTCACATGGGTCACACATTTGAAAGGAAGTGGGAGCTAGATTAGGTAAAATGGGAAGAGCGCTGGATGGAGGGTCTGAAGTCTTGGTGTTCTGACTGCAGCTGTGCTTTTTCATTGATTGGTTGACTGGGTGAGTCTTTTCAACTGTATGAGTTTCAGAGTCTCTTACAACTCAGGCCTTGGAGAGGTAAGAAGTAGGTGTGGAACGGTAGCATTCTGAAAGGGGGTCAGGATATTGCTTAGCCACAAGTTATTATGAGAACTGAGTGAAATTCAGGGGCAATATTTTGGGGGCAGCCATTTAGGGGTAGAGGGAGGTACGTGGGTATATAATGCAGGGAACATCTATCAACACTCACTAAGAAATCCCAGAAGGCGATATTGCTTCCCGGAAGAAAGGGTGAAGGACACATCCACACTGAATTTTCCAGTGAAGAGAAAATGGCAATCTTTGTCTTTGCAGACATCCAACCCATGTTACCATGAAATTGTATGAGTGGCCATGGTTCCTCTTTCTAGGAAAACAGTTCTCTTAACTGAGAACCATTACGGAACAGCCTGTTTGCTGGTATGTCAACTAGAATGAAGCTTCTTTATTCAGTCAGGAGATTAAATCCAGCATCAACTTTAATGCAGGCACTGTGGCAGATACTGAGGAGCCCAGAAGAAGACACATACATAGAGGAAATTTTGGGTTGAGCACCAACTTTCAAGCCCAATGCTAGGAGCTTTGCACCCATTATCTCACTAGATTTCAGAGGTCTCTTTACAAAGTGGAAAGGAACAAACTTATATGAGAAACTCAGATGGTAATGGTGATAATAATCATCATAATCCCTAACATCTTTTGAGTATTAATTGTGTGTCAGATGCTGTTATGAGCATTTTGCTTGTATCATCTCATTGAGACAATGTGCTATGGAGAGGTCTCTTCATTTTTCCCTTCCTTGTCTCAGTTTTCCCCTAATCATCTTGGCTTCTATTTCCTGAGCCTTCTTCCTGCCATGTGGAGCCTCTGAACTTGTCTTTGATCTCAGTCTGTGAAGTGATTCTGGGAATGAGAACAGGTTGGTCTTGATAAGCTGAGAGCCCCCAGGGTGGCCTTGACCCAAATGGAAGCATCCAGGGAGAAAAGCAGGAAAGAACAGCCCTACCCCCACCCCCAGAGACCAGGTACATTAAGAAGGGGCATCCCTTAGGAAGTGATCCATCACTCCTGACTCTTAAAATGGAGCTGGGAAGACTCAGAGGACCAGGATGACAGGAAGGAGCTCCTGACTAAGGCCCAGAAAAATGAAACTGGTTGAGCTCCTTCCAGGACTCATCTCCCTGACTCCCCAGCTTCCATCCTACAGACTGAGAGACCCCTCCCAAGAACTGAGTGGTGAGCTCAGCCTGGCTCAACACGAGGACTCTGTTTTCAGCCCAATTAGACTCTCCATTTGCTGCTTGACCTTTGATCTTTTAAGTAGTGTCTATGCAACCCCAAAACATTTTATCAGTTGAATCAAGAAAATTCAGCCAGTGATTTACCAGAGATCTGGGCTCCAAATCTTTGGACCAGTTTGAAAACATCCTTTTATTGGCCAGAGGTTCTTCCTTCATTTTGGCATGGCCTTGGGTCCATATCTGGTTACAGCACAAGAGCCTGAAGGCAGTGAATGTGCATTTTTTTTAAACCCAGAATTCTGCTACCACACTTTGTTTGAATAAATTAGATTGAGTACCCTAGGTTTCCATGAACCAAATCTTTGGGAAGAGTCTCCTCCCTGTTGACACGTCTTTGGTCACAATTATAGTTCATAGGACACTTTACAGTGTCCAAGACACATAGAACACTTTACAGTTCCAAGGCACCTCCACATATACCATTTCATTGAGACTCAGTGCAAAGCAAGATACTATTTTTCTTATTTCATAATCAAAAATCAGTACTCCCTCAGCTATAATGATCACCCACCTTCTTCTGGTATAACCTAAATAAATTTCAGTCTTTTGGTGCCTTGTCATCACACTCAACTTTTGGAATCTGAGATTCAGGGATCACTCAAACCCAAAAGAAAGCAAATCCAGCTCCAAAAAGACCATACAGAAACTTGCAGTTAAGTTCTGCAAGTAAGATGATGCAGTAAGTTCAAATTTGATGGACATATCTGCTCTAACACATAGCACTGATAGGTAACATGTTTTTAGAAAACATTTAATCATGGGGCTCCTGGGTGGCTCAGTCTGTTAAGCCTCCAACTTCAATTCAGATCATGATCTTGCGGTCTGTGAGTTCAAGCCCCGCATCAGGCTCTGTGCTGACATCTCAGAGTCTGGAGCCTGTTTTGAATTCTGTGTCTCCCTCTCTCTTTGTCTCTCCCCTGCTCATGTTCTCTCTCTCTCTCTCTCTCTGTCTCTCAAGAATAAATAAATGTTAAAAAAATAAATTTGTAGAAAACACTTAAACATGGATACCTTGACTCAAAAAACAGACAAACATTCCTATATGTTGTGAAGGAACAGAGAAACAGTGAGAATGAACAGGACTGAAGCCACAGCCATGGAGACCAGGGTGCAGGGGCAGACAGTGCCAGTGGTCACCCTAAGTGTCCTTTGTGAGACTGAGCATGACATATTTCTTTACCCTTGAAGTCACATGTAGAGTGGCTCCCCTCTACTTCCCCAGCCCCCTCCACTTTGCTCTTACAAAGAGACTTTAAAACCTGCTGAGCAAATGTTTTTAAGGCAGTGCAACTACTCTGTGTGATACTAGAATGGTACATACATGTCATTACACATTTGTCCAAACCCTATGGAATGTACAACACCAAGAGTGAACCCTAATGCAAACTATGGGCTTTGGATGGTTATGATGTGTCACTGTGGGTTTATCAGTTATAAAAATGTACCACTCTGGTTGGGGAGGCCATGCATATATGGGAACAAGGGTCTATGGGATATCTCTGTACCTTCTGCTCAGTTTTGCTATGAACGTAAAACCACTCTAAAAAGGAGTCGATTTAAAATAAAAATTAAAAAAACTATTGCTGAGAGGCCCCTGAGGTCATGGTTATTCTAAACTGGGTGTGTGGGGACCTGCAACTGGGCTGCAAGAGGAGCCAAGGCCAGTCTCATAACAAGGTACTAACCAAGGCAATTGCCGACCCACCTGGGTCAAATGTTGCTTAAGGACAATAAGATGAGACTTCCCTGACTTCCTTTCCCTTTTAGGTCTTTCCAATCACTAAATATTGGAGGCCCAGTGCTCTGTCTTCAGTCCCTTTAGGCTCTATCTACACCCACTCCCCTATAATAGTCCCTTAGCTTGATGTTTTTACCAAATGTATGCCCCTTGTAGCCTTGACCTCCCTCTTTGAGTTCCAGGCTCCTATAAATAACTTTCATGAAGACACGGATTCTGTCTTAATTCATCTGCGCATTCCTCACAGTACCTAGGGCAATACTGAGAGAGCAGGTCTCAGTGGGAGGTGCTGCATGAAACTCTCTGCCTCCTAAACACAAAGGCAAGATTGGCCATGCCACCTAGAAAGTTCTGTCCTCATTTCTCGGGCCTATAGTTTCACTGTCAGGGTGACTTATCCTCATGGCATTCCAATAGAGCCTGTCCACCTTTGCTCCCACATAAATGCCATACTTCTCCCAGGCTTGAACAAAATACCATCACCAACACAGTTAGGAGAATTGGGATTTTCAGATCCCACACAACTGGAAACAAAAAGAGCAGAATTATTCAGCTCAGGAAGAATAATCTCCAGAAAAAAATCCAAGGAGATCTTGGGATAAGACATGAGGAGATTTCTCCAAGATGAAGCAGAGGCAGTCGGTATGAATTACATTGGAATAGTATGGTCGTTGTGGTAGGTAACCTCTAAAATATCCCCAATCTTCCCCACCCTCTGGTATTTATACTTTTGCATATCCCTTCCCCTTAAGTGTAGGCTAGATTATTTATCAATTCACTTCTAATTAATAGAATATGGCAGAAATGATGGTATGTCACTCCCAAGATGCAGTTATAAAAAGACTATGGCTTCCTTTTGGGGATCTCCCTTGCTCTGTCTAGACGGAGCAAGCTGCCCACGTTTCAAGGCAGCCCAGTAGACAGCCCATGTGGTGAGGACCTAAGATCTGCTATAGCCACACAAATGAACGTGAAAGCAGATCCTCCCCCAGTCGAACCTTGAGTTGACAACTTGACTGCAGCCTCTTGAGGGACCTTGAGCCAGAACCGCTGGCTCAGCTCCTTCCAGATTCCTGACCCACTTAGAAACTGTCAGATAATAAATATTTGCTGTTTTCAGCTGCTGTATTTTGGGGTGATTTGTAATGCAGCAAGAGAGAACCGATGCACCAGCTTTAACACATACGACCCCTACAAGCTCTGCATACCCATTTTAGCTCTTTCCCAGGTCCGTTCAGATGTTAATACACTTATTCAATTGTTGCACACATTCAGTTCAGTTGTTATGCACATGTTGGTGTTTTATTCACATTTGAATGCTAAACACAGTACTTAAATATAAAACATTCATTTCGATGTGCATGAAAGCTCTCAGATGCTGCCTTACCCCAGATTCCCAAGAAAGCAGTCTGATGTGCCAACATATTACTAGCGATACAATCCCAGGGCCACCAGGGTGAGGAGGAAGGGAAGTGAGGAGGGAAAGAACAGAGGCAAATACCGAGCTGGCTACAGCTTCACAAAACAAAACAGCCAGTTGCTTAGTCACAATGGAAGTCTCCAGAAAGACTACATGGAATCGTGGCACCGGGAAGGAGAAAAAGGGAGTCATTTATTTGTTGGTTTCTTTCTGTCTCCTGTCTTTGGTCAAACTTCATCCAATGGACTTTAAAATTCCTCTCTCTTCATGTGCAGGTTGTGTTATCCACATCCTCAGGGCAGCCACTGGGGAAACCAAGCTCCATGTCCATGACCTGGTGCTTCCTCTGAAACCAAACATGAGGGTGCCTACGCCTCTGTGGGTGCATCAGGTCACCCCTACGCACGGAGCTGTTGTGGCTACCACCACAGCAGACGTTACAGAGGCCTTGCCAAAGTCTGGCCCTCACTCGGGGGAGGCTGAGACAGATGGCAGTGTTAGGAGATGAGGTGACAGAGGAAGCAGCTGGAGTTCTTCACTGATCAGACAGCCAAAACTAGAGAGTAGTTGAGACTGAGCAAATCAGGGAGGAGTATAAACCGGATCTGGAACAGATGTACACACAGACGAACACGGATGCCACTTTTATATTGGAATTGTGTACCTAATGTACACACATTCAGGTGTTATCAGTATTCACTCACACTTTATTACTTGTCCCCGGAATACAGGGAGGAGCCATCCCATACAGGAGGCTTAGAAGACAGGTTCTACAGCTCTGAGCAGTTTTGTTGCCTGGAGGCATCCTTATTCCTGAGGAGAATTTCACTTTCCTGGAAACTTAATATTACTTAATTCCATTGTCTGCTTTTATATCATGATGTCACCAAGAATGCAGGAAGATGGGAGCTGACCCAGGATGAGCTTGCAACTGAAACCTGAAACAACCCCACAGAGGACTCTGGAGCTAGGGTGCCCCTTCAGGGTTGTCCCAGAGTGAAGCCAAGGGCTCAGCCTTTGTATTCCTGTATCAGCCAGCCCTCAGGCAGGATGGCCCCTGAAGGGGATGCAACCTTGGAAGAGGCCGTTCTCTGTTACCAAAAGCAAATCTGAGCAAGAGATGCAACTCTGAGCCCTTTGTAGCCAGTGCTCCCCAGGGCAGAGATGAGCACATTGGTCCCAAAAAGGGGATCTAGGTGGAATGCCACAATATTCTTGAGTAATAAAATGTCTCTATGCCTTTTAAGGTTCTTCTGAGTGGTATAAGAATCAAGCTGACATGAGACAGATTAATAGGAGAAAATCAATTTTAATTTGATACATGAAGGGAATCCACAGAAGCATGAGATTGCAAAGACAGTTGAGCAACATGAGGTACATATGTCATCCTGAACTAAGGAGAAAAGGGTAGGGGTCTGAGGCTTCAAAGGGGAGAAAGGCAATTCACAGGACAAAAGGAAAGAGCAATTGTTTGGTGAACAAGTGTTTTGGGGGCCATCCAGAAGCAGTGAGACATAGAAAGGACTTTTATCAAACTGGCCTTGCCAGGTTCTTCCCCGTCTACCATCACTAGTTCATATTGTAAGGTACATGTTTCAGGTGTTAGCTCTCTTCCTGGACCATGTCCTCTATCTTTTAGGTAGTTAGAGGGAAAGTAAAAGTTCTTCCTGAGTCTTGATTGTTCTCAGCTCAAAATAATCTGTGTGACAAAGTGGTATATCTTGGGGTAACTCATTCTGAACCCCTACAGTGTTCAATACAGCTGGTTAATATCTTGACTAAACTTCTCATGTTAAAAATTATGACTTAATCTAATTCTAATTTTCCTCCAAAATTAAGCACACTGATTCACCATAGACTTTTCCCCCAGAGTCAAAAAGGCTTCCAATTTGGTGTGATAAAAGATTCCTGAGAAGTGTTTAGAATGATTATCACATGATGTTTCTTTTTGGGCACCAATGATTCCCTGATTCACCAGACTGACAGGGCAGGAGCCAGGCCTTGAGTAACTCCAAATTCCAGAAACCTTTTCCCTAACAAATAGTCTGAAATACAAATTCAGCTCTGTTAGCCACCATGCCTGGATTTCCCTTAAATCTCCTGAACCAAACGGACAACCCTAGCTATTTGCTCTAGACCCAGAAAACGCTGCCCTATAGCCTCTGTAGAATCTAAAGAAACCGGTAAAATAAAATAACCTCATTCTTAGGTCAGAAATCTCATAACCCTAGTCCTATCCCAAGTAAGGCTAATTTTTTCAGATCATTCTCCTTTGTCTACCCCTTATGCTTCTACTGTCCCCACTGTCCTTGAAGCTGCAGGATGCTGTCTTTGTAGCCAAGTCCTCAAGCTCTGGGTGTTTTTCATGCCCCCAGGGTCCCCAGGTCCCCAAAGCCAGTGTTTCTCAAAGTGTAGTCTCAATGCTTTGGGATATGACACAGTAGGGAATGAGCTCCCTATCCTGGCTTTTATCAGAGCAGCTGTTTTGTTTTTTGTTTTGTTATTGTTGCTTTTAATCTGTTTTACACACTAGTTTTCCTGTAAAATGTTTTCTGACGAAAGGTCAAGAAATAAATTTGCAAAGCTCTCTTCTTATTCAACATTCAAGTGTTTAGCACCACTGACATCAAATTGACCTCCGTTCAATAACTACGCTTGCTTTCATTCTCTGAGCACAAACTCCCATCTCTCTAACACTTGCTAATTTCCCACTTTCACTGGGAAAATGTGGACTCAAGGCATTGCATAACCTGTTTTCCCATCGTGCTCTCTTTGCAGTTCCCTTCTATTGTGACATGCAGTATTTGTTTACCATCTACACTTAGAGCATAAATTTTTCATTTTAAACAAGCATATTTCAGATCATTAAATAAATAAATCTAAAGAAAACTTTAAGTAAATGACAGAGCAGGCTCACATAGTAAAGAACATGAAGGTGGTACAGGGACGGTTGCCATCCTCTGTGGGGCAGTTACCTCTTGCTGGGCATTCCATCTGTGCTCCATCACCACCCGCATCCAAGTACAGCACAGCAAGAGTCCTCCACCGTATTGTGCATAAGAACCAGAGAGTCTAATTCAATATGTTGGAGATGGAGCCCAGGAATCTGCATTCTTTACTGTTACCTCAACTTGTTCTGATGTCTGATTATCCCCTTATCAACATATCAATTCCCCAGGTCCACCAGACTGGGAGTTCTTTAAGGGCAAAAATCATATTTCACTTATACTTGGCTGTGCTTAGCACATGGCCAGCCCTCAAATAAACGTTTGGGAAATACAGTCAGGCGGGTAGGGCAGAAATTACATGAAATTACAGAAATGTCAAGCTGAGAAAAGCCTTTCTATTACACAAATAGATAGTGAAGCTCAGAGACGTTGAGCTCTTTGTGTATGACCTTTGGCTAATGAAAAGCAGAACCACAATGAAGGGCAAATATCTGAACCCCAGATCAGTGTTCTTTCCTCAGGGTCCCAGACCACCACCTCTTGAGTTGAAGGGCCTTCCAGGATTAGGGCAGCAAGAATTGACAAGAACTTAAAAAACCATGAGCACATATTCAATTAACTGGGTTCACTCTGCTCCACAGCATAATCTAAGCCCCGAATTTTGCAAAAGCATGAGACAGACTATGAGAGTCCAGGTAAATCTGCAAGACTGCGGGAAAAAAAATAAGCAAATCTACTCTAAGGAGTCAGCAACAACTTCTTCAAATGCAGATGCCAGACTTTGAACAGGCCTTGGAACCAGATAAGGGCAAATAAGGAAGCAAATAGAGACATAAGGAAGTTGTACCATTCCCCAATGTGGAGAACGTGAGGTCCTGTGCAGCCATATTTATCCATCCCTATGTTCCTACCGTTATTGCCTCAGTACAGGGACCCAGCAAACACATCTATGGGAGTTATTTTAGTGCAGTAGTTAGCTTATGGGTTGAAATTCTTACTCTGTTTCTTACTATCTCTATAATCTTAACCTCCTTTGTACCTCCATTCTCTCAACGTAAAACTGTAATAATAGCAGTTCCTACTTCATAGGAATTCTTACATCAAAGGTCAGAACAGTGCCACCTTACCATGTAGTAAATATTCAGTAAGTGGTAGCAGCTATTTTACATTTTTCAGTAATCACCAGTCAATCTCCTATGTTAGGCATCATGAGAAATACAGGTATGAACTAAAGGTACATTATGAACTGAATTTTTGTGTCCCCCAAATGTGATGGCATTAAGGGGTGGGGCCTTTTAACAGGTAATTAGGTCATGAAGGTGGAGCCTCATGACTGGGATTAGTACTCTTATAAAAAAGAGCCTATGGTTGAATATCTGACTCTTGATTTCAGCTCAGGTCATGATCCCAAGGTCATGGGATTGAGCCCCACGCTGGGTTCCACACTAACTTTGGAGTCTGCTTAAGATTCTCTCTCTTTCTCTCTCTCTGCCCATCTATCTCTTTTTTTGTTTTATTTATTTCTGAGAGAGAGAGAGACAGCTTGAGCAAGGTAGGCTCAGCAAGAGTCACCCTTGCCTTTTGGCTTCTGATTAGATTTGGCTTACAGGAGCAACCACCAGAAAAAGTGGTAGAGTATTCATTCCCCTAGCTCCCTTCTTGCTGTGTCGCTGCAGCCTGGCTGTGCCCTGTACCAAAGGCCACAGTTATTGTCAGGGAGCATCTCCCTATAGAGATACTTTCCCCAGGGCTTGGCAACCTTTGTCCCCATGGGTTCAGAAGCAGTAATGGGTCCCTGATGTTGTAGCCCTGGGGACATCATCCCTGGTTAGTTTAATCTGGCAACTTCTTTATAAATAATTTCTTACTATCTCTCCTGTTTTACCTGGCTTGAATTGCTATCCATTTCCTATCAGACTCTGACTGATAAAAAGTCAAACACAATGGGGATCCTGGGTGGTTCAGTCGGTTGAGTGGCTGACTTAGGCCCAAGTCATGACCTCCAGGTCCGTGAGTTTGAGCCCCGCGTTGGGCTCTGTGCTGACAGCTCAGAGCCTGGAGCTGGTTTCAGACTCTGTGTCTACCTCTCTCTCTTCCCCTTCTCCACTCGTACTCTGTCTCTCTCTGCCTCAAAAATAATAAACTATCAAAAAAATTAAGTAAAAAAAAGAACTGAGATTCATCTTTTTAAAAAAAAAAAAAGTCAAACACAAGTAAAATTGTACTTGGCTCTTCTGATACATCAAGCAATTCTCTGCACCTAGGTGGCCTAACACGGCACCTGGAAGAGTTGGCCCATTCCACGTCATCTCCTGGCCTCAAGTTTCTCTACAGATTGTATTAGAACCTCAGGGATGTTCTTCTACTTCTGCCTCCTACACCTGACCACTCTATCTTACCTAATCACTTTTGGGAAGCCTCCACTTCAGGCCTGTTTCTCCCACACGCACCCTTGTGCAAACAGGCACAGGAATGGGGAGCCTCAGTTTCCCTCCGCTTCTTGCTTATAGACCCCTCCAGCCCATTTCAATTTGTGTTGTGCAGAGCTGAGATCTTTCCTTGCAAGACAAGGGAAGCCAGGCCGTATACTGGAGTAAGACTTGTTATTACAGTCTCTCCTATCAGGGAGCAGCTGTTAGCTACACAAGCTGCATTATGGCTATGTTGACTAAAGATCATAGAATAGGAATAGTGGATCAGTGGACATACCTGTTTTAATTTATCTTTTGTTTTTGTTTTTGTTTTTAATTTGTTTAATTTTTTTAAATTAATTTTTTTAAAGTAGCTCTATAAGGAGATGCTCCCTGACAATAACTGTGGCCTTTGGTACAGGGCATAGCCAGGCTGCAGCGACACAGCAAGAAGGGAGCTAGGGGAATGAATACTCTACCACTTTTTCTGGTGGTTGCTACTGTAAGCCAAATCTAACCAGAAGCCAAAAGGCAAGGGTGACCCTGAGGGGCAAAGTGGAGTGAAGAATGGAGAGTAAATCGGGAAGGGGAGGGGATGCCCAAGGCTAATGTGACACAAGTTGATTTCACACACCTCCCAAATGTATTCTTACCCTTCTCCAGCCTACTTTATACTTGTAAGAACCACATCAAAGGGCCACATCCCATGATCTCTGGCTTTTAGTTGGGTTTAGCCATTGACAAACATGAGAATGTGATCAAGGTGTTATTTATTATTTGCTTGTTTCATATTATCACTACCTTAACAAAGGGAGGCTGAGTACACAAGTCTCCATTCAGGTTCTGTAAGAAATGCTCATTCCACATGTCCCTTCTGACTCTCACACAATCTCTTATGGGCCTACACTATAGCTTCATGTCTTTGTAAAGAGTTCTTTAAAAAAAAAAAGTCCCTTTGACTTATGCCATTTTGAGTTGTTGCCTTTCTTATAGGGACCCTGACTAATTCACTATATAAGAATGATTCTTTGTAAGTTGATATTTTTCTACAGTAATGTGTAACCAATGTTTCAGTGGAAATACATGAAAAATTAGAATTTATTTACCATAAATTCATTTTTACATCTTACAAACCATTTTTGGAATACATATATTCCACTACAGGAAGGTATAACTGCATGAGGGACAGTTCATTATAATTATTTTATCATACAATTGGGAAAGCAAGAGATAGAGGGCATTCCTTTTACCCTCAAGACCCTGGGGCTCTGCCACTGGCTGGTTCCAAGCTTCAGCTTAAATAAATGCTTCCCAATGCTAACATTAAAATCAAACTGACCATTTAGCTGAACTATTCAGCAAAATATGGATTGAGGGGATATTAATCTGAACAGAGTTGAAATTCTAATTGTGTCTTTCCTGCCTTTAAAAAAAATTGCCAAACCCTCCTACACTGTTGGTGGGAATGTAAACTGGTACAGCCCCTCTGGAAAACAGTGTGGAGGTTCCTCAGGAAACTAACAATAGAACTCCCCTACGACCCAGCAATAGCACTGCTAGGAATTTACCCAAGGGATACAGAAATGCTGAGGCATAGGAGCACATGTACCCCCAATGTTCATAGCAGCACTCTCCACAATAGCTAAAACATGGAAAGAGCCTAAGTGTCCATCAACAGATGAATGGATCAGGAAGATGTGGTTTATCTATACCATGGAATACTACATGGCAATGAGAAACAATGAAATCTGGCCATGTGTAGCAACCTGGATGGACCTTGAGGGTGTTGTGCTGAGCGAAATAAGTCAGGCAGAGAAGGACAAATATCATATGTGTGCACGTATAGGAGGATTAGGAGGAACTTGACGGAGGAACAAGGGGTAGAAGAAGGGGGGAAATGGTGGGGGAAAGGGAGAGAGGCAAACCATGAGAGACTCTTGAATGCTGACAAAAACTGAGGACTGATGGATGTGGGGGGGAGGGAGGGATGGGCATGGAGGAGGACACTTGTGGGGATGAGCACTGGGTGTTATGTGGAAACTAAGTTGACAATAAACTATTTGTAAAAAAAAAAAATAAAATAAAATAAATAAAAAAATAAAAAAAAATTGCCAAAGGGGCACCTGAGTAGCTCAGTCGGCTAAGAGTCCGACTTTAGCTCAGGTCATGATCTCATGGTTCGTGGGTTTGAGCCCTGCGTCGGGCTCTGTGCTGACAGCCAGCTCAGAGCCTGAAGCCTGTTTCGGATTCTGTGTCTCCCTCTCTCTCTGACCCTCCCCTGCTCACGCTCTCTCTCTCTCTCTCTCTCTCTCTCAGAAATAAATAAAACATTAAAAAAAATTTTTTTTAATTACCATGGCTCTCCATTGTGTATAGAATAAAAGAAGCCTAAACCATAAACTTCAAAGCCCTCTGAGATCCAACTCCAACCTACTCTCTGTTCTCCCCTGCCCTCTGAGTGAATATCTTATATTCTGCCTACCCCAGATGGCAACAACACCAATCCCTGTCCATGTCCTGTCTTTATTTCTCTGTGGCCCTGTACTCCCTCTGTCTGAAATATGTTTACATCTCTAACTGTCAAAATCCCACTTGATGTGCAAAGACTTATACATAAATATTCACCGTAGCTAACATTTTAATAGTCACAAACTGGAAACAATACAAATGTCCATCAACAGGTGAACAGATACCCAAACTGTGGTATATCCATACAATGGATTTCTACTCAAGGATAAAGAACACCCTTTTTGTATGTGTAACAACATGGGTGAATCTTAAAATCACTATGCTGAGTAAAAGAAGCCAGATCAAAAAAGAATACATACTGTATGATTCCATTTATGTTACATTCTAGAAAATGTAAACTAATTTATAGTGGCAGAAAGAAGATAGAGGGGCTGCCTGGGGATGAGGGCAGAAAAATGAGGGATTACCAAAGGCCTGAAAGACTCTTCAGAGGGTGATAAAAATGCATGTTAGCCTGATCACAATGATGGTTTCACTGATATACACATTTCCAAATTCATAAAACTGAGCACTTTAAATATGTGCAGTTTACTGTACACCAACTAAACCCCCAAAAAGGTGTCAAAAATATTACAAACAAATTAAAACACAAACTGGAAAAAGTACTGGCAGCAGGCCAGAAAAGGAGTATTGCTTGTAGTATATTAAGTGCCCCAACAAATTAAAAGATACAAATAAAGTAAAAAAGAATACAAAACAATACAAATAAAGCAATGGAAAATGGGTATAGTGATAAACATGCTTGTATAAGAATCATTCTGCCTGGAGGTGGGGTGGAGAGGGGTGCCGGACCCCTGTGTGGTTCAGTCAGTTAGGCCTCCAACTCTTGCTTTCAGCTCAGGTCCTGATCTGTTTGTGGGATCTCATGGTTCTCATGGCTCAAGGGATGGAGCCCCAGCCTGGGGCTCTGGGCTGGTAGCCTGGAGCCTGCTTGGGATTCGCTCTCTTCCCCTCCCCCCACTGCTCTTCCCCTGCTTGCTCTGTCTCAAAAATAAAGAAACATAAAAAATAAAAGTAATTAAAATAAAATAAAATTGTTCTGCCTTCACAGAATGTAAAAATACACCCTTGTGGTGAACCACGGACTCTGAAGGACCAGTAGTGTGTGTAAGGAGCATCAGTGAGCAGTAAGGGAGAGGCCTAAGCAGCATCTTAACCGTGTCCTCAGCCCTTTTACCTTCATCCTGCTGGGCTCAGCATCCTCAGTGCTACCTGGCATGTCAGGCCACCGAACTCCTTATGGGAAACGGAAGCCCCGTATCCACATGGACACTTGTCCTTGAATTGCACCTCCCCAGCCCAATCATCATCAGCCCCTTAACATATTGCAATCGGTTACATTTAGACTTCTCCAGCCCAATACAAAGAAGGGGCGGTTGCTAATCCTCAGGCCAGGATAGAGCTCTGTGCAGGGCTTTACCATAGCCTGTGAGCTGTTATAGCCAGTGGCACGCGGGTCTCTCTGCCCCAGAGGGGAAACACAAACCCCTGAGGGCCACCGTGGTTCATCATGAGCCCCCTCAAAGCCCAGCACAGGGCCTTGCCCCACAGCCCCAATAATATCTTGAGGTTTTTTTTTTTTATGTTTTATTTATTTCTGAGAGAGAGATAGCATGAGCAGGGGAGGGTCAGAGAGAGGGAGACACAGAGTCTGAAGCAGGCTCCAGGCTCCGAGCTAGCTGTCAGCACAGAGCCCGATGCGGGGCTCGAACCCGCCAAAGTCAGACGCTCAACAGGCTGAGCCACCCAGGCACCCCAATAGCTTGAATTTTAGTATGGCATGTACCAAAGCAAAGTCACATACTTTTTTTTAAATTCCATTTTCACAAGAACTCTGAGTTTGTGTGATGATTAATATTACCATTATCCTGATTCTCAATTTGAGGAAACATTTGGGGCTTGCATTTGGGAGGTCTTTCCTCGAGGCGGCTCAGCTGCATCAGAAAGGGGACTCAAGCCTTCCCACCCTCAACCCCAGCCTCCTCTTCGTCCTCGGTTGTCCCCAGCGCTCCAATCACTTTGGGAGGGAGAGCTGAGCAGAAGCGCCCCCAAGGAGCAATGTGTTCTGATGGCTCCAGGGTTTTCCTGACTTTCGGCTCCCTCGGCCGGGCTGTTCCACTCTGTTTGCGGGCAGCAGCGGACTGAAACTGACAGGCTGGCGGGGTAGCTGGAGCAGAGCGGGGTCGGGGTGGGGGAGGGGATGGAGGGAGCGTGGGGGAGGGAAAGCGGGAGCGGCGCGGCAGTAGCAAGAACTGGAATGGAAAAATCCCTGGTGACGGGGAAGAAATGAGGGAAGAAACAGTAGCATCCCTAAGAAGAAGGAGACAAAGAAAAGTTGGACAGCCTGGGAAACACGAAGCGTGCATAAACCGTTATGAGGGGGAAAACGAGAATGAACGGATGATGGCTCATTTATTAATTATTAACAAACAAATAGCACTAATGAATAGCATCATTAAAGGGCATTTTGTGAATATTAATATGTAGTTGTATTCTAAGTGTTCTCCCCTCCGCCAGCCAATGTCCTTCCAATCTTCGTTCGAAAGTCACTTATTTTTATTACTACCATACCCCCATCAAACCACACCGTTACCATCCGGCTCCTGTCTCATAGTCCTTACCACCAAGAAGACACTGTGAATTAGTGTTTTCTGCACTCCTTTTTACCCCGTATCTCCTCCCTGCACTAGACCATTTCCTTTACAAAGACATGGATTTTTGTGTTTTGTATACTGATGTGAACAATTATCTACAATACTTTCGAGTCTCAGTAAATAGGGAAAAGATAAAATAATAGTAAACAGGAAAGGGAGAAGGGTTTCTGTCAATGCGCCACCACCCATTTCCTGTAGAATTCCAATCAGCCCTTTTCTCTCACCGAGGGCTTGCAAGAGAGTTCAAGAGTACCTTCCTTCAGCAGTGAGCTGTGCCTTTTTCTATGAGCAGGCTTTGAGCCTCAGAAGGGCTATTACTAAGAGCACCAGTGCTGAGCTCCTGGCCACCAACCCCTGGCAGTGGGAACCCAGGGCCGTATCCCCACAAACACACCCAATCAGAGCTCCAGACTTGAAATGGTCCGACCTTCTCATTTTACAGATATGGACTGGGACGCAGTGAGGTGGAGTGATGTTCCTAAGGGTACCCACGGTGAGCTCCTGAGTCCCTCTATCTCTACTGATTTCATGGGGGCTTTGTTGGTAAGTAGCCAGTGGACCTGCTCTGGGGAAATACTGAAGGTATAAGATGCCCTGGGGCTTTACAGCTTTGGCCTTCTGTTACCTTCCTTCCTCCCTGTACAGGTCTGTCCCTTCCCAACCATCCCAGAGCTGTGATGTACCTGGTGACTCAGTGATTGCATTTGGCCCAGCAGACAAAACCCCTATCTAGATTAGTGCAGGGAAAGAGGCTCTGTCAGTAGGGTTTCAGGCCTCAGGGAGCTGAATAGAAAGGTATTTTGCAGAGGAGGGCAACCTTATCCAAACTCTGATACGTGTTTTTCCAAACAAGCTTGTAACCTTTTGGAACCCATGTAACAGAAGAAGTCTAAAGCCTGTGAGAGGAAATGACTTGCCCAGGGTCTGTCTGTGAGTTGGGGCTGGAGAAACCAAGGTTTTTCCATTCCTGGCTCTCCATCTGCAAAATTTCACTTCCCTCCATTATCATCATGCCTTAAGCAGGAAGAGCTGCATTTATAAATAAAATTCAGGCAGATTTCCCTTGGATTCTCTCAGATCTAAGTAAGTCTGAGATATGGGAACTTGTTTTCACCCATGCCCCTCCCAAATAGACAAACCACATCATCGGAAAGAACTTGGAGCAAGAAACCTAATGCATAAAATAGGCTATAATGACTTCTATTTGTTTAGCATCTAATATATGCCAAGCACTTATAATCATTCACCCTCTGTATAATCCACCCTTTGTATAATCCACACAACTATCCCATGACGTAGGCTCAGAGAGGTTATTCAGCCTGCCAAATGTCACACTGCTGATAAGTATCTGAGCTGGCATTCAGATTGAACACCACATGTTTTGGCTCCCTGTCATGCCACATCCCTGAAGTCCTAGTTGCAGTGGACAAAAGTCATAGTGGAGTGAAGGACCAGTTTCCTGTCTGCCTTCAGAAGGATGACTCTCTAGTCCCTCAGAGGCTGCCATCTCCACAGGATCCTTTCCATCCCGCATTTCTGGGTAAGGTTTTCTACAGCTCTGTTGCCATGGCACTGGGGGCTCTTGTCACTATTCAAAAACCCAGAAGAGGAAAATAAGAGGACTAGGCTCTTTGATTCAAGAGCTGACCATTTCTTTTAAAAGATAAACTCAATCTGGTCCTTGAATCAGGATTAGAAACGGGAGATGGATAATGGCACTTGTGGGCCTTGGAGTTATTTAGCTTCTTGCTCCAAGTTCAGTTCACTTTTCAGACAGGATCACATTCTTCTCCACAAGCTCTTAGCAAAAGCCCAGAGGAGAGATGAGGACAATTCTCTGTAGGCTGAGTCTAGAAGGAGGCTCATGGCCCCTGCCCATGTGTCTGAACTTGTTCCTCTTCGCTCCTTTCTTGCCTGGCGTGAAAGATAATGATGTCACACTCCTGGCACTGTTACATGTAAATGAAGTTTATCTGAGGGCCACGGTTTGCTCCATCAAGTTTAAAATACCAATAAATAAATATGCTTCAAGGTTTGTAGCCTGTTAAAGATGAGAAGGATAGAGGCACCTGGGTGGTTCAGTCGGTGAGGCAGCCAACTTCAGCTCAGGTCATAATCTCATAGTCTATGAGTTCCAGCCCCATGTTGGGCTCTGTGCTGACAGCTCAGAGCCTGGAACCCGCTTCAGATTCTGTTTCTCTCTCTCTCTCTCTCTCTGCCCCTCCCCACTCACATCTATTTTTCTAAAAAATAAATATTTAAAAATGTTTTAAAAATAAAAATAAAGATGAGAAGAATATTAATGTTTCAAGCTCTGTTCCCCCATCCAGCACTCATATGGAATCTTCCAGAGGAACAAACAGAAGTTTGTCCTGAGAGAAAAAGCAAACCAAAGGGAAGGGGTTTCTGCTAGCCCCCTTCGAAATAGCCTGGTATTAAGACCATCTTTCCTGCTGGCAGGGAGAAGCAATTTCTACCCTTATTAGGATGCTCAGACTATGTTTTGTTATTACTCACTCTCTGGGCTACTTGCTTTTAGCGCATTGGTACAGTGGAAAGAACATGCCCTTTGGAATCAGGTGGAGTTGGGTTTAAAGTTCAGCTCTTCCTCAACTGTAGAGTGGAGTAATTTTAGACAAGTTATTCAATATGCTATCAATGTTAGGGCTGAGGATAGTCTGGACAGACCCATTCACTCTCTGATTTCCTGTCATTGTTTATTTAAAGTAAGGTATCAGAAGATTCCAGTTCCTTGCTTTATGCTTCAGTATCCTAGTGCTTGCGTTTCAAATGTTTTTAACATTCAGTTTTGGATTCCACATCTCAAATTCACCAAGTTTTTATATTTAGACATTAGGGTTTAAGTCTTGCTGACTGGTTCTCAATACAGAGGGATCTGTTGGGAGTTCTATAATGGGAACACATACCAGTTTCCAACTTGGCTAAACCACTCAATGATGAAAGGAGAAAAGACAGAGCTTTTGCTTCTGGAAAGCATGCTATTTAGTAACCAATTTCCCAGTTTGAAGGTGAGGCCAAGGATGTTAAACATTATTTGTTTAGTCATCTGTGAATCAGCTCTCTCTGATCTCTGCTCTCAGCCCAAACTGCAAAGGAAATCTTATTTAAAATTTGCAATAGTCCCTGTCTTGGACAGCACATAAACAGAGAAAAGAGAAATGGACTAAAAGTGAAATTGTAGAACTTCCTATACCAGTCAGTACCTTTGAAAACTGAGCGCAATAGACACTATTTAGTAAGACTACATACAACAATTCACCCTCATATTTCAATTAAACCATCTACTTACCTCTTTTGTTGGAATCAGTCTCAAACTTAGCAGGGCTTGGAAAGCTAAGTAATATTCTAGTAATTTAGGAGTTGTAAATCTTTCACAAATCCTTCAGTGCCCAAAAGACCCGAGTGAGGGGCGTCTGGGTGACTCAGTTGGTTAAGCGTCCAGCTTTGGCTCAGGTCATGATCTCATGGTTCATGGGTTCCAAGCCCTGCGTCGGGCTCTGTGCTGACAGCTAGCTCAGAGCCTGGAGCCTGCTTCAGATTCTGTATCTCCCTCTCTCTCTGACCCTCTCCTGCTCATGCTGCCTGTCTCTCTCTCTCTCTCTCTCAGAAATAAATAAAACATTAAAAAACAATTCAAAAGGCCTGAGTTAAAACCCGTAAGCAGAGGTCTCGGGGATTTGAGGAGAAATGGAGCTAATCGATTTAGGGTTTCTTTCCAGGGTGAAGAAAATGTCTGAAAATTGATTGTGATGATGGTTGCATAATTGTGAAAACACCAAAAAGCATTGAATTGTAAACTTAAGTTTTTTATTTATTTATTTATTTTTTTAGAGAGAGAGAAAGAGAGCAGGGGAAAGGGACAGAAGGAGAGAGAGAATCTCAAGCAGGGCTTGATCCCATGACTCTGGGATCATGACCTGAGTTAAAATCAAGAGTCAGATACTACTGACTGAGCCACCCAGGCACCCCAAATTTTTCACTTTGAATGGGTGAATTTTATGGTATGTGAATTGTATATCAATAAAACTGTTTTTTTTTTAATGTTTACTTATTTTTCAGAAAGAGAGAGAGCAGAGGAGGGGCAGAGAGAGAGAGAGGGAGACACAGACTCCGAAGCAGGCTCCAGGCTCTGAGCTGTCAGCACAGAGCCTGATGCAGGGCTTGACCTGAGCCAAAGTCAGAAGCCCAACTAACTGAGCCACCCTAGCACCCCACAATAAAACCGTTTGTAAAAATTCTTGGCATCTAATTCTCAGTTTCATTACTACAAAGTGGGGATAATACCTGACAATGTTGTTGTGAAGACTGAGTGGCTGTAGTAAATGCCTAGTGCTGGATTACAATAGATGCTCAGTTAACAGAGTCTGTTATTGTCAGAGTAGCAGTGCTAATAGTAATTAGGACAGCAGTGGTAATGAAAACATCCCCACGTCTTCCATCATTTCTTAGTCCCAGTAGTCCCCATATCCTTTCTTCTCTAGATTGTTATCTATACAGTTCATTTGAAAAATTGATGACCTGGGGCACCTGGGTGGCTTAGTCGGTTGAGCGTCTGACTTTCGCTTAGGTCATGATCTCGCGGTTCGTGGGTTCGAGCCCCGCGTAGGGCTCTGTGCTGACTGCCAGCTCAGAGCCTGGAGCCTATTTCAGAGTCTGCGTCTCCCTCTCTCTCTGACCCTCCCCTGTTCACACTGTCTCTCTCTCTCTCTCCTAGAAATAAAAAAAAAAAAAATTAAAAAAAAAAGAAAGAAAGAAAAATTGATGACCTATCTTTTCATTTTAGCTCTTTCATTGTTATCCAGAGCAATTATTCATATCTTCTATTCAGGCAGCTTTATAGTTAAAGATAACTTTTTGCTTGTTTAGATCATCTTTCAACTAGACTATGAAACCCCAATAACAGAGAAAGTCAGTACCCCTCTCAACAAAACTTGCACTTGGAGGCACTCAGTATGATTTCTTGACTGGATTTGACTACTGGGTCTGTGGGGGAGTATGGAATTAATATCCTCACAGCTTCTTTTGTGCCTCAGTTCCCCCATCTATCCTTTCTTTTCTAATTTCCCTCAGTAGCCTATCAACCATCTATGAGTGTGAGGAATCAATCTTTAAAAATGGCTTCCTCCACATTCTACCACCCTTGTGAGTCAGAAGAAATTATTTTTCCCGCTGACAGATCATCAGTTAGACAGTCTGGCACAGAAGAGTTGTGACACCCTCCCAACATGTTCCCTTATGGAAGTTTAATAAATGTGGCCCCCAGAAATCTTTTATTTACAGAATCCTAGGCCCCAACATGGGCTTCCAAGGAGCAAAAGGGTCTTTCTACTTGACAAATAACTCCTTCCTTAGTTCATTGTTCTGTATAGCTGAAGGAACTCTTTCTTACCAAAACAAAGTAATCAAGTAATTAAGTTAGCAAATGAAGCTTGGCACCTGGAGGAAATAGAAGCAGTTATGATTAAGAATGAATCGGAATACCCCCAGCAAAATAAAATCCATGGACTGGCAGAATATGTCTCCTACTACTGCCACCTTACATCACTGACACATGTGGCTAAAAATGGCAAGAATGAGTGAAAATGCCATTGGTTTAAGAAGCTCTGTAGATTAATTTAGAGTACTGACTGTGGGGCTCAACAGTGGATTGAGTGTGTACCATATCTTTCAGAAATGACCTAGACTAGCAATCAGCATATTAGAATGCTTTTAGCTGCAAGTAACAGAAACCCCTGCTCAATCAATAAAGAACTTGACTAACTCACATAACAGGTAGGCCAAAGAAATGCAGGTTTCAGAATTGATTCAGTGGCCTGGCAATGTCACCAAGGAACCAGGTTCTCTTCATTCCTCTGTCCTGCGGTGTGCAGTATTGGCTTTAATATTAGGCTGGTAGCAACTTGGCAGCAACAAGTCTCAGCGTCTCATCTAGACACTTCACCATCTCTTAAGAGTAAAAAAGCCTTTTGCAGAGATTTTGCAGGACTAGCCACTGATACAGGGAAGAGAAATACTCCCTTCCCCATTCAAGCCTACTCCGGAGCTGGGGGTAAGATTGGCACATGGCTACATGGGGGAATGGAGGATATATGAACACAATTGGAGTTCTGTTTGGAAAGAAAGGGAAATGGAGGCTGTGTAGACAACCAAGCATTACCCGAACTATCCAAGGACATAATGAGATAACTGGAGAATGTTAAACACCTAAATGACCATGTAGGAAGAAACTGTATGGTCCACAGACTTACGGATGATAGGGCTTATTCTTCCTTACACACAGTACAAAGTGATCTTCCTTAGGAAGTCCAGAGGAAGGTCAAATCATCCAAAAGATATGCAGCAATGAGTGGAAGTGACGTGAAGGTAGCTGGGGGATGGATGGGAACATGTGGGCAATGACTAATAAAACCCACAGGCTTCTGCAAGGTTCTGAAATTTCGAACTGCCAGTGGGAAATGAGAGTGGAGGAGGGGATGTGTCACTAGCTGTTTACAGCAGCACTGTGACTGTCTGATAAATTAAGGGTGTCGGTGTGAGTGTCCCTGGCTTATTAAGTTAATAGAAGAAAAAATTTTTTAAGATACAAAAGGGACCAAAGCCAAGTTCACAAGCAACAGCCAACTCAAAGCAGAATAACAAATTTCTCTTTGTCCTGGCATCACTATCTTCACATCTCTGATAGGTAAGGTTTGACATTTTTATAGTCCATAATGATTATGAAACCGGAAATGCCAATATCTTCCCATCAAATTTTTTGTAGGGACTGTTTATTAATTATTAGGTAACACTCTGCAGTTAACAAAACCATTTCTCATAAATGATCCCCTTAATTTTTACATAAGATAGGTATTTGTTGTTATCAGCCTTTACAGTTGAGGAAACTGAGACTCAGGGAAGTTAAGTGACCTGTTCTAATCTTGACAGTTGGTGAAAAATTAAAACTATATCCAGGGTGGCCTTTCATAGAGGCAGAATATCAATGTGCCTTTTATTGCATAATTTGTCGCATTTCTGAGGCTTTGAAGAGTCTTAGAGACTTTCTTCCATCTTGCCCTGAAGCTAAGCCTGAAATGCCCACTAGTGGGAACATGTCCATTGAGCTAAGACAGCATGTCTGCAAAAGATCCCTGCCATAGGGCCCATGTACTGCCTTGGAAAACAGAAAAGAAATGGGCATCCAATTGTCTGTGAATTATACTTCAGTGTCCATCCATACTTCCCTGAAATCCAGGGTTGTTTGGCCAAACCTTGCATGGAAAACAGCCAGAGATCCAAGGAATGAAAGAGCATATTTAAACCAAAAGGGATAAGGTTAGTTGGGGGCAGGAGGGAGGCCCCAGGGGGAAGAGATGCCACAGGATTCCATCGTCTTTCTGATAGAATGGAACAGGAAAGGATTAGATAAGTGCTTCAAGTAGTTGGGAGGGGAGAAAAGGAGGCTTAAAGCCCACAGAATAAACTTAAAAGGGAAGTGATTACTAGCCTAGAGTAAAACCCAAAGGTCTCTGAGTTACACTCCTGGATGCTGAGCCTTCCTTAAGACTCCAGGTTCCAATCTTCAGCACAGCTTGCCAAGGACACTGAATCAAACATGCAAATCTCCCCAGTGTAAACAGTCACAGAGCCCCAGCTCAGTTTAGATGTGGGGGGGGGGGGGGCCTTTGTGGCGCTGTCTTCAGTGCTGAAGTAGCACAGCCTTGTGCCCGAACATGCAGAGACAGCAAGGGTGATTTCAGGCTATGCCATGCTCCACTTCTGATCTCTCTTGAGTCATGCTTCCCTCAACCCTGGAATTGCTTGTTTCAGAACTGAGAGAAAAGTGCTTCAAATACCCACCTTTACCTTTATTCCCACCATTCCCGCCAGCTTCTTGAAGAAACAGAAAAGATTTTTGAAGCTCTAAGATGTGAACCAACCAAACTGTCAGGTGAGATCATTTGCCACTAATATCCCAGGAATCCACTTGCGTCCCTTTTTGTCTACCTGTGATTCCTCCTTCCCCTGTCTCAAGTACACCTCTTCCACAACCTACTTCTCCTCTTCTTGGAAGAGAGTCTGGGAGGAATCTTTTCTAAACCAGAATGAGCTTAAGTCATATGAGAACTTACATGCCATGAAATAAAAGGTTACATCACCATTGAAGAAAGGTATTAGGGAGGCAATAATGAAGGAGGAGATTTCTCCAGACTTGCAACATCACACCCATAAGCAGCCTCCTATTGTCTCTACATATAACCAGTCCTCATTATTATTATCATGGCACAATGTAAGAAGTTTTAGTAGTATAGGGAAAAAACACATTGAACTTATTATAAACCAAAAATATTTAGTGGAATTTGAGAAACAAAACAGATGAACATAGAGAAGGGGAAGCAAAAATAAGATAAAAACAGAGAAGAAGGCAAACCATAAGAGAATCTTACATACAGAGAACAAACTAAGGTCTGCTCGTGGGGTGTTGGGCGGGTGGTTGGACTAAATGGGCATTAAGGAGGGCATTTGTTGGGATGAGCACTGGGTGTTATTTGTAAGTGATGAATCACTAAATTCTATTCCCAAAATCATTATTAGACTATATGTTAGCTAACTTGGATTTCAATATAAATAAATAAATAAATACATGCATACATACATACGTACATATTTAGTCATTCAAGTAAAATGTAAGGATGACCAAGACACAGGCTCTATTTTCAAAGCTTCCCCAACCCAGTTGAGGGCATGGGTGGCATCTTGCAAACTCATAATTTATATACCAAGACATGAGCCAAGTTTCATGGAGGCCTAGAGACCTGCCGAGAGGATCTAGACAATGATCTAGAAAATAAGTTTATCAGGTTGATAAAAGGGAAAAGAAAACAAAGTGCAGGTTTTGTGGTTGGAAGATGTAGGTTCCAGTCCTAATTCTGCCAATTATGATGTGAACTTAGGAAAGTCCTTTGGCTTCTCTTTCTTCACATGCAAGGTGAGAAGAGTCATAATACTAGACTCCCTGAGTTATTTCAGAGATGAATTGACATAATATGAAAACATAGTTCCTAAACTGCAAGGCACTATTAAACAAAAGACTAGCCATTTTCTGACTGTTTGAATGACAACACCTGAGCTTGTGTGTAAGTGCCATGAAGGCAGGGCTGGGTTCTTCTCACTGGGTCCAGTGCCTAGCAAAGCATCATCTTCCCAGAGTTATCAAGAACGTTCTTATTCCAAAAGAGCTCTGACTTGGGGAAAGAAAAAGGACAATGTTTGTCCTGAGTGGCCCGTTCTGCCCAAGCCATCCCTGGGGTGCAGAGCTGAGAGGTGCAATAGAAAAAAGACGGCTCTCACAGGAGGAGTTGGCCTAAAACAGTAGCTCCAGATGGAATTTCAGCTGGAAGCATACAGCAGCAGCTGAGCTCAAAGAAATGACTGAGGTTTTCTGGACCTACTCTCTGGCTGGTGGATGAGATGAATCAGAAAGGAATAGAGGACAGGTGGTGCAGGCAGAAGGGAAAGGGGATGGGATGAGGAGAAGCAAAAGAGAGGTCATGATATGGGGTTACACTCTAAATCCTTTGCTTGGGTGGAAATTTTCAACTAACATAACTGCCACTGGATATTGCTATAGCCTCATGAAGAGATACTTTTTAGAAAGAGCATAACCACAGATTATTAAAGTTGGAAGAGACCTTTAAAATGATCTAACCTTCATTTTACAGATAAGATTAGGGACAAGAGAGGTGAAGTTCAAAGTCAAAACATGAGTTCCTAAGAAAACAGGTCTTCTAATTCCCAGGTTAATTTGTTTCTTGCTACTCAATTATTGAATTAAGGTGAAGTTTGTGGTGTTGTAACAAATAAACCCAGTACTGTAGAGACCTGAAGAATAAGTAAGGATTTCCTCCATTCATGTAGCAGTCACAGTGTGAGTGGTATATGGGATTGGATTCCTCAGGAAATAAATTGATAAGGAGATTTGCATGAGAAAGCATTACTGGGGAGTGCTTTTTTCAGCAGGAACTGGCTGATGGGCTGTTGTAATTGCAACAGAAACTTCAGCAAATATCACATGAAGCCCTGCATCTGGGATGCCCTTTAAAGTTTTCCAAAATTGAGGCATGGGGGCCAAGCTCTTAACCACACATTGACCATCACTGGATATTGGCTGCCTCTGAAGGAGGGAATGAAACTTAAGGTGGGGCAACTCTATTTGGCCAACAGCAATTCCTGAAAAGTCCAAATGTGCACCCTCAGCAGCCAATGTTCTCAGAATCTGGGGGAATGAGGGCTTCCAGTCGTAAGAGGGAAATGTAGGCAGCCCACCACATAGTAGTTCAGGTTTTGGAAGGGAGGCAGCAATCTGACTCTACATGGTCATTCAAAGATCCAATCATTGCTTAGCCATCCCTTAGAAAATTGTCATCATCCACATTTCCAAATCTGGGTTACCATATTTTTTGGGTTCATGTCATGGGAAGGAGAAAGACAGCATGGTGGAGATACACCAACATCTTAAGTAACAGACCTGGAGGTGGCTCAGACTCTATTGCCAAGAACCCAATTACATAGCTATATCTAATAGCAAGGGAAGCTGGGAATGGTAGTCTTGCCATGAAGCATGTGCCCAGCTACACTTCCACTTTCAGGAGACAGCCTACTAAGAGAGCCTAGACTGTCTTTTTTTTTTTTTTTACATGATATATGTTTAAAATTATCTCTTGATGTTTTATTCCTCCCTTCGGGACTGGATAACACATGTTCCTTGAGACTTTTCTACCCTATTATTCTTTTTGAAGCCAAATTTATTCCAGAGAGTCATTTCCTCCAAGGCAGTGGTCAAGCCAAAATACTCTCTAGATAGGAGTCATTCTCACCTGCCCTCAAAGTGACCAGAAAACTATCAAAGAGACTTTTGGGGACTATCACTCTGTTCTAGAGAAAACTTCGCTTCTAGAGTTTCTCCATGCTCAACAAAATCTGGAAGACACAATGGTTTTTATCCCTCATGTATGTGATGCAGGATGAGCTACAGAGACTTTCCAGACTGAAGTTTTAGCTATCTAATAATTTGTTAATATCCCATCTCTCCTCGTATCTGGCTGGTCATAGCAACATCTCTTCTGACTCAATGCCCAATATGACCTGACCTCACATATTTCATATCAGAACCTTGTAACCCAACTGCTTTTGAAGAAAGAACTGGAATTTTTCAGGATCCAAGGGAGAATTTTGGAGGATTCTGTCTAAAATCCTGGAACTGTACTAATAGTTCTGATTCTCTGAGGCTCAACAAAGCCTTCCAAAATTGCCATGCAAAAGCATTCTCTTAGGCCTCCAACCCAGTGAAGGAAAAGCAGTGACCTATGCTCAAAGTACTTCTAATAGTCATGCAGGGAACATAGCTGGAGCCAGAAAGGACCAGGTCCCAATTTGCCTGGGACTCCAATCACAAAGGAGGAATGACCAGGTCGGTTCTTATTGTGAGCACCAGTGGGATTGATCCTCCTTTAAAAAATGCTCAGAGGTCCATAGAGCTTTAGGTAAGGATAGCCTCTGCCCATGAACACATTCCTCTCTGAATATACATCTTCACCATTGCTTTCTGTAGTCAATGTTTTCTTTGCAGCTTATAAAGCATATTTACATTCATTAACTTACGGATCTCCAAAAAAGGGTGCAAGCACATACATATGCCAGGGAATATGCAGAACCATCCACTGAAGTGCAGGAAAGAAAATATCAGAGCCCCTGTGTTATATTTAATAGCTGAAATTAATCTTTATTAATATCTAATATGTGGATTGACATTGATGACTTTTTGTCCCTATGTCAGAAGCTTAAGTGTAACACACAGGATACATGTTACTTGGGGAAAGAGTGAGAGCTCCACAACAACATGGAAGGCTTAAGTTGGGTTGCAGATTATGATCTAGTTTTAACTAAACTAACCTCCCCAAAGTTGGAAGCTTGGCTCAGAAAGAAATTCCAAATGGAGGGGTGCCTGTGTGGCTCAGTCGGTTAAGCATCAGACTTCAGCTTAGGTCATGATCTCATGATTCCTAAGGGTAAACCTCATGTTGGGCTCTGTACTGACAGCTTGGAGCTCAGAGCCTGGAGCCTGCTTCGGATTCTGTGTTTCCTTCTCTCTCTGCCCCTCCCCGCTTATATGCTTGCTCTCTGCTCTCTCTCTCTCCCTCAAAAGTAAACATTTACAAAATTATAAATAAATAAATAAATAAATAAATAAATAAATAAATAAATAAATGACAATCCCAAATGGAAGTGAGTACTTATAACACAAGCAACAAGAAAAGGCAGGGCTGACATTTCCACTCCTAGTAAGAGCTCAACCATATAACGACCATAGTACAAGATCAAGACAGTAAGTACTTATTCATATCTAGGAATTTGGCCAAAAATTTTTGAAATTATCATAACTGTTTGAAATATCATTTGACATCCACTACCATCAATAATAAACCTTATCCTTAATGTATATTATGACTTGAGATATTAGCTAATGATATAAGTGAAGCAATTTATAAATATGTAAGTATACATATATTGGGGATACACACAAATACATGTTTACTGATGGAAAATATTCTCAAAAGGATTTCAAGACCATTGTCATAACTCATTTGAACAATTCCTCATGAATCACTTTATGAGTGGTGTTATTTTGTAGTTAAGAAAACTGAAATTTGGAGTGGCAAAAATGCCCAGAGACCGTGAGCTATAAAACTTATGTGGAAGTGGGTGCACTTGGGTGGCTCAATTGGTTAAGTGTCTGACTCTTGATTTCAGCTCAGGTCATGGTCCCAGGGTTGTGGAATTGAGCCCCACATTGGGCTCTGTACTGAGGCATGGAATCTGCTTAAGATTCTCTCTCCTGCTGCACCCTTGCACTCTCTCTCTCTTTAAAATAAAAATTTTTTAATGTATATGGAAGTGAAGACTGGCCACCAATGAAACTGGCACCCCAAAAGCTGAGTGAGGAATTCAGGGAGACAGCTGTGGAAATTAATAAGCAAACTCCACCCCCATAGCTACTGAGTCCCAGGCTCTGCTGTGTTCTATTCCTTACAGATTATGCCAGCAAAGTCGGCACCACAAAGAATATCTCATTCTATCATGCTGAATGATGTCGTCCTGAACCCTGGAAGGCTGCAGAAACATCATCTTTTAAGAAAAAAGCCAGGCATTTGTCTTAGGGTGCTTTAAAGACACTGTCACCATCCCCATCAACAAACAAAAATGTTGCCTTAGTGTGTATATCTGGAGTCAGAAGCCAGATCACAGTCCCAGATGATTGAATCTGACTTCACACAGGGGCAGGGAGGGGGCCCTGATCTTGGCAAAAGCCAAGGTTTCTCAAAGTCATCCCTTTGGGGGTTGCTATGTTCAAAAGAAAATTTCCTCCCACCACTAAAACTCACTGGGTGGAAATAGCCCTTGGAAGAATGGAAACCCATTTCCCTCTGCAGCAATCCAGTCTGCCTCCCAAAGCTCAGAAATGTGCTGCACTCAGCATTTCTGTGCTGATGCAGCATCCATGGTCAAAAAAGGCGGGCGGCTGCAGCAGCCGCAGCAGCAGTTGCTCTAGGGGGTGGAAATCAAATTGCACCATTTCTACCTCATTTGGCAGCAGAAGCACCGAGTCACAGGGAAGATGAGGTTCTAGTCCAGAAGCAGCTGGGCTATGTCATTCTAAAGGTGGTGAGTAAGATGGCTATTCACTGGGGCATTAGGTTTTTGTGCTATTTTCCTAAGTGAAGGTTCTGAGTGTAAGAGGGTGTGTGTGTGTGTGTGTGTGTGTGTGTGTGTGTGTGTGTGTGTGGGCGCGCGCGCGAGCGCGCACACGCACACGCACAGATGTAATTGTACACATATATGGGCACTCATATTTTCACTGAGCAGCAATACTTGGAAAGCTGTAAGTGGGATAAGTAAATAGAATGTAGTATTGTCAAGCTGGAGGGGGTCAGAGAAATCATGCATTCCAAGCCTCTTATTTCATAGAAGAGGATCCTGAGGTCCAGAGAAGTGAAGCCTTTGCCTGAGATTACAGAGTTAATAAGTGGCCAGGTCTAGAACCTAGTGTCCTGATCTCCAATGCAGGATTCTTCCCATTGCTCTACATGGATATAAGATGACTGCTTCTATGCCAAGTGATCTGTATCCCTGAAACCTGCAGCCACAGCATTAGTGTCCCTGAGACCCTTCTGGATGTTTCCTGTAAACATGGGAAGCCATTTCTGACTAACTGCAACCTGGGGCACAGCAGCAAAACCGCACCACGTGTTTGCCATAAATTGTTCCAGTCCTAATGGCAACCTCCTCCCCTGAGGTTATTCCTCCAGTCACACAGCAAACAAAGTGTATACCTTACCAGCAAATCTTCCCAGAGAGGTCAAGTGGGCTGTGGATAGGGCTGGAGAGTGTGCTTCATCAATAATATCCCCCTTTGCTTGGAACAAATATTTGCTGAGTGCCACCCATATGCCAGACACCATCGCATTCTTTATCTCAGTTCATTCTCCTCACAGCTTTGTGAAGCATTATTTATTATCCATCTCTGACAAGTAAAACTGAGGCTGGGGGAGATTCAAGTATGCAGGCTATTTTGGGTCTTTTAAAGTTCCTCATTCTTCCAAGAATCGTGGTTTTAAAAATAGTTATTTTCTATGATCCTCCTTACCAGAATGACCATTGCCCCTGAAATAGAAGGAAATGTTCTCTCCTTAACGAAAAGCCATTATCTGCAACACTCTGGATCAAATGTGTAGTCAGATCAGGGAAAATGACATTGAACATTTGCAGACTTTGACTCTAAATTAGGCATTGCATGGGCCTTTGGGTTTTCTCAGGTTTTTCTCCTATTTTTCTGGATTCTGGTTCAAGTTAAGATTGCACAACATGCCTAAGAAGCTTGGCTCTTTAATACAGCTCTACCTAATTGTGTGATCTGGAGTAAGTCAGTTTACTTCTCTGAATATTCTCATTCATAAACTGACAACAAAGACTAAATGATCTCTGTCCTCCCTTTGAGCACTGAAATGTTTATGTATATGTTCATTCATTCACTTACTCAGGTGTTTCTTGAGTTCCCATGACATGCCAGATGTAGTGTTGGTGGTGGAAGGAATTTCAGAGATAACTTCCTCCAGCCCCACACCTTTCAAGCCTGCAGAGTTATTTGCACAGGTGTAGTTCTGGTCAAGCTTCATCAAGATACTGTCCAAAATCCTTTCTGGGAACCAAGTATGCCCTACTCAAGTCCCCTCCTAGCTCGAAATAATTTGAATTTCCTTTCCCCTTGCTCTTTTCTATAATAACATTTATTGAGTACTTACTCAGTAAAACACAGTGCCAGGCACTGTGCTAAACAGTTTTCATGCATTACATCACTTAATCCAGACAATAATCCTATTCAGTAGATAATATGATTAGTCTCGATTCACAGATGAAGAAACTGGCAGCTTGAACAAAATTGCAGTTAGAAAGTAGTGGGGACAGAGGCTCTGTTTGGGATAATGAAAAATGTTTGGAAATAGATAGTGGTAGTCGTTGCGTCACATTATAAATGTATTTAATGTCACTGAATTGTACAATTTAAAATGGTTAAAATGGTAAGTTTTGTGTTATGTATATTTTACCATGATAATAAATATAGTGGGAGAGAAACTTAACCTAGGTAGAATGACTACAAAATTCTACCTCAACCACTCCTCATTTATCCTCACCACAGACAAGACTCAGAAAGGAATGTGTTCCTTCTCTAATGGAAGGCTTAAGCTTTTTTTAATTGTTTTTTTTTTTTTGTTGTTGTTGTTTTGTTTTGTTTTGTTTTGTTTTTAGTTTCTTAAGAAGCCACAAAATAATGCCCACAAGTTGGGAAAGTTCCTTTCTGTGTTTAAGGTCAACAGTAACCTATTTGTGATCAGATTCCCAAGTCTGGAAGAGTCAGAAATCACTTCCATGTTTATTCTCCCATTTTTCTCCCAGCCTATAAGCTAAAGTTTTATCTGCAAATTCAATTCAATTTCAAACACACTCAAGTATCAGGTAGCTCCTTTGCACAAGATCCTGGCTTATGTATTTTGGGGGAGCAGAGATGAGAAAGATATTGTCTCTGCCTCAAAGAGCTTGCAATCTAGCAAAAGGGGCAAATACAGAAATACAAAGAAGCATAGTCATTGGATGGAATTGCTGAGTACCTATGCTATATGTGAAGGCTATAGAGATGAACAAAACAGTTTCAGTGTGCAGCAAAGATGGCACAGATTCACTGAGAAGGACCTTCAGAGGGGAGAGACTATACATTCTGTTGAGAGGGAAAGGTATTTGCATGGCAGATTTTTTTTCCTCATCCCTTAAATAGCTATGGACCTATTCCAGATGGTATTAGAGGCTAAATCCCACCACCTGTCCTTCCTTTTCTTCTCTCATTGTTTCTTTAGGCTTACTCTGTTTTCCACTTTTTAAACTTTTTCTATTGGACACTTAGATCACTCACCTTTGGTCTTTATTCTTTACTAATATAAGAATTTTAAGACTAAGTTCTCCTTTAAGCATTCTAATGACTGCAAGACACACGTCTTGATATGCAATATTTTAATTAATTAATATTTTACAATATGATTCCTCTTGGACCAGTGAGCTATTTAGAAATGCCTTTTGTTCCCAAATGCATGGGAAGAAGCAAGTGGATTTTTTTTTGCTAATGATTTCTCACTAAATTATACTGTAGTCAAATAATACAATCTGTATGACATCATATCATAGTATTTGTTGAGACTTCATTGTGGGCTACTACATGATCAAATTTTGCACATGTCCCACGTATGCTCCAAAACAATGTACTTTTTCTAATTACTGGTAAGGGATTTCCAAGCTTGTCCATTACAGCAAGCTTGATAGTATGGTGTTCAAATCTTCTATAACCTTTCCAACTGTTCTTATCAATTACCAAGAGAGGTACATTAAAATCTCTTGCTATCATTTCCAATTTGTGTTTTTCCTCCTAAAATTATTTTTTGTCATTGAATTTTGAAGCTATGTTTCTAGGAGCATACAAGTTTAAAATTGTTCTTCTGCCTAATTCTTCTTCTTATATTGTTTATTATGTGGAGAGCATCTTAATCACCATTAATGTCTTTTATCTTCAAGTCTATTTTATCTGACATTAATGAACTACACCAATTTTACTTTGGTTAGTATTTACCTGTTATGTCTTTTCCCATCCTTTTCCTTTCATCCCTTTTGTTAATATGTTTTTATTCATATCTTGCAAACTGCACTAGCTAGATTCTTATTTCTGGTCCAGCTATATTTATTTCCTTTGATCTCTACTATGCCATTAAAAGAATATTCATATATCTTATCTAAAAAATTTAGGGGCGCCTGGGTGGCTTAGTCGGTTAAGCGTCCGACTTTCGCTTAGGTCATGATCTCGCGGTTCGTGGGTTCGAGCCCCGCGTCGGGCTCTGTGCTGACTGCCCGCTCAGAGCCTGGAGCCTGTTTCAGTCTGTGACTCCCTCTCTCTCTGACCCTCCCCTGCTCACGCTGTCTCTCTCTCTCTCTCCTAGAAATAAATAAAACATTAAAAAAAAACAATTTAAAAAATTTAGATACTAATTTCTAGGAGTTTTTCAGCTTTTTTTATTGCCAGAAATGAAGGGTCTAGGACCCTGTTACTTAAGATTTCCAATGGTGCTTCTTACTTTTTCTCCCTTTAAGGTGTTAAAAACTGGCCCTTTCTCTCATTCAGTCTGTGCTGTTCCATTACATCAAATTTCATCTTGTCCCTCCGAGACATCCCCAAAGAACTTCACATCTACAGCTGAAGTCTTTAGTGTCTCCTCTTATTCCTGTTAATAGGTTACACCAGAAGTGAAATGATGAAGTAGATCTTGTAGATTAGCACTTACTTGAAAACAGACCTTAACTTTAAGGCTCGGGTCTTCAAAAGAAATAGAGTTACTTAGACTGTTGGAAAATGTGGTTACAATTGGCCTTCTCTGAAATTAATGGTAATGCTATCACCATAAAGCATTGAGGACCCTATAACAAATTATACTAACAGTCTTTCTTTGCCAATAGTTACCTTTTTTAAGGTAAAAAAGAAGGTCTTTAATAATTGTTAAACACTATGATAGGGCACTGTGGTTTTTTTTTTTCTTATTGCATTATATCATTTTATCCTGACAATAACTCTCTGAGGTAGATATAACTATTATCCCTGTAAAAGAGGACCTCCAAAATTTGAGGTTCTGTCAGAGCTGTGCTCAGGCCTAGGAAGAAAGCAAGTCAACAGACTCTACAGTTTCCCAACGTAGAATTCTACCTCTTCTCATCTGTACCAAACTCTAGTTTCCTACACAGTTGTACAGTCCTTTTGTCCTTGACTTCTAGCCACTTAGTAATGGTGTAGCCTTGGGCAAGATGCTTCACTCTTCTGGGCTTCAGTTTCCTTATCTTTTAGCTCTAAGGTTCTCATTTCTGACCACTTCACATACAATGGGCCCCAGACTGCCAGTCCCATGGGTAGGCAGAGCTGTGTTTCTGTAGGAGCTTCTGACACCCTTAGGATGCAAAATCTTTCCCCCAGCATTCAGAAGGAATTCATAGCTGTATTTCTCCCTATTTCATAATGTGCTATTTTTACAACATGTGTTCAGTCAGATTGTGGGTCAACTACAGGATACATCGTGAAATAATCCTTCCCTAGGCTCCCCTTCTCCTCAGACTGGGGCTGACATGGATCACACAGCATGTGACATTGCATTTCACCTGCCTGCTTCCCTGCCCCCTTTCTCTGGGGTAGAGGAGGGAATTAAAAGAGCAGGATCATCTCTGGGCCCATCTTCAGAGAGAAGGCAGAAAGACAGAGGAGTACTGATGTGCTCTCAGTAAACAATAGTCCTATGATGCCAGCATTATCATCATCCTTGTATTGCACATGAAAAACAGCTCAAAGTACATAGGTAGTAGAACTAGTATGTGATCTCACATCTGTCTTGGCTCTAAAACCCACACTTGTTCTCCCATAGAATCCATCCTCTCTAGTAGAAGCCAAAGACTTATGTAAATCGAACACAATTTCAGAAGTGCCAGAAAAGCATCCTCTATCTTCCCCAAACAGAAATCATTCACTGGCTTATGTGTCCCTGAAATGTTATTAATTGACATTACCACCTTTTAAAAATTCCCCTAAGAAAAGAAACATGGTTAGGTGCAGGTTACTCAGCTGGGATCTTGTTCTGGAAGCATCAGGAGGGAGTCTCATGAAAGGGGAGAAGAGAACAGAACAAAGAAAGCTTGGAGCTCTGCGTGAGTGGAAAAAAACCCTTGACCTTCCACTTCCCAGTAAGACAAGAATTGGGCTCAGAAAGGAAGAATGACTTGTCCAAGGTCACTATTTGTAACAAAGGAAGAATTAGAACTCAGGCCTCCCAGACCAGTAGCCTGCAATATTCAGTGTCTTGCTGCATGCTACCTCCTTTATTAGACAGGGAACTCTCTTGGTAATATGGTGGTTGTTGACATATAATGAGTAAAGAGCTTGTAATGAAATGCCCTCTTTTCCTATCGTAGGGTAGCCCGTAATTTTATAAATGTATATTAAACAGAGAAACAATTCCCATATTAAAAAAAAAAAGAAATTGCCATTGTTCCTTTTATTCCTTCCTACCTTATCTATCACTTGCTTCAGTCCACTGTTTTCCTTTGTATTGTATCAGCTCAGAGTATCTGATCATGCACCAAAACAAGGAACATCTCTGCCAAGCAGGAGTCCTCCTTACCAGCCCTGCCTTGAGGGAGACAGGGAGCTAGAGATCACCCAGAACAAAATGGAAGTATATTCACCTTGGTTACTGTACTCCGTCCCAAGAAATTCACCTAGGGAACTCTGCCCTCAAAAGAGCCCCTAAGTCCTTCTCTATTTTCCAACTCCCCTCCTCCACCTCATCCCAGGTGATGAAACACTGTGACTGGTTAAGATGCTGTTTAAATGCAGAATGTTATTATCACCATATATCATCCAGATCAGCTTTCTAGGTCGTCCTAAGATGTCAGAATGATGCAAGCCAACATTTTTATTATTTAGGATACAGTATACTAAGTTTATGTTGATTACTCTAAGTATCATCTTGGAAAGATAACTAGCATTAAAGTGTTGATAATGTTCCACTTTTGCAATCATATTTGCATAGTGTACAACAGAGTTTAGCAGGAAAAATTATCTTAAGTGGTGTTTCTCATCTGCTCTGTCAGTCTCACACTGCTTGCTTTAACTTGCTACATGAGACAGGACAAACGCTTACAATTTTTTTATATCAGCTTTACATTATATAATGTTATTCTTTTTCCTTCTGGGAAGCCTGCAGCATGGAGTTGTAATGGAAAAAGCAGAGTCTTTGGGGCCGGTCATAAATGAATTCCAATTCCAGTTTATGCACTTGAGAAAGTCATTTAACCGCTCAGGGAAGCAGTCACCTCTTCTGTAAAATGGAGTTAGCAAGGCTGTGAGATTGTAGATAATATATGAAAAACACCTAGACAGCACTGTGCCTGGCATGCCGCTGACTGGCATGCAGCAGCCCCCTTTGTTTCACATACAGTGGTTTTAAATGCCTGTTTATCAGCAGTTTGAAATTAAAGATTGAAAGTAAGCTGACATTCCCTGCACTCTACTTCTGGCTGACGATTCTTCGGCCTTCCAGCAGAGTTATATATGCAGATAATCTGTTTGATGCTGCTCAACACAGAAGGGACACTGATTTTATTTTATGAACAATAGTTGAATGTCTCTGGAGTGTTGGCTACTGGGAAATAAATATTGTAGATTTCATTTATTCATTCATTCATTACAAACAAGCTATCCTCCGAACGACCCCCTCCCATTCTTCCTTTCTCCCCTGTACTTTTTTTTACACTCCCCCAGGCCCTACTACAGTCTTTTGCCCAATTGGATGCTATTTTTCATTTTCATCTTGTCACCACCTAATGTCCAAATTTATTTAAATCATCCTCAGACACAATCCTACAAGATATGAATCACGTTCGGGATTTTTTGTTCCTCTGACTTGTCAGCTGTCTCATTTATGATTGACAAGATTTCCATTTCAGTAATTTCTACTAATTCTGCTTCAAATCTGTATATCTAATGAACACGCCAATCGGCACCTCATTATCAGTCAGGACCATTTTTTTCTAGTGTAATGCACTGACTTCATAAATCATAGTACAAGGTAGCTGCCTCTAAATGAAACTCAAAGAAAGCCTTGTCCAGTTTGCATGAAAACACTACCTGGCATGTGAATACAAGCATAATATCCTCTCTAGGCTCTCATCCTTTATACATATGAACACTGTTTGCATGCTCCCGTCAGGCTGTTAAACCTAAACAAGGCTTTTCTCTTTGTAAAGGTATGTTGAATTGTATATCTCTGCATAAGGACGAAAAGAAAAACAGTTTGTCTGCACAAAAAAAAAAAAAAAAAAAGTCTAAGTTCTCCAATGCAAACACAATCTGACACAGGCTAAAAATTGCCTGAAGCACTGGCGAGTTATAGATCTTCTCCCTGGGGCAGATAATTCATTAGGAAATAGCCTCATGCCCTATGTAACAATTGAACAAAAATATTTACTTGTGGTAATATCAGACGATAAGGGTAACAGGGTTTCTTTCTGTGCAAGGAGGGAGGGAGAGCCATGCAGTAAATGCCCATCATAAGCATTGCAAATGAATCATTAGTCGTCATCCTGCAATCTAGGTCAGGATGGAGCTAAAGGGAAGGGCTTTTAAATCGGCTACAGGGCTCGGGTTGGATCTGCTTATGTGAAGGCACAGGAGACAGCTACATTGTGGTGAGGCATTTCTAAGGGGATTAGAAAAATGCTTTTACCTGATATAGGAACCTTTTCCTGGCCCAAAGAGTAATCGAGAATAAAGAGGGTTGTACTTTCAAATGAATGACATTTAAACACACACACACACACACACACACACACACAAACACACAAAACTTCTCTCTAAACCTTCTTCTTAACTTTTCAGGCCCTGAAAAGTACCCGCCAGATAGCTTTTAAATAGAGAGAATATTTTTCAGACTCAGGAACATGTGGATTTTGTTTTAAACAATAGAATCCTATGCTATTTGTGTAAAGAAAGACTTTACAAGTCATCCACTCCAACCACCTCATGTTGAAAGAAAAGATATGAGACAAGGAGGAGAGTGACTTACTTGCCCAAGGTCATACAAGTCACCTTCATCATACAACTGTTTCATTTTCTTTTGTTTTAAAGATTCATTTTTGTACACTATGAATAATTTATCAAATAATGCAGAAACAAAACAAATGGACTTGGTAACTACCACCTGATAGACTAGATGTGGGTCAGATACTCTTGCCACGTGCCTCATCCTTCCTCCAAAATGATTATGAAAGGGAGCTATTGGCCAGACCTCTGCCTTGGGGGTCCTTCCTTAAAACCTCCGGCCCTGGCTTTAACCTAATTTTTTTCTAGGCACGTTGTGGTACTTCATTCCCTTGGCCAAAGGCTCTGAAACTTTTACATGACTCTCAGCCTATCCCTCTGGGACTACAAGAGGCTGGCAGTGTGCGTTTTTCTAAATATGTTCTGAAATAGCAGTAGAACTAGAGAAATTTAAATAGAGACCTGAATTTCAAAATTAAATCCAAGTTACACCCTAAATGTACTTGCTAGGGTCAATTTGCTATGTCTTGTATTTTACCAAAGTCGTAGGAAAACTTAAAGGTCAAATGTGATATGAGGAAAATATACAGGCAAGGAATGAAGAGAACTGGTTTTCTTTTTAACTTTATCACTGGATTTGCTACACACCTTACGCATGATTTCTATAAGCAACATTTCCTTCTCTCCTGGCCTCGCTTTTCTCTTGCTTTCCTCTTTTATCTGAGGAAGAAGAAAACCAAATGCTCTCCAGGGTTCCATCATTAGTTATGCCATTCAAATGATATCTCCAAAACGGGTTTGTTTTTTGGAAGCTACAGTTAACTGCAGAACTATCTGTAGCTGTTTCCAAGATGTGAACTGATACTAAAGGAAGTGTCTGCTAAATTTATGTAAAGCTTTCAAAGGAGGTACTTTCACTATCGAAATAATTCTCCAAAACAATGGGGACTGACTTTGGACTAAGAAGAGCTTATGAATCTAACCCTCTAACCAGTATTTCCCCCGCCCCATTTCACTTTCCAGACTGACTTGTGAGGAGTTTTATTTATTTATTTTTCCTCTTCCTTATTTCAAAAGGTTTGTTAAGGCCTGATGAGAGCTAGGAATAGGCAGGCATTAAATGTAGGCACACATAAGTAAGTAAGAACAAGCCTGGTTCTTATCTAGCCTGAACACTTCAGTAGGAACAGAGCTCTGTATTCAGTTTCTTCGGCCACCACAACTTGAAGGTTATAGAATATTCTGTTTCAGGACACCTTTAGGAATGAGGAGTCCGTTTAAAAGTACTGCAGGGTTATTTTGATTTCTGCCACTGATTGAATCACTCCTCCTGAATGCAAACACCAGCAAAGAATGCGTTAGAGGATCCGCCATCGTATTAAAAATTAACTCCGGCTGCATTTCATAATGGGCTTTCCTTTTTAAAGCACGGTTTCATCTTCTCACCATGGAAATTGCGTTCTGATGGCTGTTCTTTATGGTTAACACTGAGGCATCGGCTGAGGTCAGAACCCTGCTTCTCTGAACAGGGAACCACAAATGTCACAGACACATGGTACGCTTGGCAAATAATATATTTCTTTCCAACCTCCTCTGTCTTCAGTTTGCCTAACGTCAAGCTCGTGGTAAGCTGAAGAGAGTTTATTTCTCGGGTCTCTTTCCTTCCTTTGGTGGAACCAGCAGGAGACATGCAATTTACAATGAATTCAAAAGTGCACCTCTTTTGATTTTTGTTGTTGTCTTTATTTTAACCTCCAAGAAGAGAGAGATTTAACTCAGTCTTCACCCCAGGCTAAGCTAATACTTAGGTCATGTCTGAGCTCTCTGGGGAACCCCGCTTTATACCATCTGAGGGGCAATGGTGTCTTTTCACGTGGAGCAGCACAGCTGTCCAGCCATATGGGCCCCAAACAGCCCAGTCAATCGGATTTGGGGAGGTTTTACAATGTAATTTCTTAACATGTTAGTATTTGGGGTGAGTTTGATCAGGGGTATAGACAGCTCTTAAGCCCAAGGGTTTAGGTTTTAAGAAGCCATCACAAATGTCCCAGCATCTGATCAGACTGGTTAAAAACAGATAAGAAATGTGTGACTGGGGAAAGGGAAAGGACTCCTGACCCCCTCGTTGGAGAGAGCCCCAGGGGTATGCTGTAACTATTAATTCAGCATCAGCTGCTTTTTTTTCCCTTTTCTTTCCTTTTCTTTTTTAACCCGGGGCTCATCATTTAAGGCGTTCCCACTCAGGCCTGCAGAGCCTGTTACAAAACCATCTCTCTGCTCCCCTCCCCCCATGCCGCAAGATGAGAGAGCAAATATCCTGCATTGCAGCAACAGCGCGGGAGGGCTGCATTGAAACCATCCTCAAGCCAAACAAAACCAGGCCTTTAAGAAAAACCTAGGCAAGGGCAGCAGCCGTGTGTCCTGCCGCCTCTCAATCAAGACAAACTGCAAGTCATAGCCCCATCCCTCCACCTACAAGGGGTTCAGAAACTGCCTAAGGAACGCTTAGTGACTAGAAAACATATAGTCCTGAATCTAAAATCCTTGTCAAAATGGTGGAAGTCCTGAACCAAGGTACCGCCCGTATAGTTTTTCCACCAGAAAAAAGTATTTTAGTTTTAGGGGGACTTTACCAGAATGGTTAAGTTTTCCCCCAGAAAGATATCCCTTATGATGGCTCTTTCCAACTAACTACAGTCTTCAGAAATTAAAAATCTATTGCAGGAGTGCTTTATATTCTCTTCTCCTTCACCTTTCTCTGTCTCTTATTTCTCCGTCTGTCTCGGTCTCCCTTTTCAATTCAAACTAAAGCTTTACTTGTCTTAGAATTTACAGCAACTGCTTATTTTAAGCTTCTCAGCAATTTACATTGTTGGAGGCAAAAAGCCAGTGCTAAGAGGTTTTGAGATTGCTATTTTTTTTTTATTGGGACAAACACCCACTAATTGACAAGAGCCCAAATGGCCTTGAAGCTGGCAGGACAGCGCCCAGGGTCTCCATTCATTGGGACCATTCCTGCTCGGTGGGCGCCCATCTGCAGCGACCCCCGCAGGACCACTCTCTCGGTCGCCCCGCACGGGCCATCTGATTTGAGGAGCAGCTTTTAACTGTCAGGGGTTGGTCGTACCTATCCATCTCTCCTTGCATTGAATTCAGGGCTGCCCAAGAAACAGTTTTGGTTGTGGTTGTTGTTATTATTGTTGTTGTGGTTGTTTCTTTTTATTTATTTTTTTAAGTCACCGAAGAAGAAAAGCCCGAACAGAAGCAGATGGGCCCTGCGTGTGCGGAAACCGCCGGGGTTGAGGTGGACTCGCGCGACTGCAGAACGGACTCTTCGCAAAGACCGAAGATTTCTCATTGCTGGCGCTGGGTTTTTGTGGAGGGTCTGGTCTGGGGGTGTCTCTGGGTTTTGTTTTTATGGGCAGATTCATCCTGAGTCCTTCCTTAAGGCCAAGCTAGCCCCGTGCTCCCGGAAAAACACACTACACGGCCACAACCAACACAACAAAAGGCGCCTCCCCGAAGTGAGTCTAAATGTACGCGGGACGGGTGGCGGCCGGACGTGGAGACGCACTTTTGTGCCTCTCTAATCTCGGGAGTCCATCTGGCCCCGGCAGGCGCGAGCGGACAGGAGGGCGCGGAGGCGGCGGAGGGGTGGGGGGGGGCCACCGGGAGGAGGGGAGCCGGGAGGGGCGCGCGCACGTACACAGAGGCGCGGGCACGCGCTCCCGCTCTCCTTCACATTCACCTTGACTGCGCCGGGTGGGGGGCGGGGGGGCGGAGGAAGGGACTACCTCCCCCCCCACCCTTCTCCCCACCCCACCCCGCCCCACCCCCGCCACTGTCCTGCCCAGACACTGCTGGAGGCTGGCAGGGAGAAAAGGAGGGGAGGTGCAAAGGCGCTCGGGGCGCTGCAGCGGCCGGACAGCCGCGTGCTCTCCGCAGTGATGTCAACCGCATCCGCCACAGCGCCACCCCTCCATCCACCCCCACCTCGGGCCTCGCCCGCGCCGCGGTCCGCAGAAACCTCTGTCTGGCGCCTCTAGCCTGGGGAAGAGAAGCAGGGGGCGCGAGGGTGCCATGAGCACCCCACTCCATTTGCCAAAGCGGGAGAGGCTGGGAGTGGACGAACCCTGGTGCCGCAGCTACAGGGGCGGAGGAAGGGAGGGCGGAGGTAGACCTAAGATACAGGTTTGACACCCAGGACAGCTGAAGGGAGTCTGCCGGGACTGGTGCAGCCGGGGTTACGTTTAGGGGCGGAGGGCACGCTTCACTGCAGGTGCCGCGCCTGCGGGCACCGCGAAGGCGCCCCCTTCGCCCAGGATAGAAACAGATAAACGGAAGCGCGTGTGAGTGTGGGGGTGCGAATTGCCACCTCCAACCTTGGCTTTCCCGCTCTTCCGAGAGCTCCCACTTCTCACTTTCCCCAAATCCGCATTTTCCTTGGCACCGCTCTCCCCGAGCAAGAAGGAGAGGGAGGTACCCGGGGGCAGTGAGAATGACGTGTGCTGGTGCAGAGAGCGGGTGGGGGGCTGCGGGGCCCCGTTCTGTGGACCGGCTCCTAATCCTCTTGTTTTCGGTACAGTCAGCAGATGTGGCTTCTTTTAGCTGAATAATCCGTTAAAGGAATAATAATTTTTAAAAAGGAGATCGACCTCACCCAAAGAGGATGGCGAACGAGATTAGGGCTTGGTAAGGATAAATTAAAAGGCTCCAAATTCTGTCTGTCCCTCTCTGCCTTCCTCTCAACCCGCCTCCCCCTCCCTTCAGCTCCCTCCCCTCCCCCTTCCTCCTCATCCCCTGCAATCCGCACTCGACGCGAGTTCACGCGGAGGGCTGGATTTTCAGGCTGAACCGCAACTTGCGCTGCGCGTTATTATTATTCATCTGAGGGTGCTGCCGCCACAACCTTTGCCTCCTGCGCTCCTCTCCTTCCCCCCGGCCGCTGCTGCCAGCAGTGCAGTCCCTCCTGCACGCATGCTCTGGTTCACCAAAGGGAGATTCTGAATTTTTTATCATGCTCATGATCAACATCATGATGCTCCTTATCATGGTTATCATTTCCTCCTGCCAGGTGGAGCGACCACCAGAGCCTTCTCGCCACCCGCCCCTTCCCCAGCGAAGGAAGCAATTGGGGCCCGGCCCGGGCGGCCGCTCCCTAGATGTGGGCTTCCTTTGCCTGTCCGCATCCCTCTCTCATTCATCTGCATGTATATATCTTGATCCTTTATTCCAGTATCTACTGCCTTTCGATGAGTTGGCTGAAACACTTCGGACTGCGACCAGTGTCTTATAAAGAACAAAAAGAGGAAGACCTTGAGTGGACCCCAGGACAAAGCACTTTGGGCTCGGCAAGAAGGGACGCGCGGGAGCGCCGGCTGGGAACTGGTGGCGTCTCCGGTGCCGAAGAGCGCCCATGAAGCGTGCGGACCTCTGAGGGTATTCGGATTGAATTCTATTTATCCTTTGGGCATGCTTGAACGATGACATTATTGGAGAGGGGTAAGGTTTGGTTTTGTCTGGTTTTTCTGGGAGAGAGAACTGAATAGTGGGAGATCAGGTGGTCTTAAGTTGGCTTTCCTGCTCCCCTACCTCCCCTTCCCGAGACCCAGGTGTTGGAGAAGAGGCTGGGAAGTAGAAGGCTTAGAAAAAAGTAGACATCCGAGATGTTGTCTGGGGGGCTAACGGGGGAGTGGGGCGAGGGGTGAGTGAGTGGGGACTGGCCTGCTGGAGGAGAGTTTGGGGGGGGGGGGTGAAGAGTTTTTTTTAACCCCCTACGGGTTCACAGGATGAGTTTCACTAGGGAGGAGAATATGGGTGTCTGCCGATAGAAGCTCTGAGAAATTGATGAAAAATTGATATGTCCATGTACACACTTAAGGAGGCGTCTGGATTTGTGTGTAAACAGAGTGAGGAGGTGGAGGAGGGCTTGGAGGGAGGGGGCTTAAAATAATGTCTTATTATCCCTTTGGCTTTGGGGATTCTCATCCTCTGTTCCTCCCCCCTTTTTTGACCTAGGGATCCGGCTGCATTAGACACCAGTGACCTTTTAAATCTACGCCCACCCTTTACCTGGTAAAGCCCGTTGACAGTTTCGGGTGAGGTGGGGTGGGGTGAGGAGAGTGGTAGGGGTGTTTCGAAGACATATATATTCTCTCTCTCTCCCTCTCTGTGCCCTCCTCTCCCTCTCCCCCCTCTTCCCCTCTCTCCTCCCTCCTCCCCCTCCTCTCCTCCCCTCCGTCTCCTCCTCCATCGCTCTTCCCCCATCACTCTTTCTCTTCCTCCCTCCCACCTCCCTCACTCCCTCCCTCCCTGCTGCATTTTGCATGAGCTATCTAGGTCATTAGCATTTTAGCGTATGCAAGACTTGACAAAGCTGATGAGGGGCCAGATGGGCCTCGCTCTTATGGGTTTTTTTTTTTCCCCCTTTTTTTCCCCCTCTTTTCCTTTTTCCCCTCCACCACTTGGGACCTGAGCAAGAGGACTGCAGCAGGCGAGTTTCGGAAGGCTGACTCCCCAGATCCCGGCCTGGAGCGCGGCAGTTCGCCCCTGCGGCACGCCCGGCCGGGCTGTGCCCGCGCTCAGCCCGCGAGGTAAAGGCGGCGGCGGCGCGCCCTGCCCTGGCAGCCGCTGCCAAGCCCCCGCTGTCCTCCGCTTTCTGTGCCCTCGACTTCCTCCTCCTGGTCCCCTCAGTTTACTGGGCTAAACTGAGAGTGAGAGATGGGTGGGTACGGTTTGCTGTGCTGGGGCGAGGTGGGGGTGGTGGTTGTTTTTTTTGTTTGTTTTTGTTTTTTCTTTTTTCTTTCTTTCCTTTTTTTTTTTTTTTTTTTCATTGTCTGGAGCTGCAGGGGAGGCGAGGCGTGAGGAAGGGGGTAAGGGAGTCGGGGTAATTAACACGGGGGAGGCACCCCTCCGTCTCCCACTTCCACCCACACCCCCAACCCTCCACCCTCTCCGCTTTGCAGGAAAAAGCCTGGATCCGAAAGGATGGGGGAGAACAAAGAGCCTTTGGAAGACGTCGCTGTTATCTCATTGTCTGTGTGATTGGGGGAGCTGCGGTGGGGAGGGTGCTGTGGTCCTGTTCTCCCTGCCTCCCCACCCCCATCCCTCTCCCCGCTGTCAGTGCGCACGCACGCGCGCTTCTTTTTACTTATTTTCCCTTGTTTTCTCATTCCATCTTCTCCCCATCCCCCTTCCTTTCTTCCACCTGTCCTTCCTTCCTCCTTTACTTCCTCAGGAGAAAGGCCTCTCTCTCCGTGTTCACAGCGGACCTTGATTTAAATGTCCATACAATTAAGGCACGCGGTGAATGCCAAGAATGGGGCTGGCTGAGCACCGTCGGTCCGCGAGGGCCCGCCGGGAAGGAGCCACGGAGCGGAGGCGCCCTCCGCAGAGCTCAGCGCCGCGGCTTCGGGCGGGAGGGGTCTCGGGCTCCCGCTGGCTGGGCTAACCCCGAACCGGAGCCCTTGGGGTAGGGAGGTGTGCAGCTTGTGACAGACAGGAGCTTAGAGGAGCAGACAGATTCAGGGAGAGAAGCTGATTCTGTGACAGAAACAGATCGGTGCAGGCACAGATGCGATGGGGGCGGGGGGCGGGGGGGGGCTGTGAGCGCATTACGGAGTGCTTCTGTGTGCATATTTTTTTGCTGGGCTCCGGGCACATTGTATGTGGGTCGACACCTTCCGTGGCTGTGTTTTTGTTCTGGGCTTAGCTTTTGGTTTGCCCTTTTAAAAAAATAATCTGGCATCCAGAAGACTGGCAGTCTGTGCCAGGGCTTGGACCAAAGATATATTGTGTTCTCCTTGAGGTTGGGGGGTGGGTAGCTAGCTGGAAGGGAGGAGGGAGGTGTTTGTCATTCTTTGCTGTAGAGCTGTGGGCACCTGACAAGCTTCAGGAAGTCATTGGGATATAGAAGGAAGACGGAACAAACTCCGGTAGGGTTCAGAAGCTCAGTCAGGGCTGAAAGCGTGGCCAGGGCTCTTAGGAGCATCTCACTTCCTCCTTGCGGCTGTAATTGTAGTTCCAGGCAGAGATCCAGGAGATGCAGAGGAAGGGAGCGGCGCAGTAACCAACATGTACCAAAGGGGGGGGGCGGGGGAGGGGATGAATTCCTTCTTAAATATGAACCGAAGGAAAAACAGAATGTGCACAAGTGTTGATTCTGAGGAAAGTCTGTTTTGAAAGGGGCTGTCAGGGAATGGAAAGGGCTAACCTTCCCTCATTCTGAAGAACCTGCTTTCCAAATCAGGCCTTCTCCAGTACTCGATGCAGAGCAGCAGCTGATCCTAGAGAGCCCCCTTCACTGCAGTGGATGGTGGCAAGACCTAAACTCATAAATTTCCAGGTGGATAAAATGGGAGAGGGCAGGTCGCTGCAGAGAAAGGAGGCCAAGCGCTGGATCTTCCTGCCAGGAAGCCGGCTGCATCCCTTTCCCCAGCCTTGGCAGAGGCCTGTCTTTGCCTCTGAGCAAAGGCTGAGACCATAAGGGATGCTTAGGATTTTAGTCTGATTCTTGACATGTTAATCAAGGCCTAAAGGAATTTCAGGTGAAGCTTACTGATGCTTTCTTTCCTCTGCAAAGCCTCAGTCTAGCCCACTAAGCAAATTAGCTGTTAAGGATACCATGCATGGATCCCCAGCCACACTTCCTCCCAAATATTTATTAAGTACCTACTATGTGCCAATCACTGTGTAATGATGAGATCTTAGGTTCTTCCTTTGCCCTCCTAAAGGAGTATCTGGAGCCAGGTGAGGTTAAGTGCACTGTACCCCATCTAGATGCTCTCAGAACCTTCTCTGTAGATATGTGCCACAACCTGCTTACCCCTGCAGAGAGAAGGCTGCAGTTTTCATCACGCAAACTGCAGACATGGTGCTATCCTTCAAGTCCCAGAAGGCAAGTTTGGCTAAAGGATGGAGAGAAAGCAGTTTTTCCGGCCCCTGAACTGTAGCCAGGGTTGTCCTAAGAGGCACAGGCAGCTACTGCCTTCAAAACAGACCATCCTCCAAATGGTGCCTCCTTGGGGAGTAAATCCCCTTGCCTCTCTCCTCCTGTGTCCATAAGAAGGCTGGTCTTGTGGTGTGGGGGGTGGAAGGGGGCGTACAGCTTAAGCCTCCGATGACCAACCTTTGCCCTACGATTGCCCATGATAGTGAGATTCATTTCTGATTGCTTCCCTATAACTCCATCAGACAGGGCTGAACCCTTCCCTGATGTGCCTGCCCGTCAGCAGAATCTCCAGATGTACTTCCCCCAAGTAATGGCCCTTTTAGGTGGAAACCTAACACGCTTCTCCCTGAGAGCTTCAACCACAGGCACCATGAACAAGGCCTGCCAGGTTCCTGCTGCTGAAAAACTATGGAAGGGAGGGGCATATTTTTTATTACTTATGTAAACTCTTATTCCAGAAAGCTTTAATGGGTGTGGGAGTGTTCTAGGTTTGCCGGGTCTGTAGGCATGGGTGTGGGGTTTTCCTGTGTTCACCAGGTCTCATTATGAAATGTATTTTTATGTGGGGCTTTAATGGCTGCAAATGGCAGAGATGAATGCACCACTCTGCCCCTGGTGTAATTTCAAGGCCTCTTTTGTGTTCACCAAATAGAGGTATCTGAGTGAAGGTCAGTCCTAGCTTCTTCCTTTCTGCTATATTCTGGGCCTATTTATGCCTCATGATATTTATGTAAGAAAACTGAAGATAGATGCTCTTCCAAGGTATTTTTCAACATCCCCTCCCTGTCCATTTGAGCCCCTCTAATTATGTCCCATGGCTTAAATGAAGGGAAAAATACATATTTTTTAAAACACAGGACATGTTGAGGCATTTTGCTGACTGAATATGCTAAGATGGCCCCCATGAGTCCACACACATCACCATCATTATGGTCCTTGTGACCATGGGAGCTCATATGTTGCCCAAGGTGACGGTATGAGATACATTAAGATGGATTTAGAAATGCATCAAAGGAAAAAATGGTAATATTCTTCTTTCCTCTGCCAGCGACAGCCCAAGCTGAGATCTCTGTTTAAGCAGAAAAGAAATTGATCTTTTAACAAAAGCTAAGGTAAATTCCTCTATCATTTCTATCACCAAAGGGGTGGGGAGCAGGGATAATGTTTCTGGCTGCATGAGGAGGCTTAGCCAGAGAAATAAATAATTGGGCGGAAGGGTGCTCTTCCCGCAGGCATATGCCCATATACGCATATATATACATACATTCTCTCCTAACCATATCCATCACTAACATAGGAAAGCATTTAAACACACACACACACACACGCACGCACGCACACACACACACACACACACACACACACACACACAGGTCTATCCATCTATACTGTCTCCACAGGGAAATAATTTTCTCTTTGCCTCTACTGAACTTATATAATACCCCCACCCCCATGTTCCAACCTTAGAATGGAGCCCTCTGGGGGCAGATGCAAAGCACTCTCCCTAGGACAGATGGAGCCTCCCTCATCTACTCTGTGGGTGGTTTTAGAGCCCCGTGAGTCAACTGGGACTGAGGGCTGTGCTGGTAGTATGTGTTTGAGGCTTGCCTGGCTGATTCACGGTGATGAGTATGTCAATAATAACAATTATGAGAATTATGATACCTAATAAAGATTTTTTTCTTCCAAGTCCCATCTTTAATTCTTTCATTGGGGTGTTTTTGCCAAGTCTTACTCCATTTGACTCCAGTTTAAAAAAAAAAAAAAGCAACTAAAACATTTAATAGTTCATTGCATCTCCAGTGTAGACCTAGGACAAGAGAAAGGACTTCAAAGGGGTTTCAGTCCAGTCAATGTGTGCTGCTGTGTGCCACCTTATCCAGGATGCCTGGGGCCTGGAGAGATCTGCACCAAATTTAGATGGCCTGGAAAAAATGCAGGCCTTATTGAGAGCAAAAAATGTTCCAGGTCAGAAATGAAGTGTCAGCAGCTCTCAATAGGGCTCACCTTCTCATTATCTTGCCCTTCTCCCCTTTGTCCTAAGAAGTGTTTCCCCAGAAATGAGGACCTGGGTCATTGCTGCATAAGCCCTTCCCAAATAAGCCTAGGATTAGTAGGTGCTTTCTCATGACTGAAGTGGGGGTAGGTTTACTTTAGATTAAAATTCAGTCTATTTCTTAAACATGTACAAATATTGAGACCCAGAACCTAGGAGGCAGTACTGTCGCAGTAAGTTCAACTTGCTACTTCTAGCCTGTTTAAGGCAGTTCTTCGTGGAGAGTGGGGAGTGTGCAGTCCAGCCTGGGTGGCTGGGGATACTGGGCTAGGCCTGGCCACCTACCCGGCCCGTGGCCCCACACTCAGGGCTTCTCAGTGACCTGCTTTCCAGCACGCAGGAGGCTTTTTTCTTTCTCCAATGCCCCTGAGACCTCTAAATTGAGCAAGGCGAAGATGAACAGGCCCTGGGTCCTCCTGCATTTCCTGGGACAAAGCCTGGGACTGATCTGAGGTGTAGACATGGAAACTCCCGCGGTGAAGACAGCCCTGGAGGGCCCACCTCTGCCAATCACGTCCTCACCTCCATTTCCCAATTTGGCTCAAGTGCCAGATGGATACAGGACAGTCAACGTTAGAGATGATTACAGAGTGGGGTGGGAATGGGGCGAGGGCTAAGGCAAGGGTACATCTTTAGCTTTGAAAAACGGGATGTGGCAAACCAAAGGCCTTGGCAGAATGCAATGTCCTCCCTTTCCCACACTCCAGCGCTTGCCCAGCCGAGGGCTTAGGCCTAGACACTGGCTCTGGGCTCAGCTTTTGCTAGTGGAGGGCCAGGGGCCGTCCCTCTCCCCTCATCCTCCTCCAGGCAGTCTTTCCCGTGCACCCTAGAAGCTACAGTCTCCACGACCTCATCCCACACCCCGCCACAGACTGTGAGAGAAAGAGGGGCGGCACAGTCCAGGGAGGAGGTTGGGAGTGGAGTTCTACGAAAAGTCACTGTTTAGCCACTCCCCTGGCTCCCCACCAACCTTAAGGGTGGATTTTTGGAAGGGGAGGTTATTTCCGCCCCAGTCCATCCTGGGCTTCCCTTTATGGCGCCCAGCCTCCCCTACTCCCCATATCCACGGTGATCTGATCTGGTGATGGGGCCAGGGCAGCGGGCACCTTCTCCCAGGACCCAGCCACATGTCCTCATCATCCCCAACGCTCCCCTTCCCCACCCTCACCGGACTAGATAAAAAGCCAAAACAACAACACAAAACCCTCAGGCCAGAAGAAAACGACACATTTCTCCTTCAGCCTTAGTGCTAGTCTTATGCCAGAGAAAATGGAGCCGCTGAGAAGTTGGTCTGAAAGAGAGAAACAGACATGCTCTTTCTTTGTGAACCTCCAAACCCCTGCCCCTCTCCCAGGAGGACTTCGTGTCCTCTGGGCACAGTCTCTCTTTTAGAAAGAACTTCATTTCCTCTTTTTCCTCACCTGCTATGCCCACCAGGGCACAGAGTCCATGATGTGAGTGAGGCTCCTTTGGATTAGCAGGCCAGTGACCTGAAATAACCTTTAGAGCCCTGGTCTCAAGGTCATGTGCCCCAGGAAAAGGAGGCCAACTGGTCTCAAGAGACCACAGGTCCAGACCAGAACATGCCTGGCAAAGGTCATGTCAGGGAAAGCTTCTGACATACAGGAAAGTGCACCTGGACTTCACAGGGGGCCTCCCTTCAGTCCCCTCTCACACTTACACAGATTGATGCGGCAATATTTATTTCCATTTAATTGAGACACTGGTTTAATTTCAGATTGCCTCAGTTTAAGGCCCGATGGGGTTTTCTGCAGCTCTTTTCCCTAGTGCCTCTACAGAAACTAATTGCTGTTAATATCCAATTTTGGCTTTATTATTCGTTAGCCAATTATGTATCCCATAGCCCAGGCCCCTTGCTGCTTACTGCCTCTGCTGGAATCAGCTAACACTATGCCTGGCTTCTGCTTTTTTCCCTTTGCCTCTATTCAAACCCCTCCCCCACCCGAAGATGATTTACAGGGCACATCCGTCATTTTGTTTGTCCCAGCACTTAGCGCAGTTGGGGAGGGGGTATTTTCAGACTTTTTTTCCCTCCTTTTGAGAGAGATTTCTTCTTCGCAGGTGAAGTATACAATCATCACTCTTTTAAAAAATATAATTTAAGTTTTTCTACTCTCTCTTCATCACCTCTGGGCTTCCTTTTTTTGGAGCCGTTTTTGGAGTAGCCTGGTTCAGCCAGAAGCAAGGGCGCCTCATCCTTAGGGTTTCCACTCCATCCTGGCTCTCCTGTTACCTCCCCCAGGGGCTGCCTGTGAGCTCCCGCTTATAGATAACACCTTGGACTCTAACAGAGTGCCCAGACCATGTCATTTCACATTTCAAGGAAGGAAACTTGAAAATGCAATTTGGGAAAGGCACCATTTTCCGAGATGAGGAGGCAGCTTTTGTCTATCCTACAGATGCCCTGGAAACTGTTCCTGTTTCACTCCTTACCATGTGGAGCTGGTGCAACTGGGGGCAAGAGCCTTAAAAAAAAGTTGTTTTTTGCCTCCTTTTATTTGTGTGCCCTGAGTTCACTGACATACAGAAGCAAGCACTTCCCGTTATTGGTGCTCTGGAAACAGGAAGATAAAAGTAAAAATCATCACGACAGCAGGAAGATCCTTCTTTGTCTGTTTTTCCTCCTCCCCTACCCCACTTTGAAATAATGCTTTAAATGCTCTAATGTGCTCTTACATTTACCTCTGGCAGGTCTATAGCAACCTGTATAGTGTCAGCATCAGAATCCAATGGAGAGAAAACAAAATGTCAGAGCAACGGGCTTTAGCTGAGGCCTCCTTGAGCCACCTGGAGGCCCCTCGCCTTCTCATGAAGCCAGAGGAGGCTGAAGGCTTTCATCATGGCCTGGGAATCAGATGGTCAGGATTTTTAGAGGAAGGGAGAGGGAGTGAGGGTGCATGTAGGTCTGGGACACTGTTAAGAAGGTGCCTTACACATAAGGCTCAGTAAATACCACCAAATTAGATCTAATTAAATTAGCAGCAGCTGTCCTGCCTTTCTTGCAGAAAAGCTTCAATTATGCATCCAGGCCTTTTGGGCAGAGGATAGATGGAGTGACCTCACAGAGAGTGAAGAGGTTTAAAGATGTTTCTGGTTCGTCCCCTAGCCTTGGCCCTGCTTAACTCATCAAGGTGTCTGGAGTTTGATTTCCATGTAGTCCATGCATTATAGAGACTGCATACATGCCCAGTCCCAGACATACATTCAGAGCAACAAACAAAAAACAAACAAAAAACCACCTCTATCTCCCTTGTTAGAGCACTTTTACTTTCTAATTATACTTCTACTCAGATCTCTCCCTTCATCACCCCCAATCATATCTCACCCACTGTCTGCCCCATGGGGTTGTGCTGTAAATAAGTAAATAAATAAATACCAATTTCTATTCCCTTCTGTCCTCCTCCCAACCCCATGAAAACATCTATATTCTCAATGCTCAACAGGTGTTAGGAGAAAATCAGTGAGGTCAAGCCATCTCACACCAATATGTGAATGGCTTAGCCTCTTAACTTTCCCAGAGATATTTCTATTTTAGAAGAGACGCTTAATGTAACAAGTGGGATTCATTGTTGGAGTTTCTTGTAAAAGCATCTAAAAGTGGGAAAGCAGAGAAGCATCAACTTTCCCATTTTTCTGTGTGAGGAAAGCATGGTTGCCAGATAGACCAATGCTAAAAACACAGAGATATGACATAGTTCATTTAAAAAGCACATTCCAAGAGCCCCAAATGAATCCTTGTTGGTTCCCTCCGTAAGCTCTGACATTATACTAGTCCCTATGGAAGTCAGTGAGGAGCACCCGGAGCCTTTAACAAAAACACCTGCAATTTTTGCATAATTAATACATACTGGCCCAGGCTATGGCCACCACATATAAAACCAGCCCTTCCATTTCACTCTGCATAATTGTGAATTCTGATTTTGCTGTTCCATGAATCACAATTAATTATCCAATTAAATGCTGGACTATATGACATGGTGAGCCCGCTTCACTCCAGAATCCAAAGCAGACTCAACGGAGTTCCAGGTAAAATTGGAATTGGGTAGAGCTTGACTGTGCCACCGTCCAGCATTGGTTTTGTTCACTTTCTTCTCTCTAGTTGACCCTTCTCTTCTCTAATGGAGTTCCCTCTTCTCCTTGACACCCTGACTGTGTCCTGTCGCCACAGTGCATCTATGTTTTCGGACAATGGTAAAGCCAGGACCCAGAGGAGGTTCCTGTAGGGCGAGAAGCAGAAAGTGCTGTGACTTTTTCCAGCACATACAGTAACTGCCTTCCCAGCTTTCTGCCAACCTCTTAGGAAACTTGGATTTGGAAAATGTCAAATGTCTCTCATCTTTCCACTCTTCCCCTTCTGCCTCAGCATCTTGCCACTTTCTTGTGGACAATTAATCAATAGCAACAACGTAGCATGAAAAGTTAGGAGCGTAATCTTGCTGCCAAACCATACTGCATCCCTATTGCATTAAACCTATTCTGTTCAATTCCTGAACCACTCATCATTCTATTGACTAACACCTATCCAAGACAGCATTTGGGGCATCTAGATACATTATTTAATGCAATAACAGGGCCTCCCAGAAGTCTAGAGGGATTTGGTTTTCTTCCATTTTTTTGAGACTTCCAGGATATTATAAAATTAAGACATGCCAAAAGCAGGGTTACCATATAGAAGGTTTATATACTTACAGTTAAGAATTTGAAATTAAGGGGCGCCTGGGTGGCTTAGTCAGTTAAGCGTTTGACTTTCGCTTAGGTCATGATCTCATGGTTCGTGGGTTCGGGCCCCATGTCGGGCTCTGTGCTGACTGCCAGCTCAGAGCCTGGAGCCTATTTCAGAGTCTGTGTCTCCCTCTCTCTCTGACCCTCCCCTGCTCACGCTGTCTCTCTCTCTCTCCTATAAATAAATAAAAATATAAAAAAAAAGAATTTGAAATTACATGATTAATGTCTGCTTTCAATTCTGTTACTCAACCTGTGCAGTATGTATAACATCTTCCAAAAATATTACCAAAAAGTCTGCATCTGAGACCCTTTGTGATTCTGGCACCCAAGCAGAAAATCCTGTATGCTCAGGCATAGCCCTCAGCCTCCAGAGAGAGTATAGCATAGTGTATATGACTGCAAGCTCTGGCAGCAGACTACCTCTATTTGATTCTTGGCTCCATCGCTAGGCTATGTGATTTAGGGTAAGTTGGTAAACCTCTCTGAGAATATTCTGTAAAAAAGTGATGATAATCATGCTATCTACTTTATAGAGTTGTTGTCAGGATTAAGATAGACAATGCATGTTAAAATGTTTAGCATAGCACAGAGCAATAGAACTCTAATTTAACAGAATTATATGCAAACATAGATGGAATTTTTAATTATCTAGCACCCACATTTTAAGTAAAAAGAAAGATGTGACTTGAATTTTAATCATGTTTTATTTAACACAATATATAACACAAAACATTATAATTTCAATATGTAATCAATATAAAAATTGTTACTAAGATGTTTAATATTCTTTTATTCATCATTACTCTTTAAACTTTAATGTGGATATTATACTTACCATGCATCTCAATTCAGACGCTAAAGTATCATCAGAAATAGTTGCTTTGCATTTCAATTTCATACAGTGTATAAAGAGGCAAATTCACATGCCCAAGTTAGTTCTAACCATTTTTAACATTTTCTAATAACTAAACAAAGGGGCATCTGTTTTTAAACTTAAATTAAAGCTTCCATTCTTTAGTTGAAGTAGTCATTTTTCAAATGGTCACTAGCCACATGTAGCTAGTGGCTCCCATGCCAGACAGTACAGGTTTCAGCATAATATTTGGGATATAATAAGTGCTCAATAAATGCTCACTGGCCATTACTCTCAGGGTCCATCCCTCTCCAGACACAGGGAATGACTCCTTCTCTTCCTTAGACTCCAGACCGGACCAGGCCTGTCCTTTGCTGTACCCAGGGCTTGTGAGATGAGCCCTTCCTGACTTTCCCCTCTGTGATTCCATGAAGCCTCTGGAATCACTAGGATTATTTTGCTATGTGCGTGTGTAAGGAGCAGGGATAGCAAGTCTTTTGTGGAAGGTTATTCTTGGCAATAAAAACTTGGTACATCTGTGCAGCAGAAATGATAGGTCAGGCAGAGAAGGACAGCTACCATATGTTTGCATGTATAGGAGGATTATGAGGAACTTAATGGAGGACCATGGGGGAGAAGAAGGGGGGATATAGCGGGGGAGAGGGAGGGAGGCAAATCATGAGAGACTCTTGAATGATGAGAACAGACTGAGGACTGATGAGTGTGGGGGGGAGGGGGGAGATGGGCATGGAGGAGGGCACTTGTGGGGATGAGCACTGGGTGTTATATGGAAACCAACTTGACAATAAACTATTTAAAAAAAAAAGAAATGACAGGACTAACATGGTCACACTAGTGACTGACATTTGTTCCTATTCACAGACCTAATTGTATGTGAGAGAAAATAGACACGAGTATGGGACATGCTCCTAAATTTAATTCTGTGCTAATTTCTCATATGGTTAATTACGGATCTTTTCTAGCTTTTCCCATATTCATTTTTCAAGTAATTTTAAAAAAAATCTTCCTGTGTATCAAACATTGATGTCAGCTAAAAGGAACTTGTAGATACATTAGACTCACTCCCTCTCTGCCCTTAATAACCTTACAGACCAGCAGAAAAACTAAGACAAACATGATTGGTGTCATAGGAGACAGACAGTCAAAATGCTAGGAGAGTTCAAACAAAAGAGAAGCCTTTTCCAATGAGAGAGTTAGGGAAACTTCAAGAGGCAGGTGGAATATTGAGGTTGGGGGAAGCATCCCAAATGGAAAGATTAGCTTGAGGACCATCCCAGGGATGTGCAGAGTCTGCAGGACTAAGCCTGGGTATAATGACAATATATCAGAAAGAAAGTTTGGGGCCAGATTGCATGTGGGAATTGCTGGATCATATAATGTCTTAGTCAGCTCAGGCTGCCATAACAAAATACCACAGACTGGCTGGCTTAAACAACAGAAATTTATTTTCTCACAGTTCTGGAGGCTGGAAGTTCAAGATCAGAGTGCCAGCATGGTCGGATTCTGGTGAGAGCTCTCTTCCCAGCTTTCAGATGGCTGCCTTCTTGCAGTGTCTTCATGAGACAAAGAGAGAGAAAGAGAGAACTCTGGTTGTTCCTTATAAGGGAATCATGATGGTCGCACCCTCACCCAAGTCTAATCACCTCCCAAATACCATTTGCCAAATACTATTTGGTATCTCCAAATACCATCATATGGGGAGTTAGGGCTTCAACATATGAAGTTAGGACGGGAGAGACACAATTCAGTTCATAGCACATAGTAATCCTATTTTTAATTTTTTGAGGGACCACCATACTGTTTTCCATAGTGGCCGCACCATTTTACATTCCCACAAACAGTGCACAAGGATTCCAATTTCACCGCAACATTGCCAACCCTTGTTATTTTCTGTTGTTCCTTTTTTCTTAATAGCAGTCACCCTAGTGGATGTGAGGTAGTATCTTGTCATGGTTTTGATTTGTGTTTTTCTCAAGACTAGTGGTGTTGGAGCATCTTTCATGTGCTTTTTGGCCATTTATATATCATCTTTGGATAAATGTCTGTTCAAGTCCTTTCCCCATTTTTTAATTTTCTTTTTTTTTTTCTCTTTTTTTTTGCAGCTGTGACAATCATTACTCTGAGGCAGGTCTGACAAATTGAGTGGAGTCAGCAGTCCTTACCCACTGAATAAAATCTTACCGTCCTAGGTCTAATATCAGATAGTTGCCCTGGTCACCTGCCTGCCCTCTGATCATCATGTATCTCCTGGCACTTTGTGCTTAAATCCTCAAACCTTCCTCCTTGATTGGGTCTCTGAAACCCTTCTTGCTTGCCTCCAATTCCTGAGGGTGATACAACCATTGGAGGACTCCTATTCCAAATCTGATGAAGGACTTCAAACAGTAGTATGTTTACATCCCTGACCTTGACCTCTGGCATATTATTCAGAACTCTGATGATTTCACATCACAGACACCCAACGTGAACCAGCTTATACATGAAGGACAATTTAGTGACTCATGAAACTCTGTACAAGAATCTGTAACTACAAGACAGCTGAAAACATGCACTCTTTGAGTCTTCTGTCTCTACGCCTTTCTGCATGCATTTAATTCTTCTCTTTCTGCAAACTGGCCTTGGCTTCCCAGGTCCACATAAGACATGTGGCCATTGGGATTTTCCTGGGTTTTACATTTTATAGCCCAGCTTAGGTCAGGTGCCCACCCCTGGGCTAATCAACTTGATCAAAGAGATGGAAAGCCCCAACTGGTCAAGTGTGAGTTAGGTGTAGGCATGGAGCTCCCATGTTAACTGTGGTTTTAAAGGGAGGGGCATCCACCTAGAAAAATGTACTGGCCAGTTAATACCACAATGTTCTGTGACCACCAATGTCCTGCGAATGGTGTCCTTGGACTTGTGATGGAGGTCCTGGTAGAATATCCTATTTCTGGACTCAAATCCACCAAATTGGTATCTCTCTCCTATATCCTCCCTCCTCGGAGGCCTCAGCACCAGAGCCTATCACATCCTCTGGAGTCCTGTGGTTTGAAATGCCTATCACTTCTGATCCTGATGCCAAGCTCCCAGCAAGCTTCAGGGTCAAGTTTAGTTTATGAGAAAAGCTGGTTATGAAGACCACAGGTTGTTACTTTTTTTTTTTTAACCCACTATATAACATTTGGTGCTTTTCACAACACCACATTGCTTCTACCTTACTGTGCTCTCTCTCTCTAGCAAGCCACAGATACTTCTTATCTCCTCCCTAAGGAAGAAAAAGGTGGGGGGAGGGGGGAAAGCACCAGAAATGCCTATGGCCTCATCTCCCCGGGGTTCCTGGACAGAGAGTAATCTGGGACTTGAAGAAAATCCCTGCAGAACGGCCCTGCCCCCAGGCCTCACTAATTCTGGATTTAATTCTCTCCTGTGAGCCAGGCATTGAATTACTGTCCCCCAACCCCCATACCTCCTGTTTTCCATTGTCTCATCTAATAAAGGTTCCAGATCTGAAAGTATCTGAGACCCTAACCCTAATCCAATTAAACCCTGCAAAAGCAACTAGACTTGGGAAAGACAAAGAGGTGAAGAGGTTAATAGCAGACAGAACCTCCACTGACAAGCTAAATTAGCCTTGCCCACCTCAGGAGAAATGTTAAAAGCAGATTACTAAGACTGCTGTTGGTGATTAACATTTGCTCAAAATTCTAAGTAGCTGATTTTTTCCCCCAAGTTAAATGTTAACCTGAGAAAAGAAGGACAGTAGCTATGGGAGAAGAATGTAAAAGAGAAAACAGAAAGAAAGGCCTGCTTGTGTTGATGTGTTCTTGCCAAAGTAGTGGGGATCGAGAATGCTGAGGAACAGCTCCCCGTTCCCCTTTGTTTCCTTCTCAGGTAGGAAAGATGAAGATTTCATTATCTTCATTCCACAGAGAAGCTGTTTTCCTGGATGGGAATGGAAGCAGGGTACCAAACCTGACCTTGAAGAGGAAGTCAGGAGCTACCTGGAAGCCTTCCAGTTTTGTATCCTGTCTTGGTCAGTTAGGGCTACCATAACAAATACCAGGGGAGCACCTAGGTGCCTCAGTCAGTTAAGTGTCCAATTTCCACTCAGGTCATGGTTTCACTGTTCGTGAGTTCAAGCCCCGCATGGGGCTCTCTGCTGTCAGCATGGAACCTGCTTCAGAACCTGTCTCCCTCTCTCTGCTCCTTCCCAACTTGCACTCTTTCTCTCACTCTCTCAAAAAATGAATAACTAATAAACATTAAAAAAATAAGAACAAGTACCATAGACTGGGTGGCATAAACAGCAGAGTCTTATTTCTCACAGTTATGGAGGCTAGGAAGTCCAAGATCAAGTGCCAGTCAACTTGATATCCGGTGAGGACTCTCTTCTTGGTTTGCAGGTATCTGCTTTCTCCCTGTGTCTTTAGGGTTATTTATTTTTTTATTGTTTATTTATTGTTTTGACAGAGAGAGACAGAGCATGAGCAGGGGAGGGGCAGAGAGATAGGGAAACACAGAATCTGAAGCAGGTCCCAGGCTCTGAGCTGTCAGCACAGAGCCCAATGAAGGGCTCAAACTCATGAACTGCAAGATAATGATCTGAGCCAAAGTTGGACGCTCAACTGACTGAGCCACTCAGGTGCCCCTATCCCTGTGTCCTTACATAGCAGAGAGGGAGCTCTGGTCTCCATCCGTGTATAAGGGCACCAATTATCATGGGGTCTCCATCCTCATGACCTCATTCAAACAATTACCTCCCTAAGGCCTCACCTCCAAATATTATCACACTGGGGGTTAGAGTTTCAACATATAGATTTGGGGGTGGGGGAAGATACAAACATCCAGTCCCTAGCAATACTTGTGAATTTGTGAGGTGGGTTTGTTCTGATACAACAAGTGACCAACCCTGGAAAAGCATCATCTCCACTTAATGATCTGGGGCACTTTGGTGCATCAGGACAATATTCTTGGTGCTAAGAAATATCTTGATTTTCCTTGACATCCTTGGGTAGAGGCTTCCTTTACCATGATGAAGAGTAGGAAAATTAGGAGGTGAGTGTGTATATGTGACTCTTTGTGAATACCATTAGTAGGATGTCAGTGTAGATAGAAATTCAGTGTAGCAAGCAGGGAGGCACATGAGTAATGGATGGGCAGAATAGCAGTGAGCACTACATTAAGGCACTAGTCCAGACGTCTGGGAAGAAACAGAAAAGTTGGATATGGATCTTAATGTTTAGAAACTTACAATACAGGGAAGAGAAGACTTGTATAAAGGGCTAAAAACATAACAGTGATAATTAACATAGGCTGCTGTTAAAAAGTCACGTAGCTTCAAGAATGTAAAATGCTGCAGCCACCATGGGAAATAGTACCAGTTCCTCTAAAAATTACAAATTGAATGACTATATAGTCCAGCAACCCCACTTCCAGGTATAAATCCAAAAGCAAAGGCTCAAACATATATTTGCACATCCATGTTTGTAGCAGCATTATTCACAATGACCAAAAAGGTGAAAGCTGACCATGAGCCCATCAATAAATGAATGGATGAACAAAATGTCATCTCTCCAATACAATGGAATATTATTTAGTCTTAAACAGGAATAAAATTCTGACACACACTACAACATGGATGAACCTTGAAGACATTAGGCTAAGTGAAATAAGGCAGTCACAAAAGGACAAATCTTGGATGATTCCGTATACATGAGGCACCTAGAATAGTTAAATTCGTAGAGACAGAAAGGAGAACAGTGTTGCCAGGACCTGGGGGAGAGGGAAGATTGGGGAATTGTTTAGTGGACACAGAGTCTCAGTTTTGCAAGAGAAAGAGTTCTGTGGACAGATGGTGGTGATGACTGCACAAAAATATGAATGTATTTTTCATTAGCACTGAATGGTGCACTTATAAATGGCCAAGATGTTAAGTTTTATAAACGTGTATTTTGCCACATTTTTAAAAAATATCATGTTATTTCAGACAAGACTTCCTGGAAGAGGTAGCATGGAGCTGTGCATGGAAAGGTAGGTAAATTTCAACATGTAAAGAGGAAAAAAGACAATAAAAACAGGGAAGAACACAAAATGTCCAGAGGCAGTGACATATTCATAAAAAGGCACAGTGAGTGGTTTGTTTCCTGGAACAAGGGTTCAGGAAGGAAAATAGGCTTCAACAGCCTAGAAAACTGGGACTTGAAACCCAGGACTTATTCTCTATGCCAGCATATCCAGCGTTTCCATAGTGTGTTCCACAGAACACTAGTTCCGTGAGATGCTGTGGGTAGAGGGGAGGGGGGGGGCATAATTGAATAAGTTTGGGAAATGCTGCATAGCCCTATGGGCAATTTACAATAGCTTATCAGTGATAACCCTGACATAAAGAAAGTTGATTCATTTTGTTTAATTTAGCATTGTCCAAATTCATTTGTTCATACTGCCTTTGGATTCTCACAACATTTAACATCTTCCAAAAGGGAGTTCCATACATTGAGAAACACCTCTCCAGGACAAGGCAACTGTTGGAGATTTTTGAGCAGAGGTATTTTCATGATCAGAAATTGCTTTAGGGAAGATCATCAGACAGTGATGAATAGATTGAAGGGAGTAGAGACAGATTACTAGAATGGCAGATGATACGTCATTAAGAACGAGGCACATGTCAGATTTCTATAAGTTCATAGGTTAAACCCAGTTTGGAAAAGTGCCAGAAACGCCAGAGACTTTTCAATCACAGAGAAGATATCTTCTTAATGAAGTCAAATGCTGACAATCAACAAATGCCTCAAAACCCAAATTTGACTCATCCTACCCTGAAGCAAAACACAGTCTCCTCCAGGTCTATGCCTCCTGTGTTGGTCCAGACCACCAGCTCCCAGAGGCAGAAGTGGTGCATTGGAGTGGCTTTTACCTGCTCATGAGAGCTATTTAGGAATTTTACAAGAACCATTGGTAGAGTCCCACCATGGTGGAAGTATTTATAGCATGGAAGTCAGCCAGTACTGCAAATGAGGGCTTTTGTTTTTAGAGATTCAGTTTACCACACACCATTGAGCAGATGCCAAGATGGGATTAAACATGGATGGATTCTATTAGGGAAAGCACCTGTGTGAGAAAAAAATGGGGAAGGAGATGAGGATGGCTGGGAGAGCAGTGTCAGACAGCAAAGCAAGTCTGACTCCAAGCAAGGGAAAGAGAGGGAAAAGGAGATTGGTGGAAGCATCCTAAATATACATGCATTTGAAGGAAGGTTCTGCTAGGCTGCTGGGGAGTCCTTGAGCCAAAGTCGGCCATCAGTAGAGGTCTCCCAGGAACTGGCCTGTCTTAATAGCCCCGCAGCACTTGGTCATTTACAGGGAGCAGCCCATGGAAAATGTGACCTCAGTGCAAATGTGGAATATATTTCTGAGCCCAGCAGCCAGGACTCTGAGTCATTTGTGGTTCCTATTGCTGGTGGTCCATGTGACATGTTCTCTCCATCATCATAGTCCACCCCTTGTATCACACAGTAAGACTCAAGAAGCAGCTCCTCCAAGTTTCCCATGAGTCTTGCTTCCTAAGGGATAAGCCACAGCCCCCACCACTGCAGTTGATCTTGGGAATGCAACTGGTACCCTCATCTCTCTCTGCTCTTCATTCTAAATCCCTCTCACCCTTAGCTCTCAACTCAGCAGGTGTTGGTGGTTTACTGGAGGGTCTGACCTTCATTCCCAAAGAATCTAAACCATCATCATACCCTTCTCAGTTAGGAGTAATAAGCATGTCTATCCACAGTTGCAGTGGAACAAGGGAGTACTAGGAAGCACCCCAGTGGGTTGCCTGGGTCCCTCCCTGCCCCCATTGTGTAAGAGCTCTCCTACCTCCTCCTGCTGATGAAGGTCAATGACTCTTGTGTATGGTGACTTTCATCTGCTGATCCCTGTGCACAAAGACTCCAAAGTATCCTGGTAGTCACCTTAACTTATAGTTCAGTGGGACCTTTGCTGCATGTCCTGGCAATGATATTTTCTCTTTTGGGACCAAGACCTCCAGCCCCGCAGAACAGAGTTTGAGAAACAGGAGACACAAAATCCACCCGGTGGGTCACTGAGAATGGTGGTAAATAGAGATACTTCTTCTATCTCTGGGGTTTCCAGACTCATATATACTTCCTTTTAGAAACACAGTGCCCACATATAGGTCTTTGACCACTGCAGCATGGCATCCTTTCAGGGTATGTCCTCTAAGCTGGAACTTCAGCTACTCCTTTGGATGTCCACTCTGGGTTTCTGTGAGGCCAGCTGTCTTAGGATGGTGTGGTATGTGACACACTCAGGGAAATTCCATGATCATGGGCCCACTTCTGAACCTCTTTAGCTTATGGTATGTCCCTTAGTTGGGTGTTATTCTATAAGGGAATCCATGTCTATGGATTAGGCATTATATAAGCCCCCAGATAGTGGTGCTGACTGAGACACTGTAGGCAAGAAAAGCAAATCCATGCCCAGAATAAGTATCTACCCATGTGAGGATGAGCCACTGGCCTTTTCAGGCTGGTGTCTTTGAGGAACAGTGCTCTATCAAAGGCAGCTCTATTGCTGACATTCAGAGGCAGCAATAGCTAGATTAGCCTTGATAAGTGGGAGTCCATGCTGCTGGACCCATACATTGCTTCTATCTCTGCCACCTCAGCCATTCTGTTTGTGGGCCTAATGTGCCAGTTCTGGAGTGGACAATGACAGCTGACATCATTGGCCAAATCATTTTGTCTAATTGATTGCTCAGAGCCTCATCCATAGCAGATGCTTGTGGGTGGACATTAAAGTGTGCTACAAAATTCTTCACATTTTGTACCCACTCTTATTTGTACATGCACATGCCTCTACCTATGACTTCATCATTCACTGCCCAGGATCAGCATATATTCTCACTTGTGACAAATTTTCCTTCTACACAAGTAGATGGCCCAGTGCACCATTTACAACTCTGTCCATTGGGAAGATTTTGTCTCTACACTGTCTCCAGACCATCCCTGAATGTGACTATTATCTATTTTTAGTTTGTTCCCAGATATAAAGCCAACTCATTTGTAAGCTAAACTTAGTATTTTCTCTCTCTTTCAGTTGGTCATACAAGATCGTGTATACAGCCCTAGGTACAACTGTGGAGGAGGGGCACTGGGACAAATATGATAAGTGATGACATGAGGGTCTGGATCACCTGCTCTTGTAGCTTGCACATGCCCTCTGGTCCAGCTCAGACTCAATATAGGATACACCATTTCTGTTTTGCAATGTAATAGAACTATTTAATTTATGACTTTGCAGTTTTGACCAGACCCAGCTCATGATAAGCAGTTATGAATGCAACCCACTGGGTACCCCATGGTCAAGGGTTCTGAATCTCTGAGTATGATGGCATGGCCCTGATCCCAAATCCCAGGACCTGCATTGTGATTCTCCCAACGGTGTTTGCCCTAAGATCTACAGTGTGTCTTTTTCCTTTATTGACACCTCTAGCCCCAAAGGATCTGCCAGATTATATGGCCCAGATGGCATGGCTGTTATACCACAACTGAACTTGTTGAACCACCTGTTTCTGCTCTGGGTCCACCTCAAAGCTGGATTCTTCAGTGTCCCCCAGTATATGAACCAAAGCAATATTCTTAAGTGTGAAATATGTTTCTTCCAGAAATTCAAAAGACTCACCGGCGCTGGGTTTTCTTCATTGTTGTACAGGATACAAGATACAAAATTGGTTTTTACTTTGGAGGGCCCTGATCCTTGGACTCTTAAAAATGTCACTGAAATGACCAATCCCTGAATCTTCATAGGACTATCTTACATGTGTCTTACCCAAGCCTCCAACATACTAACCACCTCTTGCTCATCCTAACCAATCAGCAGGATGTCATCAATGAAATGGTGTAATCCAGATCTCTTTGGACTATATGATGACAGAGAGCAAAAGAGTTGATACAGATATGAAGCAAAACCATAAATAAATATTGTTGTCCATCCCACAAGAATGCAAATTGTTTCTGATCCTCTTTTCTAATTGGTTGGGAAAAGAATGCATTCACCAAATCACTAGCCACATGTCATATACCTAGGGGTTGATCAGCCTGTTCTAATAGTGATACCATATTCAAGGGGTGCCTGGGTGGCTCAGTTGGTTAAGCGTCTGACGTCGGCTCAGGTCATGATCTCACGGTTCGTGGGTCCGGACCCCGCGTTGGGCTCTATGCTAACCGCTAGCTCAGAGCCTGGAGCCTGTCTTTGGATTCTGTATCTCCCTCTCTCTCTGATCCTCCCCTGCTCATGCTATCTCTCTCTGATTCTCAAAAATAAATAAAAATTTTTAAAAAATGATACCATATTCAATACAGTAGCTGTAATCAAGGCTACTAGTTGGTATAAGTCTGTGGTAGTCTACAGTCATTGTCCAGAATCCAACTGGGTTTTGTAAGACCCAGACTAGTAAATTAAGTGAACCGTTATGGCTACATACTTTAATCATCTCTTCTTCCCAAACCTCATTACAACGTGATATTGGTTTTTATTTAATTATTTTGCTGGAGAAAGGTCAGTTTCAGAGGTTCCATTTGTTCTTCCCCACTATGGTGGCTTTGTATGACATAGACCATGACCTAATGTGGCAGTTATTCCAATTACCAAGTATATCATTTCAAATATACAGTTTGAACCTGGGGAACTTGTCACTAAGTGGGTCTAACCGGTATACACACCAAATGGTGGGATATTGGTGATATTGGGATATTGGGATAATGGTGGGATAATGTATCACAAATAGAGTGATACATTAGCCAGGACCCAATTTACTCTCTAGCCCTCATAGGCCTCATTCTTACCAGGGAATGTAAGGACATCTTGGATCTCCAGGTATCAATGTCACCTCAGCTTCTGACTCTAATGCTCTTCAAAATGTCTGGTTATTCCCCTCTCCCCAAAGTACAATTACCCAAATAAATAGGTCTCTTGGGAAAGGACTTGGGGAATCATTACAATGATTGCCATGATATTGTAGGTTCCCTCATTCCAGGAACCATCTCTTCAGTCAATGGGTTTCCCATCTTCAGGTTGGTTCAAGTCTGGGAACTGAACAAAGGATCTTGGAGTGGCTCTCCTCATGCTACTAACCTCCATTCTTGCTTTATTTTTTATTATAGATTTTAAACAACATCCTTTTAGACCCCTGTCTGTTTTTTCTCCAGAGATGCCATGTGCTCCTAACCATTTCTACAATTCCCCGAGGGTCAAGTTCCTTGGCTCTCTCTCCAACCCTGGCAATTTTTACAGCAACTGTGGCCTCCTGACTTCTGGGAGTTACCTTCTGCCACCTGGCCTCTATTACTCAGAACCCTTGATCCCAATAGGGATTAATGGGATTAGCTCTGCGACCATTTTTTCTACCCATCTTGGCCTGCAGAGGTGAGACACCACTGAATTTTCTTATTCATTCCTGATGCTCTTGGTAAAATGACGTAATCTCCGGGCTTTCCCATGGAACATAATCCACTGGGGATCCTCTGGCCCCCTATTATGTATTCATTCTAGTATACCCTCTTCCTCTTTCTGCCTTCTACTACCATCCTCCAGAGTAACTCAGGCATTTTCCACTTTGACCTGTGTTTTTTCGACCATTGTTTTTTCCAGGCTTTAAAAGCCACCCCAGCAAGCAGCTGAGTTTTTTCATCCCCTGAGGTCTTCAATAGAGTGGTAAATCTCATACTCTATAAAGGGGCCTCCAAGTCAATACATTCTGCCTGTACAGGATCACATCCCAGATACTTGATCAAGTACCCCTAAAACCCAATCCCAGACATCCCTCTCTGGCTCCTGCCAGTACATATCATCTAGTTTTTATAATTCTTTCAGTGCAAAGTCTCCTTCAGCTGGCTGAGCACATCTCCAGCCAGATTTAAATCTATGCTGAAACTTAACTAGTTATCAGTCTGGCAGCCAGGAGAGGAGATGAGGTTAACTCCTCCCTAGGCAGAGCACCTGATTGTGGGGGAATGATTTCTGCATCATCTTCCAGCACACAGAAGTTCTGGAACTTACTAGGGAAGGATGAGCTACCTCTGCAAGCCCAGAAGAGACAAGCCCAGAGTTAACATCAACATCCATCCAAATGCTCCTGTCTCATGTTTTAGAGTTCCAGACTGCCATAACAGAGTACCACAGACTGCACAGTTTAAATAACAGAAACTTATTTTTCTCACAGTTCTGGAAGCTGGAAAGTCTAAGATCAAGGTGCTGGCTGATTTGGTTTCTGGCGAGAGCCGTCTTCCTGGCTGACTGATTGGTTGCCTTCTTTCTGTGTCTTCACATGGCAGAAAGAGAGATCTCTGTTCCTCTTTTTGAAAGGCCACAGTCCTGTCAGATGAGAGTCTCACTCTTATTATCTCATTTAACCTAATTACCTTCTAAAAGTCCTGTCTCCAAAGATAGTCAAGCTGGGGATTAAAGCTTCAACATATGAATTTGGGGGGAACACAATTCAGTTCATAGCACAGATTTTCCCAGGGCCCTGTTTTTTGCATAAGAGACCTGCCTTAGCTGAGCATTCAAACATATTTGGAGCTTTGTGACTTACAATGATGTCTTCAGCCTGCTGCTCAAGTGTGCCTGCCTTTTCACTCTGGGTGGAAAAAGCCTCTTTGTGAACTACCACCAAGGCATTCTAGCTCTTGCATTTAGCCATTATCTACTTCTTAATAGCCTTCAGTCCCTCATTATCCTTTCGCAGGGCACCAGTACAACTTTGCAGTAATCAATCAGCTCCATTCTCTGTGTAGGTACTGTTCTCCCTGTTTTCTTCAAATTCCTGCATCATCACACCTGCCAAAGCATTGCCCTCCACCATGACATTTTCTTGAGTCACCACCAGTGAAATCCCTAGCAACTGAGCCACCACATTTTGGTGACTATCCATGACCCACCTACTAATCAAAATGGCTTCCTTTTCCTATGTTGGGTGAATGGTGGGCATCCCCATCTTGCTCCTTGTTTTCTCACACCACTCCACTTGTGTCAATCTGGGTCCTCTGAGAAGCAAACACCATGAAATAAATAAGCATGCAAGGGGGAAATGCCTATGGGAGAGCAGATAGGAGGTAAACCCCAAAGGCTGGAGAGCCATGTCAGATCATGAAGCAGGTCTCACCCCAAGTGAAAGAGAGAGGGAGGAAAGACAGTTAAATGGAAGCATACTGGACTTCCATGAAGTGTAAGGAAGTTTCAGCAAGGCCACTAAGGAGAATGGAGCCAACGTCAACTATCAGTATCCTTGCACATTTAGTCACTGACTGGGAGCACCCAATGGGAAGCCTGGACTCAGCACAAATACTGCTGTGGATTTCAGGGAGAAGCCCTAGGAAAATTGGTTCCTTATGATCCTTATAGCTAGAGGTCTGCCAAGCACAGTCACTACTCCATAGTGCTCCAGGCCTTCTCTGACTCTAACTGGGAAGAAAGGAAAAAAATGTTACATTCAACAAAAGAATATGTTCTTAAATCATGTTTTTAAATCCTCGAATGTTGATTTCAATATCCACTCCTTCCAATTAATTGCAGACATAAACTTTCTATCACTGCATAATCTTCACCATATTGGTGGGTATTTGTTATTTTCTCCTACAGGTCAAAAACAATACTTATGGCAGTCCATGAAGGAAATGGTGCTAAAGACCATCTTTACATTATGTCCCACATAATCTCTTCAATAATTGCCTTCTGAGAAGCTCACCAACAAGAAGTATTCATGATGATTTGCCATTGCCATGGTATCATTTCATAATGTTCACAACAGTAGGCTAATCTCTGTGCATGAAAGTTTAATGGTCAATCAAGGCATATCTCCATGCTACCTCTGAAAGGAAAGGAGTGGGCAGATTTACCCAGAAGGGAGAAACTCAAGTCCATGGGAGTAGAGTGGCCACTGTGCAGCTATGAGCTGGTATAGGCCTGAGTACCTCTGGTTGCCAAAGGCACTCCCCAGGTACAATTACAACTCAGTCCTTTGCCAATGGATTTATTACAACCCTACTCTACTTTTTTTCTTTTCTTTTATATCCCACTCCAGATCCTTCTGACATTAGTCAAAATCAATTCCCAGCCATGAAAGGCAAGTCCATAAGCTCCTCCTGGCCTAAACTCATATAAAATCAGAGTAAAAAGATCCTCTAGATTGTCAGTTCAGCATTTATCGAGTTCCTGCTGCATACCAAGCACACCCTGTTAAGTCCTGAAATACAGAGATAAGATGCTGGCCCTGCTTTCTGAAAGCTCCCAATCAGCCCTTCCACGCTCCTCATGCTCTTCACTGCATTTCGAGTGCCAGGGTCTAAATTATTCACAGAGGATAAAATGGTCTATTTTGGGGTAACTCCTATCACACTTCGTGGTGACTGCTTCCATTTTTAAAATAGCCTCAAGTGTGACTATTAATCAGGATATCATTAAAAATAATATCTGTCAGGATGACATTCATTTCTGTTCCATAAATAATGTCACCAGCATTGAATTCCTGAACAGTGGAACATTTACAGACTTACAGAAGAACTCTAGGTAATGAGCTTCTGGAAGACAGGGCTGTGTCGTTTGCCTTTCTGACACAGAGCACCTGGGACAGTGCCTGCCACAAAATAGGAGCTTGGCAAAGGTGCTCTGAATGAATTAAAAATTCCTACATCTCACATTGTGACCCTGTTGTGAAACTATGTAGCGCTTCTTTGTGACATCGAGCTTCAAGATTCAAAAAGTTTCCAAAACATCTTAATGTGTCTTAGAGACCCATTATTGCTCTTTAAAAGTATATTTAAATCTTTAAAAGTATACTTATCTCACATCTCTTAGGTGAATACATTTCGTAAATTCATTACTCAACGTGTGAAAGGACACATAGTCCCATTGGTTTTAAATCTACCTCTATTAAAGGTCAAGAGCTGCCCCTTTTTGAACTGGATAAAAATCAATGTCAGTGTTGCTTTGTCCACTTCTAATTTTCTCTAGTACTAACATTCTAGGCTTATTTAATTTTTAAATTGCAGTTTGAGATAATTGTAGATGAACATGCAGGGATAAGAAATAATACAGAGTGATCCCACACACCCTGCACCCAGTCCCCTACTAATGGAAGCATTTTACGTAACTATATATCACAACTGGGAAATTGGCATTGCTACAATCCACTGACCTTATTTAGACACTAGTTTTACATACACGTGCAGATGTATGTGTGTGTGTGTGTGTGTGTCTTCAGTTGTATGTAATTTTATCACAGGTGTAGATATGTGTACTCACTACTACAATCAAGCTTTAGTACAGTTCTCTTGCCACAAAGATCTCTCACACTACCATTCCAAAGCCACCTCCTTTCCTCCCTTCCCTCCCTAGCCACTGGCAACCACTAGTCTGTTCTTTCTATATATGAGTTTGTTAATAGAATGATACATAAATGCAACCATATGTATGTAATCTTTTGAGATTTGGGATCCATCCAAGTAGCTGTAGGTATCAATACTCTATTTCTTTTTCTGGCAGAATAGTACTCCACAGTATGGATGTAGCGCAGTTGAACTATTTACCTACTGAAGGACATTTGGGTTGTTTCCAGTTTTGAAATTTATTTGATTTTATAAATTTTTTTTTCAAAAACTTAGGTCTTCACGGGCACCTGAGTGGCTCAGTCAGCTGAGCATCTGACTTTGGCTCCAGTCATGATCTCACTGCTCCTAAGTTTGAGCCCCACATCAGACTCTGTGCTGAGAGCTCAGAGCCTGGAACCTACTTCATATTCTGTCTCCATCTCTCTGCCTCTCTCCCACTCACACACACACACACACACACACACACACACACACACACACACACTCTCTCTCTCTCTCTCTCTCTCAAATATATATAGAAACATTAAAAAAATAAAATTAATTAATTAAAATAAAGCAAAAACATTTTAATTAGGTCTTTAGCCATCAGTTTTATCATATTCAAAAGCCAAATACTTTGTTTCCTCTCTTATCCCTATCCTTGCTAGTTCCTTTAACTTTTAAAAATATGCTTCTCAAGTCCTAGCATATTTTTCTGAGGTTCATTGACCAAAATTCCACATAGAAATCAGATGCAAGAACACAATACTTTTATATGATAGTACAATGATAATATTTTCCCTTATGTTTTTAATGTCTTTCTTGATTAGGCCCTACACTTAGTTAACATTTTTGGCTACTTGAAGCTGATAAACTCAGAGGACAGTCTAATATTGTCCACAGATAATTAGCCCAAAATGTTATAAGTATAGTTTGGATTATTATTTTTCTCAACACTCCATCTTTTATTTAGCCATGCTGAAATTCATTTGACACTTTTCTGCAGCTCAGAGAGTCTGGCAAGAGATTCTTCCATCCTATGACCCTCAGTTTGTGTGTTCACTATTTGGTAAGTTCTGTGAAGTCTGTATACTTGGAGAGCGCACTGTGCAATCCCCACCCTCCTTTTGTGTATAGTTCCAGGGCTTCAAGCCAGCTTTTCTCAGTTTCCTGTGACTGTGTCTCTTGCTAATGAATATGTTATTTATGAATGCTTTCTGTTCATCAGAAGGAAGGGATTCACTTGACTTTCCAGAGCCCTGAACCAGCTTTCCGAACTCTAGGAAACCAGCCTCATTCCTGTCATAGGCCGAAGAAGAAAGACACCAATAAACTACACCAGTGGTTCTCACATCTGTGTGCACATCATATGCAGATATTAAACCTGGGGCAAACCTAGAGCATGAGCATTTTCTAAAAGTCCTCAAAAGTCACATAAATTATAGGAGTGCCTGGGTGTCTCAGTTGATTGAGCAGCTGACTCTTGATTTTGGCTCAGGTCGTGATCTCACAGTTTGTGGGTTTGAACCCAGCATCAGGCTCTGCCTTAACAGAGGGGAGCCTGCTTGGGTTTCTCTCTTTCCCTCTATCTCTGTCTGCCTCTCTCTCTCTCTCTCTCTCTCTCTCTCTCTCAAAATAAATAAATAAACTTTAAAAAATTTTAAAGATTCACATAAATGGTAGTAAATCCATGTTTGGAATATTATGCAACCATAAAAATGATGGAGGAAGTCATTCTGTGCACTGGAACATCCTTTGAATAAGAAGTCAAATTCTCTATTGCCCATCACCTTTCTGGGCTTCAAGCCTGAAATAAGAACTTGATGTCAGGAAATATGGTAACCATCTTCTGATAATGACAACAAATGTAAAAGAAAGGTCAGGCAGGCAGCAACAAGTTACCTAGGTCTTTGATGATCTAGAACCATGGCACCAACCCTGGACTGCCTATCTTCAGACCAGTCTACATGAAGAGAAACAAGAAAATAGTTAAAAAAAAAAAAAAAAAAAGATGCAGAGTAGATCAGGGATGAGGAATGGGGAAGGTCTGATGGGCTTGAGTCTCAAGTTCCAGTTCATTGCTAAACCTCGTTGCATGCTGCTCTCACACATTGCAATGCCCCTGATCTTCTCATAAATCCTTCTTCCTTTGCTTATGTGAACATCAGTGGATTTCTGTTACTTCAACTAAGGGTGTCACCAAAATCAGTGCTTCAGCACTGTGTTAGCTCTAATGTTTACAATTTTGTGTCTAATTCATCAAGAAAAGGTTAAAATATACTTGATAATCTCTAATTTGTAAAAAGTAGGAGAGTTATCACAGTGTGGTAGCAATAACATTGGTTTTGGGCAAAATTGGATTCAAATCCCCATCCTGGCCCTCACTCAACATGCGATTTTAGCTAAGTTATGTAAGTTCTCTGAGCCTCTGCTTTCCTTACTGGATAGAGGGTGATAACAGTACCTACTCTGTAGGGTTGTTAAGGGTTGAATACAAAAATGTATGTACAGGGCTATTATTATTATTATTCAATAATAGTAATTTTTGAAAAAAGGTGGAGAAGTATGTGTTATATCTTAGATTTACCTTGAAAGTGACTTTTCTATGTAATAGAATTATCATTTTTTTTTGAGAGAGGATTAACTTATTTTCCTAATGATCCAGATGGTAAACCATCAGTGCATACTAGTCCAAACTTGGAATATTGCAAACATTATTTCTGAGTGTCAATAAACCATCAGAAAAATTATGTGATAGCTACACGATATCCTCAAAGTAAGATTTCTAAAATTTATAGGCACTGTGTAAAGAGATTGGCAGCCAAAGGCTGCCTTGAGCTTCACTTGCCAGAGCTCAGGGACAAATCGGGTGTCTCAGAACACCAGATGACTTTACAGACCACACGCCTTCATATTCATCTAAGCCCCAGAGACTTTGTACAACCTCTGGACTAGAAAACCACATCCACAGGTCTGCTCTTCATCATGAACAACCATAGCTTTAAATACAAGACAGCACTTTACAATCAAACAAATCCAGATGGACAGTTCTCTCAAAGCCAAATCTATACCCAGGACACAGATTTCTAGAGGAAAATGCAGCCAAGAGAGATACAAAAACAATCCAGGGAACAAAAAGTCCCAGTCACTATAAAGTCATCGATCACTCTGCTGCTCAGAATTCAGCACCATGTGCACATGGAGTGGGGGAGTAGGGGAGGACCACAAGCTAGACACCAAAGCCCTGGAAATATGCAGGGGGAGCAGAGGTCAGTAGAACACAGTGGTAACAGAGGGAGGGCATATGCTCCTCTAACAACACGGTCCACTTGATCTCCATTCCTTGTTAAAGAATTAGGGCCTTCCTTCATACATACCCATGGCCCCACAATGGGCACAGCCCTATATTGTAGGTCACCGTGGTCATATATGGTGCATCAAGAAGATAAACTCTCTAGAATGCTTCCAATTTCAAGAGGACACTGAAGCTATAGCTCCTCCTCTCAGCTTTGCAGGCTAGGACTTCAATTTGATCAGTTTGCTCCAAAGTGGTCAGGCCCTGCAGGACTGCCTTGTGCTGACCAATCTCACTGGCAAAACAGATGTCTATGGACTGACTCTCTTATTAGGAGAATGCATATCCTGTAGGTTGTCCTCATTTGGTAACAACTTTTGCTCCCAACCTTTTAGTATTCCACCAATTTATCTTCACCTCATATCCATGTCTTCAAAACCTTTCTTTTGAGGCAAACTCTGATAAACTGTTAATGATGGTGGTGGGTGGTCAAGGATAGGATATTTCTTTCCTACTTACAATAATAATGGTAACCATTTATTGAATAATTGTTATATGCCAGGTATTTGGTAAACATTTTATGTACATAATCTCATGTAATTCTTAACCATATGTAATGGGCCTATTATCAGCCTGATTTCTATAGATGAAGAAGTAGAGGCTCAGAGTGGTTAAGTAACTGAATTGTCCCAGATCAGTCTGCCCAAGAAGCAGACTCTGCAGTTATTGTGCAGGATGTCTGTTAGGGAGTGCCCTTGAGATTAGGACCTGTGGAGCAGAAGGGATGGTAATTGGAGTGGGCAGGAGAAGCTGAGCTATGATCCCCACCGACAGCCTCAACCAACCCATGGAAAGCTCTGGAGATAGCACGGTGCTTCAGAATTGTCTAAAATTGAGCTTAGATGGCCACGTCTTTATACTCCCTCTCAATAAGTCATTGGACATAGATCCTTCAGAAGGGTGGATTTTGGGTAAGGTGGCTCTGCAGCTAAGGCAAATCCCAAAAAGGCCAACAGCTGGTCAGTCTGCTCACCACACTTCCAGCAGCTGGGGCAGAGTCCTCCATTGACATGGGAAATGGGTGGTACATTACTAAGTCTAGAATGTTAAGAAGGTCCACACCTAGTGAGTGGTAAAGGCAGACTTGGAACAAAAGCTTCTCTGACTCCAGATCTTTCCCATGAATGACCTTCCTATAGCCTTTAAACTAACTGTTTAATTTTCAGCTCTCAAAAGATAGCTTTCTTCTTTTATGTGCTTTGCCTGCAAATCAGTATCCCCTTCCAAGATAGTAGGGCCCTTGGGTACATTTATGGCTCTTGCCTAGAGAAGAATGACCCTATGCCCCTCTATGGAAGAATAGTGGCCTCAGCAGTACTGACATCTTGAGATTTTAGCCTGCAGAAAAATAACACTCATGTCTCCCTCATAACATGCTCAGTGATTACTTTAGCCTCAAGACCAGACATGCATGCCCACAGAATGAAATCAAACATTTCAGCAGCTCTACTTCATCCTATTGCTCTAGAACAATTTCCATCCATTTCCCTCTTTAAAAATTTACTTTCGAGAACTTATTTAATTTGCTTTTTTCCATTAGAGCCATTAAAGTAAAAAACAATGAGTCAAACAATGTAAGAGTCACAGATCAGTTTTGTGAAAATGACACTTTATCTCTGTAAGAATTTCAAACGGTATATTAAGTTACTCAAAATGATATTACCCAAGGTTAACCACTGTTAACATTTTTAGTATATACTTCCAGTGTATCCTTGCATATATTCAGATTAAAATATAGGTATTCACTTTTACATAAATGGGAGTAAGCCATAAATACGATTCTATAATCTCCCCTTTCCCTCATCAGTGTGATAGGGGCATCTTTTCATGACTATACATTCTCACACTGGAGCATATGAGTAGCTGACAATGACCCTGGAGATAAAGAGAGATTTGCACAGAAGGGGGTAAGTTGCGACAAAGGTTTAGGATTTTATCCTAAGAATAAGGAAAAGACATTAAAGGACTACAAAATTTAATTTATTTTTTAAATGGCTTATTCTGACTACTGGTTGCATCAAAACAAGTAATTATTTGTTCATTTATTGCCATTATTCAGTAAAAAAACCAAAAAACCCTACATTGAAGCAATGTTCCCATGGTGTTCAACCTTAGATGTGAGAGAGGCAAATATGAGCCACTTCTACTCAATACATAAGCTTTTGGGGTCAGAATTTATTAATTATCAGAGAAAGAACCATCAAATTGAAAGGATTTCCTATCTTTATAAACTTTAACTGTCTGTCGTCCAGAAACTATAACTGTTTGTGGCAGAAAATATAGAGAATTGAAAGAAAAAGAGAAGAAAACTTAACTGACTTTTAATTCTACCATCCAGGGATAACCACTAATCATTACCATGTTGAGATATGTCCTCCCAGTCTTTTATCTAAGAATATTTTTTTCTTTTACAAAAAAGAGGAATAATTTTGTGCAAACTTTTTATATTTTAATGTATTGTGAACATCTTTCTTGATCATTAAATACTCTCCCACAACTCCATTTCCAATTTTCATCTAGTATCCACTGTGTGGGACCATCATTTGTTAAAACGGCTTCCATTTATAGGCAGTTGGGTTGTTTCAAATCACCGTGATGAACAACTTTGTAAGGAAATTACACCATGATGAACATCCTTGTAAGGAGGTATTTACATATATTGCCACTTTAAGATTACAACCTATTCCTACAACCCCATTCCACATCATACCAAACATTGTAAAATACACCTCCAGCTCACATCAGACATTACTGTTTTTGCAGTAAAAAATATAAAGGATTTTTATAAGTTGTTTTTGAAATAATTTAGTAGTAAGCAGCAAATTTAATTTGGTTATGGCTTTTCAGTAATCATTTAGCATATACCAGAATTCTTATAAACTGAGAAAAATCAAATTTACATATAGCTTTTAAATATAATGAATTTTAGGGGTGCCTGGGTGGATCAGTCAGTTGAGTGTCTGATTCTTACTTTTGGCTCAGGTTATGATCCCAGGGTCATAGAATCAAGCCCCACCTTGCACTGGACATTGAATCTGCTTAAGATTCTCTCTCTCCCGTCTGTCCCTCTCCTCCACTCATGCTCTCTATCTCTCTCTCTCGAAACATATATGTGTATATAATATATAATAAATATAATGAATTTTATTAACAATAAATTTAATAATTAATTAAATTCATATAACATTATATTTTGTGGATATTTAGTTCAACATCTGTTAATTTCATTTTAAAAAAAATTTTAGAGCCATACATCTGTTTCTATGTCTCATTCCATGCTTTGTAGGCTCTTTAAAAGCTCATAAGCCTCAGCCAGTAGATCCTAATATAAAAAGTAACATCGCAAATTGCTAAAAGGGCCATAATATGAAAGATTTTTTAAAGTTTATTTTCGAGAGAGAGAGCATGCACAGAGGAGGGGCAGAGAGAGAAGGGGGGATAGAGAGAGAGAGAGAGAAAGAGAGAGAGAGAGAGAGAGAGAATCCCAACCAGGCTCTGTGCTGTCAGTGTAGAGCCTGACAGAGGGCCGATCCCACGACCATGAGATCATGACCTGAGCAGAAATTAAGAGTTGAATGCCCAACTGACTGAGCCGCTCAGGTGCTCTAGAAAGATTCTTTTAATAAAGCATGAGCACTATCACTCTTGATAAATTGTGAACTGTGTCTGTATTCCTCTCCTCTTCTTCTTCCACCTCTCTCTGCACATGAGTGTAATATTGACCACCTGTAGATTAATGAGTGTCCCTGGGAGAAATAATGGAAAGGCATATGGCTTCTCAGGAGTTGATGGCCTGCTTTCCACTTTTTGGTGGAAGAATCATATGGGTCAGCCCACACATTAGCACTTGAACCTGTTGTTGCTGAATAGACATCTGCTGAGATGGACATGTTTATGTATTTGCATGGATAGGTGTCAGTAGGGCTCTGAAGACGTGACATGGTGATGGAAGCACAGGCAACCAGAAAAATCGTACAACTGGATCCCATATCCTCCATTCTACCCAGCATTGACTTTCTGCACCTAAGGAAGCCCACTTCTGTTTTGTGTTCTCGTAAGGCCAAGGGATCCTCATTCGAAAGACATCTTTGGTACAGAACACAAGAGGAAAGAAACTCACCCCCATCCAGCCATCTGGGATTAGACAGGCTTTAACATGCAGCCAGATATACCGAGGCAGGATTTCTCAAAACTACCTCCAAATGTCAAATGGAGGAAGGTATTAAAGCTCATCAATAGATGTTTTTTTTCTTTGAAGAGACATTATAGGCAGAGGAAAAAGTCACTGCCTGACCCTATCCTTCCCTTCTCACTCATTTTTTTACTGACTTTATTTAATAGAGCAGTTTTAGGTGTAGAAATTTTCCACAGACCCGCACATGCATGGTGCCTCAAGACTCTTCCCTCTTCCATAAATACCTCTCCTTTCATTTCACATTTTATTCTTTGGGCTTTAGACCCTTATCACCGGCATGGAATCTCTGGGGCTTCTTCCTTAGGTCTTTACTCTCACTAAGTTTTCTCTACCAAAAATTTCCCTCATTATTCTTTGAGTTTTTTAACCAGGCATTTTCTTCTTATTGCACTTTATTTATTTTTAATTATAAGAATAATAACAAAAAAGAGTAATAATATGAGCCCAGCATATCTTGGTATTTAGCTACGACCAAGCCATCCACTCAACCCACCTCCACTAATTACCACCATCAATCATACATTCAACAAACATTTACCAGGTTCCTGATGTATACTAGGGACCAGACTAGGAATTTCATAAGACAAGAAATATGGGTTTAAGTTGGAGCAGATAGGGTTTTTATTAAATAGAATTGATGTAATAACTCTTTATGGCTTAGCCAATGTTTTCACCAGAATCACCCCCATTTACTTCTTATGACAACTCTCTAAGGTTGTCCTGGACCACACAGCCAATACCTACATGCACTAGACATCTATTGTTGGCCCCTCCACATCCACTCTTCCCACCCTGTCAGTGTCACAGAAAGCTGACTTTCATGTGACCAGCAGGGTCCTGTGCCCTGTGACTTTGGTTGAGTCTGGCCCTTGGGGAGCTTGACAAGAGATCAGAAGGAAGGTGATTGAGGTCAGGATATTTATTCTCTTGATTTCTCTCTTTAAGTTTCCTCAAAGTGGGGCACCTGGGTGGCTCAGTCAGTTAAGCAACCGACCTCAGCTCAGGTCATGACTTCTTGGTTATTTATTTCAAGCCCCACATTGGGCTCTGTGCTGACAGCTTGAAGCCTGGATCCTGCTTCAGATTCTGTGTCTCCCTCTCTCTCTTCCCCTCCTCCACTCGTGCTCTGTCTTTCAAAAATAAATAACATTTAAAAAAAAGTTTCCTCAAAGGGCTATGAATCTGGACCAAAGGTCATTGCTCTTTTCAAGGCAACCTGTTCTATATAACTTTCCTGCCCAGTTCTGGAAACATCTTCCCCTCAACCTTAAGAATGGTAACACCTCCAATGCTGCTAGCCTCATGTTCTTGCAACATTCTTGTAGTTTCTCTTCAAGGGACAACACTTTTAAAAATGAGTTACTCTGTGAACAAAGCCCTCTCAAATTGTTTTTGAGAGAGTGGAAGTGTATCCAAATGTGGCAAATGTTAATAGGTGACTAGTGTTTCTTGTACTATTCTTCTACGTTTCTGAATGATTTTAATTTGAGTGGTATAATTTATGTATGCTGATCCCTGACTGATACAGTAGCCAAGCCAGAGGCCAAATCAAGACTTTGTAAGCAGACACAGAGTGGGTAACCAACTGTCTTGGTTTGCTGGGGCTCTCCCAGCATTATTGCTGAAAGTCCTGCATCCTGGGAAACCCCTCAGTTCCAAACACACTTTTCCATAACTGCAAGCATTTCTCCAAGAAAGAACCAAACTGGCTGTGGTACAGGAAAAGCCCAAGCAAAACCCTAACTACCTTTCTGGTTAAATAGTGAGCCTTCAGCCTAACTTCGCAGCCTGAAAAGGAATATGGAGAAAATCATGATTTCTAAAATACTTAGGTTGTTTTGATTGCATATTAATGATAATACTAACTTAATGTTTTGAACTATTAGAGTCTTATGATTTTAAATTTAACACTTCACATTATATAAATATTTTACAGCAGCAAAGTATGATAAGATGATCAATGAAGAATCTGCCAACAAACAAAAAAGTCACACTAGAATAAAATTCTGTGCAGAAAGTATAGTAAAATTATACATTCCAAGGAAGAATGTAATTATGTAAAATTTCTAACTATTAAAGAAATGTTTAATTTAGTTTTTAAGTGGATAATGCTGGGTATCAAATTACCATAACATTTATAATCCAAAGGATACGTTAAGAAGTTATATAATAGTTTGTTTAAAAATTATTGGATTTCATGGCTCTTGCAAATATTTAAACTTATAATGAAACATTTTTTAAAAAATTTTAATGTTTTTATTTATTTTTGAGAGAGAGAGAGAGAGAGAGAGACAGCATGAGCAGGGAAGGGTCAGAGAAAGAGGGAGACACAGAATCTGAAGACAGGCTCCAGGCTCTGAGCTGTCAGCACAGAGCCCTATGCAGGGCTCGAACCCACGAACTGTGTGGTCATGAACTGAGCCAAAGTTGGATGCTTAGCCGACTGAGCCACTCAGGCGCCCCGTTTTTTATTTTCATTAAACTCAATTTATCAATTTTTAATGGATTATACTTTTGGCAGTGGATCCAAAGCAGACTCTGTGCTGATAGCAGACAACCTAATAAAGGGTTCGAACTCACAACCCAGGAGATCATAACTTGAGCCAAAGTCTGCCATTTAACAGACTAAGCCACCAAGTTGCCCCAAGAACATGGTTAAAAAAAAAAACAAAACCCTTATGGCTATATAAGCAAGTACATTTGCATAGCCTGATGAACATATGATCATCATAATAGTGACTTTTTGATCACCTGCTACATTATCAGGCACATAACATTTCATTTCTCTCCGAACTTTTTATTTTGGAGTTTTCAAACATTCAAAAAAATGGTAGACTGTCACAAAAAGCTCCACAAACTCTTCATCAGTTAATATTTGTCAGTTTGCTCATTCTCTTTCCATATTTCTTCCCTATTTCCATATTTCTTCCCTAAATATTTCAATAATACATTGTTTAAGAAAAAAAACATCTCCTATAGAACCACAACAGCATTATCACACTTAAAAAAATTAGCCGTAATTTTACATTATCCAATACATAGTCCTTATTCAAACTTCTCCAGTCATCTAAGAATATTTTGCTGGTTGGGCTATTGTTTTATTTTGATCCAAGATCCAATAAAAGGTCATGTATTTGATATAATGACTTTCTACTCTCCTTTAAGTTAAAATGGTCTCATTGTTTTTTTTAATATACTGCATTATATTATATCATATCATATTATATCATACTATATTATATTAATTTTTTGACAAGTCTGGGCCATTTGTCCATTGTCTTATAGAAAGCCTCATATTTTGGATTTGTCTTATTCTTTTCTCAAAGCTTAGTTTCAAGTAGACATTTTTGGCAAGAGTACATCCTAGGTGATGTTGCACCTATTATTCCATCACTCCACTTCAGGAGGCACAGAATGCCAGGATGTCCCATTATTAGTGATGCTAAATTTAATCTCTGAGCTCAGGTGATGACTTACTCTAAACGTCCACGTTACCCTTGGTAATTAGTAAGATTCTGAGGGGCAAAACTTTGAGACCATGGGAGTATGTTTTTCTTTTCTTTTTTTTTTTAATGTTTTTTTATTTATTTCTAGGAGAGAGAGAGAGACAGCGTGAGCAGGGGAGGGTCAGAGAGAGAGGGAGTCACAGACTGAAACAGGCTCCAGGCTCTGAGCTGGCAGTCAGCACAGAGCCCGACGCGGGGCTCGAACCCACGAACCGTGAGATCATGACCCAAGCGGAAGTCGGACGCTCAACCGACTAAGCCACCCAGGCGCCCCATGGGAGTATGTTTTTCTTCAACAATTGTATTCTTCCACTCATAATCCATACCTGAACCAACTTTTACATTAGATGTTTTAAAAATGGTTTCCGGGGTGCCTGGGTGGCTCAGTCAGTTAAGCATCTGACTCTTGATTTAGGCTCAGGTCGTGATCTCATGGTTCATGGGTTGCAGCCCTATGTGGGGCTCTGCGCTGACACCATGGAGCCTGCTTGGGATTGTGTCTCCTCTCTCTCTCTGCCTCTCGTTGATTTTTGCATGTAACGTGAGCTCTCTCTCTCAACATAAATAAATGAACTTAAAAACGGATTTCTATCCACCTCACGCCAGTCAGAGTGGCTAAAATGAGCAAATCAGAGAACTCGAGATGCTGGTGAGGATGTGGAGAAACGGGCACCCTCCTACACTCTTGGTGGGAATGTAAACTGGTACAGCCCCTCTGGAAAACAGTGTGGAGGTTCCTCAGGAAACTAACAACAGAACTCCCCTAGGGTCCAGCAATAGCACTGCTAGGAATTTACCCAAGGGATACAGAAATGCTGATGCATAGGAGCACATGTACCCCAATGTTCATAGCAGCACTCTCCACAATAGCTAAAACCTGGAAAGAGCCTAAGTGTCCATCAACAGATGAATGGATCAAGAAGATGTGGTTTATCTATACCATGGAATACGACATGGCAATGAGAAAGAATGAAATCTGGCCATGTGTAGCAACATGGATGGACCTTGAGGGTGTTATGCTGAGCGAAATAAGTCAGGCAGAGAAGGACAAATATCATATGTGTGCACGTATAGGAGGATTAGGAGGAACTTAACGGAGGACCAAGGGGAGAAGAAGGGGGAAATGGTGGGGGAAAGGGAGAGAGGCAAACCATGAGAGACTCTTGAATGCTGACAAAAACTGAGGACTGATGGATGTGGGGGGGAGGGAGGGATGGGCATGGAGGAGGACACTTGTGGGGATGAGCACTGAGTGTTATGTGGAAACTAATTTGACAATAAACTATTTGTAAAAAAAAAAAAAAACAGAAAACGGGTTTCTATCATTTCTTCTATCATTAATTTTATTTTTATCTTTATTCTAGCTATTAGTATGTACTCAAGGAAATTTTAAAAATCAATGTGTTACCTGACCTTAGACCCCAAACTATAAAACTCCTAGAAGAAACAAGGGGAAATACTTGTGATCATAGATTTGGTAATAATTTCTTAGATTTGGCATCAAAAGGGCAAGAAACAAAAGCAAAAATAGACAAATAGGACCATATCAAGCTTCATAGCTTTTGTGCAACAAAGGACACAGTCAACAGAGTGAAAAGGCAACCTACAGAAAGGGAGAAAACAGTTGCAAATCATATATCTGATAAGGGGTTAGTGTCCAGAATATACAAAGAACTCCTACAACTAACAGCAAAAATTCAAATAACCGTTGAAATAATACAGAAGACTTCAAATAGACATTTCTCCAAAGATAATTATACAAATGGCCAAAATGAAATGATGCTCAGTGTCACTCATAATCATAGAAATGTAAATCAAACTACAATGAGATATCATCTTACACACATTAAGATGACTACTATTTTTTAAAAAAAAAGCAAATAGTAAGTGTTTGCAAGAATTTGGAGATATCAGAACACTTGCTCTCTGTTGGTAGGATTGCAGAATAGTGCAACCACTATAGAAAATAGTATGGTAATTCCTGAAAATTGTAAAATAGAATTATCAACAATTCTATTATAGTAGAAAAAGTGGATCCAACAATTCTACTTCTAGTTATATATCCAAAAGAACTGAGGGCATGGTCTAAAAGATATTTGCACACTACCCACAATAGCAACAATAATGTAAGCAACAAAATGTCTACTGACAGGTGAATGGATCAACAAAATATAGTATTTACGCATAATGGAATATTATTTAGCCTATAAAAGGAAACACTAATTATTTTTATTTATATGAATGGGTTGCTATGTATATCTATTTACACTGTAGCACAACTACAAACATACACTTCCCTAAGATGGTTGGACCACCTTTATTGTGGATTTTATTCTCAAAGCCTGCATATATGTATTTAATCTTCATAGCTCAAGTACCATTGCTGTCTATTTAAAATTTAAAATATCTAGGAGAAGTTCTCCTGATGAAGATCTAAGTTCCTACCCCCAAGATTTTTATAACAAAAATAATATAATAATAATATATAAATATAACATAATAATAAGGGATAACATGTATTGAGTATAAATGTGTGTCAAGCACTGTGCTAAGTTCTCTACACATTCTCTCTTTCATTGTTTAATTGTCTTAAAAGCCTGATTCATGGGTATTATTATCATGCCCATTTCACAGATAAGGAAAGTAACAAAGTCAGACTGTGTGGCTCCACACAACAATGCTGCATGATGACAGTGTTTGATGGCATTTGTTAACAAATGTTACATGTTTTGTTTGACATTGAGTGGTTGTCAGTAAAAGGGCAGGCTTCAGTGAGAGGAAGTGTCAGGTGAAACCAACAGTCAGTAGAAGTCAATATTATTTTTCTTATCAACAAGATGGTAACCCTCTGGGGATAAGCACCCTATTGTACATTTGTTGCATGCAGCACTTAGCATAGTCTGTGTGCATAACAGCTTCTGCTGCTCTGACAATAATACCAAATTTAGTTGATGTCTTTAACCCAATCACAAGGAAATAAGCCTACTTCACCCCCTAACCCCACCCACATCCCATGAGTCATCTAAATTGGGTCAGTTCCACTACTGAAAGAGTTTTCCAATCCTTTGTGTCTTCTGTGCTCGTTTCAGCAGCACATATACAGTCCTTTGTCTCTTCTCCATCCTCATTGCTACTGCCTGAAGTCTGACACCCAACTGACATAGCCACCCAGGCACCCCGTCTCATTATTTTAAACTGCTGCATAGTATTCTACCACATGCATATTTACTAAAACAGCTCTCTACTGGTGGGTATTTGTGTAATTTTCAGTTCTTTGTTGTAATAATGTTCCAATGTACTTGTCTTGAGGTCCCCTTTCTAAGTCTTTTTTTTTTTTTTTTTTTTATTAAGTGTAACACATTCGCAGTGTTCAAAATCCGAATGTACAGGAGGGTACAGAGTAAAAAGTCTCCTCATCTTTCCTATAATCCCCATTCCACCAACCCCCAGCCACTGTTTCCCCTCCACAGAGGCAATTAAGATCACTATTTTCTTATCTAAGTCTACATTGTCATACAATGAAGAGAAGAACATCCAAGAGCTATATTACTCAAATTGTTGGGTTAAAGAGTAGTGGTTCTGTGGTTTCGTTAGGTGATACAGCCAACTTGTTCTTCAAAAAGTTTGTACTCACATAATCTGTAAATATTAGTAATTAATAAACATCAATTCAGTAATTAGTGAATACCAATTTGTACGTCTACCAGCAGTAACCAATATTTATTTCCTTGAAACCTCACCAACACCAGCTGTTATCAAACCAGTAAATACTGGCCAATCTGATAGGTGATGGAATAGCTTTGATATTCTTTGATATTCTTCCATTGTGAGGGAAGGTGAGCAGCTTTTATATGCTTATTGTTCATATGTTTGAACTTTTTTTTTCTGTGAACTGCCTACTCAGGTCCTTTGCACATTTTTCTATTGGGTTGTTCTATCTTACTTATTTGTAAATTTCTTTGGCATACTATCTGCAAATATTTTCTTTCTTAATACATTGGTAATTAAAACCACATAGTTCAAAATTCAAAGTCTCTATTCAGGTGTCAGTTTTGTCTCCCCAGTCAGATTGAAAACTCTTTGAAAGCAGGGACCAAAAATCTTCTCTAGCCCAAGATAATATGGCAAATTCTAGTTGATCAGCTGCAACCTTCATTCCGGGCACCTGACATGGACTGAGATCCTCTGGGGAAGAATTGTATCTTCTGTAGTTACAGAAGAAGATGAGATTTGCCTTCCCAGGTCAGCCCCTCCATCGATCCAGTCTAGCTTTCTATCTGACAGAAGGAACAAGAAACATGTTGAAGGGAATCCAATTACCCTCTTTGACATCCATTTCAAAAGGTTAGGAATTTATCTTCTGTATCAGCACTTGAGATCTCTCTTCCATCAATTCATCTAAACCTCTCCTGAACCTCAGCGTATAGTCCCACTCCAGGCACTACTGACAATGAGTTCTTTTGTTTATAATGCAGTATATCAACTTCTGGGTCAGAAGGGCAGTATTATATGTAAGCACATATAATTCTCCCACTTCACTCCAAATACCTATAAATAATAAATTAAAGTGGGTTTAAAATATTAACACAATATGCCCTGTATTGGTTCCAAAAGTTTCTTCAAACTTTTATTTGACCCTTTTTTTATTCTGCATTATTCCATACAGAGAAATATATATATATATACAGTTTCATGAACAATGTTAACAGCTATGTACTCATACCAAATCAGAAAGATTTGAAAGGGCGCCTGGGTGCTTTAGTCGGTTAAGCGTCCGACTTTCGCTTAGGTCATGATCTCACAGTTCGTGGGTTCGAGCCCCGCGTCGGGCTCTGTGCTGACTGTAGCTCGGAGCCTGGAGCCTGTTTCAGAGTCTGTGTCTCCCTCTCTCTCTGACCCTCCCCTGCTCACGCTGTCTCTCTCTCTCCTAGAAATAAAATTTTAAAAAAATTATTAAAAAAAAGAAAGAAAGAAAGAAAGAACATTTCCAAGGACCTGAAAACCCCTGTGTGTCCCTTTCCCACAAAGAGAAGGTAAACACTATCCTGACTTTTGAGATAACCATTTTCTTGCATTTCTTTATGTTCTATCATCTGTGGATATATTCCTAAATGCTAAACTTTAATTTGGGCTGTTTTGGGACTTTATGTAAAAGGACTATTTTTTTGTGTTTTGATTCTTTCCCTCAACATTGAGTTTTTTAGGATTTATTTATATTTGCTAAGAATAGGAGTTTTAAAATTTTAATGTTTTAAATTTTATTTATTGGGGCTCCTGGGTGGCTTGGTCGGTTAAGCATCCGACTTTCGCTTGGGTCATGATCTCGCGGTTTGTGGGTTCGAGCCCCACGTCGGGCTCTGTGCTGACTGCCAGCTCAGACCCAGGAGCCTGTTTCAGTCTGTGACTCCCTCTCTCTCTGACCCTCCCCTGCTCACGCTGTGTGTCTTTCTCTCTCCTAGAAATAAATAAAACATTTAAAAAAATAAATTTTATTTATTTATTTCGAGAGAGTGTATATGCACATATGCACATGTGCTTGAGTAGGGAAGGGGCAGAGAGAGGTAATTCCAAGCAGGCTCCATGCTCAGTGGGGAACCTGAAGCAGGGCTCCAACTCATGACCTTGAGAACATGACCTGAGCTGAAATCAGGCGTGTGACGCTCTACTGACTGAGCCACCCAGGCACCCCAGTTTTATTTTTTTATTTATATAATTTATTTTTTTCTGCTAGGAACAGTTTTAGGTCATTTCTTTATTTTTCTTGATAGTCTTCCACTATATGGCTAGACATTAATTACACATTCTACTGATGTTGGACATATGGGTTGTGTATTACAAGCAATGCTGGTATTCTTGTAACTGTGTTGGGTCTACATGTGTACAAGTTTCACTAGGGGTACACTCAGGAGTAAAATTGCTGAGTCAAGGGGATGCATATATTCAACTACTAGATACTACCAAACCTCTTTCCAGAGAGGTTATACTAATTTGCACTCCCAGCAACAGTGCCTAAGAGTTCCCATTGTTCTATATAATCCTTAATACATGGTATTGTCAGAGTCTTTAAAAATAACTTTGTTGAGGGGCGCCTGGGTGGCTTAGTCGGTTAAGCGTCCGACTTTCGCTTGGGTCATGATCTCGCGGTTCGTGGGTTCGAGCCCCGCGTCGGGCTCTGTGCTGACTGCCAGCTCAGAGCCTGGAGCCTTTTTCACCAGACTCCCTCTCTCTGACCCTCCTGCTCACGCTGTCTCTCTCTCTCCTAGAAATAAATAAAACATTAAAAATAAATAAAAATGTAACTGTTGAGGTCACGAGCCTGCGCCATGTCCGCCCGCTTGGGTCATGATCTCGCTGCTCGTGCCCGAGCCCCGCCGGGTTTGGGCCGATCACTGCCAGCTCAGAGCCTGAAGCCTGTTTCCAGAGTCTGTGCTCCCCTCTCTGACCCCTCCCTGCTCACGCTGTCTCTCTCTCTTAGAAATAAATAAACATTAAAATTAAAAATAACTTTGTTGAGATATAATTCACACACCACACAATTCACCCTTTCAAAGTGTATAATTTGATGGGTTTTAATATATTCACTGAGTTGTGCTTCCATCATCACAATACATTTTGGGGACTTTATATATATATATATTATATATATATTATATATATATATATATAATATATATATATATATATATATCAAAGCATCAAAATGTACACTTTAAATATCTCACAATTTTATTTGTCAGTTTTACCTCAACAAAGCTGAAAAAGAATATCTTTAAAATTTTAGGACATGTTAATTACCACCAAAATAAAAACCCCTCCCTCCTTAGACATCATTGTTCAATCTTCCAATCCCAGCCTTAGACAACCATTAAACTACTCTTGTCTCTATACATTTATCTGTTCTGGACGTTTCATATAAGTGGAATCATACAATATGTGGACCTTAATGATTGGCATCTTCCACTTAGCATAATTTCTCAAGGGTCATCCATGTTGTAGCATGTATTAGAATCTCATTTTTATTCCAAATAATGTTCCATCGTATGCATATACCACATATTATGCATCCATTAATCAGTTAATGGACCTTAAAGTTCTTTCTCTATGGAGCTATTATGAACATATTGCTATGAAACATTCATGTACAAGATTTTGTGTGGACATGTGTTTCCTTTTCTCTTGATTGCATACTTAGGAGTGGAGATCCTGATCACATGGTAAGTCTACATTTAACCATTTGAAGAACTGCCAAACTGTTTTCCAAAGCAGCTGCATCATTTTACATTCCCACCAACAATGCTTGATCGTTCCAGTTTCTCCACACTCTCTCCAGTACTTGTTATTATCTGTGTTTTTTAATAATAACCATTCTAATGGATGTAATTTGGTATCTCTTTCTAGTTTTGATTCACATTTCCCTGGTAGCAGATAATGTTGAGCGTCTTTTCATGTGTTTACGGATCATTTACATATCTTCTTTAAGAAGTGAGGTTTTTTCCAGATCCATTGGCCATTTTTTAATTGGGCTATTTGTCTTTTTATTACTAAGTTGTAGGATAGATATATCTTCCTTACTGGTAGATAATTTGTAAAACTTTTCTCCTGTATTGTGGCTGGCTGTCTTTTCACTTTCTTGTTAGTGTCCTTTGAAGCATAAGTGTTTTAATTTGACATCCAATTTACCTGTATGTTCTTTTATTGCTTATGTTTTTGTGTTGTGTTTTAAAAACTATTGTGATTAATTCAAAGCCAGGCAGATTTACATCTACATTTTCTTCTAAGACTTTCATAGTTTCAGCTCTTACATTTAGATTTTGAATCTATTTTGAATCAATTTATATACATACTGTGTGATATGCATCCAATTTTATTCCATGAGGATATCTATTTGCATGTAGATACCCAATTTTCCTAATACCACTGGTTGAAATGACAATTTTTTCCCATTAAATTGTCTTGACACTTTTGTTAAAAATCAACTAACTGAAAATGTGAGGGTTTATTTGTAGACTACTCTCAGTCTATTCCATTAATGTACTTGTCTATCCTTAAATCAATATCACACCGTCTTAATTACCGCAGCTTCGTGGTAAATTTTGAACTGGGAAGTATGAGTCCTCCAACTTTGTCCTTTTTCAGAATTGTTTTGGCAGTCATGGATTCCTTGCATTTTCATATGAATTTTAGAATCAGCTTGGCAATGTCTGCAAAGTCAACTGGGATTTCGATAGTGACTGTATTGAATATATATATCAGTTTGGGGAGTATTGCCATTTTAACAATATCAAATCTTTCCAATCATGAACATAGAATGTCTTCTCATTATTAAAGGCCCAAAGAATGGGCTTTTAATTTCTTTCAACAATGTTCTGTAATTTTTAGTTTATATATCTTACACTCCATTTGTTAATTCTTAAGTATTTATTCTTTTTGATGCTTTTGCAAGTAGAATTGTTTTCTTAATTTCATTTTTTGTTTTATTGCTACTGTATAGAAATATAAATAATCATTGTACATTGATCTTGTATCCTGCAACATTGCAGAACTCATTTATTAGTTCTAAAGGATTAGTGGATTCCCTAGGATTTTCTATATATAAGATCATGTCATCTGCTAATAGTGATAGTTTTACTTCTTCCTTTCCAATCCAGATGCCTTTTATTTAATTTTCTTGACTAATCCTGGCTAAACCTCCCATACAATGTTGAATGGAAGTGGTGAGGGCAGACATCCTTGTTTTACTCCTGATCTTAGGGAAAAGCTCTTTCACATTAAGTAAGATGTTAGCTGTGGCTTTTTATAGATGGCCTTTATCATAAGAAAGAAGTTCCTTTCTGTTCCTGGTTTGTTGAGTGCTTTTAACATAATGGAGTGCTGGGTGCTGTCACATGCTTTTTCCACATGTTTTCAGATGATCATATAGTTACTGTTCTTTATTCTATTGATGCTGTGTATTGTGCTAGTTTTTGTTTTTTTTTAATGTTGCACTGATTTTTTAATGTTAAGCCAAACTTGCATTCCTGGGATAAATCCCACTTGGTCACAATGTAAAATCTTTGCATATATTGCTGGACTCAATATCCTAATTTTTGTTGAGGATTTTTGTGTCTACATTGATTCATGAATACTGTGGGGGCACTGACCCCACACACTGTCAATGGAAGCCTTACCAATTACAGGAACAATCCATTAACATGTGTTTTGTATATGTATTATATCCTGTAGTCTTACAATAAAGTAAACTAATAAGACATTATTAAGAAAATCATGAAGAAGAGAAAATACATTTACAGGACTGTACTATAAAAAATCCACATGTAAGTGGCCTGTGTAGTTTAAATCCATGTTATTCAAGGGTCAACTAATATGCATAAAAGACATTAGTCTGTAGTTTTCTTTTCTTGTGATGTCTTTGCCTGGTGTTGATATCAGGATAATACTGGCCTCATAAAATGAAGTGTTCCTTTCTCTTTTGTTTCTTGGAAAAAGTTTGTGAACAATTGGTATTAAATTTTCCTTACATGTTGGATAGTTGGCAGACTTTTTATTTCTACCACCTGATGGATGCATATTGGTATCTCACAGTTGTTTAAATTTGCAATTCTCTGGTTATCCAAAGTTGAATAATTTTTTATATTTTCATTGAACTTTTGAATTTTTTTCTATTCAAGTGTTTTGACCATTTTGGGTAGGCTGTCTCTTTCTTATTGATTTGCAAAGGTTCTTTTTATGTTCTAGATCTATCTTTGTAAATTGTATGTGCTGCAACAAATGTCTTCTTTTCTGTGTCTTTTTAAAAAGGTTCTTCATAGAAACAATGAAATCTGGCCATCTGTAGCAACATGGATGGACCTTGAGGGTGTTATGCTCAGTGAAATAAGTCAGGCAGAGAAGGACAAATATCATATGTTTGCACGTATAGGAGGATTAGGAGGAACTTGATGGAGGAACAAGGGGGAGAAGAAGGGGGGAAATGGTGGGGGAAAGGGAGAGAGGCAAACCATGAGAGACTCTTGAATGCTGACAAAAACTGAGGACTGATGGATGTGGGGGGGAGGGGGGATGGGCATGGAGGAGGACACTTGTGGGGATGAGCACTGAGTGTTATGTGGAAACTAATTTGACAATAAACTATTTGTAAAAAAAATAAATAAAAATAAATAAAAATAAAATAAAATAAATAAAAAAATAAAAAAATAAAAAGGCTCTTCATAAAACCTTGATAAATAGAAATTCTTTTTTTCTTTTTTTGACTATATTCTTTTTTAAATTTTATTTATTTATTTTTAAATTTACAACCCAGTTAGGTAGCATAGAGTGCAGTAAATAGAAATTCTTAATGTTTATGTAGTCAGATATGGAGTCTTTTCCTCATCATAAGGTCAGGAAATTTTGTGGGTTCTACATAAAAAATTCTTCCCTTCTTCAAGATTTAAAAAATATTCTTTATTGTATCTCCTAATTTTTCTTCTTCTCATTTTTAAAACTTTTTTCCATTTGGATATTTTATTGCAAATGATGTTAGATAGGACTCTATCTTTTTTCCCCCAAATGGGTATCTATTCATCCTGACACTGTTTACTGAAAATACCTTTCTTTCTGCACTACTCTGTAAAGCCAACTCCAGAACACATGAAATATCCTTAAATGTTTCTGTATATCTGTGCAGTTCCATTGATCTATCTGCTTATTTTTATCCCTTTTTATCCTTTTTTATTATTACAGCTTTAGGGGCTCCTGGGTGGCTCAGTCGGTTAAGCATCTGACTTCAGCCCAGGTCATGATCTCATGGTTCATGAGATCGAGTCACACCTTGGGCTGTGTGCTGACAGCTCAGAGTCTGGAGCCTGTACTGGATTCTGTGTCTCCCTCTCTCTCTGTCCCTCCCCCACTCATGCTCTGTCTCTCTTTCCCTCAAAAATAAATAGACATTAAAATTTTTTAATTATTACAACTTTACAATTATTTTCAATAACTTGTAAAATAACCTTCAACCATGTTTCTCTTCATGAGTGCCTTGACTCTTCTTGGCCCCTTGTATTTCTTTTTTTTTTTAATAGTTTATTGTCAAGTTGGTTTCCATATAACACCCAGTGCTCATCCCCATAAGTGCCCTCCTCCATGCCCATCTCCCCCTTCTCCTCCTCCACACCCCATCTGCCCTCAGTTTGTTCTCGGCATTCAAGAGTCTCTTATGGTTTGCCTCCCTCCCTCTCCCCCACTATTTTTCCCCTTCTTCTCCCCCATGGTCTTCTGTTAAGTTCCCCCTAATCCTCCTATACATGCAAACATATGGTATTTGTCCTTCTCTGCCTGACTTATTTCTCTCAGCATAACACCCTCAGGGTCCATCCATGTTGCTACACATGGCCAGATTTCATTCTTTCTCATTGCCATGTAGTATTCCATCATATACATAAATCACATCTTCTTGACCCATTCGTCCATTGATGGACATTTAGGTTCTTTCCATGTTTTGGCTATTGTTGAGAGTGCTGCTATGAACATTGGGGTACATGTACCCCTATGCATCTCCACTCCTGGATCCCTTGGGTAAATTCTTAGCAGTGCTATTACTGGGTCATAGGGGAGCTCTACTGTTAATTTTTTGAGGTACCTCCACACTGTTTTCCAGAGGGGCTGCACCAGTTTACATTCCCACCAACAGTGTAGGAGGGTACCCATTTTTCCACATCCTCGCCAGCATCTAGAGTCCTCTGATTTTCTCATTTTAGCCACTCTGACTGCCATGAGGTGGTATCTCAGTGTGGTTTTGATTTGTATTTCCCTGATGAGGAGGGATGCTGAGCATTGTTTCATGTGTCTGTTGGCCATCTGGATGTCCTCTTTGGAGAAGTGTCTGTTCATATCTTCTGCCCATTTCTTCACTGGGTTGTTTGTTTTTCGGGTGTGGAGTTTGGTGAGTTCCTTATAGATTTTGGATATTAACCCTTTATCTGATATGTCATTTGCAACTATCTTTTCCCATTCCGTCGGTTCCTATTAGTTTTATGGATTGTTGCCTTTGCCATGCAGAAACTTTTAATCTTGATGAGGTCCCAATAGTTTATTTTTGCTCTTGATTCTTTTGCCTTTGGGGATGTGTCAAGTAAGAAATTGCTGCGGTGGAGGTCAAGGAGGTTGTTTCCTGCTTTCTTCTCTAGGGTTTTGATGGTTTCCTGTCTCACGTTCAGGTCCTTTATCCATTTTGAGTTTATTTTTGTGTATGTTATGAGAAAATGATCTAGTTTCATTCTTCTGCATGTTGCTGTCCAGTTCTCCCAGCACCATCCGTTAAAGAGGCTGTCTTTTTTCCATTGGATATTCTTTCCTGCTTTGTCAAAGATTAGTTGGCTCTACACGTTTGGGTCCAAATCTGAGTTCTCTATTCTATTCCATTGGTCTATGTGTCTGTTTTTGTTTTTGTTTTTGTTTTATTTCTAGGATAGAGAGAGAGAGAGAGACAGCGTGAGCAGGGGAGGGTCAGAGAGAGAGGGAGTCACAGACTGAAACGGGCTCCAGGCTCTGAGCTGGCAGTCAGCACAGAGCCCGACGCGGGGCTCGAACCCACGAACCGCGAGATCATGACCTAAGCGAAAGTCGGATGCTTAACCGACTAAGCCACCCAGGCGCCCCATCTATGTGTCTGTTTTTGTGCCAATACCATACTGTCTTGATGACGACAGCTTTGTAGTAGAGGCTAAAGTCTGGGATGGTGATGCCTTCTGTTTTGGTTTTCGTCTTCAATATTACTTTGGCTATTCCGGGTCTTTTGTGGTTCCATATAAATTTTAGGATAGTTTGTTCTAGCTTTGAAAAGATTGTCGGTGCAATTTTGATTGGGATTGCATTGAATATGTAGATTGCTTTGGGTAGTAATGCCATTTTAACTATGTTTATTCTTCTAATCCATGAGCATGGAATCTTTTTCCATTTCTTGTGTCTTCTTCAATTTCCTTCATAAGTTTTCTACAGTTTTCATCATATAGATCTCTTATATCTTGGGTTAGGTTTACTCCTAGGTATTTTATGGTTTTTTGTGCAATTGTGAATGAGATCAGTTTCTTGATTTCTCTTTCTGTTGCTTCATTGTTGGTGTATAAAAATGCAACCAATTTCTGTACGTTGATTTTGTATCCTCCAACTGCTGAAGTCATGGATCAGCTCTAGTAGGCTTCTGGTGGAGTCTGTCAGATTTTCTATGTAGAGTATCATGTCATCTGCGAAAAGTGAGAGTTTGACTTCTTTGCCAATTCTGATGCCTTTTATTTCCTTTTGTTGTCTGATGGCTGATGCTAGGACTTTCAGAACTATGTTAAACAACAGTGCTGAGAGTGGACATCCCTGTCGTGTTCCTGATCGCAGGGGGAAAGCTCTCCGTTTTTCCCCGTTGAGGATAATGTTAGCTGAGGCCTTCTCATAGATGGCTTTTATGATGTTTAAGTAAGTTCCTTCTATCCCAACTTTCTCTAGGGTCTTTAAGAAGGGATGCTGTATTTTGTCAAATGCTTCGACAGGATCATATGGTTTTTATCTTTTCTTTTGTTGATGTGATGTGTCACATTGATTGATTTGCCAACATTGAACCAACCCTGTAACTCAGGAATAAATCCCACCTGATCTTGGTGGATACTTCTTTTTATGTGCTGTTGGATTCGATTTGCAAGTATCTTGTTAAGAATTTTTGCATCTGTATTCATCAAGGATATTGGCCTGTAGTTCTCTTTTTTTGCTGGATCTCTGTCTGGCTTGAGAATCAAAGTGATTCATAAAATGAGTCCAGAAGGTTTCCTTCGATTTCTATTTTTTGGAATAGCTTGAGAAGAATGGGTATTAATTCTGTTTTAAATGTCTGGTAGAATTCTCCAGGGAAGCCATCTGGCCCAGGGCTCTTATTCGTTGGGAGATTTTTGATAACTGATTCAACTTCTTCAATAGTTATGGGTCTGTTCAGATTTTCTATCTCTTCCTGTGTGAATTTTGGTAGTGAGTGTGTGTTTAGGAATGTGTCCATTTCTTCTAAGTTGTCCAATTTATTGGCATATAATTTTTCATAGTATTCCCAATAATTGCCTGTATTTCTGAGGGGTTGGTTGTAATAAGTCCTTTTTCATTCATGATTTTGTCTATTTGAGTGCTCTCTCTTTTCTTTTTGAGAAGCCTGGCTAGAGGTTTGTCAATTTTGTTTAGTTTTTTCAAAAAACCAACTCTTGGTTTCATTGATCTGTTCAACTGTTTCTTTGATTTCTATATTGTCTATTTCTGCTCTGATTTTTACTATTTCTCTTCTCCTACTGGGTTTGGAGTGCTCTTGTTGCTCTCCCTCTAGTTCCTGTAGGTGAGCTGTTAGATTTTGCACTTGCGCTTTTTCTAATTTCTTGAAATAAGCCTGAAGTGCAATATACTTTCCTCTTAGGACTGCCTTTGCCGCATCCCATAGAGTTTGGATTGTTGTATTTTCATTTTCATTTGTTTCTATATATTTAAAAAAAATTTATTTTCTAATTGCCTGATTGGCCCATTCATTCTTTAGTAGGGTGTTCTTTAACCTCCATGGTTTTGGAGGTTTTCCAGACTTCTTCCTGTGATTGATTTCAAGTTTCATAGCATTGTGATCTGAAAGTGTGCATGGTATGATCTCAATTGTTTTATATTTATTGAGGGCTGCTTTATTTCCCACTATGTGATCTACCTTGGAGAATGTGCCATGTGCACTTGAGAAGAAAGTGAATTCCATGGCCTCAGGATGTAGACTTGTAAATATATCTGCAGATCCATCTGGTCCAATGTGTCACTCAAGTCCATTGTTTCTTTAGTGATTTTCTGTAGGTTGATCTATCCATTGCTGTCAGTGGAGTATTAAAGTCCCCTGCTATCAGCACATTCCTATCTATAAGATTATTTCTGTTTGTGATTGTTTTAAATATTTAGGTGCTCCCATATTCAGTACATAGACATTTATAATTGTTAGTTCTTCCTGATGGATAGACCCTGTAATTATTATATAATGCCCTTCTTCATCCCTTGTTACTATCTTTAATTTAAAGTCCAGTTTGTCTGATATAAGTATAGCTACTCCAGCTCTCTTTTGACTTCCAGTAGCATGATATATATTTCTCCATCGCCTTACTTTTAATCTGAAGGTGTCTTCCAGTCTAAAATGCGTTTCTTGTAGACAGCAAATAGATGGATTTTGGTTTTTTTATCCATTCTGCTACCGTATGTCTTTTGATTGGAGCATTCAGCCCATTTACATTCAGTGTTATTATTGAAATATATGGGTTAAGAGTCATTGTGTCATTTGTGGGATTCACCATGCTTGTGGTGGTGTCTCTAGTGTCTTGAGTTCCTTGCAACATCTCCCTCAGAGAGTCCCCCTCAGGATTTCTTGTAGGGCTGGTTTAGTGGTGACAAATTCATTTAATTTTTGTTTATTTGGAAAGACTTTTACCTCTCTTGCTATTCTGAAATAGATAGGCTTGTTGGATAGAGGATTCTTGGCTGCATGTTTTTTCTGTTCATCACATTGAAGATCTCCTGCCATTCCCTTCTGGCCTGCCAAGTTTCAGTAGATAGGTCTGTCACCACTCTGATAGGTTTCCCTTTGTATGTTAGGGCCCTTTTATCCATAGCTGCTTTCAGAATTCTCTCTTTGTCCTTATATTTTGCCAGTTTCACTATGATATGTTGTGCAGATGACCAATTCAAGTTATGTCTGAGGGGAGTTCTCTGTGCCTCTGGAATTTCAACATCTACTTCCCTCCCCAGGTTGGGGAAGTTCTCTGCTGTAACTTGTTCCAGGACTCCTTCAGCACCTTTCCCTCTCTCTTCCTCTTCTGGGATTCCTATGATACAGATATTGTTCTGTATGATTGTATTGCTGAGCTCTCGAACTCTTCTTTCATGTTCCTGGATCAGTTTATCTCTCTTTTTCTCAGTTTCTTCTTTTTCTATAATAGTGTCTTCTAAATCACTTATTCTCCTTTCTGCCTCTTCAATCCATGCATTGGACGCCTCCATTTTATTACATATATCATTTATAGCATTTTTAAATTCATCATAACTATTTTTAAGCTCCATAGTGTTTGTAGCCATAGTTTCTCTGATATCCTCCATGCTTTTTTTCAAGCCCAGCAATTAATTTTTTGATTATTGTTTTAAATTCTTGTTCAGTTATGTTGCTTATATCTGTTTTGAGCAGTTCTTTAGCTGTCATTTCTTCTTGGAATTTCTTTGGAGGAGAGTTCTTCTGTTTCATCATTTTGGTTAGCTTTCTATTTCTTGTTAATTTAATTTAATTTAATTTAATTTTTTTCAATGTTTATTCATTTTTGAGAGACAGACAGAGTGTGAGCAGGAGAGGAGCAGAGAGAGAGAGAAACCCAGAATCGGAAGCAGGCTCCAGGCTCTGAGCTGGCTGTCAGCACAGAGCCCGACGTGGGGTTCGAACCCATGAACCGCAAGATCATGACCTGAGCTGAATTCGGACTCCCAACCGACTGTGCCACCCAGGCGCCCCTCTCTTGTTAATTTTAAAAGCTTGTTGTACACTCGGCCTCTGCAAGTTCTGCTGTATTAGACAGGGCTCTTTGACTGTTCAGGGCCCATTTGTTCAGGAAGTGTTCTTTGAATGCTGTCTCTTGGATTCTCTTGTGGAGCGTTTGGTTATTTAGTTTCCCTACTCATAGAGGTATTTGGGGCTCTCCACCATATGTAGTTTGGCTTGTTTCTTGAGGTAGCCCTGGAAAAAGAAAACAGACAACCACAGAGGGAACAAAGTTACACAAACAGAGACAAAAACAATAAACATGCAAACTCAGGCTCAGGTAAAAACAGCAGCAGCGACAACAACAACAAAAGAGCTCTCTGGCGGGGATGTGCATGGTTTGGGTGCAGGCAGGTCTTGCCTCCACTGTTTCTGCGGGCCACTCTCTGAGGCCCCGCCTTGGTGGTTGTGGGGAGAAGAATGGCGTGGCCCCAGTCCCTTCTCAACCAAGCATTGCAAATCACTGCTTTGGGTCACATCTCCCTGTGCTGAGGATGTAGCCAAGGTGGGCTGAGTTCTATGCCCCACGCCCCGCCTCGTTTCCAGGTCCCAGTCCGCGGGCTTTGTGTATACTGCCCTGAACAGTCCCGCAGGTGGCTGCTTCCCCGCTGACAGGGGTCAAGTGGGAGGTAAGGGAAGTGTCACAGCCGCAGAAACGCCAGGGTCAAGCAGCGATACAACCCAAGTGTGTACGGGGAATGTAGCAACTTCAGGTCCGCAGCGTTGGCACTGCCACAGCGCCACTGTGCCACCACCAGAGATGGTGCCTGGAGCGCTGCAGTGCAGTTTATTCTGGCACCTTCTGGGACCGGGGGCACCTAGTTCAAAGTCAGCACCCCACCCAGAACTAAAAAACACTCTCTTTCCAAGCCGAGGTTTTTCTCTTCTCCAGGGATGGTTCTCTGAGCAATCTCTGCTTCTCTTTCCTTTCCCCTGGACTTGCCCTGGCTCATCACTCACTGCAGCTCCACGCAAGCCCAGTTCCCTCCTCTCCCTCCTTATCTCTGGGTCCTGTCCCGCTTTTATCTTCCCCAGTTCGCACTCACGCACTTATGAGGTTTCCTTCCCAGTGTATTCTGTCTCTTTCTTTTCCCAGACTCCTGTGGCTCAGTGTCCTATGACTTCAGGCCTTCTCCGCTTGAGACATGGGTGCAGGCAAAATGTACAGAGCTCCTTACTTCTCTGCCATCTTGCCGTTCAGTTTGGCCCCTTGTATTTCTATACACATTGTGGAATTGGCTTCATCAAGTTGAAACAAAAATTTGTTTGGATTGCACTGACCTTACTGATAAACTTGAGTAGAGATGACATTTTATAATATTGAATCTTCCAAACTAAAAGCATGGTATATTTCTCCATTTATTTAGGTATGTTTTAATGTCTCATGCTAAAGATTTTTATTTATTTGGGAAAAAGTATTATACAGATATTTTTATGTACTTCATATTTTTGATGTTATAAAATTATGCTTACATTAAATATTTTTCTTTTTCTGTTTGTGACTAGTAGTATAGAAACATAACCGATTTTTGTATCCAGTCAATTGGCTAAACATTCATTGATGCTAATCTTTGAAACATAAATTCTTGGGGGAATTTTTATGCATACAACCAGATCACATAAAATAATAGCATTTTTGTTCCTCCTTATTAATTTTGTTTTTCTTGCATTACTATACTAATGAGGACTTCTATTATAATACTGAATGCAGCAGTGATAGTGAGTCCTTATCTGGTTCTCCACCTCAAAGAGAAAGTGAAGTTTCCTTAACTGTGTAGCTTGTTGAAGATTAAAAAAAAATTTTTTTAAATGTTTATTTGTTTTTGAGAGAGGCAGAGTGTGAGCAGGGGAGGTACAGAGAGAGTGGAGACACAGAATGTGAAGCAGGCTCCAGGCTCTGAGGTGTCAGTACAGAGTCCACTATGGTCTCAAACCTTGCGAGATCATGACCTGAGCCAAAGTTGGAGGTTCAACCAATTGAGCCACCCAGGGCCCCCAAGGATTTGTTTTTTGTTTGTTTTACTTTATGGTGTTGGTGTTTTGTTTTGAAGATAGCTTTCATAAAGTTAAAAAAAAACCCATCTATTCCCATTTGGCTATGAATTTTATCATGAATGGACACTATTAATAAAATGCCTTTTCTCTATTTTTAAAATGATCACAAGTGTTTTTCCTTTAATCTGTTATTGTGCTGCTTTACATTAATTGTTTCTTTAATAGTAAACCAATCCTAGTTTCCCAGAATAAACGAACTTGGTGCTGGGGCGCCTGGGCGGCTTAGTCGGTTAAGCGTCCGACTTTCGCTTGGGTCATGATCTCGCAGTTCGTGGGTTCGAGCCCCGCGTAGGGCTCTGTGCTGACTGTCGGCTCAGAGCCTGGAGCCTGTTTCAGAGTCTGTCACTTCCTCTCTCTCTGACTCCCCTGCTCACGCTGTCTCTCTCTCTCTCCTAGAAAAAAAAAAAAAACCAACTTGGTGCTAACATATTATCCTTTTTACATTGCTAGATTCTATTTGTTACTATGTTGTTTAGAATTTCTGTATTAGTGTGAGATTGGCCTATAAGTTTCTTTACACATACTATCCTTATCAGATTTTTTTCTCAAGTAGGCTTCAAGCCCAGTGTGGACCCCAACACAGGGCTTGAACTCATGACCCTGAGATCAAGACCTGAGCTGAGATCAAGAGTCAGATGGTTAACTGACTGAGCCACCCAGGTGCTCCATATCTTTATCAAATTATGATAGCAAGATTATGACAGCCTCAGAAACAAATTAGAAGAAAACTCTTTTTCTGTTTTCTGAAAAGTTTGTGTAAGACTGCCATCACTTATTCCTTGAATATCGGGCTGAACTTCTAGTAAAGACATCTGGGCCTGGAATTTTGCTTGTAGGAAGATTTGTAACTACTAATTAAATTTTTCCAATCACTTACACAAATGTTCAGGGTTTTTTTCTCTTCCAGGATCAGTTTTCATCTTAAACATTATTGAAGGATAATTCATATAGCATCAAATTCAAGCATCTTTTTTTTTAAGTGTACTTATTTTGAGAGAGAGAGAGGAGCAGAGAAGGGGTAGGGGGAGAAAGAGAGAGAGAGAGGGAAAGAGAGAGAGAGACAGAATGAGAATCCCAAGCAGGCTCTATGCTCTCAGAGCAGAGCCCAACATCGAGTTTGAACCCATGAACCTTGAGATCATGACCTGAGCCGAAACCGAGAGTTGGTAGCTTAATCAACTGAACCACCCAGGCACCCATCAAATTCAAACATCTTAAGTATATAATTGAATAATTTTTAGTACATTTGTGGAGTTGTGCAACTATAACCACAATCTTATTTAAGAAGCCAGACTCATTTTTGGCAAGTGTTTTTTTCCTAAGAATTCATCTATGTCACCTAAGTGTTTTGGCATGAAGTTATTCATGATACCTTATTATTATTTTTGTTAATTTTTACAGCATCTAAGTTATTAAGAAATCTAAGTTTCCTACTATTTTTCTTTATTCCTCGATCAGTCTCACTTAAAGATTTGTCAAATTTATTAATCTTTTTGAAGGAACAATTTTTGGCCATATCAAACCTCTCCACTGTGGATTTGTTTTTCATTCTACTAATCTCTGCTTTCATCATAACTAATCTTTCTTTTTACTTTGTAAAGTTTATTTTGTTATTCTTTTCTAATAATTATAATGGATGCTGAGCTCATTTATTTTCAGTCTTTTTTCTTTCATAGTAGAACTATTCAGAGTTGTAAATGCCCCAGTAAGTGCTATTTTAGCTCTAACAATGAGTTTTGAAATGTAATATTTTTATTATTGTTCAACTCAAAATATTTCAAAATTTCTGTTATTATTTCTTTTTGGATTCATGGTTATTTAGCGGTACATTTCTTAATTTCCAAATTTATGGAGATTATTTTGTTATATTTTCAGTATTGATTTCTACCCTAATCGTATTTTGTTCAAAAAATAAGCTTTGCATGATTTAATACATCATGATGTTTTCACTTGTAGCCCAGAAGTGGTCACTCAAAAAATATATATAACATGTGCACTAAAAAAAAAAAATCTGTTTATTCTTAAGTTATTGGAAGCAGTGTTCTAAATATTTATGTTAGTTTTCTTTTGTTAATCATGGTGTTCTAATCTTCTCTATTGTTAGAGATTCTTTTGAGATTTCTTCTATAAATTATTGAGAGATCTTTAAATTATTAAATTTAGATCCCTAAATTATAAATTATTAAGAGATATTTTTAACCTTCCAGGATAATTGTACATTGGTTATTTCTCCTGTGATTCTGTGAGTTCTCTTTTATTAAGCTTTGTGAACGGTTATTAGATAAATACAAATTTAGAAATTAATCAATCCTTCTGTTCATTTTCATGTGATCCTCTTTATTTCTAGAATTGCTTTTTGCCTTAAAGTCCTTTTATAACTTCTTTTTATTTTACAAATACTGAAATTCATTCTTTTGGTACAGTTTTATGAGTTTTGACAAGTGCATGGAGTGGTGTAACCATCACCACATCAAGACAGGGAACAATTCTTTTAGCCCCCCAAATGATTTTATGCTTCTCATTTGGATACACTCCCACGGCTGATCCCTGGTGACCTGGTTTGTTTTCTATCACTATCGTTTTGCCTTTTCCAAAATATCACACACAGAGAACTGTGAAGTATATAGTCTTTTGAGTCTGGCTTCTTTCAAATAGCATACTGCGTTCAGGGTTCATCCATATTACTGCATACATCAATAATTTGTTCTTTTTGTTGCTAAGTGGTATTCCATGTTATGATTGTACTGAAATTTACTTATCCATTGACCAGCTAAGAAATACCTGAGTTCATTACAGTTTTTTTTTCTTTTGTTGTTGTTGTTGTTTTGGTTAGAGACAAAGCTGCTATAAACATTCACATACAGGGCATGGAGGAGGGCACTTGTTGGGATAAGCACTGGGTGTTATATGGAAGCCAATTTGACAATAAACTATTTTTAAAAAACCCCCAAAAACAAAACAAAAAAAACCCCATTCACATACAGGTTTTCGTGAAAACAAACCTTTTTCTTCCTCTAGGAGGTGGTATTGCTAGGTGATATGGTACATCAACATGAACTTCATAAGAAACTGTCAAACTATATTCCAAAGGGGTTGTACCATCTTGCATTCCCACCAGTAAGTTTTAATAGCTCTGTATTCCTACCAGCTCTTGGTATTATCAAGCTTTTGTTTTATTTTAGCAATTTTGTTAGGTATGTAGTAGTATCTCATTGGGCTTTTAATCTGCATTTCTCTAATAATTAATGATACTGAAGAATTTTACATGTGTATCTATTATTTCTTTGGTGAATGTCTGTTCAGACCTTGGGTCACTTAAAAAAATATGGTTGGTTTTTGTTGTTAAGTTTTGAGAGTTCTGTGTACAAGCCCTTTGCCATATAAGGTTATTTGCAAATATCTTCTTCCAGTTTCTGGCTTGTCTTTTCAGTCCCTTAAAAATGCCTTTCACAGATAAATAATTTTTAAATGTTTATTTACTTATTCTGAGAGAGAGCGAGAGAGCTAGAGAGCAGGGGAGGAGCAGAGAGAAAGGGAGAGAGAGAATCCCAAGCAGGCTCTGAACTGTTAGCGTAGAGATTGATGCAGGGCTCAGTCTCACCAACCACCAGATCATGATCTGGGCTGAAATCAAGAGTTGGATGGTTAACCAACTGAATCACCAGGTGCACCGCTAAATAGTTTTTAATTTTATTGAACTCCCCCCCTTTTTTTTCTTGTATGGATCATGTTTTTGGTGCCATGTCCAAAAACTTTCTCAAACTCAGGGTCAAAAATTTTTTCACATGTTTTCTTTGAAAAGTTTCATAGTTTGACATCTTACACTTAAATCTATGATACATTTTGAGTCCATTTTTATACAGTACCTAAGGTATGGGGTAAGGGTTTTGAAGGATTTGTTTGGGGGCAAAGGCTGCATATAACTGTCCAATTGTTTCAGTATCATCTGTTGAAAAGATTATTCTTTCCACCTTGAGTCAGGTAACAAAAATCCTCCAATGTTTTCTTCATTTTCAAAATTGTTTTAACTATTCTATTTCCTGTGCTCTTTAAAAAAATGTTTATTTTATTTATCTTGAAGGAGAGAAAAAGCACAAACAGAGAAGGGGCAGAGAGTGGAGAGAGAGAATCCCAAGCAGGTTCCTTCCTGTCGGCACAGAGCCCATAGCAGGACTTGATCTGCCCACTGCGACATCATGACGTGAGCCGAAATCAAGAGTCTGAAGCTCAACCAACTGAGCCAACCAGGTGCCCCTCCTGTGCTTTTCTATGTAAATTTTAGATTCAATCCGTCTATCTACAAAACCACCAGCTAGGATTTTAATTGGAATTGCATTTAAGATACAAATCAAACTAGGGAAAATTCACATCTTAATGAAATCAAGTCCTCCAATTGATGAACAGAGCATATATCTCCATTTATTTAGACTTTCTTTGATATCTTTCTTCAGGTGTATTTTGTCTGATAGAATCATAGCTACACCAGCTTTCCTATAGGTCGGTATTTGCCTGGTGTATCTTTTCCTACCTGTGCCCCCTCGGAGATGTCCACATCCTAATCTCTAGAAACTGTGCATAATGATAGTGCAATGGGGAATTAAGGTTGCTGATGTAATTAAGACTGATCAGGTTAATCAACTAACCTTAAAATAGAAAAATTATCCGGGATTATCTAGATGGTCTGATGTAATCATGAGGGTTTTTAAAAGTAGCAGAGAGAGGCAGAGGAGGAGAGTAGTTCAGATTGGTTCAATGTAAGAAGGATTCAGCTTAATATTGCTTGCTTTGATGATAGAGAAAGGGGGCCAGGCACCAAGGAATGCAGGCAGCCTTTAGAAACCAGAAAAGACAAACAAATGGATTCTCACCTGGAGCCACCAGAAGGAACACAGCTTCAACAACACCTTGATCTTAGCACAGTGAAACTCATTTGTATTATTGAAGCCACTAAGCTTGTGGTAATGTGTTACAGCAGAAATAGAAAAGTAACACACTATCCCTTTACTAATACTTTAAAATTTTTATGCTTAAAAAGCCTCTTGTAGATAGCATATGATTTAATTTTGCTTTTATTTTTTCTAACAGTCTGATAATCTTTGTTTTGTAATTGGGTCCACTTACACTTAATGCAATTGGTTATACATACTTGGGTTTAAATCCAGTATCTTATACTTTCTAATTACCCCATCTATTCTGTGTGTGTGTGTGTGTGTGTGTGTGTGTGTGTGTGTGTCTCTTTTTTTTTTGCTCATCTATTTTCTGTTCTCTTTCTTTGCCTCTTTTCACTTGATTATGTACTATGATCCTGTTTTCCTCCCTTCTGATTTATGTTATAGTATTGTAAGTCTATTATTTTAATGGATACCTAAAAATTAAAATATACATAAATAACATAAATTTAAAATTAGTCAATAGGTATTCTTCCCTTAGACAATTAAAAATCTTTAGAATGCTGTAACTACATTTATCTCTGTCCAACATATTTGCTATTATTGTTATGTAGTTTAATTTTATTTTAAACTTCACAAGACATTATTATTGTTTTATCTAGTTTATGTTAATTTAGGTTTTATCTAGATATTTTCCACTTTGCCCCTTTATTCATTCTTAATTTGGTATCACATGATTTCTGTTAGAAATGTATCCTTTGGAATTTGTTTTATTGAGCTTCTGATAACATCAAACTATCTCTCTTTGTGTTTCTTTGTATGAAAAATCTCTACGTCACCCTCATTCTTGGAATTTATATTCACTGTATAGAAAGTGACAGTTATTTTCGTTTAATGAATTGACAAATTTCATTTCCATTGTCTTCTGACTTCCATTGTTGCTGTTGAGAAGTCAGCTATTAATCTTGCTGTCAATTCTTTCAAGATTTTTTTTCCTCTGGATGTTTTTTAGATCGGGTCTTAGTTTTTGGTCTTCTAATCTCAATATAGACTTAAAAAGAAATTGAACTAGCTTGTGTTTCTTAAGTTTTTACAATTCTGGGTTGGTGTCTCTAACCGTTTCTAGAAAGTTCTAGGAAATTCTGAGCCTTTCTCTCATCAAGTATTGCTGTTGCCCTTTTTTCTTCTCTCCTATAGAAATTTGATTAAATATATGTTAGACTTTTTCACTCTTTTATTCTTTTTCTGTGTTTATTTTTATCTTGTTGCTTCTTTGTGCTACTTGCTGGAAAAACTTTCAGACCTTTCTGATGATTTATTCTCTCATCAGCTATGTCTAATCTAGGGGTGAACTCATCCACTGAGTTTATAATTCCAGTTATTGAAGTTTTGCTTCTAGATGTTATATTTTGTCCTTTTTCTATTAAAATAACGTTCTTTCCATTTATTTCCATTACCCTATAAAAATATTTAAGCTTATCTTTTATCTGTTTAAATATAGTCAGCACAGTTGTTTAATTATGCTTGACAATTTCAATAGCTGTGTCTCTGTGAGCCTTGTCCTAATGTTTCTTCTGGTTCTCAGTCACAGTTTTGTTCTCCTTTTGCATTTATTATCTACATGTGCTGCTACTGGACTAGAGAGAATTACTTACAAGAAGTATTTGAGGCCTTGGATGTTTTTTTTTTTTTCCAGAGAGGACTTGCATTTGCTCCTCCTTGGAGTGGAGACACTTCCAGACCCAACACTGCCCAAAGTTTCCTAAACCACTCAGATGGTATAAACCTGAAGGACAAATCCCTCTGAGGGCCTACAAATCCTCCCTACTCTAAAGATATGGCTCTCTTGAGTTTCAGATTATGATCTTCAGCAAAATATCCTTCCCTGGGAACTTTTCTTCTTAAACTGCCAGAAATTTCAATTTCCATGTGGAGAAATATCTAGCTTTAAACAAGGATAAGACAATAATATCTGGGTTCTTTCTTTTTAACAACATTCCCTATGATATTAAGAAGCTTGTCTCTTAAATCAAAGCAACATGTTATATCAGTTTCCTTCGGAAATAGTTCATAAGACAAAAGAGCATTTAATTCAGGAGATATATATTATGTGTCTTCCATGAATCAGATGTTGTGGTGCTAGGAATACAACTTTGAAAATGCAGAAACAGCCTTCTAATGACTACTTAATTTCTTTCCTGGGTATAATCGGCAGCTTAAAGATTATTTTAGGGTAAAATAAACCATGGTGTTTCCATTGTTCTCCATTTGCTACTATTCCTCAGAGAGCTCAAAGCCTATTTGGGAGAAAACATGAAACAGCCTGGGTAATTCAGTCCTACAGTTATTTATATGGGAGGTCTTCTACTGGGAATACATAGGAACTAATGGTCATTGAGTTCTTACTTATAAGGTGCACAGTACTCTCCATCTATTTCTTACCTGAAACCTATGTGATAAGCATTACTATACCCATTTTACAAGTGAAGAAACTGAGGTAGAAAGACATTCACTTTCCGAAAGTCACACTGCACTATAGACAACTTCTACAATGGCTCCCAAATAGGCCTGCCAACTGGTATTCCTCACTACACTGTGTATTATTATTTCCCCTTAAAAGTGGACTAAAACTAGTGACTCACTTTAATCAACAGCATAAAGCAAAAGTGGTGGGATGTCCCTTCTGAGATTAGGTTATAAAAGACTGACTTTCATCTAACTGTATTTCCTTCTGACTCTTCTCACTTTTCATTCTGATGAAGCAAGCTACCATGTCATGAGCTGTCCTGTGGAAAGGCCCATGTAAACAAGCAGAGGTCCTCAATGCAACAGCCCAAGAGGAACTAAGGTCTGCCAACAACCATGTACACGAGCATGAGAGCAGATCTTCCCCCCAGCCGTACCATCAGATGAGGCTGCAGCCTCAGCTATCATCTTAATTACAACATCTTGAGAGACCCTGAGCCAGAAACCCCAGCTAAGGATGACCACATTCCTGACCCATGAAAACTGTGAGATAGTAAGAGTTGTTTGGAGGCACTAAGCTTTGGAGTCATGTGTTACACAGTAGAGAACAAATACATACTGCTAATATGAGGCAGTCTGATATGGGACAGTTCTGTCTGAGACCACACTGTCTTCCTGAGCATGGTAATACACTAACAAATAATTAAAATCATCAGAAGAACTACCTCTGAAGAGACGTTTCAAGAGAAGTCGAGACAAAAGTACAAGTAAAACTACAAAAGTAGAACTTGCTCTTAAAGCTCACTGAATCCAACACTTTCATTTTACAGTTGAGGAAACTGAGGGACTGGGACTTTCCCAGTGCCCTGTGGCCATTTGAGTAGGGCTGGGACTAGAATCTAGCTTGTTTCCCCATTCGAAAGACTTTACACTGCTTCATCCTTGTTTTCCTTGCTATTTAAGGAAGAGGAAAATGCCTTTTGGGTTTTGCTCACTAATATGTTTTGTATAAATGGCCTATATATGCTATGAAGTAATGGATACTCATTGCAAGAATAGAAGACCACCAGCAATTGGCCCTTGATGGTCAGACTGAAGAGAAATTTCCCAATATCTCCTTATCCCCTTTGTTCTCCACTTTCTGTCCCAGCAGCAAGAACTGGACACTGAATGGAATTGGGGGAAGCCCTGGTTAATGGGTTATCTGGATGCTTTATGAGCAAGAAATTGTAATCAGGCCACATGTAGGTAAGAGGAAGGATACTAGTTATGAGAAGTAGGTGTTTAGGTAGCTTATTAGCCAGGAAATTATAGATATTTTGTGGCTGCTAGGATGTGGAAGATAAAGAAGAATTTTTCAGGGTCTGAAATAATCCTCTTTTTTTTTTCCTGAAAGAGTGAGAGCACATGAGCGCATGCACACACACATGAACTAGGGAAGGGCAAGGGAAAGGAAAAGGCTTAAACAGGCTCCACAACTGGCAGGGAGCCCAATGTAGGGCTTGATCTCGTGACCCTGGGATCATAACCTAAGGCCAAAATCAAGAGTTAGAAGGTAATCCTACTAAGCCACCCAAAGCACAAGATAATTTTTTTCCCAAAATTTTAACTTTTTATTCTTTGAAAACATTTTTTGTTTTAATGTTTATTTATTTTTGAGATAGAGATAGAGTTTGAGCAGGAGAAGGGCGGAGAGAGAGAGACAGAGAGAGAGAGAGAGAAAGAGAGAGAGAGAGAGAGAGAGAGAGAGATGGAAACACAGAATCTGAAGCAGGCTCCGGGCTCTGAGCTTTTAGCACAAAGCCCAACGTGAGGCTCCAACTCACAAGAAATTAAGATCATGATCTGAGCCAAAGTTGGACATTTAAGCGACTGAGCCACCCAGTGCCCCTTTTAAAAATTTTTTTAGAGAGAGAGCAGGAGCAGGGGAGAAGAAGAGAAAGAGAAAGAGAGAGGAAGAGAGAGAGAGAGAAAGAGAGAGAGGATCTTTTTTAAAATTAAAGAGGGGTTGGGGAGCCTGGGTGGCTTAGTCGGTTAAGCGTCCGACTTTCGCTTGGGTCATGATCTCGCGGTTCGTGGGTTCGAGCCCCGCATCGGGCTCTGTGCTGACTGCCAGCTCAGAGCCTGGAGCCTCTTTCGGTCTGTGACTCCCTCTCTCTCTGACCCTCCCCTGCTCACGCTGTCTCTCTCTCTCCTAGAAATAAATAAAAAAAAAATTAAAAAAAAAACATAAAAAAATAAAATTAAATTAAAGAAAAAAATTTAAATGTTTTTTATTTATCTCTGAGAGAGAGACAGTGTGAGCAGGGGAGGGTCAGAGACAGAGGGAGACACAGAATCCGAAAGAGGCTCCAGGCTCTGAGCTAGCTGTCAGCACAGAGCCGGACGCGGGACCCAAACCCACCAACCATGAGATCATGACCTGAGCTGAAGTCCGACGCTTAATCGACTGAGCCACCCAGGTGCCCTGAGAGAAAGGATCTTAAGCAGGCTCCACACTCAGCATGGAGACTGATGAGGGGCTCCATCCTACAATGCTGGGATCATGACTTGAGCTGAAATCAAGTTGGACGCTCAACCAACTGAGCCACCCTGGCGTCTCCCAAGGAATCCTCAAAGAAGGAAACAGCTCTCTGCAGAATGCATTCTATAGCCACTTGTCAAGCAACTTGCCCACATCCCCAGCCTCATCCATAGGATGTAATGCTACATACCTCCACTAGAGGTCATCACTTCTCATTTTCTAGAGCAGAGTTGGCTACCGTTTTCATTTAAAGACTAACTGCCTTGAAACATTTTGCCTGCCAAACGAACTAAGTTTATAAAGAAATAATTAACTTGGGTTTCAAATTTTTATTTATCAAAGATGCAAGTAATAGCCGTCATACATTTCAGATCACTCTGAGATAACCAGTGTTATAAAATTCTACCATTCCCTCCCCCAATATTTTTTAGTTAGCTTTCTCAAGGGGAAATGTAAAATGTCCAGTGAGCTTTGAAATGCTTAAAATTAAAAAGAAAGAAAGAAGGAGAGTGAGGGGGGAAGAAAGAGAGGGTTGGAGAGAGGGAGAGAGGGGATCTAAGATGTGTAGGACTTACCGATATTTTGGGGTCCAGAGATCCTGGTGTTGGGAAACATCAGTTTTAGCCAGAGAAGTTCAACTATCTGCTCAGGGTAAGAGAGTTATATTTTCCTTTTCAATGTAGGATGACACATGTCCTTGGATAGAGTTTCCTTGGGTTAGGGAAGAACTAAATATGGTGTTGAGGAAATCTAGCTTAAGCAAGCTCCTAATTACATGTTTTGGCTAATGATGAATGCTTTGGAATTGAATGGTGGTATTTGGCATCAGCTAAATTTTAGTGTTTACTCACATTTTGGTGTCTAAAGCTTGCAGGAAGGAGACATCAGGCCAGTTTGAGGCAAGATGAATTTAATAACCTTGACCAGGTTGTAATCTGCTTGAAGTCAGAGATTCTATACTATATGCCATGTCTTCTCCAATGTCACTACAGAGCTTGGCAAACAGTATAAATGGGCTGATGATAAGGTATTAAAAATCAAGATGTGCTAATAAGTCTCCTAATGAATAAAGTGCACCAATTCTCCAGAGTCTACGACTCTCAAGATACATGTGGAAATGGGTAACATACTATATACATCCATGGTTTAGATGGATTATCCATGTTTAATGCTCGTTAAGACTTCAACATTTGACAAAACTCAGAGGATTTGAAAAGGAATATTGTATGTATTCCTTACTTCTGAAGATCCACCGCTGGTGCACGTTGACTGCAGTAAAAAATATAGGTCACAAGGTGGCGCTGTTGCCTTAGCGTCAACCTTTCCTCTGCCTCTTCTTTGAGCTGGGAAAAATCACATCTGGACTCTACCTTTGGGTCCATCTGAGGCTCAGCTTGATTTTATCAGAGGAAGAAAAGAGGGAGACAAGTTTTATAGAAGTCATTTCCTATTTCTGACAAGGTTACTCAGCTAAGAGGTTAAGTATACTCTGCTTGGGCTCGATTCTCTCTCTGTGTTTATTCTATGGAGTCATTCAGTAAGACATGTCCAAGGTCTTATTCTTTGTGGGAAAAAGAAACGACAGTTGAATGTGTGTACACAGGGAGGTGGAGGGAGGTGTCCAGAGGTGAGTTAAAAGGTCTGTGTTTCACTGGACCCTGACTCTGTTTTCAAAAACACAAAGGAGGGAAGGTTATCAAACACTTTTGATCACGATTCAGAACGACCCAAATTGGCAGTAACAATTAGCTAGATCCAATTAGGTGAAGTTGAATCTGCAATAAACGTAAAATCTCAAACCTGGAAGCAAATAAATGAATGACCCCAATTCAGCAGAATGCCCCCACCCACCCGCTGTCCCCCAAACACACCGAGTTCATTTATATCTACTCTGGGCCATCCTTTATTTAATCCTCACAACAGCCCCCAGAGGAATCTATGATTAGCCCCATTTTAAAGTTTATTTATTTATTTTGAGAGAGAAAGAGAGACAGTGAGGGGGAAGGGGCAGAGAGAGAGAAAAAGAGAGAGAGGATCCCAAGCAGGCTTCATGCTGCACGATAGAGTGTTTGTTCTAGGTGCAAGAAGCTAATATGAAAGACTATGTACTGTATGACTCCAACTATATCACATTCGGTTAAAGGCAAATTCTGGAGACGGGCAAGAGATCAGTGGTTACCAAGGCTTAGGGAGAGGGAGAAATGAATTTGTAGAGCCCAGAGGATTTTGAGAGTAGTGAAAACACTCTATGATATTATAGTGATGGATACATGTCATTATACTGTTGTCCAAACCCATAGAATACCCAACACCAAGAGTGAGCCCTAAGGTAAATCATGGACTTTGGGTGATGACAATGCATTAATGTAGGGTCATCATTAGTAGAAAATGTGCCATTCTGGTGAGAGATGTGGATAATGGGGGAGGCTGTGCATGTGTGGCAGCAGAGAGTATATGGGAAAACTCTGTCCCTTACTCTCAATTTTGTGGCAAATCTAAGACTACTCTACCAAAAAGAAAAAAAAATGAAGTCTTTAAAAAATAAACAAAATGAATAAAAAATAAAATAAAAAATTAGTCTATGAAAAATATAGGAATCCTCATTAGAAAAAAAACCAGTAAAACTGATGGTTGTTTCCGGTAGTTGCTTTCTGTTAGATTACATATAGATTCAAATGATAATAATGTATGTGGTCCTGAAAATAAAAAGACACAACTTTAAAGTCCATTTGGAGGGGCGCCTGGGTGGCTCAGTTGGTTAAGTGTCCAACTCTTGATTTCGGCTCAGGTCATGAGCTCTTGGTTATTGAGATCAAGCTCCACATCAGGCTTTGTGCTGACAGCAAGAAGCCTGCTTGGGATTCCCTCTCTCTCTTCCCCTTCCTCCTCATTTCATTCTCTTTCTTTCTCTCTCTCTCAAAATAAATAAGTAAACAAAAAATGATAATAAAGTCCATTTGGAATAACAGCACTAACAAGTCATTTGAGTGGTGTCTTCATGCTTTTCAAAGTGCTTTCATATATATCACCCCATTTGATTTTAACAACAGCCACTAGGCTGGCATAGCCTAAAACAGCTGTAAAATTGCCACTGAGATTAGATAGAAATGATGAAAGAGAAACTATTTTATAACTCAGAATTCTATTTTAGTCACAATAAGACAAAAGAGAACAGACATAGGGCATTCTTCTAAAATTCCTGCCTAGGTAAATAAAATTTTCAGAAATCAGGAGGCAACTTGAACAAGATTAAAAAAGGGAATCTTGAAGCATGATTGGAAAAATATCAGAATGGCTAATTTCATTAGAGAAAGGGAAATAAATGATAGATATGTTGTAGTTTTAAAATATCACAAGAAATAGGGATACCTGGGTGGCTCAGTTGGTTGAACATCCCAACTTTGGCTCAGGTCATGATGTCACAGTTTGTGAGTTTGAGTCCTGTGCTGGGCGTTGTGCTGACAGCTCAGAGCCTGGAGCCTGCTTCGGATTCTGTGTCTCCCTCTCACTCTGCTCCTCCCCCGCCGGAGCTCTCTCTCTCAAAAATAAATAAACATTTTTTGAAAATCACAAGAAATATGGGCACCCGGGTGACTCAGTCACTTGAGTGTCCAGCTTCAGTTCAGATCATGATTTCACGGTTCATGAGTTAGAGCCTCACGTTGGTCTCACTACTGTCAGCACAGAGCCTGCTTGAGATCCTCTGTGCCCCTTTCTCTCTGCCCCTCCCTTGTCATGCTCTCTCTTTCAAAAATAAATTTAAAAAAACCCTTTCACAAGAAATACAATCATTGACTAGTAATCAGGGACCAGATGAGAACGGCATAATTTAAGTGGTTGTATACTTTCTGTGAGAATGGATGAATACAATAGATACATGGACATAATAGAGATCAGATTACTGGTCCAAGTCCTGGGATACGTCCTCTTCTGCACTGGCCCAGAGAGTGGCTGATCCACAGACACAGAAGCTATGATGGTGAGCTGGGGCCTTCCCAACCCCCACCTAGTCCATTAGTGTCATGGACTGACCCTCTCCCAAATATACCTGGCAAGTGGTCATCCTCCCCTTAGTCAAATACAGAAAAGATTTACAGAATGATGGTCAGGTTTACCTTGGGCTCCTGTAACTAATCCTCATTCTTTAGGACCTAGGTCATGAGGGTAGAACCCTTGTAAACGGGATTAGGACCCTTAGAAAGACACTCCAGAGAAATCCCTCACCCCTTCCACCATATGAGGACACATCGAGAAGATGGCCATCTGTGAACCAGGAAGCGGTCTCTCACCAGACACCGAATCTACCAGCATCTTGATCTTGGACTTTCTGCCTCCAGAACTGTGATAAACACATTTGTGTTGTTTATAAATCACCCAGTCTGTGGTATTTTTATTTTAGCAGTCTGAAAGGACTAGGGCACTCACCTTAGCCCCACCCTGCTGGCCCCTCCTTTCCAATCCCAAAGCCACCATCCCAGCTCCTGAACTGATTATTGCAATAACTTTCTAACTGGGCCCCTGTTTCCATTCTTTCTATTCCTTAAGATCAAAGATATGTCCACTGTTGCTTTCTTCCAGCATCATTCTCCTAGGCAGAATTAACTGTGCCTCATTTGTGTCCTCAGAACACCATTAGGGCACTTATAACCCAGCATTGTGGTTATTTCTTGACTTGTCTGCCCCTCTCTTGAAGGCAAGACCTGTGACAGCCATCTTTGTGTCCCCAAAGAATTCATGGGCACAGTCATTCATTGAACAAGAAGCTGTGCAGCAAAGTGGTTATGAACGGAGTTTTGGAGTCCCACTGCTTGGATTCAAATCTTGACTCTGCTTTTTACTCATCTGTGACTTTGGGCAAGTCACCTTACCTTTCTAATCCTTAGATTCTCCATCTACAAAACAAGGTAACCAAAGTATCCACCTCATTGGACTGTAGACAGGATTGAGTAAGACTATCACAGGGTTTGCCTCAATAAATTCTAGCCACCAGAATGCAAACTGGTGAAGCCACTCTGGAAAACAGTAGGGAAGTTCCCCAAAAAAGTAAAAATAGAACTACCCTATGACCCAGCAATTGTACTACTAGGTATTTATCTAAAGGATACAAAAGTGCTGATTCGAAGGGGCACATGCACCCCAATGTTTATAGCAGTGCTATCAACAATAGCCCAAGTATGGAAAGAACCCAAATGTCCATTGACTAAAAAATGGATAGAGAAGGGGCACCTGGGTGGCTTAGTCGGTTAAGCGTCCGACTTTCGCTTAGGTCATGATCTCGCGGTTCGTGGGTTCGAGCCCCGCGTGGGCTCTGTGCTGACTGGCAGCTCAGAGCCTGGAGCCTGTTTCAGTCTGTGACTCCCTCTCTCTCTGACCCTCCCCTGCTCACGCTGTCTCTCTCTCTCCTAGAAATAAATAAAACATTTAAAAAAAAATGGATAGAGAAGATGTGGCATATATATATATATATATACACGCATATATATATGTATATATATATATACACACACATACATATATATACATATATATATAATGGAATATTAGCAATCAAAAAAATTGAAATCTTGCCATTTGCAACAACATGAATGGAACTAGAGTTTATTATGCTAAGCAAAATAAGCCAGTCAGAGAAAGATAAATACCTTACGATTTCACTAATATGTAGAATTTAAGAAACAAAACATGAACACGGGGAGGAAATGAAAAATAAAATAGAGAGAGAAAATGTAAGAGACTCTTAAATACAGAGAACAAACTGACAGTTGCTGGAGGGATGTTGGAGATGGGCTAATGGATGATGGGCATCAAAGAGGGCACTTGCTGAGATGAGTACTGGATGTTATATGTAAGTGATGAATCACTGGGTTTTACTCCTGAAACCATTATTACACTATATGTTAACTAACGTGAATTTAAATAAAATCAAAAAATTTTTAAAAATGCTAACCACCATTATTAATAAATGGTTGCTGAATTGAATTGGCTCTACCCTATACATCAATGTCCAGTTACTCTTCCTTAACATTGTCACTTCTGTCCTAACTCCCTGATCAAAATCTTCCAGGGGCTTGCTCAGTTTGGATGAACCCCCAACTCCTTAGCTTCAGTAGGTATTGATTTATGGGTTAGAGGCATTTAAAAAAACATGTTTATCATTATTTAAATGTTTTTTTGAACACCATTTTTGTAAAGCTTCTTTTGTAATTAGGAATTGATCACAAGAAAATTAATCTGCCAGGATTAACCTCAGGGAAGCATTCTGAGAACCTACCTGAAACTCAGTGGTTCCCGCCCTTGGGTGCCTATTAAAATCACCTGGGGAGCTTTTGAAAGCAAACCAAAGACTAGGCCCAACCCCCAGAAATTCCAATCTAATTGGTCTGGGGTGTGTGGCTGAACGGTGGGATTTTTTTTTTTTTCCTTCAAAGCTTCCCCATGAGTCTAATATACAGCCAGGGTGGAGTGGCACTCTGATCACCTCTACTTTGTCATACCTGGTAGAATTTCATGCCAACTTACCTGCAACCACACAGTTCTGAGGTTCTTGCTTTTCAGCTGGCTGTTTCTGTTCCCAGTTTGCCTGGTATAGGCCCCAGACACACCAGTTCCTGCCCTGAAGGGTTCATAAAGAAGTACCTTCAGAGGCAAACAAGCCTTGTCTTCAATCAGGCCACAAACACATCTTGACTCACCCTCATAACTTCCTGGACTCTAGATCCAGTTCACACTTTACTGATAACATCCTGGCTGGAGAACCAGTTTCTGACCTGCAGTGATCCCTTCACCCGTCGGCTGGGTCTGGAATTTCATGCTCTCTGAGCTCCTCCCTGGTCTTGGACTGGCAGGAGTTGATTATTTCTTTGACTCTTGGGACTTAGCCTCCTGACTTTCACCTTGATAGCCCCTAGCCTTCTGATTGTTTACAACTTTAGCTTCCATCTCGTGGTTCTAACCCCATCCCAGCTCCCAGTCTCAGCCATCAGTGCACTTGGCATGGCTAGATTCTACTTAATTTTCTGATAGAGAACTGGGTGAAGAGCTGATCTTTGAACAACAAGGAAGCAAGAGGTCTGAAATAAGTTAATCCAGACAAAGGGAGGGGGCAGTTTTGGGGGTGGCCCAACACAATTTACAGTTGTGTGTGTGTGTTAGGAACCTAAGGGTAATGCATATGGTATTCCAGGAGACTGTGTAAAAACCGAAGTCCTTTCCATCTAAATAGCATGTTTTCCACTCCTTATTTCTTCCTTCCTTCAGCTTTGCTTTCCTCCCTTTTAGCACAAAAAATGTGTGGGGCCCAAATAGGGAATCTGAATTTCTGCTACAGTGAGGACAAAATGAGATTTCAGAATCAAATCAACTCACTGCAGAGAGGCAAAGAAAGTGACAGGTGACCAGGATTCAGTATTCGTATAGGTCCTTCACATAGTCTCTGTATTGTTAATCTGGAAGGGCCTTGCTCTTTAATGAAGGCCCCTGCAGTAGACTTGAGTTGGTCATCTCTTTGCTCCTTGACTTGGGTCATGTAGGCCTAAGCTGCCAATCTCAATTTAGGAGAAGGGGATGCTGCTTCTCATTTCAGTTCACTTCCGGCACCTACATCCCTTCTGCAGTTGTCAAGTGAGGGCAACCAAGCTCACAAATCTAGCTGGGATAACACCTCAAGGGGTTCTTTCACTTAAGACTTGACAGGCAACTCAAAGATTTCTCAAAAATGTGGGAATCCACACTATGGAATGAGAACTGGGTACAATTTACTCTATAGTTAGCTTAAATAGAATCATTTAAATTAGAACTATAAATATAGGGAGTAGTGTTTTGCTATTAATTCCTTTTCTACATCTTGGTGAAAACTTAGACAAATTTCTTTCTAGAGTCTCCTATTTTCTTATGATTTACTTCATTAGGAGTATGCCATACTAGCCTATAATGAAAAAAGTAATTTCCTTCCATTATGACCCTTATGACTAATTCCGGAAAACTCACATTCATGGTTGGCAATTGCTCCTTCTGCAGACACCATTGAAACATTTGGTTTAATCATGGTTTTAAACCATCAGGCAAATCTACAAGAGAAGGTCTGAAGGATAATTGCATCAATTGTCAGCCTCTTCTATGAAAGAAACAATGGCTCCAAGTCTGAGAAGAGCCTGTGAATGAAGACCAGCTTGAATTTTATGCAAAATGTATCAGAAGTAACTGAATGAAGTGACCTGAAGGTAGGGTCCCTTGGTGTCACTTGTATCCTTAGACCTTGAATGATATCTATCAAAATTCTGTTTCAACCTTTTCATCTTGACAGATGCTAATCAGCAAATTTGGTCAGAACCTAAAACTGCTCTGATTTCATTATAGTACAGAGGAGTGTACTTACTTATTTTTATAACACTTTTTGTCATTAATATATGTAATTCAAATATGTGAAAGTTAAGTGTCACAAAAGCAAAAAAGTCATAAAAAATGATTGATTATAGAAAATTGGGAAAATCTGGAAAGTATAATGAATCATTAAAATTAGCCATAGTCCTCCCAACTAAAACCAAACATTCTGGGAAGTTTCTAGTTGTTTTTTTTCTTTTAGTGTACAGGTATGTATGTGAGTGGTATAAATGCCTATTTTAGGTAAAAACGGGATCATACTGTTAACTGCTTTTAAAAATTATTGTTAGGGGGCACCTGGGTGGCTCAGTTGGCTAGGTGTCTGACTTCGGCTCAGGTCATGATCTCCTGGTTTGTGAGTTCAAGCCCCGTGTCAGGCTCTGTGCTGACAGCTCAGAGCCTGGAGCCTGTTTCAGATTCTGTGTCTCCCTCTCTCTGACCCTCCCTCACTCACACTCTGTCTTTCTTTGTCTCTCAAAAACAAATAAGCATTAAAAATTTTTTAAAATTATTGTTAGAATGTATTTTTCCATGCCATTAGGTATTCTCCAAAAAAGTGAATTTTAATGATTGTGTGTAATGACTCCATTCCATTATAGAAAGTGCATATTACAGTTTATCTATGTCGCTATTGTTGGAAATTTAAACTATTTTCAGCTTTTGAATATTATATATAAAACCCAACTGATTATTCATAATCATAAATGCTTATTTATGACCTCCTCTAACTACTTCCTTAGGATAAATTTCCTAGAAATGGAATGACGGACGGGTTCAAAGGTATAAACAGTTTAAGACTTTTGAACGTCTAACTTGCTCTCCAGAAAAGTTGCAACAATACATACTTCCTACCAGAAATATCTGAAAGTGCTGTTGTCACAGGGGCTGTCCCCCTGTGGCTTTAGCACTGAAACTTCCACATTCCAGGAAACCCCTCTAGATCTCAGCATGGGTGTGGAGGTTTGGGGGAAAAGTACAAAATGCACGCTGTCACTAAAACATGTGGGCTGAAAATAACATTGCTTTTAGTGTCAAATGGTTACGGCATAGATTATCCATCCTCCATGGTCACCAACCACCCATGTTGGCTACCATGACTTTCAGTTCCTTGTAATCACCAGCAAGATCTGACTTAAGTGTGCAACTCAAAGTGCCTCGTAACCAGGAGGCTTAACACTCTTTGTCTCTGCCTATGGATTAACTATTGTGCTTTGCTTGTACTGAGAATTTGTATTGAGTGTGAGTTTAATATTTAACATTGTGAATATTGTGATCATGTTTTCTAAGAATTCAGATTATAATACCAACACCAGCATGACCCAGATGTCACTGAAGACAAAGGCTAAATAACTGTGTCGTTTTACTGACAGATGAAAGAACACAGGGATGTGACTGGGGATGTAAGTATTAGAGCATACTGTGCAGGTGCAGAAAAAAAATTGGAGTCAGGCATGGTAGAGAAGGGGATGTAAAAGCACATATGAAGAATGAATCTCATAAGTCTGGGATAAGACAATCAAAAGTTTGTTAGTATGTTTGTTTCTCCAAAAGGCACCAATGCTTAGTGGGAAAGAGTGGCCATTGAATTAGTGTGAACATACCACACTAAGGAACACAGTTTCATATCACTCCTTTTGATTGCTCTGTGACTGAGTCAAGTCACATTTCCTGATTCAGAGGTTAAAACTAAAGTGTCCTGTGGGAGAATGGGAGAACGAAAAGAGAAAATTTTGATAACAAATGTATTGGCCTCCTGCAATGTAGACCTGATTCTGGCAGAGCTTACCAACCATTACACTTTTTACAGCATATTAAGTGATGAGTTAAATCACAGCAACAATGGTGATAACAAAGGTGATCAGGATATGCCACCTCCAAATATGACATCTTGGCATATTATTTTGAGCTGAAGTCAATTGAGAAACAATGGATGCAAAAAATGCTCTCCGAATGGGCACCCTCCTACACTGCTGGTGGGAATGTAAACTGGTGTAGCCCCTCTGGAAAACAGTGTGGCGGTTCCTCAGGAAATTAACAATAGAACTCCCCTATGACCCAGCAATAGCACTGCTAGAAATGTACCCAAAGGATACAGGAGTGCTGATGCATAGGGGCACATGTACCCCAGTGTTCATAGCAGCACTCTTAACAATAGCCAAAACATGGAAAGAGCCGAAGTGTCCATCAGCTGATGGATGGATCAAGAAGATGTGGTTTATCTATACAATGGAATACTACATGGCAATGAGAAAGAATGAAATCTGGCCATGTGTAGCAACATGGATGGAACTGGAGGGTGTTATGCTGAGCAAATAAGTCAGGCAGAGAAGGACAGATACCATATGTTTGCACATATAGGAGGATTAGGAGGAACTTAATGGAGGACCATGAGGGAGAAGAAGGGGAAAAATAGCTGGGGAGAGGGAGTGGGCAAACCATGAGAGACTCTTGAATGCTGAAAACAAACTAAGGGCTGCTGGGGGTGGGGGGAAGGAGAAGGGGGCACTTGTGGGGATGAGCACTGGATGTTATATGGAAACCAACTTGATAATAAACTATGTAAAAAGAAAAAAATGCTCTCTGTCCTCTCCCATCTGCCTCAAAGCACTATATAAATTTTCCCTGGGGGCACCTGGGTGGCTCAGTGGGTTGAGCATCTGACTCTGGCTTAGGTCATCATCTTGTAGTTTGTGAGTTCGAGCCCTGCTTCAGGCTCACTGCTGTCAGCACAGATCCTGCTTTGGATCCTCTGTCTTCCTCTCTCTCTGCTTCTTCACTACTCATATGTGTGCTCTCTCTCTCTCAAAAATAAATAAAAAAACAACATTAAATTTTCCCTGGAGAAAGGTGCCTCCCCAGTCCTTCCCCCAGCTCTGCCCTTGCACCAGGAAGAGAAGAGCATTTTTAGCATCAGAAATAAGGAGTCAACACTGAGATGGATTTGCATAAACAGACCTTACTAAAATATCCATTATCTTCCATTAGTTCCCTCATATATTTCCCAGTCTCTTCCCTGTGATTTATCATGTCTTGGAACCCAAACTCCTTTCCTTTGTTCAAATGGTATATACACCCTCAAGTCTAGCTGCTGCTTTAAGTTTCACTTCTTTTCTGTGAACTCCTAGGCACATAAACATTAAATAAAAATTATACCTTTTCTCCTGTTAATTGGTCTTTTCAGTTTAATTCACAGGCCCCAGCTACTGAACTAAGAGGGTATAGGAAAACTTCTTCCTACTTGACAGCAAAAAAAAAGTTCTTTTTCTTAGGCACTTTTATAGGAAAAATGGAATTCCAAGCCATCTTGATTTCTATGAGGACTTTAATGAAATTGTAGAAAACATAAACAAAAGATTGTTGATATATTATCCAACTACAAGCTGGACCATGCTTATCTTATCTGCATATTTGGCAGACAGTCCAAAATGTAGATCTGGGCAAATTCCATTCAGTCTATACTTTTCTCATGAAAGATAATGAAAAAAGATCTTTTCTGCTAAATGTTTTGCATACCTTGTACAGCATATTGCTAAAGAGGAATGTGATTTGCTCACTTATGAAATTGAGACTTTCATTACAAAAGCTTTGGTCACTTTTCAGGCTCCTGAAAACTGCAGAATAACTTAATGAGATATTTGACTGTAAAAATGGAAGGAGATAGCCTTCTGAGACATGGGCCTGGAGAATGGCTTGCTTTGGAGTGCTCATGAATGATGAGCATTTTAGATATGAATAGTTGATAAGATGCATGTAGAGACACAAAGACATTATTGACAAGCTTTATTTCTGCCAAAACAAGCTTGTAGATGCAAAGTGGATGAACATTTTTGGAGAGCTGGATACAAATTCTTACATGTCTAAAACCCTGCTATTAACAGTAAGTAAAATCGTAAGTATTCCATGCTGAAATGCTTTGTTGAGAGTTCATTAGCTTGTTTCCATCACATTGGAATTAGTGTAATTTGGGCTTGATAAGAGCACCTCTGTAAATCAAGCTGATTTTTACAATTGAGTATATTCATTCTATCACTATATAAAACAAAAGGAGGCTCTATGTTATTGTAAAAGGAAACAGCATAAAAATATGGTATTATGGAAGAGAAACATATTTCTATTAAAAATAGGTTAAGGTTTGTTTAATTATCCTATTATATTTACACTCGCCTTTTGAAAAGTATTACATTTGTTTATCTTAAGCATATATAATAATATAGCCTACAAAATGTAAGTATCCAATAAAGAGTTTTAACAAGTTAAAAGTAAGTTGCTATATTAGAGAATTGAAAGAAACATGATAAAAATATATTTTTCAAGGTGCCTATCTGGCTCAGTTGGTGGAGTGTGCAACTCTTGATCTTGTAGTTGTGGGTTTGAGCCCCATGTTGGATGTAGAGGTTACTTAAAAATCAAAAATATTTTTGAAAAATCATATTTTTCCTGCACATCATTTTTTAATATGTCTTGTTATTAAATATTTAAGTAGTCCTTGTTAACCAGTCTTATTGCGGTTTTGTTTAAATACATTTAAAGGAGTGTCTGAGTTGTTCAGTTGGTTAAACATCTGGCTTTGCCTCAGGTCATGATCTTGCTTCATGGGTTTGAGCCCCGCATTGGGTTCTCTCCTGTAAGTGCAGAGCCGACTTTGGATTCTCTGTCTTCCTTTCTCTCAGCTTCTTCCCTGCTCACACATATGCATGCGTATGTGTATGTGTGCACATACTCTCTCTCTCTCAAAAATAAACATTCAGGGGCTCCTGGGTGGCTCAGTCGGTTAAGCGTCCAACTTTAGCTCAGGTCATGGTCTCACGGTTCATGGGTTCGAGCCCTGCTTCAGATTCTATGTTTCCCTCTCTCTCTGCCCCTCCTCCACTCATGCTCTGTCTCAGAAATAAATAAACTATAAAAAAAATTTAAAAAAACATTAAATAAAAAATAAATAAATAGCATTTATGTAATGGATAAGTAAACAATACAAAATAATATATAGTTTTAGGTTTTTATCATATTTTTATGTTAAAATAACAAAACATAAACCTAGTTACTTATTATATATTCTATTATTATTAATTTTTTTCTGGTATGATTGTGTCCTGGGTTGCCTTTCTAAAAAAAGTCCTTTTACCAACTTTATGTCACCAAAAGCCAGGCATTAATTTTTTGTTAGAAGTTTGCCAATTTGTTAGGAGGAAAAATGTCATATCTTTGCCAGATGTGCATTTCTTTTAAAAATTTTTTACTATCTATTTTTGAGAGAGAGAGAGACAGCACGAGTAGGGGAGGGGCAGAGAGAGAAGGAGACACAGAATCTGAAGCAGGCTCCAAGTTCTGAGCTGTCAGCGAGGAGCCTGATGCAGAGCTTGAACTCATGAACTACAAGATCATGACCCGAGCCAAAGCCCAATGGTTAACTTGACTGAGCCACCCAGGTGCCTCGTTAAGTGTGCATTTCTTTACTATGAAGGAGACTGAACATTTTTCACATGTTCATTATCCATATTTTTCCTTTGGAAACAGCCTATTTCTTAGTTTTGTCAAAACTACTGGTCTTAAAAATAAATTTAAAAACATTTCTGTTAGTCTCTTTCTGTCTTTTTGATGTGTAACTCTACGTCAGTCAAAGCTGCCATACTTCTCAATTTGTGCCTTGGTCTTTCCATTTTTATTTTTTATTTATTTTTATTTTTTGGTGAAGATTTTGGGCATACTTTAGAATCGTTGTTTTTGAACTACCTGTTTTTATTTTTTCCTTAAAGAAGCAGTTTTGTACAGGGTTGAGAGTAGGGTTCTGGAGTTGCCCAGACCCAAGTTTGAGCTTCCACCTATACAAACCTCGAACAATTTCTTGGTACTTGTACTATTACAGATGACTTCTTTCTTTGCTTACAATCAGCTAAATATTCACTTTTACTTTTCTTTAGTTCAAGTTTTTACATGTAAGCCTTTGATCTGTCTGGAATTCATACTGGTGAATGATGACTACACCGTTCTATATTTTGAAGGAGGTTTTGCTTTTCCTTCCATAGATGATGTGCCAGTGAGAGAATAGTGCAGCTGTCCCTGCTCCATCCCGGGGCTGTTCAGCTGCCTCTGAGTCATTCTGTGGCATTGGGCGGGTGTTATAGCTCCTGGCTTTCTAGTGGATAGAATAGCTTCCAGATTGGGTCCCAGCTGAATGAAGTCTCCCTTGGTAACATAGAAAAATGAACTCTATGATACTTCCTAGTACAGAGCCCCCAGGCTACAGCTGTCTTGGGTTTCTCTTTAACCACTTCATGCCTGGTGCCTGGAAGATTAGAACCACACGTGGCATCCATCCTATCCTGGGACATTTCCTCTGCTCTCGTCTTCCCTCTAGTATCGGGATTTGGGTGCCCCACCTTCATGCTTCCTGCCCAGGTGACACCTTCTAGATCTGAATCTGCGATGACTCAGAATGGTCCTCTCTCCCCAGCTACACTTTGGCCTCCACCCCGCCCTCCTGCTGCTGTGATATGTGACAACCTCCCTGGGAAAACAGGATCTTAATTACCTCCTTGTATCAAAGGTGGAATTCTATGGATATTTCCTTCCATTGTAACAGCATACTTATCTTCAAATTAATTGTAACCTTCTGGTAATGTAGAGCAAGTCATACTCATTTTTTTGCTTCCTTATCACAGGCCAGTACTTGATCACACACACATGCAATCAAATATTGGTTAGATTAGGGGCACCTGGGTGGCCCAGTTGGTTCCATATCTGACTCTTGGTTTTAGTTCAGGTCATGACCTCACAGTTCATGGGATAGAGCCCCGTGTCCGGCTCTGCACTGACAGTGTGGAGCCTGGTTGGAATTTTCTCTCCCTCTCTCTCTGCCCCTCCCTGCTCGTGCTGTTTTTGTCTCTCTCAAAATAAATAAATAAACAAAAACCCCCACAAATATTGGTTAGGTTAAGTTATACTTGATTTTAAAATATCAATAATGAATAAAGGGAGGAGATTATCTCTGATGGCAAAGATTCCTCCCAAGGTATATTCCTGGGAGATTAATTTTCTTCCAGCTTTGTCCAATGTCTCCCAGAGGAGGTTTTTGCTCCTTTTCCAGATAACCTTCTTTGTGAAAAAGTCAGTTGCTTCCCTTCGGCGAGGAGCCATGGGCCAAATAGTTAACCTCCAGCTTGCCCTCAACTTTCAAAGTTTCAAAAAATCCCTTTAAGTTCTAAGTTAGATTTGTTGATGAGCTGTGGAAACCTCTGAGTTTAAAGAAGTAGACCACTGCAACCACAGATCTGACTAATCTAATCCCTTAGGGGGTGCAGTGGGTCCCCCAAGTAGTCAGTGCATTTGTACTGCAGACTATGAATATTTTATAGATGTCCTTTTGTCCTTACTTATGGGCACTGATCTGTGCAATCTGCCTTAAATAATATCAAAAGAATACCTTCTCTTGACCTCTGTTCCTGAATGATTTATGGAGACGCACAAGGCCTATCAGAGATTCGTTATTAATGTCCTTAACAGACGCTTTTCTTGTTTTTAAGGTTGTTTATTTTGAGGGAACGCACACACGAGTAGGGGAGGGGAATAGAGAGAATCCGAAGCAGCCTCCACACTGTCAGCACAGAGCCTGATGTGGGATTTGAGCCCACAAACCATAAGATCATGATCTGAGCCAAAATCAAGAGTTGAATGCTTAACCGACTGAGCCACCTAGGTCTCCCAAGAGATGCTTTTCAACAAAGCAGGAAGTAAATTTATGTGTGTACATATAGCAAACATTTTGGGGGAGCTTAGTGTAAAATCTGTGCTTTGATAGGTCATCTGGATCTTCTGAGATTAGGAGGAATTTAAATTTCCTCAATAAAAAGGGTCAAGTGATATTCCAGAGAACATCTACCCCACTCCCTATCCAGGTTTATTTATTCCTGGAATTTTTTGTCACTCTAGAATATCAGTCAGAATAATTAACTTAAAACCCTTCTCTTGTCTCCTGGCTCTTCCACCTCTGTGCCTTCTAAAAATGGAAACAATTCAGTCGCTCAGTATATGTGGTGTTGGCTGTGTGCTCCTTGCTTTGAGCAATACCGAGGATGAGAGGATATCATCCCTGCCACTGAGTTCTCAGTCTAGTTGGAGAAGACAAGACTTATCTACATTATTGAAGTCAGCTTGTAACCTGATGCTAACATAGTACAGTGCTAGAAGAGTTTCCAGAAGGGAAATAGTAATGTGTGTAGGATTAGTGAAGGATGACTATGGAGAAAATGGGGCTTGAATGGTTAGATTTCAACTGGCAGAGGGAGGATATCCTAAGGATGGTCGCAGTTTTGAGTGAGAGTAACCAAAGCAAGCGTGGGGGATAACAGAGACTGTACTAACTGGGGAGAGGGCAGTAAGTGTGAGGGCAGATGAGGAATGCCACGTTCCATAAAAAAGTAAAACCCAGGGCTGCGAGGCCAGCATGAAGAGAGGATTCCCTGGAGCAGAACCCAGTGACCGAATCTATACTTGTGATTTGACTCTTGCGGTCTTTTCCCAGTCCCCACTGCCCTTACCACATTGGCCTCAGAGGTAGACTTCCCTTTTAAAGATCTGTCAAAAAGCCCCTTCCTTTGCTTCCCCTCAGCGTAGGTCAAATAAGCTTAAGAAAATTTACTAAATGCAAAAAGAGAACAAAAAGAACATTAATACGTAAAGAATTGAGTTTACAAGTTACACCTTGCTCTCTGGTCTCATAAACTCTATCTCATTCCAAATGAGATCCCAGGGAAAGTACATTTCAGAGGACATCTTTTATTTTTCTTTTTTTTTTAAAATTAATTAATTAATTTATTTTTTAATTTATTTCTAGGAGAGAGAGAGAGACAGCGTGAGCAGGGGAGGGTCAGAGAGAGAGGGAGACACAGACTCTGAATTAGGCTTCAGGCTCTGAGCTGACAGCACAGAGCCCGATGCGGGGCTCGAACCCACGAACCGCGAGATCATGACCCATGCGAAAGTCGGACGCTTAACCGACTAAGCCACCCAGGCGCCCCAGCTTATTTTTCTTTTTTCAATGAGAGAGAGAGAGAGAGAGAGGGGGGGGGGGAAGAGGCAGAGGTAGAGAGAGAATCCTAAATAGTCTCCATGCTCATGTGGAGCCTGATATGGGCTTGATCCCATGACCCTGGGATCATGACCTGAGCTGAAGTCAAGTTGGATGCTCAAATGACCGAGTCACTCAGGTGCCCCTCAGATGTGATGATCTTTAATCTCTGGCACTCAAGAGGACTCTTCTAATCATCTAAATCTCTCAAAATCCAAGCCAATTCCATTCAGCCTCCTAAACCCCAAGGTTGTGGTTTTACCCTTTTAGAAGAAATCCAATTCTATGACCCAAGGACATTCCCAAACACAGGATGGAGGGACACCTTCTGTCCAGAGGTGTCTTTAGGGGAGGGGTCATGCAGAGGTTTTCAAAGCAAGAGCTGCTGACAGGCTAGAATAGGAGGGTGGCAATAGGGAAATAACAAAAAGGTGCAAGAGACATGGCTTTTGAAGTTAAGGAACCCAAGTAAACTTTTCACAAGTTATGCCCTTGCAGCACTCTTTGATGCAGACTAGTGTTTCTTTCCTTTGTCTTCTTTTGTGCCTACTTTCTCTACCTCTTAGCTGCGCGTTCCATCTCTTGGCTCTTCTGCCCCCACCCCTGGAACTGGCTGGAGTATCCTTAGCTTTGTCTTCTGTGTGATCTCCCAGGCTGCATACTGAGCCTGTCCCTTGTTGAGGACATTGTCTTTAAAGGAGACTCCTACATGGCACTGAGAAATAAGCAAAGAGGCGCAAAAGAACTTGAAAAAGCTACACATTTTCCAGAAATCTAAGTAAGCCTTTTAGTTTTTAAGAACAGCTACCATGTCTTTCTTATTCTTGTATCCAAGGAACCTAACACAGTAGTGCCAAGCACATGATAGGGAAGTTTGTTGACTGGGGTAATAAATTAATTAAAACAAGGAGAACAGAGTGATGTCATAGAAAGCAAGGGACAGACTCAAAAGCTTCACGAAGAGGGATGGTTAATAACACCAAATATCATAGAGAAATCAAGTATCAAGTAAAATGCTGAAAGATACCCTACTGGATTTGCAATAGGAAGGTTGATTGCAATGACATGGTTGATTCACCATGACAGTTTTATTAGAGGGGTGAGGGTCGGTGAAAGCATGATTAAATTAATAGTTGGTTGACTAATGACAGGTGAGGAAGGAAAAACTCTGAGTATGGATTATTATTTGGGGGAACTTGGCTACAAGGCAGAAAGACTGGTAACTACAAATGGACCAGGGGTTGACAGATAGTTGTCTTTTTTTTTTCTTAAGTTTTATTTTTTGTTTTGATTTTTCTATGGGAGATACCAGCTAAAGAGAGGGGGCTGACAGAGAAGGAAAGGTTGAATTGGTTAGATGGGAAATGACTAACAAAACAACTCTGCCATGGAGGTGGGATGAAAGATCATGGAACAGAGGCCTTAGCCTTGAGCTGAAGGCACACATCTATCTCTACAACTGGAGGGAAAAAGTTCATACTAATACAGTCATAGATAAAATTGTGGGCATAGGAAATTTAGGGAATTTTCACCTGAGAGCCTTGGCTTTTTACAGCAATGAAGGAGTAGCATGATTTGAGAGTGGCCATGCTGGGCTGGGTGTGTGAAGAGAGTGATGAAGATGATAAATCTCATGGTTTGTGAGTTCAAGCCCCAAACTGGGTTCTCTGCTGTCAGCACAGAATCTGCTTCAGATCCTCTGTCCCCCTCTGTCTCTGCCCCTGCCCCACTTGCTCTCTCTCTCTCTCAAAAGAAAGAAAGAAAAAAGGGGGAAAGAAAGAAAGAAGGAAAGAAGGAAAGAAAGAAAGAAAGAAAGAAATAAAGAAAGAAAGAAAGAAAGAAAGGAAGGAAGGAATCTCTGAAGGAGTTTGAGTAGAGAGGATGCCTGGGTAGCTCAGTTGGTTAAGTTTCCAACTCTTGGTTTTGGGTCAGATTATGATCTCAAGGTTTGTGAAACTAAGCCCCGTAATGGGCTCTACACAGACAGCATGGAGCCTGCTTGGGATTCTCTCTCTCCCTTTCTCTCTGTCCCTCCCCTATACTCTTTCTCTCACAAAATAAATAAATAAACATTTTTTAAAAAAAGGAGTTTGAGTATGAGAAAAGGGGTAGGTTGAGGAACTAGAGGCTTAAGAACAGTGTACTTGGTCCTTGGGAGTAGGAGAGTGAGGGAGGTTGGATTGAGTTGAGGTTATGGATGAGAGTTACTGAATTTCATAGGTGGAGCAGTCTTAGATCCAGGTGTGGTCCTGTTAGTGGGTGGTTGAGGAGTGTCAGTAAACACTGAGAGACCCAGCAGAGCATCAGGTACTACATGAAGGGCCAGGGTGGGGGTAGTGGCAATGGTTTAGCAGTCTAAGCAAGGGACACCCAGGATTTGCATTCAGGAACTTCTTAGTCAGGCCACTGTGCAAGTTAATGTGCCTTATTAAGTCTCAGTTGCCCATCTGTCAAAGGCTATAATCATAGCACCCACTTCACGGGATAGTTGTGAAAATTAAATGAGATCATATATGGGAGTGCTGAGCACAATGCCTGGCACATAAGCATTCCATAAAGAACATCTATAACATGATGAGTAGTATTATGGAGACCAAGGCTCCCACTGAGGATTCACATGGCAGAAACGGTAGCACTAATATGAAAAATACATGAAAGGACACGAGGACGGCTTCTTTGTGAAAACAGCCTGGATTTCTGGAATCAAACCAATCTGTGTTTGTATTCCAACCCAGCCGCTTACCATGTGATTTGAGGCAAATCATCGAATCTGTCTGAGGTCAGTTGTGATGCTGTGTTGCTAATATCTCCACTCCCCTAAATGTACTAAGTGCCTGCCTACTCAGTTCCAGGCATTGTACTAAGTGTTGGAGACAAAGAGACTTGAAAAAGACACTGTCCTTGTGCTCACGGTATAGCTGAGGAGACAGGAAGAGACAATTCTAATTGGGAAAACCAAGCTCTGAGACAGCTAAGACATGCAGGTAAATCCTGATTTATGCTGGAAAGAAATCTTTTGCCTGATGGAGCCATTAGTTCACTCCCTCCTTTTTAAAGGCAAAAATAGAATTTAGTACACAGTTCCTAGTTTTTTACAAGAATGGAGTTTTCAAAACTGTTTTGGAAAGTAAAATGGTGAAAATTAGATCTTTTCAAATTTCAATGGGCTGAGCAATCTGCATATAGATGCTTCCCATCCAGGAAGACTGTAGGTGGGAGGTCTGAACAGTAGGAGCATCCCAGCTCCTTCAGTGATTTGCTCAGGTCCTCGGTTTCCCCATCTGTAATGTAGGGAAGTACTTCATAGAGTTAGTGAGTGGTAAGTGAATTCATTGGTGTAAAATGCTTAGGACAGTGTCTGGCACATAGTGAGCATTCAGCGTGTGTTAGCTAGTATTACTTTGTAAGTGATGATCTTATAAAGACAAGGCAAAATGTGTTCCTCAGTCTACACAGGGATCACCAGAAACTGTTGAATGAATAGGTGAAAGCAACAAAAAGTAAACTAGAAGTCAGGTTTAGAATGAGTAGATTTGCAAAATGTCAGGGCAAAAAATGAGAAACTTATCAACACAGCTATTGTTGATATGTTGATATGTTGTTATGTTGATCAACATCAACGTAAATAGATCTATCACAACGTCGTGAATATAGTATCTACCCACTGAATATTGCTTGGCCTAAGTCCTTGCTTTACAAAACAAAGGTCCAAGGAAGTGCTTTATTTATGAAGCTCTTTTTTCTCTCCTCCTTCCTCTGAATAGTTGAGAAGAGAGAGACTGTGACTTTCTGACTTTCCGTCGCTCCTGTTGGAGCTTGAGCCCACACCCCCTGCATGGTGACTGGGCAGCTCTCCAGTTTCTCCTGGTGTGAAAGCCCCTAAGCTGCTGGGCTGCAGGTTGTAACTTGCATCTCAGTCCTTTCTCTCTGGCCTACCTCTGGAAGACTTTCCACAGGAAGATAAAGGCATTTCTGGTCTCGGGTTCTCTTCTCTAAAAATCCTCTTTCCTCGTCAATACTGCAGAAGTTAAAAGAGAGAAGTTGGTGTGAATAGAAGTCAGATGGGAGAATGGCCCAGGGGTTTTCTCTACAGTCCCTTGGGAAGCTACTATCATTTTCTTCCAATCAAATGTTTCCCCTTCAATTTAAGTGATTTTGGAACTTTAGAGAAAGTCCTCACCTCTTCCCTATTAATCTCTGCCCCACCCCCACTTCACCTCCTTAGGGGTTTTCTTCTGAAATTTGAGCTTAAATTCAAACACAATGTTCCCACAGAAACTGTGCAGCCTTCTCTTTTTCTGCCTGTCTGACCTCGGTTTATAAAGCTAGATTCAAGCTATCATCTCAACATGCCTTTTAAAACCAACACTTGCCATGTTATGAAAGAGATATAAAGGGAAGAATGGCTGCCCAGGAACCTTGACACATTGCAAATCCTTATTTGTTATAATCCTAAGGTGGTAAGATGGTTGTTAGGAAGTATGTTTAGGACCAGAGTACCCAACTCTGGTAAAGGGGACATGACAAAACCTTAAAAAAATCCTGGTAAAATATAACATAAATTTACCATTTAAACCACTTTTAAGTGTACAGTGGCATTAAATACATCCCTATTGTTGTACGACAATCATCACTATCTTTCTCCAAAACTTTTTTTATCTTCCCAAACAGAAACTCTGTACTCATTAAACACTAACTCATTGGGGCATGTGGGTGTTAGTTAAGCCTCAGTTGGTTAAGTCTTAACCTCAATTGGTTAAGACTCTGACCTAGGCTCAGGTCATGACTCGTAACTCATTTGTTCGAGCCCCACATCGGGCTCTGTGCTGACAACTCTGTGCTATGCCTGGGGCCTGCTTCAGATTCTGTGTCTAGCTCTCTCTCTGCCCCTCTCCTGCTTGTGCTGTCTCTCCTTCTCAAAAATAAACATTAAAACAAAACAAAACACAGTAAATACCATTCCTGCTTTCCTCTAGCCCCTGGCAACCACCATTCCACTTTCTGTCTCTATGAATTTCATTATTCTAGGTATCTCACACACATGAAACCATACAGTGTTTTTGTGTGTGGTGTCTGGCTTATTTCAATGAGGATAATGTCTTCAATGTTCATCTATATGTGGTACGAGAATTACTTTCCTCTTAAAGGAGCATTTAACCTTTTTGACAACTCTACTTGTGTTGAAACTCTTTCAACGAAGGATGGCTGGTAAAAGGGCAAGTCTTGTTGGCTTTCTGTATTTACTCATTCGTGAAATACTTCTGATTTTTATACTATCATTAAAACATATCCAAATAGGCATCACAAACCTATGGGATCCAGGCACATGAGTGCTAAAGCAGAGTGGAAGGAGGCAATGAAAGGGGTGAAAGGGAGAACCTTGTCTCTCATAAAGGTGGCCACTGCCACCCAGTTCCAATCCATGATTCCCAAGATGTAAGGTAGGCCCAGAATTGCATGGAAAAGTCTCCTAATTTTCACTCCAGTACTGTTGGCCCAAATGGAACATATTTGCAAGTCAGATCTGGTGGTGGGCCACCAGTTAGTAGTCTCTGCTTGGTTTTAATAAGGGGCTAATTTTAGTGCGGCTCCATTTAGTCATTCATGCAATAAATGTTTACTGGGTCTTCACTACCTGCTACTCTACATATAAGATATGGTTTAAAGAATATATGACAGGAGAACAAATAATGGCAGCATAAGTTATGTAACACAGCGAAGATAATAATGACTTACATTTATTGAGCACTTCCTATGTGCCAGTGAGTTAAGAATTTACTCGTATTAACTAATTTAAGCCTTACAACAATCCTATGAAGTAGGAGTAAGTATCTCCATTTTAATTATGAAAAGACAAGCTCTAAGCGTCAAATCACTTGCTGATTCAGGATTTGAATTCAGATTGGCTCCAGAGCCCAAGGTCAAGACTGGAATAGACTGGAAGAGGCTCAGAGGGTGGGGTCGTATACGGTTAATCTTTGGATCTACGAAGACTTCCAGAAGAGGTTAACTTTTGCCTTGGCTTGAGGGATGATTTCAGCAAACAAGGCCGGGAGTGCAATCCAGGCAGAGGAAGTTGAAGCACGAATCAAACTTTAACGTTAGCGGTTAAAAAGTCTGAAGAGGTCGCTCTCAGGGCCTCCTATGTCATCTATTCAACTATTTTCAGGTGTGGTATCAGCTTACCCACGGCTTATGTTTCAGCGCTGGCCGTGAGAGTAGAACGATGTTGACGCAGAGAAGCATTTACATGTTCCCGAGAGCGAAACGAGTCTAACTTCCCTGCCCCAAACTAAGCTCCTCCGCCGCGCGCGGTTCTACCCACTGCCCACGACCACCTTCAGGGACTACAAGTCCCGTCATGCAACGAAGGCGCGCCGAGAGCTCCGCGACCTGCCCCGCCCCGCCAAAGCTCCGCCCCCGCCCCGCCCCTCCCTCCTGCAGCCCCCTCCCGCCCGGCCAGCCCCGAAGAGTTGCCCGGTGGCCGAGGCAGACGGAAGCCGAGGGAGAGTCTCGGCAGCAGCAGGATGGGGGACTCCAAAGTGAAAGTGGCCGTGCGGATCCGGCCCATGAACCGGAGAGGTGAGAGCCGAGCCCATCCGGGACCGCCACGGTGGAGGCGGCAGGTGCCTGGCGCGCCCTTCCCTCAGCCGCGGCCGCTGTGTGGGGTCCGGCCGGCCCCGCCCCTGCAGTCCGCGACTAAGCGAGAGGGCGGCCGTCGCACCCCGAATTCTAGTTCTTCGCGCCCGCCCGTCCTGCGCGGGGACGCCCCTCCCCTCACCCGCACCGCGTCCCGGACGCCGCGGGCCCCACGTCCCGGTCTGCTGCCCCTTCCGCCGGCGCTCCCGCCCCGCCCCGGCGCCCTTTCGCCCTCACGCCTCTCCTGCCCTTGCGGGAGGGCGCTCTGGTCCCTCGCTCCGGGTTGGCTTCCTTCTTCCCCGGCCCCTACCCCTCGCCCGTGCCCCGCCGCGTCCCCAGCTTTCTCCTTGCCAGCTGTCAGAGCGGCCCCCGCCCCTCGGGTCCTCACCTCTCGAGCCTGGCCAGAACGGCCAGGGACCCAGAGGCCCCACGTCTCCAGCCCAGTCACCCCAACCCTGCACTTTTGTGCAGGAAAAGTCCGCGGAAGGAAAAAATGGCAGAGAATTTGGTTTACTCCTGAGAAAGCACTCTAAGTGCAGAAATTCCTCGTCTTGACTTTTTACTCTGTACATTTAACTGGGCGGTCATAAAAATTGTAAAGACTTTGATTGAAGTTGGGTAGAAGAGATGCCCTTCCACCCCCCCTTCCCCCCCCGGCTTTTTTTTTTGACTGTTGAGATAGTTTTGTTTTTGCTTGAAGTCATATTCGTCATCTCTCAACAATAAATAGTTTAAGTGCCAAGATTCTTGTGAAATTGTATCTTTCAGACATTCTCTCAATTCTGCAGGGAGGGTAGAGAAAGCAGATAAACCGAGGACATTTTAAATCCTCTTTAGACAGTCAGATGGAGTGAAGAGAACCACCAGGAGGTGGGCTGGGTCTTGGCTTTAATGCTTTTAAGTAGCAGCGTGACTGGGCGAGTAGCTTTAAATGAGACAATATATTTGAAAACACTTTGTATACAAGGCTGTGTTATTGAGGTCACTGTTTTAATCCCAGGAGATGACTTTTCAGTTGACAAAAGACTGCAGCTTCTGTATTCATACTCCAGTGTTAAGTCTGTGTAGAAATTATGAGTTTTCCAGTTTTCCTTTTCTTGCTGTCTTTTGTATATATTGAGATATACAGATTGGCCAGTTGACAGTGTGTTTTCTTGATTTGTCCTCCTTCTTTTCTAACTTGGTTTATCTCTTCCCTAGGAGTCAGCTCTTTGGAGTTGTTAATTTCTCCCAGCATTGCCAGGTCAGTGTAGAGCTGTCATGTGACCTAGGAGAGTGTGTTTTTTCCCCTTCCCTCAAGAGCTTAAACTAGTGCACATTTTGGGTCTTCAGTTTTTCCTCTGACAAAATCAAAGAGTCATAGATGAACTCTGAAAATTTTCAGCAGCTTTTGTTCTTAGGCACTCATGCTTTATTCAAGTTTATTACCATTGAAATGATTTTTTAAAAAAATGAAAAAGCAAGCCATATAAAACACAACTTTATCTGGGGCTTGATTCTGAAAGGATGGTTTCAGCACATTCTTAAAATTTCCTTTCCACAAAACCTTGGAAATGTCAGTGATAAAAAGATGCAGCTAACCACCACAAAAGACCTATCTCAGATCATTAGAATAGGCCCCACTCCCCCCCCCCCATGAATTTCAATGTTTTTAACATTTTTAACATTTTTTAAATTTATTTTTGAGAGCATGAGTGGTGGAGGAGCAGGGAGAGAGAGGGAGACACAGAATTTGAAGCAGGAGTTTTTTTTTTTTTTTAAGTTTATTTATTTAAGTGAGAGAGAAGGAGGGAGAGCAGGGGAGAAGGGGCAGGGGAGAATCCCAAGCAGGCTCCATGCTGCCAGGGCAGAGCCTGACATGGGGCTTGATCTCAGAGAACTGTGAGATCATGTCCTTAGCCTTAATCAGCCTTAAGTCAGGTGCTTAATCGACTGAGCCACCCAGGCGCACCATGAATTTCAGTTTTTGAGGGCAAGTACTATATAAATTGACATTAATTAGATTATAATAATTGTTAGTATCGGAGTGCCTAGGGAGACATAGAATAATAAATTTCACTATGGAAAGGATGTTAGCTATTCCTTTCATTGAACTCATTTTAAAATTAAGGTTTGGGGTGCCTGGGTGTCTCAGTTGAGTGCCTGAGTCTTGATTTCAGCTTAGGTCATGATTCATGGTCATGGGATCAAGTCCCATTTGGGGCTCATTGCTGGGTGTGGAGACTGCTTGAGATTCTTTCCCACTCCCTCTACCCCTGCTTATGTTATCTCTAAAAACAAACAAACCTCCCCCCCCAAAAAATGATTTAAGATTAAGGTTCATATATAGATCCATTACTCTGTAAATAGAAGTGCATTATTTTGGTAACTGCTTCCCCCTTCATTTAGTGCCATCTCTTACCTAGCCTTGTTATTTCCTGAATGCATATGGACTTCTATTTTGTGTGATTACCACAAATAACGAGATTGTTTCTATTTCTGTTTTGTCATGAAGTAGTCATTTATGTAAATCTAGAAGTTATGGAACAGTGTATTGTTATTATAAAGCCAGTGATTTTTTATTATTTCATTTTTTTAAAAAATGTAGGGCTTGAACTCACAACCCGGACATCAACTTCACCGACTGAGGCAGCCAGGTGCCCCTAAAGCCAGTGATTTTTAAACTGCTCTCTAGAATTTGTTTAAAAAGACTACAAGGGAACTATATTCCTTTCCAATAATTTTGAAAAGAATCATATTACTTTGTCTAATAATCATTATTTCTGTGAAGATTAGTGTATTAAGTAGTGGTATAATTATGACAAATAGTGAACTTTTAATCCTGTTTTTTTCATAGCATATTAGTTCAGGAAGCAACCTCAGATATCACTCTTCACAAATAAGAATGAGATGAGAATGAATTACTAGGATGATGAAGTTTTACTCTATAGATTCTGATGTTTGGAATCATTGGCTACTTTTTGATGAAAACTGAAATTTGCAGGCAGCTTCTAATGTACCATTAAGTTCTTCATGTGGTTCAGTATCTGCTGAGGTGCTAAGGTAGTTAGTTGGTTTATTATTTAACATTTATCATGGAAGTAAGAGTGTTTCAGTCTTTTTTTGCTAAATTATACAAAGGTTTGGGAAATAGTTATTTCAACATTAAGCATTATGCCCTAGTTCAATAATAGCAAGAATTATAATGGTAAATGAACATGCTTTTGTCAGTAATATTTTTCTTGTTATATATTTTAACATTACACTAATAAGAATGTAAAAGGGAAAAAAGTCTATGACATCCTTCATTTTACCAATTCACACTGTCATTTTTTTATTTCCATTCCAGTTTGTGTTCACATGCATATGTAGTTTTAGCTGGTTTTAACATTTCAACTCTTTGCTTTTCTTGATATGAAATATGAACTCAAATGAGCTGAAGAAAAGCCTTAAGCTGGTTTTTGTCATGCTGTCTTGAAGTTCTGTTTGCAGATACTGTTTGGTTTTTCATGTTTGTTTTCAGACTTGGACAACTCACCTGTAACTCTGGTTGTGTTCTTCCATATACTGTAAGGAACACCCATTCATACATTATTAACCAATATAATTATTAAATGAACTGAAAGGTTTACAAGCATAATAGATGGCACTAGCTAGATCAGTGACACTCTCCTATTCAGGAATTCAATGTTTTATAACTTCAGATGGTTTAAAAATATTTAAAATTGGGGCGCCTGGGTGGCTTAGTCGGTTAAGCGTCCGACTTTCGCTTAGGTCATGATCTCGCAGTTTGTGGGTTCGAGCCCCGCCTCAGGCTCTGTGCTGACTGCCAGCTCAGAGCCTGGGGCCTATTTCAGAGTCTGTGTCTCCCTCTCTCTCTGACCCTCCCCTGCTCATGCTCTCTCTCTCTCTCTCCTAGAAATAAATAAAAATATTAAAAAAAATATTTAAAATTTATTGAATGCCTGCCAGATGTTTAGCTTATATTAGATAATATGGGATCTTATTGCCTTTCTGCAAGAGGTTTCCCGTGTTTAAATATGCGTAAGATCAATTACCAAAATAAATAAATTTACACCAAAAGTGTTTGGAAAATACCTTTGCCATCTACCTGGCCTAAGGTAGTGAAACCAAAAATTACATTAGATGTTTAGCTGGAGAGAAGAGTAGTGAAATGGGTTATTTCAGTTGTTAGGAAACATGGATAATAAATTTATTTTAACAGGTGTTTCTCAAGGGTTTACTTTGCACTTTATAGTACTTAATGCAGTGAAAGACTCAAAGACACAAAGAAGAATGTACTGTCTGATAGAAGTCAGTGCTTAAGGAAATCATAGTCTAGAATCTCAGTGGAAAAATTGTTATGTAGCTATTAAGAATGATGACAATGGACATCATTTAACAAGGAAGACTATTTTCCATGTTAGCAGAAAAACCAGAATGTAAAACAGAATGTGTAACTGTATGGTTGAATCTGCTGTTAATTTTATTACAGTGTAAAAATGTAAACAGGAATGGGCAAGAGCTAGAAAGAAACATGAAAAAATGAAATTACTTGTTCTTGTTGGAAGAATCTTATGTTCTAAAAACTCTTAGTGTTGACTAGTATTGTAATATTCAGCTTTTTAAAGTATGCTTCCTGGTTCATGCTCATGAAGAAATGGCCGTCCTGTGAAAAGATAAGATTAAAAGGTAAACAAGCACCTATCACAGATTGCCAGGTGAGTGATCTGAATACAGGAATTCAGAGGAGTGAAAGGTCCCTGGAAGCCTGGTGATCAGGAAAGACTTCTCTGGGGAGGGAGAACCTTGGTTAGACTGAGCGGGAGGAAGCTTATGATTGGAATGGGTGCATGTTAGGTGGGGAGGGGAGAGTGTTGGGTTTTTGAGGAGGAAGTGTGGCTTGAGAGCAAAGGCACAAAAACAGGAATGAACCAGACAAGTTTAGTGCCTGAAGGATGAGATCAGAAAGGTAGGGTGGAATTGCAGGGAGCCCTGAGTGCTGGCTAGGCCTAGAAGTCTGGGTTAGGGTGGCTGGCCCACGTGCTCTGTTTAACTCTATAGAACTTTGCTTGGATCTTGAACACAAGCATGAAGGAGGAAGGTTGCCAGGTCTCAGAGCAGAATAGAAAGCCTGGGTAGATGCCTGATTCAGAGCATAGCTGGGCAGCATTTAAGAGCGGGTTGTAAAAATGAAGCCATGTGAATAGGAAGAGTAAGGAAGCCGGTCAAAACTGAGGTAAGCAGTCATGACTCAGAAGACAAGGTGAAACTACAAGGTGAAAATGAGGAAGTAGGAAGCTTAGAGAACACACGGGCAGTCTGGGAAGACACAGGTGATCCTTAGGAAATGAAGGGGCAAGGTATCAAGAAAATTCTGATACAGGAAGGTGGTTTTGACTCTCAGGACGTTGGTGGTCTCAGGGAGATAACTGATACTGGAGTTGAGGATGGCTGTGGATGGAAATTTCTGACACACTTTCTGAAACAGAAGATCCTTGTTTTCTGGCATCTGCTTGATATGCTAATGGAGAATGAGACACACATCTCTTACAACATTGTTTTGTTTCAGCTGTCCACTCAGTGGCTGAAATTGGGATTTTTACACACAGGGCCACAGGCTTTTGGAGAAGAAAGTACAAGTTTACATGATAAAATAAAATAAAAACTTGTTTGAGTTGCCATTTACTTTTACCCCTCACCTCCATAAAACAATGACTAATGTCCAACTTTTCCAGTCCTTAAGGTCTGAAGATGGAGGAAACCACTGACAAAACTATTCATTAAGCAGATAAATGGAGATGTTTATTGAGTGAAAATGGATTATTATTGATCTCTTGGCTTGCTGATCAGGTTCCCCTTGTGTTCAACAGAGCATATTAAAAAATACTTGGCAAAGATGAGCAGTGTAATTTATGGGAAAGTATGTGAAACTAATTGATCTCTGGGACACAAATCCATGTTTTAATTGGTACTGGGCTTGAGCCTTTGGGTATTCTAGATTTCTTTAGTTTTTTAATTTATTTTTGAGAGAGAGAGAGAGCAATTGGGGGAAGGACAGAGGATCTGAAGCAGATTCCGTGCTGGCAGTAGTGAGCCAGATGTGGGGCTCGAACTTCGAATTGTGCGATGATGACCTGAGTTGAAGTCAGACACTCAAATGACTGAGCCACCCAGGTGCCCCTGCTGTAGATATCTTTAAAAGATGGTATTAGCCCATTCAATATACGTTGATTGAAGAAAAGAATAATAACTTTTTGAGAGCTTTCTGTTTGTGAGCTACAGAGTTCAGTACTTTATATATGTTATTTTATTCTTTAAACAAAACTTTGAAAGGTAGTTTATGGAATTATCATTTAACAAAATCTCAGACAGAGGTAAGTAAACTTCCTGAGAATTACAAGACCAGTATTTTGGAGCCTGAATTTCACCTACTTTGCCATTGAAGCCTGTGTTTTTACTGCTATATTGGACATGATGATCTTTAAAGGGACCTTGCATTTTTGAGTTTATGTAATTTTCAAAGATGTGCAGGATATATGAGAAGCATAAGTCATGATCTTTGACCAAAGGAAGTGTCTTGTTTGTAATAAGAGATGCATACACAGGTGAATCAAGTACAAGAATATATGTACACAGTGATGCTAGTGCATTATGAATGAAAGAAATGGGGGTAGGACTTAAAAATAGTAAGGACTGAGTTGAAGACTGTGGGCAGGGAGAAGCATGGCATGTGGGGTACATACCACAAGTTGTTGGAATTTATGTATTTTTACTCTGCTCATAAGCTAATAAGTTAGCTAGTTACTGTTTCATGGATACTGGGAGAAGATATAGGACTTCTGGGTCACTGGACTTATTCATTGCATAGCAGGCATTGTGAGTCACTCTTCTCACTGGCCAATCCCACAGGGGTGATGTGGGATGTCCAGATGGATGCTCTGCAAGTAGTCAGTTTGCGTTGCATCTGAGGAACACAGGGCTTGGGGAATCCATTGTTTTAAGTAGTAGGCAAGTGTGCTCTTTGTCCTGAAGGATAACCTTGTTCCTCAAAGTTGCTGACTGCAGACACATTCCTGACAGAGGTTCTGGGTAAAGAGTGTTTATGACTTAGCTCATACCACCAGCAAGAACATGTCAAGACGGCATTAAAGTGACTGAAATTTAGGAAATACAGGAAAACTGCAAAGTTTCTGGTTTAGATGATTTAGATGATTAAGTGAACAAATGTTGGGGTCATTAACTGACATCACAAGTATAGGGGAAGCTGGTTTTAGGGTGGAGGTGTAGGAATGATGTAGGTGATGAGTTCTGTTCTTGGGCATTCAACAATATTTAGAAGTGCTGCCTACTGCACCTATGACTATGAATAAGATATTATGCATAGGTAGAAAAAACTCTTAGGTGCCTGCAGTGCAGTCAGGTGGGTGGATCCAGAAGGCTATTGCATAGCAGTCTGAACCTAAGGAACTGGAGGTATGTGTAGATTTGAGGGTCTTTACTGTAGGTAGAAGATAGAATACCAGATTAAGGTATGTGTGAAGGAGGAGGTCATAGAGGCCAAGAAGAGAGACATAAGTAGAAGCAGGTAAAAGTAATATGGAACCCAGAAAGAAAATGTGTCAAAGAATGAATGTTCAGTAGTCAGATATCACAGGAATGGCATGTATGATAAAGGGATATATATATTGTGTTCAGTGGACTGGGCAACATGGCAGTCAGTGGTAATTTTCAGAAGAATGATTTTGACCTAGTGAATAAATTAGTGTAGGTGTGTTGATAGTGGGCTGAGATATAAATGGGTTGCCAGTATGGTGGAAGTGAGTATATGTGACTGTTCTTTCAAGAAACTCCATTTATGAATTTTCTTCATGCCCAGTGTGGGGCTTGAACTGATGACCCTGAGATCAAAAGTCAGATGCTCAACTGACTGAGCCACTCAGGTGACCCTCAAGAAACTCCCATTTGGAAGGGAAGGGTAGAGTGGTATCTGGAGGTGTACCTGGGAACAGATCTTTTTTTCCCTTTGAGTCTGAGAGATTTTTGAGCCTTGTTGTAGACAGAGAGAAAAGGCCAAGAGAGAGAAAATTTTGAAATATGGGAAGAAGAGGATAATTATATAATGGGAAATTCCTGGAGTGCTTAATTTTCTTGATGAGGTAGATCGGGAGGCTGTTATTTGAGAGTAAGAAGGATTGGTTTGACTGGGATCTTCAGAGTAATGTTTAGAAATTTAATTAAAGGACTCTAACCATATTTTATATCTATTGAGGGTAGTGGAGTCATTCTTTCTAATTTTTTTGAGATATAATTCACACATCAAAAGTATACAATTCAGTGGTTCTAGTGTTTTTTTCAGTTATGTAACCGTCACCATTATCCAATTGCAGAACATATTCATCATCCCAAAGAGACTCTGTCCCCACTAGCATTCACCGTCCACCCCCACTGACATCCTCCATCCCCCAACACACACCCAGCCCTCTCCCCTGCCCCTGATATCCACTGTTCTACTTCTTGTCTCTATGGATTTGCCTGTTTTGAACATTGCATGTAAATGGAGTCATGCAGTATGTGAACTTCTGTATCTGACTTTTTTTTCACTTGGCATAATGTATTCGGGGTTTATCCATTGTTGTGGCATGAGTCAGTGCTCATTCCTTTTTAAAGAATAATATTTTAAAGAATAATATTACATGATATGGATATGCTGCATGTGTTGACCTATTCATTAGTTGTGGGCGTTTGGCTTGTTTCCATATTTTAGCTATCATGAATACTGTTGTGAACATTTATGTATAACTTTTTGTAAAGATGTATATTTTTATTTCTTTTCAGGGTATATATATATATATATACACACACACACGCGCACACACTCACACACATACATACATACACATATACACATGCACATATACACCACACACACACACACACACACACACACACACACACACACAAGTGGAATTTCTGGGTCATACAGTAATTCTGACTTTTGAGGAACTGCTAAATTGTTTTCCAAAGTGACCGCACCATTTTACATTCCCACCAACAATGTATGAAAGTTCCAATTTCTCCATGTCCTTGCCAATATCTGTTTTGTTTATAGTTTTGATTATTGCTATCCTAGTGTTTGTGAAGTAGTGTCTCATTGTGGTTCCAGTGTCTAATGATGTTAAACATTTTTTCATGTGTTTATTGACCATTTATGTGTTTTTGGAGAGATTTCTATTCAAATTATCATTATTTTAAAAATTGGGTTGTCTTTTTATTATCGAGCTGTTGGAGATCTTTATATATTCTGGATACCAGTCCCTTATCAAAGAAATGATTTGCAAATATTTCTTGATTTTTGTGGATTGCCTTTTCATTTTGTTAATGGTGTCTTTTGAAGTACAAAACTATTTTTTTAAGATTTTAAGTCGTCTCTGCACCCAGTGTGGGGCTTGAACTCACAACCCCGAGATTAAGAGTCACATTCTCCACTGAGTGAGTTGCCAGGTGCCCCTGAAGCACAAAAGTTTTTCATTTTGATATGATCCAATTTATCTGTTTTTTTTTTTCTTTTGTTGCTTGTGCTTTTGATGTCATATGTAAGGAATCATTACCTTACTCAAGGCCACATGGATTTATGTCTATTTTCTAAGAGTTTTATAGTTTTAGACTTTATATTTAGGCTTTTGGTCCATTTGGAGTTAATTTTTGAATGTGACATGAGGTAAAGGTTCTGTTTTATTCTTTTGCATATGGATATCCAGTTGTCCCAGCACCACTTACTGAAAAGACTGTACTTTCCCCATTGGATTGTCTTGGTACCGTATTGAAAATCAATTGACTATTGAATTTAAGAGTAAGATATTATTAGCTCTTTAGGAACGTGACTAGTAGGTAAAGGGAAATACATTTATATTTCTGAGTAGTATATGTGATTTGAAAATCATTAATAATTTTCTGGAGAATAGAGAACAGGTTAGTAAACGGGCAACTCAGAATTATTTTATTCACACTGAGAATGATGCATTTCCTCAGATGCAACATGAGTTATGTAAAGGGAGTGTCCCAGACCCTGCCCGTCTTTCACTGTGATGTCATTGAGGAACGAGCCATAGTTGATTTATGCATTGAAGAAAGACTTGTTTCAAATGATTGTTCACTTTTACAGGGTGAGTAATTTGCTGGCTGAGTAAGCTGAATTATCAGCTGTTAATATTTTAATATATTCATCTTGAAGAACTTGACCTAGAAAAGGATCCTGTTTGGGAAATAATGTGGGATCTTTAATGTTATTGGACTAAATTTCTTTTTTTTTTTTTTAAGGACTCGTAGATACATTCAAGTATTCATGGCTCTCAGTATGATAAAACTTCATTAGTCATGACATAAATTTATAGTATTACTTAACTTTAAGACCACTCTGGTTTTTTATTGGTTTTCAGACATGATACTAATTAAATCCCAGTCTCATTATAATACACTTCACTAGGAATAAACTGTTGTCCATGTATTACTTATTATAATAGTGGTGAGTATTTAGTGCTATTTTTTTATTGTGTTAAGTATATATAACAAAATTTACCATCTAAACCATTTTAAGTATAAGTTTAGTGGCATTAAGTTGTTGTGCAGCCATCACCACTATCCACCCCTAGAATGTTTGTATCTTATAAAACTGAAACTCCGTACCCATGAAACTCCCCTGTTGACTCTTAAGCCCATCCCCTGGCAGCTGCAATCTTACATTCTATCTCTATGATTTTGAATACTCTAGGTACCTCTTGTAAGTGGAATTATGTAGTATTTGACCTGTTACAACCAGTTTATCTCATTTGGCATACTGTCTTCATGGTTCATACATGTTTTAGCAGAATTTCATTCCTTTTTAAGGTTGAATAATATTCCATTGAATTATACCACATTTTGCTTTTCATTCATTCATTCATTGTTGAACACTTGGATTATTTCTACCTTTTGGGTACTGTCAATACTGCTGTGAACATGGGTATACTTTAATGCAGTTTTTGCAAAGACAGCTTATAGAAGCTGGGTTCTTATTTTTTTAATCTAAGTATTGTTCCAAACTAAGAGGAAACTTTATCTTTTAAATTTTTGGTAGGTGTTTTTAAATTTTTTTAAACTTTAAAAATTCACATTAAATTTAGAGCCCAAACTTGTTACTCTTATTTAACTACTGCTTACCTTCTAAGCAATATAGATCAAGAAGTCTTAAATGTAGAAGGAGTCATCTTTAGAATCTTGTTGCAATATAATTGAATTCAACCAACCAGTAGCATTTGATGGTACTCTGGCTATAGCATTTTATATTGAATGTTTTTCATGTATCTGATTCTTAAACTCTCTTCCAATCCCACAGCCTTTATTTGCTTGGGTGTGTGTCCTAGATGTTCTACCCGTATTCTAAACAGTCTTGTGAAAAGCCTTGTCTTAATATCTATTCATCAATCAACAGAATCGGAGTGGGAATTTTGTTTAATTAAAAACTGAGCTAATGGAGGGGCACCCGAGTGGCTCAGTCAGTTGAACTTCTGACTTCAGCTCAGGTCATGATCTTGTGGTTTGTGGGTTTAAGCCCTATGTTGGGCTCTGTGCTGATAGCTCAGAGCCTAGTCTGCTTTAGATTCTGTGTCTCCCTCTCTCTCTCTGTCCCTCCCGTTTGCACTCTGTCTCTCAAAAATAAATAAATGTTAAAAAAAAACCTAGGCTAATGAAGTAAAGATGTCTATTACTTTAAAGGCCACCTTTTTAAAAAAGTGTTTTTATTTATTTCTGAGAGAGAGAGAGAGAGAGACAGACAGACAGACAAACAGTGTGAGCAGGGGAGGGTCAGAGAGAGAGGGAGACACAGAATCCGAAGCAGACTGCAGGCTCTGAGCTAGCTGTCAGCACAGAGCCTGGCGCGGGGCTCGAACCCACGAATCGGGAGATCATGACCTGAGCTGAAGTCGGACGCCCAACTGACTGAGCCACCCAGGTGCCCCTAAAGGCCACCTTTCATGGGTGTTTGATGTAGGGACATTTGTAAGTGTTGCAGTCTTCAGGACAAAATGAATTTAGTTTGGATATCAGCTGTTAGGTGATTCTGTGTATTCTATAAGATTTTCCAGGCATTGCTTCCTTCATGGTGCCAATAACTAATAACTAACTTCCAAGTTATTAGTTGTATCTACTGAAGTCATGAGGCAAAAAAGGGAGGAGCTATGAAGAGGATAAGGAAAAAGCATACAAATGTTGAAGTAAAATGTTTGGATCCCTTCTCAATTCAAGGTCATTTGAAATGAAGGCAGGCGGAGCACTTAGTGAGAAAATACTAGATTTACAGTCTTTCAGGCATGCATTTTAATGTGTACGTTTGCATGCAGAACTATACACGCAGTTCCTTTGCTCAGACCAAACACTGTTGCAAACACTAATAACTAACTTTGTGGTGGGTGGTGAGACAGTAGATTCTGAGTCACAGCACAGTTTCCAGAGGATCAATGCAGTGTATAATATAGATTTGACTGTAAGGGGCAGCCAAACAATGTGGTCAGATACCACTAAGGAGTTGTATTAACAAAGTATGATAATTACAAACTTTCTTGAGCTCTGGGCTTATAGACTTTAGTGCCAGTTGACCACAGTAGAACATTTGCAGCTTTGGGATTAGTCTCGCACACCTAGCTTTGTAGGTTTCCTTTCAGTTTTCTTTGCCTAAAAAATGGATTGGCTAAAAGAAGGACTGCTAAATTTTTTATGCTTCTAGAATACATCGTTGAGAACAAATGTAGAATAAACAATATAAGTAAAATTGTGGCAGGTACAGGGAGGGAAATTTTTGTTTTGCTTTTTTTTTTTTTAATTTGTCTCAGTTATGTAAGTTAAAATGAAAAAAAATAAATGACTTTTCCTGGCAGTGGAAATACTCTCAAGTTATAATGAGATGACATTGACATTTGGCCAAGGTTCTTTGGGAAATACAGAATAGCTCCAATACAGTGCAGCTCCTTTCCTTGGGGTTTATCTTTTGATAATGGCAATAAGGCAAACAGTTTCATACTTTGGGTGAGAAAAATATCAGAATATAAAGTATGAGAACACAAACATGCCATGGCCTAGACTAAAAAAATAGTTTTATTGAGATATAATTCACATGTCATACAATTTAACCAATTCAGTGGTTTTTATCATGTGCAGTTATCAGCATAATCAATTGTAGTACATCTTCATATCCCCAAAAGAAAACTATACTCATGTAACAGTATGGTGACTACAGTTAGTGATACTGTATTGCATATTTGAAAGTTGCTATGAGAGTAGATCTTAAAAGTTCTTATAATGAGAAAATTTTTTTTGTAATTGAGTATGGTGACAGGTGTTAATTAGACTTATGTGGTAAGCATTTTGCAATATACATAAATATTTATAAATATTATAAATAAATATATAAATACACATGTTTTACACCTGAAACTAATATACTGTTATATGTCAGTTATACCTTAATTAAAAAAAAAACCCACCATACCCATTAGCAGTCACTCCCCAGCCATAGGCAATAATTAGTCTATTTTCTGTTCCTGTTTGCCTGCTCTGGACATTTCAAATGAGTAGAATCATATAACGTGGTATTTTGTAACTTCTTTCAGTTCGTACAAACTTTGTTCATGTCATGTAGTATGTACCAGTACCTTATTCCTTATAATTGCCAAATAATGTTCCATTTTATGGATATACTAAATTTACCCATTTATTGGTTGATGGACATTTGGATTGTTTTACTTTTTGGTTGTTATGAATAGCCAAATACTAGGGTTATGAGCATTTATGCACAAGCTTCTACGTGGACCTAGAATATCCTTTCTCTAGTATATGTACATATGTGTATATATGTACATATATATGTAGGTGTAGGATTACTGGGTCGTATGTCAGTTCTCTGTTTAACTGAGGAACTGCCAGACTGTTTTCCAAAGTAACTGCACCATTTTATATTTGCATCAGTAATGTATGAAGGTTCCAATTTCTCCACATCCTCATTAACATTTGTTATTATCTATCTTTTTGACTGTAGTTATACTAGTGGGTATGAAATGGTATCTCATTTTACTTTTGATTTGCATTTCCCAATGTGTAATGCCACTGAGCATCTTTTCTTCTGTTTATTGGCCATTTTTGTATCTTTTTTTGAGAGATGTCTGTTCAGATCATTGTCCATTAAAAATTGGATTAGTTGTCTTTTTATTATTGAGTCATAAGAGATGATTATATTTTCTGATGCAACCCCCTTATTAGATATATAATTTACAAATACTTGTTCAATTCTGTGGATTGTCTTTTTACTCTTTTGATGGCGTGCATTGAGGTACAAAAGTTTTTCATTTTGATGCTGTCCAGTTTATTTTCTTCTTTTGTGTTGTGCTTTTGGTGTCTAAGAAACTATTAGCTAACCCAACATCATATGCATTTACTCTTATGTTTCCTTTTCTTATGAGTTTTATAGTTTTAGCTCTTACACATTTATATCTATGATCTATCGGGATTAGTTTTTGTGTATGGTGTTCATTCTTTTTGTGTATAGATATCCAGTTGTTACCCACCATTTTCTGGAAAGACTGTAGTTTCCCCACTGGATTGTCTTGTCACAATTGGTTGGCCATAAATGTGATAGTCTATTTCAGGATTGTCTGTTCCATTAATCTACATGTCTGTCCTTCTGTCCTTATAGTACCACACTGCCTTGATTACTGTAGCTTTGTAGTTAAGTTTGACATTGGTGAATGTAGTCTTTCTGCTTTGGTTTTTTCAAAATTATTTGGCTATTACTGTTCTTATGCATTTCTATACAAGTTTAGGATTACCTTGGTAATTTTTGTAAAAAAAAAAAAGCCAACAAGCTACCTGGGATTTTGATAGGGAATATCTTGAATCTTGTAGACCTTTCAATTCATGAATATAAAATAACTTTCTATATATTTAAGTCTTGAATTTCAACAGTGTTCAATGTTTTGGCATTTTCACTGAATAAGTCTTGCAGTTTTTTTTTTTTAGAAAGAGAGCGCAAGTGGGGGAGAGGTGCGGGGCAGGGGAGAGAGAGAGGGAGGGAGAGAGAATCCTAAGCAGGCTCCACACTCAGCACAGAACCCTACGTGGGGCTTGATCCCATGACCCTGGGATCATAACCTAAGCTGAAATCAAGAGTTGGATGCTCAACCAACTGAGCCACCCACGTGTCCCAGTCTTGCTCTTCTTTTAAATACATTCTTAAGGATTTAAGTTTTTTTGATGCTATTATAAACGAAATTGTTTTCTCAATTTGTTTCTGGGTTTTCTATTGATGGTGTATAGAAACACAACAACTTTTTGTTTATAGTATTGATCTTGTAGCCTACAAACTTTGCAAAACTTGTTTATTCTAATAGTTTTTAAATGGGTTCCTTAGGATTTTCTTTTAATTAATTTCTTTAGAGAGTATGAGTCAGGGAGAGGAGCAAAGGGAGAGAGAGATAGAAAGAGAGAGAGAGAGAAAGAGAGAATCTTAAGCAGGCTCTGTGCTCAGCACAGAGCCCAACACAGGGCTCCACCCCAGGACCCTGGGATCATGACCTGAGCCAAAATCAAGAGTCTGATGCTCAAGTGACTGAGCTACCCAGGCAGTCCTTATTCCTTAGGATTTTCTATCTACAAGACTGTCACAAGTAGAGAGCTCTACTTCTTTCTTTCCAATCTGGATCCTTTTTGTTTGTTTATCTTGCCTAACTGGTCTGACCAGAACTTCTAGAACAATGTTAAAGTGAAGTTGCAGTTGTAGAATATCCTTTTCATATTCCTGATGTTAGTCTTTCACCATTAAACATGGTATTAACTGCAGGCATTTGTAGATGGACTTTATCAGGTTGAGAGGTTCCTTTCTATTCCTAGTTTGTTGAGTGTTTTTATCATGAAAGTGTGTTGGATTTTTGTAAAATGATTTTTCTGAAACAAGTTACTTTAAAAATGACTATTTTCTCTGTTTTTTTTTCTTTTTTCATCTGCAGAAATTGACTTGCATACCAGATGTGTGGTGGATGTAGATGCAAACAAGGTTATTCTTAGTCCTATAAATACTAATCTTTCCAAAGGAGATGCCCGGTAAGTTAAGAAACAGTGTTCTGTTCAGTGGATTTTTATTTTTTATTTATTTATGTAAACAATTTTTTTAAATGTTTATTCTTGAGAAAGAGACACACACAGAGCATGAGTGAGGGGAGGGGTAGAGAAAGAGGAGACACAGAATTTGAAGCAAGCTCCTGGCTCTGAGGCATCATCACAGAGCCTGACAGGTGGCAAGATCATGACCTGAGCTGGAATTGGATGCTTAGCCAACTGAGCCATCTGGCTACCCCTGTTCACTGGAGTTTTATTTTATTTTTTTAATGTTTTTTATTTCTGAGAGAGAGAGAGAGACAGCGTGAGCAGGGGAGGGTCAGAGAGAGAGAGGGAGACACAGAATCTGAAACAGGCTCCAGGCTCTGAGCTAGCTGGC